>JAWNOM010000535.1:0-700000 GCA_035045965.1 Drosophila aldrichi
ATGAGAAGATAGAAACAAGGTGCAATTGTGTATGGCAATAGTCTATACAAAGTTGAAAAAGAAAGTAAAATAACAATAATAATAACATTAATAATAATTATAAAGTCAACAAACTAATCGTGTCATAACGCCCATAAAAAAAGTGAAATAAAGTCCGGCGTGCTTTATGTCACATTTAAAAGTGTCATTGCGCCCGTGGGCTTTATGTCGCAAAAATGTGTGTCTTAGCGCCCATGGGACTTATGACACTGGGCGTTATGACATGTACCCTAAATCCTGTTATTACCTATTATTCCTACATTTACTAAAATTTTATTTTCGGCAAATTTCTTCCTTTATACTTAGTTCATAAGCTAGTACGTAAGATGCTATGTTAAATTTCTAAAAAAAGCCATCGAAAGGCACTGAGAAATAAAGAGTCACCTCGTCCCTGTCCCCTCCTCTTATAGCTGCAGAGCAGCTGTTAAGAATGAGAAGATAGAAACAAGGTGCAATTGTGTATGGCAATAGTCTATACAAAGTTGAAAAAGAAAGTAAAATAACAATAATAATAACATTAATAATAATTATAAAGTCAACAAACCAAATGACCCAAGTAAATCTAATAAACAATGGATTTTGTTCAGCAGACACCTGTAAATTATCTGTAAATAAAAAACACACCAGTAATCTGTAAACGAGCAAAATAAACAAATTACTTAAGGGGCCCATCCACTTGCGAACATGTTCGCCGAACATGTTGTGTTCGTCGAATGTTCGCTAGTGGATGGTGGACCCCCATGCGCGTAACATTTTGTTCGCCAACCGTGTTTCCGAAGAATAGAAATGTTTCTATCTTTCGCGTGTTCGCGCGAACATGTTCGCAAGTGGATGGACATGTTCGCACGAACATCATTTAAGTTTTTGCTCTTCTGATATCAACACACGCAAAATGAGCAAAGAATTTTTGTCGGAATTAATAGAAGCTTTTAAAAATGAGCCATGCTTGTGGCAAAACAAAAACGAGAGCTACAAGGACAAGAATAAGAGGACCAAATCATGGGAAACTCTTGTTTTAAAATATAAAGAAAATGATCAAAGCGCAACAGTGTAAAGTGTAAAAAAAAAAGTTAACTCTCTGCGGTCGGCGTATCGGCGTGAGCTTCGAAAAATAAAAAGAAGCGAGAAGTCTGGTGCCGGGGCTGCTTTCTTTTATTTTTTTCTGCTTTTTCTTTTTTTAAGTAAACATTAATTGCCATTAGGGCACATCCGTTCGCGCTCACGCACTCAACCTCCTTGCTCGAATGGTGAGCAACATCACATACATATGTTACCAGACTCTTTGAAGTTGAAGATTTTGCAAAAGCGGTACCATCTCACCAGTTCGGTTTCAGGCGGAATCATGGCACTGAACAGCAGCTGGCCCGGGTGACCCAGTTCATTCTGCGTGCCTACGAGCGCAAACAGTACTGCTCCGCTGTTTTCATTGATATCGCAGAGTATGGCATGAGGGCCTTCTTCTATCTCCTTAATATTCTGGAGAGCTACCTGGAGGACAGGACTTCCAGGATGGGCCGCGTATCTGCGGGCGTGCCACAGGGCAGCGTACTGAGCCCTATTCTGTACACTATCTTCTCCTCGGATATGCCTAGGGGCTATGTTGCAGCTGACGGTGAAGAGGATATGGACGTGGAAGTTGAATCTCTTCTCGACTCGCCGACACGATTGTCTGCGCCCACGCCATCGAGTGCGCCAGTGAAGAAAAGTGAGGTTTTGGCGAAACCAACAACATCTCGAGCTGCGGCTCAGCTAATTAAAGCAAATGCGACTGGTGTTAGCAGCAGCAGCAAAGCTGATAGAGCAATTGCTAATTATCAAAAAGCCAAAGCGGCTCTCAAAAGTGGCCAGATGACAATCGAGGAGGCGCTTAAAATGGGCGCGCAGCCACTTGCTACTGCAGTCAAGCGAACTGCAGAAAAGGGCGATAGCCCAAAAAAGAAGAATGCCCAGCTGGATGCTATAGATCTGGGTGACAGTGAAGAGGAGAACCTGCGAGTAGACGACATTGTAGTGACTACAAGGACTAAGGACACGCAGCAAAAGGCATCTGGCCTTGCAAATAAAGCTCGCATTGCCGCAAATGTGCAAGCTATGCCGCCCAATGCTGCCGCTGCAGCTGTTACTACTGCTGCCGTTGTTACCGCTGCTGCCGCCGCCACTACAACTGGAGCCAGCCGTGCGCAACCGAGTGCAAAGCCAGCGCCGCTATTTATCGCCAACGTGACGGATATTATGCCTCTGCTATTACGCCTGGATGACGCTGTTGGCCAGGACAATTACTCCACCAAGCCTGCTGCTAACCACGGCATTCGTGTCCAGTGCAAGGACGTTGCCACGCACCGCAAGTTGGTAAGATATCTCGACGCAAATTCAATTGAAAATTACACATTTCAATTGAAATGCGAGCGCGGCTATAGAGCTGTTATTCGGCATCTGCACTTCTCCACTCCGGATCACTATATCCGTGAGCAGTTGGCCAAATTAGGGCACGAAGTTCGCTTCTTAAGAGGCATTAAATCACGCTTCTCTAAAGAGCCGCTTGACCTCTTTGAGGTTGAGTTGGCCGCCAGTGCAAACAATGCCGATTTGCTGCAAATAACTGCCATTGGCAATCAGCGTGTAAAAATTGAGCGGCCGTACAAATCAAGCGAAATCGCCCAATGCCATAGGTGCCAGAAATTTGGGCACACAAAGAATTATTGCCGTCGCCCCTTCGCCTGCGTCAAGTGCGGCGCCAATCATGCTTCCACGGACTGTGGCAAGCAAAAAGGCGACCAAACTCCTAGCTAAAGTCATTAGCAACTTAGCCAAGCCAGCTGCCACTACTACTGCTCAGAGCAATCGAGCAAATATGCCAAACATGTCTAATATGCCAAATCTTTTCCAGCAAGTCCCTCCTCATCCTCGACCTCAGACTGCTAGTGCTGGGCCCAGTTATTCAGCTGCCCTCCGGGCGGGTCTACAATTTGATCAGCCTGTTACTTTTGCTCCTAATAATGGCCAACAGCGCCAGTCTAGGCAAAAAGCTAAAAATCTCGCCCAACAACGACTACAGCAGCAGCAACAACAGCAGCAGCAACAACAACAACAACAGCAACTGCATCAACAAGCCCATGTGCGTACTCAGGCTTTTGCTGATGACACGGTCATCATGAGCGCAGCTGATCTTCCGGCTATGGCTGTTAGAGCCAATGAGGTGTATCTGCAACACTTTGAGAAATGGACTAAAAAATGGGCCATCAATCTCAATGCCAACAAGACAGGCCATGTCCTATTCTCCCTAAGACAAGCAAATCGGAGAGAAATACAAGTAACGCCTAAAGTCTTTGGGAAAGCGGTCCCATATAAATGCTCGCACACATACTTGGGCATAACCCTGGATAGTAAGCTCAACATGAAGCAACATGTGGCAAGACTGCGAGCAAAAATCAGAACGAGGGCAGCAAAACTGGATTGGCTGATTGGCCGAGGCACCACCGGCTGCATCTCCATTGACTACGGACCCGTTGATCGACACAGCTGACCAAGAGGCACTGCTTAATGAAGGGCTAAAAGGAATTAGAACCAGGTTAGAGCATGCCCTGGATGCTGACGAAAAGAGGATGGAGCAACGATTAAGAGATGTGCAGCCCTCCTACTCACGTGTGAACAAACGTACGCGCCACCAATGCCAGGGATTAGCTGCGTATGCTCTTTCTTTTCAGATTTGGTCCTGCACTACTGGAAGATGCTCGAGGTTGCTACTTCGTCCCCATATGATGGGGCCATTCACCTTCCACTTCTTGTGTCCGCCAGAATTGACGACGATGACGATCGCGGCGGATGCGACTGCATCAGCGCTGATGCCATCAATAGCACCTCAAAGAAGAAGAAGAGGGAGAATTAGAATGCGTATTTCGAATTGCTACTCCAATCAGCCAGTACAGCCATCAAACCAACCAATGCGCAGGTGGTTGCCTGGAATGAGAACACGTCTCGCCACTGGTGCGTGGCTGCTCCCGGACCAATGCATGCAGCTGGCGTTGCACTGGCTGCACAAACTGCACTGTTGCCAATGGCTTGCCTCGACGGCTGCATTCCTCTAAACACGCGGACCTCAATGAAGGGACGCTGCTCTGAGAGTAAAAGGAAACTTGCTGTTATTAATATTCAAAAAAGTTGCTATTGTAAAAAGTATGCTCGAGCAAGAGGCTATCGTAAATGCGATTCCTGGATCCCGCAAAGCACACTCTGCCGAACAACAGTTGGGCCGAGTCACACGGAGCTAAAGAATTTTTTTTTTAAAAGGCCGTATATACATCGCGGATGTCGAGTTTTGCTTTTTAATTCGATAAATCATCTCGTTATGTTTTTATTGAGTAAAAACATTCGAGTTCAAATCAGATGACAGTATAGCTAATTGTGAAATTGTAAATTGTAAAATATTCAATGGAATATGTAGATCATATGCTGAAAGTTTCATTAAATTTCATTAAGTCAATCAATTTTGAAAAAATCATCAAATGTTTGGCCATTTAACAAACGCACATGCAGCAGTCAAAACAGTTTTCTTATAAATGTGCACACACCCATAGCTATATAAATTTTGTTTTACTTATTTCAGGATTGTGTAAATTGAGGAGTCGGTAAAGACGCCCATCCACTTGCGAACATTTTTGTCGAACATGTTCGCCGAACATAATCACTTTGCCTACCAACTGGGCAAACATTGTTCGTCGAACATCAGTTTATAAAATTTTTCGAGACGGAAGCATGTCTGAGCAGCGAAGGCCGGCGGGCAAATATTCTTTTAGCCATTGCAACTTTAATATAAATATAAAAAGAAAATAATTATTTTTTTTAATCATTTTTAACTTTTTGCAATTAAAACTATTTTTAGCAGTTTGCAATTATGTTAAGATTCAAATAAGATGTGACAGCCCTGCGTGGCTGTTTAACATCACTGCAAGCCAATTGAGCTCAAATATGCGCAAGAAATCGATAGTCGTTAATCGATATGCATAGTTTGGGCGCCAATCCATCCCAATTCAAATACTCGGTATATATATAGGGATACACATTGCTGATGCAAAAATGACTGTTGCAGCGTCAGCCCTATTTTCAGCCACCTACCGGCTGTTGCATCGTATAACGCACTCTCTCTTTCATAGAGGGAGCCTGTTATTTGATGCAACTGTTTTTAAAGCTGGAATGGGCTGAATCTAGGAATTTTATGGAATCAGAAAAAGAGATTCTATATTAGATGGAGGAGGTGCTGGGCAGTCTTGCTCCGATTAGAGTCTGGAGATGAGCGGTTTTACGGCGAGTGCGTGATATCCATATACCCATAATGGTGAAAATGACCAGACTTTGTCTCAACTTTTCTCTACAATTCCAATTGGCTACATTGTTTGGGGTAATTTCTCAGTGCATCTTGCAGATGCTTATCAATGAAAAATTTGAATTATATTAATTAATGCTACCTTTTACTATTGGAAAACATATATCTTATCTAACTAATTAGTCTATTATCAGCTATTCAAACACTGTATTGTCGTTTAATATTATCTTTAAATTGGTCTTTATATCTATATTTTGTAACATTAAGCTGCACTGTTATTTTTGTGGCCATTTAAATTTAATCATATTATGAAAAGTATCGACAAATATTGACCTTTTGTATATTTTAAGTATCTTATAAGCGCCAACTATATTCTTAAGAAATGCTATTGTAAAGTATTGTTTGAATAAGAAGTATCTCCGTACTTTCTTCTCCTCGCCATGCAGCTGCAGGACAGCTGATCATGTATGAGAGGTGTGTTCTCTTGTAACAGACAATAGTGACTTTAAAAAGTTGTGACTCGATTCAATATTAATATTAATATATTGATTAATCAATTTAGTGCCGGCGTACGTGTGTGCTTCGAATTCCACGAATACCTGACAGCCTGATCAACAAGTACAATGCACTCTCGGGCACCCTCGGGACGAGGACTAAGTTCTGAATGGTGGAGACGATGTTGATGAAGATGACGACGTCGATGTTGACTCAGTGGATGACTATCTGCTGGCTGGAATTGGTATTGGCTCACGCGTTGCGAACGAGCCAAATCAGCTTGGTGGTGCTAGTAGAAGAAAATGCGTCAACTCTGCTGGCGCGTGCTTTGTACGCAATGCTAGCGGAGGAGCAGCAAATGAAATTGCATAAACAGAGGCAGCAACAAGAGCTGCAGATGCAGCAAAAAGTCGAATTTCTTAAAGATATGCTCAATTCGAATAAGAGGCCAGCGAATAATAAGGGCAATAGCCCAAAATTCCAAATCCAATAAGAAATGACAAATCGGATGTGAACGAAATGCTAAACCACTGGCAGCTGGTTGATGCATTCGATATTAATGCAATTGATATTGATATTGATGAAGATGCTCCTACCACATCGAAGAAGTCAGCTGCTATGGCGGATTCTCGCAAATCAGTTGTAGCTGTAGTAAATGGAAACAGCTCTAAAGCTCCTACTATGACTGGCCCTCGGCCAATAGATGGCGCCGAAAACAATCGGCCAATAGATGGCGTCAATAACAATAACAACAACGGCAACGGCAACTTCAATTCAATTGATGTTGATGTTGATGCTAACGATATTGAGATGGTTGATGACGACGACGACGAATTAATTATATTAATTGCAATTGCTTATATCTATATCAAATTTATAGCTAAACCTACTCATTAGTTTTAAACTAGTAATTTAAACGCATCAAATATTATCCATTTTTGTTTCTGATCTGCTCTTTTGTATAAGCATATGTAACGCAATGCTGCACAGCAATTTAATGTTGCACTTGCGACTATTTAAACATCTCATGTTGAGCAAGTTTCGGCTAATATAGACCTAAATAATTTAAGACGCCATGTAAATTTAAAAAAAATGCTAACGAAGAGTGTATGAATAAAGAATATCTCTCCATTCTCTCCTCCTCTCCACATAGCTGCTGGTCAAAGTTGATAAGATCTTGCGAAATTTGGATGATGTGCAAAGCCATCGTTGGCAACAATAACACTAGTAACGCTAATAAGAATACAATTGCAATTGTAAATGCTTTTTCTGGGTCTACTCGACCGTAATCCTCCTCCTTGGATTTGGCCACTCATCGCGCCAGATTGCCGGTGTTTCGGCGACTGGCTGTCACCGCCTTTGATGCTCGTCCCCCTTCACTCACACTCACTTTCAATATTAATATTATTAGTCTTTATTACTAATATTTAGTATTTTTATTATTTAATTGTTAATCTCCATCTAGTTTAATAATGTTATTTACAATTTCAAATTCACTTAGCTTGTAATCACACAATTTCTTCACACGACGCCGTTACAACTACCTTAAACAATAACAATTACTTAAACATAAGACATTTCTCAACTCTTAAGTTCAAATTTTCATTTTGTCCAATATTACATATACTCAAGTTATATCAAATTAAAATTTTTTTTCAAATTCACTTAGCTCTTAGTTGATACACACACACACAATTTCTGTACATCAACGCCAACACAATTATCGATAAGTTACATTCATCCACATATTCATTCACTAACACACACACACACACACATACACACATTTAAATCTTAACAGTTTGCTCGTATGTTAAGTTGCAAATAAGATGTTGGCAGCCCTGCGTGGCTGTAATAGCATCCCAGCAAGCAAATTGTGCCCAAATTATGCAAAAAATATCAATATCGATTGTCTCATCGATATGCATAATTTGGGCGCCAATTAATTCCTTTTGAAAAATACTAGGTATTGTATAGGGATGATAATTGCAATAATGACTGTTTCACAGCGTCAGCCCTATTTTTTCAGCCATCTACCGGCCGTTGCAGTTGCATCGCATGGCACACTCTCTTGGGAGTGTGTTGTGTGATGCAACTGTTTTTAAAGCTGGAGATTGGCTGAATTTAGGGCTTCTATGGAATCTGAATTGGAGAGTTATATTCGATTCGATTCTATATTGGTGGAGGCGCTGCTGGGCAGTCTTGCTCTGATTGTCGTCATGAGATGAGCGGTCTGATTAGCGAATAGCGAATAGCGAGTGCGCGCGATATTCAAATTTCAGAATATTCGAGGTAGCAGTGGCGGCCGGCGGCAGACGCCCAGTCTCAGTCTCAGTCTCAGTGGACAGACAGTATAGTCGACAAAATAGCAATCAATAAAATCAAATTAAATCTAAAATCAACAATAAAACGAGTGTTTTTTCTAAATTGTGGAAAACAAAATTTGGTGAATTAACTACAGAGAGATAGTGACTCTATATCTAAACAACTAGTGGCATTGCTAGTGTGTGTGCGTGTGTCAAGCCAATACAAATTGTACATTTTGTTCTATACTTTGCTAATATAAACTCTGTTATTACCTGTTATTATCATAACTACTAAAATTTCTATTTTCGGAAAATATCTGCCTTTATACTTAGACTATAAGCTAGTATATAAGGTGCTATGTAAATTTCAAAAAAGAGCCGTTGTATGGCACTGTGAAATAAAGAGTCACCTTGTCCCTGTCAAAAAAATAAAAAGTGACTTTTTCTTTAAAACGGCGCTGCAAATAAAAATAAAAAAAAAAGGAAGAACAAATTAAAAAAGAAGAAAATTAACATAAATTAAAAATAAAGTGACGACCAAGTACGTAAACTGGAACCTAGAAGAAGACCATGAGTGGACTACTATCAGAATCTCCATCATCAAATACGTCGCCAATATCTGTTGGGAGGGATCTTGACATAGATGTATCATACATCATGCCTTCCGGCAGCGATTCCGATGACACCGTGGCTGAACCCACAGTAATCTTTGTCAACAAACAAAGTGCCTCAGCTGACAATGGAACGCAGCAAGCGCCCACGCCCAAATTGTACATTTTGTTCTATACTTTGCTAATATAAACTCTGTTATTACCTGTTATTACCATAACTACTAAAATTTCTATTTTCGGAAAATATCTGCCTTTATACTTAGACTATAAGCTAGTATATAAGGTGCTATGTAAATTTCAAAAAAGAGCCGTTGTATGGCACTGTGAAATAAAGAGTCACCTTGTCCCTGTCAAAAAAATAAAAAGTGACTTTTTCTTTAAAACGGCGCGGCAAATAAAAATAAAAAAAAAAGGAAGAACAAATTAAAAAAGAAGAAAATTAACATAAATTAAAAATAAAGTGACGACCAAGTACGTAAACTGGAACCTAGAAGAAGACCATGAGTGGACTACTATCAGAATCTCCATCATCAAATACGTCGCCAATATCTGTTGGGAGGGATCTTGACATAGATGTATCATACATCATGCCTTCTGGCAGCGATTCCGATGACACCGTGACCGAACCCACAGTAATCTTTGTCAACAAACAAAGTGCCTCCGCTGACGATGGAACGCAGCAAGCGCCCACGCCCAAATTGTACATTTTGTTCTATACTTTGCTAATATAAACTCTGTTATTACCTGTTATTACCATAACTACTAAAATTTCTATTTTCGGAAAATATCTGCCTTTATACTTAGACTATAAGCTAGTATATAAGGTGCTATGTAAATTTCAAAAAAGAGCCGTTGTATGGCACTGTGAAATAAAGAGTCACCTTGTCCCTGTCAAAAAAATAAAAAGTGACTTTTTCTTTAAAACGGCGCGGCAAATAAAAATAAAAAAAAAGGAAGAACAAATTAAAAAAGAAGAAAATTAACATAAATTAAAAATAAAGTGACGACCAAGTACGTAAACTGGAACCTAGAAGAAGACCATGAGTGGACTACTATCAGAATCTCCATCATCAAATACGTCGCCAATATCTGTTGGGAGGGATCTTGACATAGATGTATCATACATCATGCCTTCTGGCAGCGATTCCGATGACACCGTGGCTGAACCCACAGTAATCTTTGTCAACAAACAAAGTGCCTCAGCTGACAATGGAACGCAGCAAGCGCCCACGCCCAAATTGTACATTTTGTTCTATACTTTGCTAATATAAACTCTGTTATTACCTGTTATTACCATAACTACTAAAATTTCTATTTTCGGAAAATATCTGCCTTTATACTTAGACTATAAGCTAGTATATAAGGTGCTATGTAAATTTCAAAAAAGAGCCGTTGTATGGCACTGTGAAATAAAGAGTCACCTTGTCCCTGTCAAAAAAATAAAAAGTGACTTTTTCTTTAAAACGGCGCTGCAAATAAAAATAAAAAAAAAAAAGGAAGAACAAATTAAAAAAAAAAAGAAAATTAACATTAATTAAAAATAAAGTGACGACCAAGTACGTAAACTGGAACCTAGAAGAAGACCATGAGTGGACCACTATCAGAATCTCCATCATCAAATACGTCGCCAATATCTGTTGGGAGGGATCTTGACATAGATGTATCATACATCATGCCTTCTGGCAGCGATTCCGATGACACCGTGACCGAACCCACAGTAATCTTTGTCAACAAACAAAGTGCCTCCGCTGACGATGGAACGCAGCAAGCGCCCACGGAAGCACTTACTCCTGCTAAGCAAACAGACTGTGAGTACATACTGTCGTTATTATCTGACTCGGATATGTCCACTGAGGCGTGTGAAGGCTCACCTCTCAACGACACTAGATTTTTGTCTGAGGATGACGAAGCACCTGCAGGGACGCAATTATCAAATTCTGACTCGGCGCCAGAAGAAAACTACATGATGCCGCATATTCGCAGCTTATATGTAAAGAAAAAATGCCTCTCCCTTTATTTCAGCAACTCTAAGTAAATGTAAAAAAGCTCTCTCTACAAAAAAACTCTCAAAGAAATATATCGTCTCACACACTTACACATGCACACGCGCACACAGAAACCCTGGCCACTAAGACAAAAACGGACACAAACATAAACGCAAACAAAAACTCAAACGCAAGCACAAACACAAACATAACTGCAAAACCTGCAAACACAAACCTATACGCAAACACATTCTGCACTAATACCTACATCAGCAAACTTAGCACTAATGAGAAGCAACTCAAAACAAACACAAACGCAAAGATAATCGCCAAAAACTCAAATGCAAACACAAACACAAACATAACTGCAAAGCCTGCAAACACAAACATAAACGCAAACACACTCGCCACTTATACTCACATCAGCAAACTTAGCACTAATGAGAATCAACTCAAAACAAACACAAACGCAAAGAAAGTCGCCACCAATGTGTTGTATGGTCAGTGATCACAGCATACCAATTGAGCTCAATTATGCAAAAATTCGATAATCGATAATCGATAGCATAGTTTGGGCCCCAATTTATTCCAAATTCAAATACTAGGTATATATTAGGGATACACATTGCTGATGCAAATTGACTGTTGCAGCGTCAGCCCTTTTTTCAGCCATCTGCCGGCTGTTGCATCATCTAACACACTCACTTTCATAGAGGGAGCTTGTTATTTGATGCGACTGGAAGCTGGAATTGGCTGAATTTAGGGAATGATTCTATATCAGGTGGAGGCGCTGGGCAGTCTTGCTCCGAGATTAGTCTGCACACGCAAAACGCGAGCTCGATTATTCGATTTTCGATCAGTGGCGGCCGACGAATATAGATTGACGCCAAAACTCACCAATACGACTGAGCAAAGAGTCGATATGCGAAATGAATGGAACATGTTAAAGCAAAGATAGCAACGGCAATCACAGCAAATCTATCTATGACAAATCTCTTTGTCATTATGTACTTTACACGTGTGAATTAGTGATGTAATTGCATGAATTTTATGTAAGTTCTATCGATAGCTGTTAAATGTAAGTGACTCGATGTTAAGTAACAGTGACTACCGGAAGTACATGTCCAAAATTTAAAAGAAGTGCCAAAGATACTGAGATTTCAACTCAAAGAATGTTGCTCACCCATGAGGAATCCAGTTGAATAAGCGAGCGTGATCGGACGCACACAGCCAGATAGAGAAGATAGAGTAGGTAACGGTGTTATCAAGATGTTGCCGCAAAAAGCGCATCTAAACCTACTCCTAATATACAACTCCATGCTCAGACTTGGCCAATTTCCAGATGCATGGAAGCACGCTGGCATTTATATGTTAAATGTTAATTGTGATTATTGTGTGTTCTCTTATAGCATACAAACAGAAAAAAAAAAAAAAAAACAGAAAAAAAAAGAAAAATCTTATTTAATCGGTGCAAAAACGAATAAATTTTGCTAATTAAATTGCAACAATGCTAGGGGCTATGTTGCAGCCGAAGGTGAAGAGGAAATGGATGTGGAAGTCGAAACTCTTCTCGACTTGCAGACGCATTTGTCTGCGCCCACGCCATCGGATGCGCCAACGAATAAAACTGAGATTAAGGTGCAACCATCAACTTCTCGAGCGGCAGCTCAGTTATTAAAAGTAAATGCGGCTGGTGCTAGCATCGCGCAAACTTCAAAGCTCGATTATCAACAAGCCAAGGCGTCATTTAAAAGCGGCAAAATTTCAATTGCCGATGCAATTAAACTCAGTGCGCAGCCAATTGCTAGTGCAGTCAAACGGACAGCTGGCAAGGGTGACAGCCCGAAAAAGAAAAGTGCGCAGATCGACGCCATTGACCTGGATGACAGTGTCAACAGCGATGATTCTGCGGATGGCGATGACTATCATGCGACTACTGTTGGCCGTCAGCAAATGGACGACAACGTTTTCATTCCACGGACAAAGAACACGCAAGTGGCCAGTGGCCCTGCTAAGAAAGTGCGCATTACTGAAAATGGGCAAATCACTCCGCCAAATGCTGTGGCGGCGACGGTGGCTGCTGCGGCGGCTGCTGCTACTACAACTGATGCAAGTGACGCTCCCCTCAATGCGAAGCCTGCGCCTCTTTTTCTGGCAAATGTTATGGACATTATGCCGCTAGTCATTCGTCTGGGCGAAGCTGTCGGCCATGACAACTTCACCACGAAGCCCACGGCCAATCATGGAATCCGACTTCAGTGCAAGGATATTGCCACTCATCGCAAACTGGTAAGGTATCTGGATGCGTATAAAATTGAGAACTATACGTTTCAGTTGAAATGCGAGCGCGGATACAGAGCTGTCATCCGCCATTTACACCATTCGACGCCAGATCAGTGGATCTGCGAGCAGCTAGCCAAACTTGGGCATACCGTGCGCTTTCTGAGGTGCATCAAATCACGATTTAGCAAAGAGCCACTTGACCTCTTTGAGGTTGAGCTGGTCGCCAGTGCTAACAACGCCGAGCTGTTGCAAGTGACGGCTCTGGGCCGTTCAAGCCTAGCGATGTCGCCCAATGCCATAGGTGTCAGAAATTCGGGCATACCAAGAATTATTGCCGTCGCCCGTTTGCTTGTGTCAAATGTGGCGAAAATCACGCCTCCACGGACTGTGGCAAGCAGAAAGGCGACCAAGCTCAAGCTGTGCTAACTGCTGCAAAGGCTGCCCTGCGTATAAAGAAGTGTGCAAGAGGCGTGAAAATGAATGATAAATGTGTGTTCTATCGAGGCATACAAACAGAAAAAAAAAGAAAAAAAAAAAAAACAACTTAACTTAACAGTGCAAAAACGAATAAATTTTGCAAATTAAATTGCAACAATGCCTAGGGGCTATGTTGCAGCTGACGGTGAAGAGGATATGGACGTGGAAGTTGAATCTCTTCTCGACTCGCCGACACGATTGTCTGCGCCCACGCCATCGAGTGCGCCAGTGAAGAAAAGTGAGGTTTTGGCGAAACCAACAACATCTCGAGCTGCGGCTCAGCTAATTAAAGCAAATGCGACTGGTGTTAGCAGCAGCAGCAAAGCTGATAGAGCAATTGCTAATTATCAAAAAGCCAAAGCGGCTCTCAAAAGTGGCCAGATGACAATCGAAGAGGCGCTTAAAATGGGCGCGCAGCCACTTGCAACTGCAGTTAAACGCACTGCTGAAAAGGGTGACAGCCAGGCGCGTAGCCAGAAAATTTTTTCGGGGGGGGTTTTCAGCAAATATTAAATACACATATTCGTACTTAATAATATAATGGATGACCTTTATTTCAATTTTTTTTTTTCTACAAAAGAATGTCTATTTTCCGACTTGTTTTCGCCTTTCGTTCAAAATATCCTCTGGAGTGACTTCAATTTTAGAGTGGATGTTGAGCTTCCGACTATTTCGGGGGGGGGTTTGAACCCCCGAACCCCCCCCCCCCCTGTATACGCGCCTGGTGACAGCCCAAAGAAGAAGAGTGCCCAACTGAACTCTATTGATCTGGGTGACAGTGACGTAGAGATTCCGCCATCTGATGACAACAATATATTGAATCCAAGGACAGAGAACACACAGAAGAAGGTAGCCGACCTCGCCAATAAAGTTTGCATTACCAGTAATGTGCAAATTACTCCACCCTCTACTTCTACTGACGCCGCCAACGCACACCTCTTTGTGAAGCCGGCGCCACTATTTCTGGCTAACGTCACGGACATCATGTCGATTCTCATTCGACTGGATGAAGCCATCGGCCAGGTCAATTATGACGTCAAACGCACCTCCAACCATGGAATCAGAGTCCAGTGCAAGGACATCGCTCTTATCGCAAACTGGTAAAGTACTTAGATGAGAATAAAGTTGAAAACTACACGTTTCAATTGAAGTCTGAGCGAGGCTTCAGAGCCATTATCAGAGATCTGCATTATTCCACTCCGGACCACTATATCCGTGAGAAATTAGCCAATTTAGGGCATCAAGTTCGCTTCTTGAGAGGCATTAAATCTCGCTTCTCCAAGGAGCCGCTTGATCTCTTTGAAGTTGAGTTAGTTCCCAGTGCCAATAACGCTGAGTTATTACAAGTCACTGCTATTGGCAATCAACGGGTCAAAGTTGAGAGGCCGTACAAAACGAGCGAAGTAGCCCAGTGCCATAGGTGCCAAAAATTTGGGCACACTAAAAATTATTGCCGACGCCCCTTTGTCTGCGTTAAGTGCGGCGAAAATCACGCCTCCACTGACTGCGGCAAACAGAAAGGCGACCAAACTCCGGCTAAAGCCTCCGCAGCCAAAAAGAAGCCGTAGCCTAAGCGCGCGCCGTAAGCACCCTCAACAAGCAACTGAGGTTACTTACCTTAATAATGGGGTTGGCTATCCTCAATATCCTGAGCAGCAAGCAAACTTTAATATGCTGTCTAATCAGATTGTGCAAGGCTTCTCAAGATTAGAGGCTAAAATTGATAAGCTCATTGAGTCGGTGACCTCCCTCACGGCCTGCCTGATGGCCCAATTTGGTCCTAATGAGCGCTTCAATGTCTAATAATACACCTATCGCACACATCGCTAATAGTGTTAACAACATTAATATTGGTATTTGGAATGCTGCTGGTATTACAAATAAGCTCTCTGAACTAAAACAGTATCTAATTAAGCATCAGATAGATATAATGCTTGTATCTGAAACTCATCTTACTGACAATGACAGCACTGCAATTGACGGATACATAATGTACTTAGCAAACCACCCTACAAATAGGCGCAGAGGTGGCGCGGCAATTATAATCAAACAAAATATTTGCCATTATGCTATGTGCTGCTCATCCCTGGACTCGTACCAAAGCGTTGAGGTATCAGTCAGCTTACAAAACGGCAAGCACGTAAATATTGTGGCCATTTACTGCCCTCCGCAAGTTAGCTGGTCGGATCAAGACTTTAAAAATCTGCTTAAATCCCTGGGCGACATCTTTATAATAGGCGGGGACTGGAATGCGAAGAGCCAATGGTGGGGTAACGCCAGATCCTGTAATAGAGGCAGAACTTTAGTCAATTGTATATTACAAGAAAATTGCAATATCTTGGCAACTGGGTCACCAACACATTTCCCATTCAACTCGCGTCAAACTCCGTCGGCCATCGACTTTGCGCTCTTCAAAGGCATCAGACGGGATTTGCTAGCCATCTCTGATTCGTTTGAGCTCAACTCCGATCATCTACCTTTGCTAGTTCAGCTGGTCGAGAAGCCAATCATCAGTAAAGCAAAAGGCCACCTACTGAATATGAATGCAAATGTTAGTAAATTTCAAAACTACTTGAATGACAGAATCTTGCTAAACACTGATATCAACAATGCTGATGATGTTGAAGATGCCGTTGATATATTTGTCAATAATATTAAAGATGCTGCACTGAGCTACATCAAAAAGTAAGAAACCAACAACGAAACAAACAACACAGCACATACACAGAGAAACTGACGCAGGCTCAGAATATGAAGCAACATCAGCAACATAAGCAACAACCAACACAGCGGCAACCCAATATGAATGCTGCTGTCCACTTATCCCCCCCGCCCAAATGACTGCCCCTGCCCCCCTTCAACAAAAGCAAATAATGATCCCCCCCCCTATTTCTACCCCTGGTCCCTGATATTATGCCAATACTGCAAAAGCTACAGGACAATCCATTGATCAAAAGATTGAGGACAAAAGCCACTTCTAGCAATGGGCTGCGCATCCAATGTGTGGACATTGAATCATATAATGCTGCTAGGTCCACACTTGAAGAAGATGGAACACACCTGTATACCCACCAACTGCCCAGCCAGAAGGGCCTTCGCATCGTAGTGAAGAACATCCACCACTCCACCCCCTGTGAATGGATCAAGAATATATTGAGCGAGAAGGGATACGTGGTTAGACATATACGCTGCGCCAGGCAGCGCTTTACGGGAAAGCCGTTAAACCTTTTCGAGGTAGAAATACAATCTACTGCAGATGGCAGCCACTTAAATATTCTGAGCCTCAAAGAATTAAGCAACCAGGCAGTGAGAATTGAACGGCAAGCCAAGCCAGTAGATCCTCCGCAGTGTCATAGATGTCAGGCGTATGGCCACACCAAGAATTATTGTAGAAGGTCATTCAAGTGCATGAAGTGCGCGGGCGATCATGCCTCGACAGACTGCACAAAACAAAGAAACACTACACCCAAGTGCACCAACTGTGGAGGAGAGCACATAAGTAGCTACAAAGGCTGCCCTTTCTTCAAGGCGGCCAGAAGTAAACTCTCGTCAGTTCGAGCCATCGCAGAAGTAAAACGGCTGAAGCAGAAGCGGATAACGGACGAGAAGCCACTTGATGGGCAACGGAAGGCGCTAGATGTGGCCAGCAGCCTATCACAGCATACAGTCCGGACACCCGCACTCTCATATAGCCGGGTCGTTCGCAGCGAGCTGGATGTCCATAATCAGCAACATACGAGCCAGCAGAAACAGCAGCAGCAGCGAAATAAAACAACAAAAGCAGCAGCAACTCCTCCAGACAATGATATGCGAAATGCTCCATCATCAGCAAATCCATTCAAGGCTCCGCATATCTCCTTACGCCCACAGCCAGTACCTGGCAAACCCCAGCACAAACGACCAGCAGGCGCCAATGCAGAAAAAAAGGCAAAAATAGATAGCCATTTATCTAAGGTGGAGGCAAGCGGCGTCATCAACGCTTTTAAGATTTCGGTATACCCCTCACTCAAAAGGAAAGAGCTGGGATCGTCGCGAACAATTTTCAATTTTTGTGCGCTGCGGCTTTCCGAGAGCAGTGCTGCCAGGTTTGAGACATACAAATAGCAAAATCGCCTCTAAAAAATAGCTGAACTCTTTTATGCATTTTAATGTCATGTAATTTGGCAAAAACAATGCATTTGCAGTATGTGCAATATGCCCGCGTGTTGTTCGACTCGTCCTCTTTTATTCAATCACGAATCACAAAATTTTTGCCTAGATTTTTTCTCCATTTCTCAATACACTCTTTCACACAATTAATACCGAGAAGTGCGCAATTAGTAACGGTGTAAATACACCATTAGTGATGATATATGTAAGTAAAAGTATACGATAAAGTGCTGAAGGTAGTATAGCACAGATTATTACGTAAATTTTGGGACTTAATCCAAACAAATTTTTTTTTTTCTTTAGATGCTGTGTATAAGACTCAGAAATAGTTGCTTCTTGAGAGCAATACTGTTGAGTGAGCGAGCGCGTACGGACGCACCCCACTGTGCGAGTTACCAGTTCCAAAGTCCTGGTTCAGTGAAAATTAGAGATGGATAATAATAATAATGCCAAATTTGCTGTTCAATATGTTTTTAATTTACTCAATAAACCTCTCTCAGAGATGGTAACTCGCGCGAGGCCGGCGGGAGATTTTGTAGTCGCGGACGAGAACTTTTGTAAATTGTAAAACTAACTAAAAGTGCCAAAGCCCGACTACGGCGAATAATAAAAAACAATACATTGCCCGTAGGCCTAGCATCGCTGCTAGACTTGATAAGTGGCAAGTTTGGCGCTGGCTGCCCTTTGAGATTGTTAGTCAGTTTCCAGAGCTTTTGCATTGAGTAGCGGTCAGTTGTGTCAATAGAGTTAAATAACTTCTCTTCAAATTTGATTTTTGAAGCTTTTAGTTCAGCCCTTATCCGATTTGAGAACCAGGAGCATATACTTTTAGCGTGAGGATTGCGATTCAGTAATAAATGCTTTTTCAGCAGTTTTTTCAGGTCATGGTCTGTCTACATATCTATGCGGAAAGCTGCACTGGATGTGCGGGGGGAGCTGGTCAATGGATTTAGATTCGCTCGGGATGTCGCCCCACATATGTTTCTCTCAAAAATATCACTGGCTTGGTCAAGATCAGCTGCACATCTAATTTCAGTATTGAGTAAAATATGTTCATCAAGATTCTTTTGAAAAGTTTTAATGTTGGCAGGGTCGTTTACATATATAGTTTTAATTGCCGTGACCACGGAATGAGAGGGACAGCAAGGCGGGGGTGGTTGAGCTATCCAGGCTTGGGGGCAAGATTTCTGGCAGGAAACGGTGGTAAAAGCCGGCAGCAGGAAACGGCAACCAAAGGCTGCAGCAGGAGGCGACTGGGCTTTAAAATTGCTACAGGCAGCAAGAGCTTCGCACACTGACATACAAATGTTCACATACGTAGTAAGCGACTGCAAGTGTGTGTGTGCATGCTTGTCGCCAAATCATATTCTTTATGCGCCTCAGCGCTTTCATACCCTTCCTAGAGATAATCATAAAAACGATCAACTTTTGTATGAGCGTGGCAAACGCTTTTAAGATTTCGGTATACCCCTCACTCAAAAGGAAAGAGCTGGGATCGTCGCGAACAATTTTCAATTTTTGTGCGCTGCTGCTTTCCGAGAGCAGTGCTGCCAGGTTTGAGACATACAAATAGCAAAATCGCCTCTAAAAAATAGCTGAACTCTTTTATGCATTTTAATGTCATGTAATTTGGCAAAAACAATGCATTTGCAGTATGTGCAATATGCCCGCGTGTTGTTCGACTCGTCCTCTTTTATTCAATCACGAATCACAAAATTTTTGCCTAGATTTTTTCTCCATTTCTCAATACACTCTTTCACACAATTAATACCGAGAAGTGCGCAATTAGTAACGGTGTAAATACACCATTAGTGATGATATATGTAAGTAAAAGTATACGATAAAGTGCTAAAGGTAGTATAGCACAGATTATTACGTAAAATTTGGGACTTAATCCAAACAAATTTTTTTTTTTTGTCTTTAAATACTAAAATCAAATTCAAAATATTCTGCTGTAAAATAGCTAGATTTATAGCTAATAGCATTTAGGAATTTAAAATAGCTATAAATGCTATTAAATAGCTAATCTGGCAACACTGTCCGAGAGACCATAGAGTCTCTATGATAGAGCATAAAGTGAGGTAGAGAGAGAGTGAGGGAAAAAGAGCGCATAGCTGCGCTTCATATGGGCATCTGTTCATTTCGTGCCAGCGCTCGTAGCGCACTGATTTTGTTGTACCTTATTTTCACTGCTTGAGCCTCAACATACCGAGCCGAGCAAATACGACGTTGTCTGGTCGCTTCAGAGAATATTTTCGTCGTTGGAAAACATTGTACTACATGTCTAGTCTATGTGTTTCTGGCTAGTGATAGTGGTCCACCAACTTAACATTTTCTGATGTGGAAAAAATTTGTTCTACATGTCTAGTCTATGTGTCGTCTGGCTAGCGTTAGTGGTCAATCCCATAAAAATTATCGCTTGTGCTGTTGCCATATGTTAGCACACGATAGCTACTCAATATTTAGCTATCGATAACGACAAGGAAAACATCGTGCAGTAATAACCAGCAAATCATCGCACAAAATATTAAATCGATAACATGATATGTCCTAGACATCCCTGAGTGCGTTTTATATCATCATAAAAACTAAAACAAAAAGTCTTAATTGAATTGAAATCGGGCTTGTTCTTTGAAAGCTAGCAAGCGGTTACGTTACGAAGTAAATAATAAAAGACTTGCATATAGTGCGTTGCACTCCGCGATAGATAAAATCGAGTTACGCAGATAGTGGTTAAGGTGTGTGCAATTTTTTGTCATATTTTTGTGGAGTGCAATTTCTAGTAAAATGGGAAAAACAAAAAGCAAAAGTGACGTAAAAAATCAATAATTAGAGCTTCGACAAAATACCAAGTAAGGTAGGCAATAGCAACAGAAAAAAATGTAACTACGGCCGTACATCAATATAAATATACATATACATTCATGAACATGTACATTTCCATACATACACGAACATGTGCATATATATGTACATTTGCACTAGTGGGGAAAAGCATCAACAAAAGCATTTACATGCGCATATAAGGGAATGGCTTACATCTGCTGTGTATGCATATGCATATATATATATATATATATATATATATATATATATACATATAACAGCATTAGTTCCACCGTAAAATGGTTGTAATTATATAGTAATGCAAGCTGATGCCATTCTGAATAAAGTATGTTTGTATATGAATATTTATAAGTCATTGATAGCTTATTGAAAAATATGAGTTATAATAAAGCTTTCAGAAGTTACATCGGAATATGTTAATTACTTAAAATGATTATCGAAAGTAGTTAGTAGTTATGAGACTCTGTATATATTATGAACTGGAAAATAGAATTCGAAGATAGATACAAATATATGGAAGTTTATACGTAAGTGGATGTGTCTATCGACCTGCTTGCGGCTACATACTCTTCTATTAGTGAAGACTTCCGCATAATGGAGCACTGACAGTGTGTCTCTCTCTACGTGAGCTAGTGAGAGGCAATGCTGTCGCTCTCTTCTTCGTGCGCTACCCTTCAAAGTTTTCAGTGTGCTCTTTACGCATTTATGTTACGTATGAATGCATATATATGTAAGTACATACATACATGCGGGTATGTATGTATATGGTGCACCGAAATACGCAAGAAATCAAAACCCTCGTTACTTAGTGATAGGTTTTAAATAAAATACAAATACCTATGTGTTTGTATTATATGTATTATATTATATTAACCTAATCACATGAAAACTATCATACATACAAAATTCATGCACCATTAAAAAAAAAAGGTAAAAGTTTCACACTGCATTTATGTATATATATATATATATATATATATATATATATATATATATATATATATATATATATATATATATATATATATATATATATATATATATATATATATATATATATATATATATATATATATATAGCTTAGATACATATATGTATTCTGATACCTTTTCAAAGGTACACAAATATATTTATTTTTCAAGTTAATACTTTGTAGCTTCATTTTAGTGTTACCTTTTTTTATATTTACATGAGTAGTATTTCGCATAAGTTGGATATTATGTGTGTGCCTTAAGTACACATGTGCATACCTTAAGAGATAATATATTCGCATCCCATAAATAAATAAATATATTAATGGAAAGCCCAATGAACAACTTCAGATTGGACTATTTGTCTCTATAAAATATCAGCTTTACAACCCACATCGAATACTAAAGGTATAACAAAGCACATATAAACTAATAAAAAAGTACGAGATATTTGAATTGGAAATAATCATGCTAAACAGCGCCAATAACAATTTTGTGCAGCATGTAAGTAGACACAATACGTCTTATTTATGTTATACATTTTTACTACGCTTTTGCTATATTATTGTTGTTTTTTCATTTTGTTGGTTTTTGTTTCACAACATTTAAGCATTGATGCAAGTCGACTGTATCTTATTATTATTACATTCAAAGTGAAGGAAGAAGAAAACTGTTTGGTCTATGTATTTTCATATATGTACTTGGAATGGAATATTGCTTGTAGATCGTTGTATCGTTTTGTTTTCTGACCTCAGGGCAATTTGAAAGAAAGATTTATATTTCATCTAAATTTCTTGATTTTCTGACGCTTTCGAATAAAGCAATTATAATTAGCGTAAGTAATTTGAATTGCTTGCACAATTCAGACGTCCAAGACATCTCCGCATTCTCTCGCATTTATATATGCGTTCTCGCATTAATATAACGTTCATAAAGGCCAACAAAGCGAATTGCAGCACTTACAAAGAAACCAAAAAAGGTTCACTCACATCTGTTGGGAAACATTAGAAAAGCGTTATTGATTTGTGCATCGTGCCAAATTGTAAATGGTTGCCCATAGCTTAACGCTTGTAGCTAACCAATAGCACTCAGTGCCCCCCAATAAAACAAAGCAAAACTTTTTGCTTGGTAGAGAGGTAAATAAATAAATTTATATTTGAGATTACAAACCAAAACAAGGATTAATCCATTAATTCATTATTAAGAAGTTTTTTTTATTTATTTATATACTTTTTTTTTAGTAATTTGAAAAGCAAAGAATCTTCTATGATCCAACTCGCGTTAGATACAGCTGCATGAAAGTGTTTATTTTAATCAGATATAATTTATCAAGTGTTTACATTAGTGTTAACATTGAATGTTGTATATTAGAATTATGCAAAGTACAGAACTGAAAAATGTATTTAATTGTCTGCATGACCATTGATAATTGAATGGCATACTTTGATTTTGTATCTATTCAGACATATATATAATAATTTCTACGATCTCAAAACACTTTGTTTTTTATTTATGGTTTGTAACGTAAAGGATTATTTTCCGCTTGCGTATATGTGTTATTAAGTAGTTCTTTCTATGTAGAAATCACTTTTAGTTCGACAGCCACTTATTTTTATTATACCCTGATCCCATTAAAAACGGGATTTTATTTTATTTTTGTTTTTCAAACACGGTTTTACATTGTATTCTTACATAACTTACCGACCCTGCGGTCGATTTTTGAGCAGCGCTCTCGGGTTTGTCAGTATGTTCGACGCAGCCCACTGGTGTAGCGCATGCTCTCTTAACAATATGTGAAATCCATTTGCAAAAGATGCAAAAGACAGGTGCTATAGTGCATTTGTTGTCTAATTTAGTAAAAACTTATTGTTAAAACATTTAGACGGACAGGCGGCTGTCGCTTGTCTGGCAGCTGACACTCGGTGTACAGGTGCATTTGAGAAGCATCGCAGCATAACGTAAAATTTAATGCGAATTTTCTGTCCGTTGCCTTCATTATGCGCCAGCCCTTTACTGTTCGGGGCCTCTATTCAGCTGTTCCTCTACTCGATTGTCTACGTACATGTAACGTTGCATACATACATATTATTTCTCGAGTTCCATAAATAGAGTTTGTAATGAAATATAGGCTACTTCATTTTATAGACCAATACATTTGAGTATAAAGTAATTTTTCAAATATATATAATTAAAAATAAGTATTTGCAAAGCGAAAGAAATTATAAATGGAATCCAAAATGTAAAGTACAAAATGTTTTGCTGAAAACGCCAGGAAAAATTTCTCTAGGCCATCCATTCAAATGGTTCGATGTATGCGGGGCCTTCAGCACACGAAAAATTTATGTATTTATATATTCGTTGGCACTTTTGATGTGTTATCAACCACAAAGAATCTGCAGAATTACCATAGGGCTTACCTAAAGTGCAAGTGCAGTTGAGAGCAGTTCATTTTAAATGAGTAAATGTATAAATACTTCTCAAAAAGTTGGCTTGTCTTTCAGTTGGTTCTTTGCTGCAATTTAATTGAATTGTAGCCAGTTGAATTCTTATGCTCAACCGCATAGCACGCGTTTCCATACCCCGCTACAATGTATCCCGTATCTTATAATCCTAGGCGAATAGGCTATAAATCGCAATACCGTGTAATGCATCTCGAGCGATCTGCTATTTGCTATCAACGGCAGCAGCTATATGCAGGCTCATGGAGCTTGTCTAGAAAACAGCGTTTCTTCTTAAAGGGAACTGTTCCTCTGCCTGAACTCTCCCATTGCAAAGTGAGCTAAGGAATATGCAAAATAGTAAATCTTATAGCTTTGGATTAGCAATATAACTGATGCGTTTTCAATATATATATATATATATATATATATATATATATATATATATATATATATATATATATATATATATATATATATATATATATATATATAGTGAATATAAGAGGAATTTCAAGTTATTCAGTCCACTCTGGTAACTATTTATGATATGCATCTATTGTTGTTTGGATTTTTAAGGATAGTAGGGCAGGTTTACGTATGTTCTACGTCGACGGTTACACGATATCTGCCGAGTATTCACGACACTAGCACTTATGTAATGGTTGTCTGTCTGTGTGTAGAAAGTTAACTGAAAGGATGAAAATTTGATTGTCTAAGTGTCAATGTTGTATTGTAATGCTTGATGTTTTTTATATTGATACTTAATAATGCAAAGTAGTGTTTGTCGAAATGAAAGTCCTAAAACATGTTTCTCTTTAACCCTATATCTATAAAGGCACAGGTGGTATCTACATCAACAGAGGGAAACATGAACGGCTATAATCGAAAGTCTCCTCAAAAACGGCGTTATGATATGCCAAAATATGCTGGTAAGCTCTAAAGTATACAAAACAAATTCAAGCATTTCTCGAGTAAGGGAATGAAGGTATAATTTGATATATGTGTATTTGCTTCCAGTGCCACCAAAAAAGAAGTCAAGCAAGGAACGTGTACCGCAACCGAAAAATACAGTAGCGATGCTTAACGAACTGCGGCATGGACTGATATATAAATTAGAGTCACAGACTGGGCCGGTGCATGCGCCGCTATTTACGATCTCCGTTGAGGTTAGTACACAATTTCCCATGGTGTAGCTCATAATGTGAACCATCTCAGTCGTGCTTGTGCGTGCGTATATGTATATGCAGATGCTGTTTGTTATGTATGCAGAAAAAGGTTTAAAATGAAGTGAACATTGGCAGTTCGAAGGATTCAGGGTATTGCCTAGTTGATTAATGTTGACTACAACACTGTAACTTGTTATATTTTTGTATAAACATACTTTTATGGTGTAACTTGGTTTAAACCCTTGATTTATTTCAGGTTGATGGACAGAAGTATATGGGACAAGGGCGTAGTAAAAAGGTTGCACGTATCGAGGCTGCAGCCACCGCGTTGCGCAGTTTTATACAGTTTAAAGATGGCGCAGTCTTGTCTCCCTTGAAGCCAGCAGGCAACTTGGATTTTACAAGTGACGAACATCTTGAAAATGGTATTGAAAACGTGTCCAAAGCAGAATTAGTTGAACTGATTTACACGTTGATGTTGCCTGAAAAGAAATCCAACCTTACCTCGCTTGAACAATCCACGTTGCGTCCACAAATATTTTGCATGAGCCACAGCAAGTACTAGTATTTTATTTGTTTTATTTTATTTTTTCTACTTTTTTGCGTACGTTTATTTATATTTATTTTGTAATTTAAACATATTTTGTAGTCTTCGATTTATATTTGCGATTTTATGCTCAGTGGCTTTTATTACACGTTTATATGTATGTGTTTGCGTTATTTTCAATATTGGAAGAGTTGTATTCAAGACCTTGCTTTTTTAACTTTTAAGGAAGAATTGCTTATGTTTTCGTGACCTTAAACGACTCACGCATGAGATTTTACGAAAGGCAAGCACATAGTATAGAATTTAAGAAGCGGAATTTGCAGACAGTTCGTATTCCATTTTTAAGTTTGAAAACTATAGAATATTAATGTGAGGATTAAAGAACTTTCATAAGGCCTACAGCTATCTTTTTGTTATATAGTATTATTAAAAAAATTATAAATAAATAAATAAAAAACAACTTTTTCGAAATCTATATGAAAATACCGAAGAATTTTGGGACTTAATTTGCTTAATTAATTCGATTACTTTTTATTAAAAGCAAATATCAGTACATTTGTTACCTTCTCTCATTATGTTATATAACATTATATAAGAAAAAAAAAAAACTCTTCTTGAAATCTATGTATGTATATTAAAAATACCAAAGAATTTTAGGACTTAATCACGATAATTTTATTACTTTTTATTAAAAGCAAATACCAATACATTTGTTATCTTCTATCATTGGAAAACTTATAAACATGTTTTATTTTAATTTTAAGTATTTAATAACTTAGGTATTTTGACTACTTCCTTACTACTTCCAATACAAAGATATTTTTTTTTTCAATCGTTAGATGCCACAAAGAGTACGATTGCCGTAGATGGCCAGAAAAAAGTACCGGATAAAGGCCCTGTTATGTTGTTGTACGAACTATTTAACGATGTTAATTTTGAATGCATGAATATTGATGGCGCTCAAAACAATTGTCGCTTTAAAATGACGGTCACTATAAATGATAAAAAGTTCGATGGCACAGGTGAGTATTATATAGTGCTTATTTGTTATTATTATTAAATAAACTTACTCTATGTAGGTCCCTCTAAGAAATTGGCAAAGAATGCAGCCGCGAAGGCCGCCCTCGCCTCCCTCTGCAATATATCTTACAGTCCGATGATGGCACCACAGAAGAATGCACCGTTGCCCATTGACGAGAAGTCATCGTCGATGGAATTACCACAAATACATGCGGATACCATCGGACGGTTGGTATTGGAAAAATTTATGGAAGTGATTAAGGGCCAGGAGGCGTACTCTCGGCGAAAAGTTCTGGCAGGCATAGTTATGACAGAAAACATGAATTTTTGCGAAGCTAAAGTAAGAGTACAATATTACTAGATTATTATTTGTGATTAAATGTGTGTGTTAACAGGTAATCTCAGTTTCAACCGGAACAAAATGTGTTAGCGGAGAACACATGAGCGTAAATGGGGCGGTGCTTAACGACTCGCATGCTGAAATAGTGTCCAGGCGCTGTCTTCTGAAATACTTGTATGCTCAACTTGATCTGCAGTGTAATCAGGGTATGTTTAAACTTGTCTTAGAGTTGTTGCTAATCATATGTATTGGACGTTTATAAAGCAAAATTAGTAAGAACGTTGCAGTCGGGCGTTACCGACTGCGGGATACTCATTCACATCCGATCAGCAATTCAGTAGCTAAGTTTAGTTCTAATACTGTAGAAAATGCAGTTTTTCTCGATTTGCCACGCCCCTACTAAACGTAGACACCTCATTTTTGGCCAGTTCTTAGAAAGAGCTTACGGTAAGCTAACTGCGAAATTTGGACGCTTACGCTCCAAAAATGCGAAAATTACAGGGTATTTTTCGATATGTCACGCACGCCGGTTTGGGGGTCAACCCGCGTATATATACCGAATTTCAGGTCTCTAGCATCAATAATACCCAAAATAAAGCAGAATTTGAAAAATCACTATATCTTCCTATCCGATTTGCCACGCCCCCAGTGGGCGTAGATATATCCGCCATAGCATGTGATCTTGGGTGGTCGACCCGGATCTACATTCCAAATTTTAGCTCTCTAGCTCATCACCTGATATGATGTCTGGGTTTAGGTTTAGTTTATATATATATATATATATATATATATATATATATATATATATATATATATATATATATATATATGTATATTTATATATATATATATATATATATATATATATATATACATATATATATCTACATACATCTACATCTATGCATTCGTATATCTCGCATATTTGTGTAATCTAAAGTAAGAATACAAAATCACAATACCTAACTTTGATTTATATACATTTGATTATTCTAATTTCGTTTTTTTTTCTAATATATAGCAACAGCATATCAGTCGATTTTCGTGAGGAATACAGACGGGCAATACCCTTATAAACTAAAATCCGGGGTACATTTCCATTTGTATATAAATACAGCACCATGTGGGGATGCACGGATATTTAGTCCTCACGAAAACGACACTGGTGTTGATAAGCATCCAAATAGGTTGGTACAACACACTTTTAAATACTACTACAAATATAACAAAGCATTTTACAAAGACCTTAATTACGACTCAAAATGTGGGATAAGCTAAACATAGTATGGTGCTTCATACGTGTTGGGCGCTTTCTTGTATCCTTATGACATATTGACTATTGTGTATACGCTTGAACTTGTTTCATCGTATCTAAGTGTCTGCACGAAATCAAAATTTTTAGGACATATAAAATGGGAGAAAAGATTAGAGCATACCAAAATTTATATAGTTGAACCCATGATTGCCTGTAAATGTTGAAAGGAATTCGGAAAACTTTGACCAACTTGTAGACATTTTTCTGATTCTGTTTCTGTTCATTCTCTTGCATTTAGATTTATGTGTAGTATTGCTGAACCGTTTCGCGACTGTTGCTGTGCTGCTCATTTTCGTGTCGAGTCTAATCTATGAAAAAGCCATTGGCACCATGAGCATCACAATATGCGCACTATGCAAAGCCATATTTTTTACAAGCAAATTAAATGTTGAGCAAGGGGTAAAAGAAAAGTATACATAGTTTCACTTTTTCGTCCATACTTAGACTAACTGAGGTCAAAAGCATGGAATTTCAGTTTTCTGGTTTATTGTGTGCTGGTCTGTCTTAAAAAAGCATTCACACAATAATATATATATTTTCGACTCATTAACTATTACTTTACTGTAGTATAATCCGAAAAAATATATATGTGTATTTATACATTGAGCGGATAAAGAAGTGGTGAAAATTATATAGTTTTTTATGTTTTAAGCAAACTATAGACATATATAATACTCATAGTCCGACACAAGCAATTCTCATATATATACAAAATAAACATCTCCCAAGAAGAGAAGTAATACTTTGTAAAAAAACCTAAAGAACTAAATTTGAAATTAAAATCAAAGTGGTATTCTAGTAATCTAATCTAGCATAAGTATGTTTACTGCCATCATTATCAAAAGTTCCGATTTCATCAAATCGTACCACCGTAGAGTTGATGCCTCGTATTTGCAAGTGTTGACAGATTAGGGCTTCCGTGTTGCTACAGAACTTATAAGTGTTTTAACGACTGACTCCACATCGCTAAGCAATAGGTATATAAATGAAAAATTGTAACCAGGTTGTAGATCTGATTGTGTTGTCTTGTCTAAAGAGAAACTCATATCAGATTGTATGTAATTTGCAAAAATGTAGGACCATTTTATAATTACTATTTCTACTATCCTTTTATCATTTCTTAACTTGAATAATAACATGCAACTGCTTTTGGATTCTCACATAATCGTTATACATGTTGCTATTCTGCATTTTTTGGCTCTCGTGGTATAACCCAAACTTTGGCAATATAACATTAATTACTACTAACGTATAGAAAAGCACGTGGTCAGTTGCGTACGAAGATCGAATCGGGAGAAGGAACAATACCAGTCAAAAGCAGTGATGGCATTCAAACGTGGGATGGCGTACTACAGGCAAGTGCTTAACTATAAGGGCTTCAAAAAAATGGTCTATTAACATTTTGTATTTGCAGGGTCAGCGTCTACTGACAATGTCATGTTCGGATAAAATTGCTCGCTGGAACATTGTGGGTATTCAGGGCTCGCTATTGTCTGCAATTATCGAGCCAGTTTATCTGCATTCCATTGTATTAGGAAGTTTGTTGCATCCGGAACATATGTATCGGGCTGTGTGCGGACGAATTGAAAAGTCTATACAGGGCCTGCCACCCCCCTATCATTTAAATAAGCCACGTCTTGCTTTGGTTACCTCTGCAGAGCCACGAAATCAAGCTAAAGCACCGAACTTTGGCATTAATTGGACCATTGGTGATAGTGAATTAGAGGTTGTCAATTCGTTAACCGGGCGAACTATTGGTGGCCAAGTATCCAGGATTACGAAACAAGCCTTCTTTGATAAATATGGATTTTTGATGAAAAACTTACCGGGTATGCCAAATCGCAAGGTCACTAAGGATTACGGAGAGACTAAGGCAGATGTCAAGGACTACCAGGTTAGTAAGTTGAGTTCATGCTTTGATAAGTAGCCACAGCAACAAAATTTTGCATTGCAGACGGCTAAGCAAGAACTGTTTTCTGCATTCAAACGAGAGGATCTTGGCAGTTGGCTGAAAAAACCAATTGAACAAGACCAGTTCGGACTTGTGGAATGACTGCACTCAGCTTTACCATCACCTGGATACATACGTATGACAGTACATTTTTTAAAAAAAGACAGCAACAACGGCAAGCAATTAATAGATTTAGATAATATCGTTTATAAAAAAACTTGCGCGGTAGACTGCAATTTTAGTTTTGTTCAATCAAATGATAACCAATTAAATTTGATTGATAACCTGCCGGTGAAGCATCGGAAAAACAACGACAGACATATAGTTTCAAATATTGGAACAATGAGAGTTTTCAGTAGAATATTTCTAGAATAGAATGTAGTTTTTATGCTGGAACTAAGTAAAGAAGTATTATGGCGTTTTACTTAAAATAATTGATTTTACATATAATGATTAATAATTGTAGCTATTGGAGGTACCATATGTAAGCTATCAGACAAGATTTCGAAGTTATAAAACGAATTTCTTACTCCGGCTTACTTTTGTTAATCCCAATATTTGGTTTTACACACTTTTTTTTGCGCATGCGAATTTAGATCAGACTTATTCTGGCCTTTACAATAAATTATTATAATATATAGTGTAATGAGGCTTTTATGACACGGCATGATAATTTAAATAATTAAGTAGGTTGGCTGCAAATACCATTGCAGCACTAAGCCAATGTTAAAAAATATAACAACTTATACAAAATATGAACAACATACAAATAATTCGCGTACTTCAATTATGTTTATGTCTTTGAAGGGGTATCAGGTGTGGGCTTCGATTTCGATAGCTGGTGTTCAGGGAACCATGTATTGGTTGGTAGTGTACGGTTCATTCTTGGTGTCCTCTATATGAGTTATATAAATTATATATAAATATAGCACGTTATTTAATATATGCTTGATATATGCATCAGTAACTTGCACCTATAGTTTATCTATAGCTCGAACTTAAATTGGACACAAATTGGACATTTGTCTTCGAGATGTAGGTATAATATAGGTGCAAATTATTGATGATATTACTCATTTATTATTTGTATATATTTTTTATAACGAGTTATAAAAATACAAATTAACAACTATATAACATGTACTGGGGTCATTGTTACTATTTAACATCGAAATATACAATGATTATCCATACTTTGTATTCTCTTCGATAGTAAATATTTATACTTTTAGCTGAAAATTAATATACATACAGTTGCGCTCATAAAAGTAATAATGCTGCACTGTACAGAGCATTAAGCAAATATTTATGTACCGTAAATCTACTACTAACTGTAATGCTACCTGTGACAAGTAGCTTAGGAGGCATGGCAAACGCGTCTGAACCGGTGCCAGACCTCATCAATTCCATGCCATTCCGATGGTAAAATAATAGACTTTCAATTAAATATTAGGCAAAACGTAATACATATATGAAGTTAGTATTTTTTTTTTTAATATACGTAGTAGCCACTACACGATAAGCGATGTAATGCTATAAGCGAGGATTATCGCAGCGATCTGCAAAGCTATCCGCAAAGAAAGAAACTTTCGGGGCTTCAAATTTTAGGCAGTGCGTGTGTTCAAATATTAGTGTCATTCGCAACGTTTTTATGAAAAACATCAAGGGGATCCATTCACGAAATACTGTATACAATTATTTTTGGGACAGCGATTACATGTAACTCTTCATGCAGCGCTTTCTCGCATGGCCACTCTGACGTCAGCCTTAGTTTATTTTCTTTTCCAATTTTTTCATAATACTGAGTTTACCACTAAGGCTGATGGCAGAGTCGCCGCGAGAATCGATGCGATGCTATAAGCAATAATAATCGCAGCGATCTGCAAAGCAATGACATGACGGAGTGAAAGACAGAAATATTGCTTGAACTGCATAAAAGAATGTATTGCACCTACTAAACAACGGTTATTTATGCTCAACACTCAACAAAAACACCATTATTTGAAAAGTTTTATCATGCGATAAAGACAGAAAGCATTTCAGAAATGCTTTTTCGCAACTCAATATTATTTTTCTTTTTATTTTTTTATTTTTATTTTTTCTTTTTAATTTCGTATAGTTAATATATATGCCCTTAATATGTTGTTTAAGTTTTCTTACTAACATCTTTTTTTCATAGCTTCACTAGTAGCACTGACCATATTTGGCTGTGAAATGTGGGCATAGCTGGCCGGACTGGCAAATAAAACACCCCCATCGGGTCGGTGCTACTAGTGATATTCTCTGTACTTTGTTTAGGCTTTTTTTTTAAATTTTAAGTTGACTCCATTGTTTGTCAATTATCCTTATGAAATAAATAAATAAATAAATAAATAAACTCGCTTTAAATTGTCGCTCTGACATGTTTTAAGCGATCACATATAAATCAGCATGCAGAGCTTTCTCGCACTTTGTCGCTCAATAGCATCGCATCGCTTCTCGCGGCCACTCTGCGCCAGCCTAAGTTTGTTGTTAATATTTAGTGCTCAGTCACACTACTATTTTTATGAATGCAGCTGTATATAATAAGGTCACTTATTAGCTTAAATAAGCAAAAACTGCCGTAATGTGACCCTGTTCGTACTTATACATTAAACAATCTTCCGAATTAATGCCGTTCTGTCATAAAAATTTCACAGATAGGCTAGTTTCATGTAATCTCGGTTAATATAATTGAAGCTAATGTAATTCTACTAATCAAAATATAACAGTTATTTCTTCATAGAACAAATGCTTTTGAGCAAATATAGAACACTTATTTCTTAGATAAATTTGCATTGATTTTTGAGGAACCATCACATATTTTGAATTTATAATTGTCAAGAGATCACTTTTAGCCACATATGAAACACAGGCCTTAGTCAATTGAAACCCTAAAGACTTAAAATGAGATAAGAAACATAATTAAAAAATTTTACATTTTATGCTAAGGTTATTTTGAAGGCATGTGGCTAAGAGTCAAATTAATCTATATTTGTATAAAGTAACATTCGGTCTGTATTAAAAATTTTCCGCTTCCATTCATAAGGTTTTCCAAAATTAAACTTTGTAATTTGAATAATAAACATAAATAAGCAGTTAAGTCAAGGCTACAGCTTCGAATACCAAAATACTACTTCCACAATTTAAAAATGCCATAGTTTCCGTATAATTGTGCCTCTAAATATACAAATAAATGTACTAATTTACAAATGTAAATGAAGATACGTAATTTTAAATATCATGCATTCTTGAGAATATTAGGACACTCGAATTGTCAATAAATATTTATAAAGTCAATTGATGGGCTTTACAAGTGAATATTATACTGATATAGTACTTTTCACTTTAAAATGATCATATCACTCACTTCACTTTCACAGCAAAACATAATTTAGCTGGCACTAATTTATCTACTCGCACAGGCATATTCTAATTTACAGGAGAGTAGGAGAATAATAAATCATGGACTTTCAATTATATTTAGGTCAGTGCTTCCTTTTATATGCCATACACGTACACATCTAGAGTGGTATATACGGTTTTCAATGGGTAGAGGATACAATAATCAATAATTCAACAATTATCCAGTGTCGATCTAAAACATGGCCTTAGCACCATTCTAACTAAGAGAAGTCTTATATACTCTTATATATAAGCTGACCAACACATAACCAAGTACAGACTCCGATCTGTGAACATGGCACGTAGGGTTACGTCGTCTCTTCCCGAACCCAAGTGTTAATTTAAAAACAAGTAAGAAAGCTCTAGTCGAGACTCGAGACTCGACTAGGAAATCCCCTGAACCCTTCGGAGAACTAATATTTCAATAATTCTGCGCGTCTTCCTGCTTACAAAAGAATCACACATACACACTTGGACACACATGCGTAGACACACATAGACACGCACGCATAAACACGCATGGGCTGCAGTGTAGGTAGGCTTACTATGGAAACTTAATTGTTTAATAACTTTACTTATGGATGTACATTCATTATAAAACTTTTAGATTGTGATTGTATCATTAATATGCGTGTATTTGCTGAAGCTCACGTCATTAGTATTTGAAATACGTCTTTTACAAATTTAGGGGTGAGGGGGTGGATATAGGGTGAATTATAAAAAAAATCGAAATTCTATAAACTATATGAGTCTACATTTAAAATTTGGAGACTCTGGCTCTAAAGATGTAGAACATATAATCTTATAACTGGTTATCGGTAAGGTTTTTTTATTTAAACGAAATAGCGGAGTGATTTATCGATTTTTTGTGATAAGCTCAATATGCGCGCTGTAGGACATTTTAAAACAAGGTTGAAGTCTCGAGCTTCTATATCTTCTGAGATCGACGCGTTTATACATACGGACAGACGGACAGGACTAAATCGACTCAGCTCGTCAACCCGATCAAGAATATATATACTTTATGGGATCTTCCACGCATCTGCCTGTTACATACATTTCAACAAAACCATTATACTCCGACTTCCCATTTTCAATGGGTTCAGGGTATAATTAATATTTTGTATTGTGAGTCCAAGAGGACCTCCCATCTACCCTTGTCATACAATAACGGAGTAAGAAAGCTCTAGTCGAGACTGCTCCACTACGAAATTCCCTGAAGGGGAACTGATATTTCAATAATTCTTTGTGTCTTTTTGCTTACAAAAGAAACACACACACATACATAGGCACGCACGGATAAACACGCATGGGCTGCAGTGCGGGCTAACTATGGGAATAACTTGTCGAATGTAGAATGTTTTCATGCAACTTTTAGATCGTGATTATGACAGTTAAATGTATATATTTGTACACAGAGCATAAGCACAAGTCTCTAGTATTTGGAATTTTTAAAGTTGAAGGGTGAGGGGATGGATATAGGGGTGAGGATGCATTATAAAAAAATTCTATAAAATAAATATTAATTAAAATTTAAAATTTGTCGACTCTAGCTCTAAAGATGTAGCAGATATAATATTATTACTGATTTTCGATACGGTTTTTAATTGATAAACTCGATATGCCTGCTAACAAATTTAGAAAAAATCAAGTCTCTAGCTCTTATATCTCTAGATTTTTTGCATTATTTTGAAAATCTCATAGCTATGAGTTCATTTAGCTGGATTTAATTAGTAGCAGGAAATTGCGCTAACGTTGTTCTAATCAACACATAAGGGTGGTCTATTGTCATATACCAAAATTTTTGTTTTATTGTGCACTGTTTTGGAATGTACAAATAATGAAGCTTCCTTAGTTCTTCCCAGTTGTGTCGTATTTAAGTTGACTTTAGATCGTCATGTATATCCATATCCATTAATAAAACAATGCCACTAAATTATGAGTAGGGACAATTAATAATCAGAATAATAAACATACATATAAAGCAAAATTTGACCTTATATAAAATACTGTGATACTAAATTTTACTAGTACTTCCAGCATAGCTGCATTTTATCCATTCTAAAATATTCTAAGTTAAAAGTTACAAAATGTGGAACAACTCAAAATTTTGTAGAACACCCAGCAATAAACCAAATTATACGAAATTTATAATAAATTGGTTAAATTAGCTTTTAAGTTAAGATTTTGCATACCAATATATTTGAACAATTAAGAACGACCGACTAATTTGGGGGTTTATAAAAAAAATTTCAAAATTTGTGAGTCAGATGTTAAGAGAAAATCAAAAAACATAAATATGTATGTATATTATATTAATGTCCAAAATACCCCTAACTTTCAACTCTATTGGATTTGTATTAAACTTTCACATATTTTTTAAGTTTAGGAATGCAGTATAGCCTTAAGGTATCAAATGTTCGTGCAGGCAAGCCCTTGTATCTTTATCTTTACAATTACAAATATAATATTTTATTGCCAAGGCAAATATGTATGAACTCTATTATTAAATAATATTCAATTTTGTTTTGGTTTGCACTTTTTGGTTTCTTGCTTATGATTATTATTAGTGCATAATCACTGACTTTGGAAATCAAATGATTGCCGTTAACTCAAAACTCACTATTTTTTTATACCCTGAACCAATTGAAAATGGGAAATCAGGGCATAATGGTTTTGTGAAAAGTATATAACAGGCAGAAGGAATCATCGCAGACCCCATAAAGTATATATATTCTTGATCAGGGCGATGAGCTGAGTCGATATAGCCCTGTCCGTCCGTCCGCCCGTCCGTTCGTCCGTATGAGTGCATCGATCTCAGAAGTTATAAGAGCTGAAATTTTGTATGTAGACTCGTGTATACCATACGCAGTACGAGTTTATCATATTTTTTCGATAACTCATTCGATATCTTTTTATCGAGGATAATCAATACATTGATATTGTCTTTTCAGCCTAATTTGAACACTTTTAAGCATAGAGTCTTCAGATTTGTTGTGTATATACATTTGATGGATACACACATTTTGTCTTTTACAGATTTTGGATAACCCCCCAATTCGTAAAAAACGTATTTCAAGTACTAGAGACTTGTGCTTTAGAATGTACACACATTTACACATTATAATTACGTTCTGAAAGTTTCATTAAGATCGTACGTCTACAAAAGAAATTATACAACAAATAAATTCGCATAATATTGACCACACTGCAGCGCAACCCAAGCACAGTCGCTGCTTACTGCGCAGTGAGCAGAGCGCGGGCTTATGGGTGCGGGTGGATGCATGTGTATGTATGTATGCATAAAAGAAGTGCAGAATGATTATAATATCAGATTGGAGGGTTCAGGGTATCTCCTAGTCGAGCAGTCTCGACTAGAGCCTTCTTACTTGTTTTTTTTTTTGTTTTATTTTTTTTATTTTTTTATTATAATTTGGATTGTAAATCATAACTAGGAAGGAAACCATTAAGGTAGCGACGTGAAGGTAGGACACATTCGTATGAGTTTCATAAGCCATTTGATAAAGCCCTCACTTCCCTAACACGTGCAAAGAAGTGATTGTTAAATTGGTAAGACAAAAAATATAAAAAGAATCTATAACGAAGTAAGTATCAATACCCTCCGTTTGTTCATCTGTCAGTCTGTATTTATGTTTGTTCCTGCTGTATCACTGAAAATAGAAAGTATGGTTTGACATTTTTGGCAGACTTCTCAAAAGAAAATATGGATGCATTACAATATGGGTGGATTTTTTAAGTTCTTAAAGAGTTCATTGCTATCGTTTTACCAACAAACTCGTTACCTAGTTTCCATATCTGCGCTTGAATAAGTCAATCGACTCGTCAGACTTCGCACATAGGCAGAGTTCTCGATTAGCTAACATATAGTCGACTTAAATACATATAATTCGAAGCCGCTTAATGTGGAAAGTTTTGTAAACAGAACCTAAGAATTATCTCACAGAAATTTATGTGTTTTCAAATACTTTTCTAAACAGAAGAGCAACAGATTACAAATACATATATTAAATAAAATACGAATAAGAAACACTTATATAAAAAGGCAATTTACACTTAATAGCCGCATATAAAGTTATATTTTAACTAATAACAAATTTAAAAGTTTGTCTCGCTGTTTTATTTTATTTTATTTTTTTTTTTTAATTAATAAATAGAATATATATGTAGAAAATATCTACGCAGATTGTTGCACATTGTTACAAAGGTTTGGCCCATGCCAATTTACCATATGTATTACTGAAATGCATAGTATACCTATTATATAGGTGCTTTTTTATTAATAATATAAACGATAATATACGAAAAAGAGCAATTCTTAGAGTTTCATCTACTACCAATTTATCTAATATATACTCAATTAAAAAAATAAAAATAAATAAATAATAAATAAAAAGGGAACCTATTTAGAATTCCATATATAACAAATAATTTATTTTTTCTCTATATATATTTTCTTTGCTTGTTTTGTGAATAGACTTCCAATTGTTTTTTTTTTTTTTTTTTTTTTTTTTGTCAATAGGAAAATAAAACCCAAACTTTTAATAAAGAAATTGTCTGTCGAAGCCTTCATACAGCATATTTTAGCTCTTTTAAAAGAAAAATAAATAGCTGTAATAACAGAAAATTTCTTTTATGAACGAGTAAGTTCAGACTAGAAGGCAATCCTTATAGTTTTATAGTAAAAACAAACCAATATTGTGACCGATGAACAGATTTATTTATTATTGTATAATGAATTCCGAGAAAAAATTAAAAATTAAACAGCAAATTAAATCAAACCATAATTTGAGAACGCAACGAAAAAAAATATAATAAATAATATATACATATATAAATAATATATGGATTAATTATTTTTATTTGCTACACTTAGGAAACAATATTCAAAGTTTAGAAATATTATTGTAATCTTAAAAAAATGTACACTGTATACAATTAAATGCTTTATTTACTATAGAGCTACAAAAAAGTTGTTTTTTTTTTTTTGTAGCTCTCTTAATGATAAAATGGCTGACGACGTACAAAGCTGTTCATATGTACTTCTAAGTATTTATTGCTATATATTTATCTAATCAAATTTAAATAGATCTACCCAATCTATATTTCTTCATGCTATCGGGCCGATCTCAGGGGCAATTCCAACTGGAGTCCAATTCCAATTGGCTTCGTCTACTTCATGCATCAACATTTCAAGCTCCGATACACTAATGAAACTTTTGCAAATAATTTGAAATGCAAAAATTTAAACTGAAGCGCTATGAATTGACAAGCATTTGTACGGATTAGTGGGCTTTAGCCTTATAGGTAATTTTCCATACTTCGAATAGACAAATCGTTGAATGGAAGCGATAGAAAATTGCCAATGGCATTGAGATATGTGTGATAATTGTCCAGCCCCAAATACCGAAAAACTCGAGATGCGTCTGCCGAAAGACGGCCCGACCTTTGATGAGGGTGTTGACAAACCATATAGCAATGTTAGCGACCAATAGGAAGGTAATAATTTCGCGGCCGGGCTTGCGGCGCACCTGCTTAGAACCTTTGCAGCGGCGGTGGCTAGAATGCAGTATGAACATTGTCTGCAGTGATGTTTGCACAACCCCAAAGACCTCAGCAATGATGCCTTCAACGCGGTCTGGTACCGTATCCCATTTAGCGAAATAACTGCCTAGAATGCTAAACATGCCGTACAAGTAGACGCCAGTTTGAGCAACAACTAATAGGAGATTATCCAAGTCCATTGAGTGGTGCTCGTCGCTTGTGTCCTTGATATATCGAAGATCACGCATTAGGATCATGCCTGCCAAGAAGACAACGTTAACCAAGAGATCAATTGTTATCGTAATTATCACAGCTACCTACCGGTAATTACTGCAGATGCGCACATGAAGTACATGAACGTCTCCCAGAGTGTCACCTCCTGGGTGGCGATCAGCTCGTAGCCGGGCTGCGTATACAGCACAAAGTACATAATCATTGATATAATAGTCATGACAATGATGAGTATGCCGAAGAAAAGACCCTTATGTGATTGGGAGCAATCAACGGAGAAGTGATGGGCGGGCTTTTGTGCTATGGGCTTTATAGAGTTCTTGCGGGTCTTGTCGATGTCAGGTATGGACTTAACTGTCTTCCACATTTCAAAGAGAATAACCGCGCAAATCAGAGAGTATTCAATTGTACATGGAAAAAGAAACGGGGACAGCTGCTGAACTAAAGCACCCATAATAGTTGTACGAGAGCATCCTGAAAATGTTGATTGTGTTGGCGTTGCTACTGATGTAAGGTTACTAATAGTCATATTGACTAGTATTTTATCCATCATGCTTTCATTAGAATGGTTCTGTATTCTTAATCCAGTACTGAGTGGTCCGTGAACTTGAAGGGATTGATTCAGGGCCGACCAGTCAGAACCTCCATGTGTTCCGTTGTGTAATACAGGATCGTGGCCTGGATCCATATCATGGTGGTTTATATGAAATATTTCGTGCTTAGTTTCTTCGACCAGAACATATAACCATTCACACAAATTTGTGGCTACCATATGCATAAGTCCGAAACGCGAGGTTACCTTGTGACGCGCCATGTCCATATATGTTGTGTTGAGGAAGATGAATTGCACCTGGGCAATGCAGAGTACCATACGGCAGATTGGAGTAATGGCTACAAAGACGTCGTGGCATCCAGGGTGACCATTCAGCTCGAAGAATTGACCAAATTCCAGCCCCGAATACACCATTGTACCGATGGCGAATGCAATAGCACCAACACGTAGATAAAAACTTCCGAAGTGAGTCACCTTGTGTTTAAGGTGTATGTTGCTGTTCTTCTCGTCTAATGTTCGGAAGACAATATAACTTTGATTTCAATAATTATATACACATGTTCAAAAGGACAAAATGAATCTTCTAACTGAAAAAATTCAGCTAAAGATAATAATGTAATCAGAAACACCAAATATTCCACTTACGAAAATCCTTTAGGGCATTGAAGAGCGAACGATTACGAAATGCGCTTATGTATACAAATATAACAAATAATATGCTTCCAGCATATAGATAAACATAAAATCCTTGATAAACATAGGTTGGTATTTGATCTGAAATGACCTCCGTAATGGGAAGGCAGACTCCCAGGAGCACAAGTAACTTGCAATAGGTCGCAGATAGTGCCGAGCTGATAGCATCACTATAAGACAAATGATGTATCTAAAATGGCTAATGATGATATTCCAAATGAGCTCTTACTTGCCCGTTCTCCGGTTCTTTTCTTTTTGTTGTTTGGCCTGAAAGCTTTTTGCGCCGCTGTCGTAGTTGGCGCTGGAACCATTGCGAGCACTTGCAGTACCGCTTTGAAAGTTTATCGTTGCCGTACTGCCTGTGACTGTTCCATTAGGATTTCTTTTGTTAGAATGTTAAAGTTGAAGAAAAAAAGGAAAAGCTTTTAACTATTATGATAATGTATTAACGATTCTTTGATATCTAAATAATATATAGACCAGCTGTACCCTGCATTTTTGGAGCTTCGTTGATGAAAGAAATTATTAGGATCCTTGCGTCCAATGCCGGGAGGTCGGTTAGTCAGGATCTCCTGTAGCAGTATCGAAGGACGTCGCGATACCTGAAGTGTGTACGCTGAATCGTCATGATGTATAGCTGGGAGGGGTAAAAGAGATTGACGCTGACTGCCATGTTCCATGAGCTCCAAGTTTGTTTGCGATTTCGCTAGTGGCGATATTGGGTGTGACATAATCGGTATGTTATGATAACCACAATTGTCACATGCGGTGCGAGCGTACCGTTTCACGGAGTTTGAGGTAGCAGAAATAGCTGAGTTGTTGTTGCCGGAATGCGGTTGAATCTCCGGTGGTGGGGTCGTTGCAGGTGTTAGTCGAGAGAAGGATATCGATTTTTTTGGTTGCTTTATTGTGATATATTCGCAGCTGTCGGAGCTAAGTACTTTATTTCTAACGTAAATTTGGAAGTCAGTAAGTACCTCAAATACAAGCTCGCAGAATCAAAATCAGTGTATGATTGTGCTTCATATGTGCAACGCTTAGCTCTGTTCAGCCTAGAGTATGAAAAGCAACTGAAGTTACAACAGTGCATCTGATGTCTATGGACAACTATCGGCGTTAATTTTTGTACACCACTTCAAAATATGGGTAACGTGAAGACTACATTCGGACATTTGTATATCTACATATGGTTCTGCTTCTAATTGGTTTGTAATTGATTTTCTCGTTAACATTTTTTAGGTCTTAGGTAGAACTGAAGCACTTATAATTAGCCAATAAAAGGCCAGCACATGGGTGTTGAATTCTACATACATATTACCCACTGATAACACACACCAAATGGGACTTTGTATCAATTAAAAACAATTTGGATATGTGCAATTTTTTTTTTTTTTTTTGGGTTTCTGATTTAATTTGCTTCAATTTTCAATTAGCAATTCGCTATTTGTATTAGTTAACTTTTATTTCTGCTTTTATTTTTATACTCTGAGCCCATCGAAAATTGGTAATCAGGGTATAAAGGTTTTATAAAAGTGTAGGTAACACGCAAAAAGAAGCGTGAAGTGTATATATTCTTGATCACGGCGATGAGCTTAGTTGATTTAGTCCTATTTATCTGTCTGTCTGTCTATCCGTCAGTCTGTATGTGTGAATGTGTCGTCAGACAGTAATAAACTTCAGACTTGAAACTTTGTTGGTAAGTTGTGCATCCGTGCATTCATCCATTCGTCTGTCCGCCGAGATATCAATATTTATTAACTAGAGACTAGATACGAGAAATTTTACTTGTATAATCTTTTATACCATATTTAGACGAGCCTATCATATTTTTTCGATAATTCATCCCATTTCTTATACATATGTATTTGGATTTAGACAAATAAATAGGTCATCGGGTAAGATTTAGACTTGATATTGTTTATTTTAGGAATTTTTCGGTAAGTGAAATAATATTGACTTCCACAATTTCATTTAGTTGAATATACTCAGTGCTTACGTTATAATTTCGGCCACGACTCGTGACGCGCTAATTTTATACTAATCAGCTCTGTCTGTATTAACAAAGACCAGCTAAATAAAACATTAAATAGAATATTCTGTTTAAAGCAAAGGTGGCTGTATAAAAAAGTTTGATCTTTATATACGCAAATGAATTTTGCTGATACGAAAATAAGTTTTTCTATGCTAAAATGGGAAATCAGGGTATAATGGATTTGTGAATCGCAGACCCCATAAATACAAATCTCGATTAGAGCACTTTTACTTGTTCTTTTTATATGTTTTAAATTATATGATAGTTAGGTATCCTCAAAAAACATATTGGTGTATATTGGTATTAGGAAAATATTTATTTATTTATTTAGTTGAAATAAAATCACACACTTTTTGGCACGCGCCGCAATGTCGTCTTTATAATGAACGCGTTGCTTTGTTTTCCATAATGAGATCGGATCATCGTAGTATACGTTTGCATTTATATTATTAAGTGACATATTGAAACTCGTCTATGTGAATCATTCACAAGAAATTCTCAATCAGAATTATGTCTTAGGCAATACTGACTGTACAGTAATGTGTTGCCTGAGGTACTAAATGCTTGTGATATTTCTGTCTGATGCTGTAGCTGGTACTGCTTTCTGTCAGACACTGTTTGAGCAGTTTATTAGCGATTATTAACTTTTACTTTGTTGTTGCTAATATATACTTTTCATACACAGCATAACACACTTTTGAATTTCTGGTATTACCTTATAGAATACCTTTTATAAAAGAACTTATGTACAACATTTATAGATTTATTAGACTATTACATTTATTTGTAGGATATTTAGTTAATGTGAGATTTCCGGAATCCATATCTGATTTGATCTTAATATTATCATTATCATAATTGTTATCATCATCACCGTTTTTATGAATAACATTTCATCATTACTATACTTGTTTATTCATAAAAGTATTTTTTACTAAAATTTAAATTAATTTAATTTTGTAGGTGAGTCAATTAACTTATTTACATCATTTTAAAGTTCTCGAATTATAAATATTTATAATATTACGAAATACAGCAAGAGCTGGACATTGGTTATTCTTCTGACTAAGCTCATACATATATACAGTAAATAAATAAAAGATTTTTAAGAAAATAAATAAATAAAAAACATTTTACACTACATTCGTTACGAAGTAAACATGTAGAATGAATCTTTTGGGTATTTAGGTTTCATTTCACCCAAATTAAAATTCAGTCCATTGTATATTACAGCTAAGTATTATAGAGATGTTACACAGCCCATTCGTAGTCTCACCTAAACGTAACTGAAGGCATTCGCTCGTATCTCACTTGACGAATCGGCTCCAACATTAAATTAATCGCGAATTGTTCTTAACGCTGATTCAATAAGAGAATAGCAACAAATGGTCTCAATGGAAAATAAAAGTGCAGGCGCCTCAGTCGATGTAAGAAAACTAAATTAGCAATGTATTTTTTCAAATTCGTTCTTATCATTTCAGTTTGATAAGAGTGAGAATGTTGTGTGACTCGTCACTGCATGCTTTGTAGACTACGCCTTTGACCAGGCGAGTTCGTATGTTTTTTTTTTATAGTTAATGCATTGGTATTAAATTGGGCTTCCGATGTGCACGACGTTTGTCAGTGACAAATGAGTATATAAACAAGCATATATGTATGTACATAGATACCTTCGATTTTCAAAGCTCTCTACAAATGGGAAGCATTTAGCTTCCTTGATTAAACTGCTTATACAACAAGTAAGAAAGCTCTAGTCGAGACTGCTCGACTAGGAAATCCCCTGAACCCTTCGAAAAACTGATATTTATTTATATGTATGTAATTCTTCGCGTCTTTCTGCTTACAAAAGAAACACACACACGCACACGCGGACATATGTATATACACATACACACAGACACGCACGCATAAACACGCATGGGCTGCAGTGTGGGCTTACTAGGAGAATTTATATGTTTAATAACTTTTCTTGTCGATGTACGTTCTTGATTACTTTTAGATTATGACTATATCATTACTATGCGTGTCATTGCCGAAGCTCAAGTCTCTAGTATTTGAAATAGGCCTTTTACTAAGATGAGGGTAAGGGGGTGGATATAGGGTTGGGGGGTAAATTATAACAAAAACCGAAATTCTATAAAGTACATATGAGTCTACATATAAAATTTGGAGACTCTAGCTCAAAAGATGTAGGAGATATAATTTTATAATTGACTTTCGATAAGGTTTTTTATCGATAAAAAATAACGGAGCGAGTTATCAATTTTTTTGTGATTAACTCGATATGCGCGCTGTATATACGGTCATTTTAAAAAAAAGTTCAAGTCTCTAGCTATTATATCTTCTGAAATCGACGAGTTCATACATACGGACAGACAGACGGACATGGCTAAATCGACTCAGTTCGTCGCCCTGATCAAGAATATATATACTTTGTGGGGTCTGCCATGCCTCCTTCTCCCTGTTACATAATTTTAACAAAACCATTATACCCTGATTTCCCATTTTCAATGGGTTTAGGGTATAAAAACCTGAATGCCGGTTTTCAACAATGCGCAACGAAAAATATTCCATTAATTTAGCAAATACATCGTAACCCGGACCCGGTAATGTCAACTGGTGATGTGCACGCCAAGGCAAATTTGTAATTTATCTATTTTTCATTCATTTTTATCACTTAGATAAGGAAGCGTCATTATACCCTCAACCCAATGAAAATTGGATCGGGGTATAATCGTTTGGTTAGTGTATATGGGCAATTCTCTAGTGGCAAATTTGACATTCGTACGTATTTGAGTTTAAAACATGTATGAAAGATCTAGTCGAGACGCAGACAAACATATGTACATATGTATGTACATACATAGAAACACATAGGCACACACGCACTAACACGCATGGAATTTCGATTTTTGTTAAATTTTACCCCCCACCCCTATATCCACCCCCTTACCATCACCTTTGTAAAAGGCGGATTTCAAATAAATACTAGAGACTTGAGCTTTGGCAAATACACGTATATTAGCGATTTAATCATAATCTAAAAGTTTCATGAAGAGCGTACGTCCACAAGAAAAGTTATTAAACAATCAAGTTCTCATAGTAAGCGCACACTGCAGCCCAAGCGTGTTAATGCGTGCGTGCCTATGTGTGTTTATGTATGTACATATGTATGTGTGCTTACGCGGTGTGTCTGTGTGTAATCAGAAATACGCAAAGAATTATTGAAATATCAGTTCACCGAAGGGTTCAGGGGATTTCCTAGTCGAGCAGTCTCGACTAGAGCTTTCTTACTTGTTTTTTTTTTTTTTTTTTTTTTTTTTTAGCTTTAGCAGATTTGTCATTGATAAGAAATTGTAAATTGAACTGTTTATGAAAAGGGAACCTATTTGAATATTTATATATATAACAAGGACAACAGTTGTTGGCATAAGTGTACTTACCAAGTACTAGTCCATATATTTAAGACAGATGAGTTTAGTTATGAACATTTTGAAGACTCGAAGTCATCTGGAAAAGAACTGGTTGCCTCTCCACATAGCATGCAGGTTTCGTCGACAACGAACTTGTTATTTTAATCATCACAGCCCGTTGCTAACGAAACCTGAGTTCAATGTAGATTAGTATTTTTTATCCATAGATACTAAAAAAAACTTTAAGATATCTGAAGAGATAGAAAAAAATTTTTTGTTATATGTGCTCGGAAGGTAATTAAAATAAAATAAAACTTTGGGTAGAGGGTATATTTTAGTCGGATACATTCAATGAAATCATTCTTTCATAATAATTCGAAAACTGTGCACGGTAACTATGCTCCCGCAGGGAAGTAGAGGTGAGCGTAGTTAAAAACCACGCACACTCTGCTGAAATAAGTAAACTGTTGACGTTGTTGGTCTTGGAAGTTGCAGAGAAAATTTCAAGTTGTCTGTTATCTTACGCTCAATTTTCTTGGCTGGGATCGTGGTAGCTAAGATGCAGTAGTAAATTGCTACAAAAAACGTTGCAAACTTCGAACCGAAGATTACTGCACATTTAAAGAGGGCAGGCAATCTAGTTGTCAAACTCTACATCAGTATGTATTTTTCTCTTTCCACGAGTCTACTTTTGATTTTTATACTACCTAGAGCAGTTCTGATATCTAAAACTTATTTATAATATAATAATACCAAGCATTTCACTCCGAAAGGATGACCTACATGAGGACATCGTGTGATTTTACAATAAAAACAAAATTTTTAGTAAAATTTTACAAAGAGAAAATACTCCAAAAGTCGAAAAAATTTCGAGTTTGACATACTATTGCAATTACTTTTCTGTCTTATTATGTTTGGCGAGAATCTTTCTGCTCTTTATCGAAGCAGAAAATACGCGTCAGCCAAAATCAGCTTATTTTCAAATATAAATCTCAATAATCGTCTATTATGGCCATGACTGTTGTTGTCAGGCACAACCACACCCGCAACTGCGAGGACATAGAAAAGGGTAAAAGTCGTTGAAAATGTGTATGCACATTTGCATTTCAAGTGAAACGTCGTCTTTGTTTTATTATACCCTGAACCCATTGAAAATGGGAAATCAGGGTATAATGGTTTTGTGAAAAGTATGTAACGGGAAGAAGGAATCATCGCAGACCCCATAAAGAATATATATTCTTGATCAGGGCGATGAGCTGAGTCGATATAGTCCTGTCCGTTCCGTCTGTATGAGTACGTCCATCTCAGAAGTTATAAGAGCTAGAGAGCTGAAATGTTGTATGTAGACTCGTGTATGCAGTACAAGTTTATCAAATTTTATCTATCTGGAGATTTCAGATTTACTGTGTATTTACATTTGCAAGATACACACATTTTGCAATTTACAGATTTTGGATACCACGCCCCCTCCGCACCAAATTTGCAGTTAGCAGAGCGCGGACTTAATCGAGCGTGTGTATATATGTATGTGTGCATAAAATAAACTGAATGATTAGATTATCAGCTTGGAGGGTTAAAGGTATCCCCTAGTCGAGCAGTCTCGACTAGAGCCTTCTTACTTGTTTTTTCATCTTCTGCTCCTTCTCCAAGACCCCACAAAGTATATATATTCTTTATATGTACTTTATAGAATTTCGATTTTTGTTATAATCCATCCCCCACCTGTATATGCACTCCCTCACCACTAAATTTGTAAAAGGCGTATTTCATGTACTAGACACTTATGCTTTGGCAAATACATGCATACAAATACATGCCTGTTATAATCATAATTAAAAAGATTCATGAAGATAGTACATCCACAAAAAAAGTTATTTAACAATTAAGTTCCCAAATTAAGCCAACACTGCAGCCTGCGTGCGTGCGTATGCCTTTGTGTGTATATGTGCTGTTTCTTGTGTAAATAGAAAATAATCGCATAATTATTGAAAGGTTCAGGGTATCTCGTAGTCGAGCAGTCTTGACTAGAGCTTTCTTACTTGTTATTTATAAGATGCTACGGTGCTTTATTGTAATTTTGCGTAGGTTTCCATTCTTAGATTTTTCTCGCGTTTAAGCAGGAGTAAAACCTTTGCAAATGCTGTTGGCAGGGCTCCCAAGTGATTTTGACTTGAGCTTGTCTGTCTACTGACAGGCATCCTCTATGTTGGTTTGTCGCTTGCCGTTCGCCGGTAGCACCGATGCGAGTTCTGCTCGCCTTTTTTGTGATTGTGTTGGCAGCGTTTAAGGAATAATCAAGATGAATTTGTTAGCTGTCAATTTTGCGCTTTAATGAATGCAAACAGACATGCACATACGCTCGCAGATCCCGATACTGAAAGTTCTAGATAAGTTGTGGTCATCAAGTTAAGCTTAGCTCTGTATCAGCTGTAAATTAAATAGTTTATCTTAAAAGATACTTATATGTATGTTCTATCGGTATTACCGGTATCGGTATCACGGCATGATTTTAATAGTTAAAGTGTAGCTTCCGAATACAGAGCTAACGTGGAAGAGCAAAATCGAGGAATCGGGAAATTGTTACAAAATATTTTGGAGAAGAGCAACACCATTAACTGCTGATAGGCCTTGCTTCCGGCCGACATGTACATTGATCTAGTCTGATATTTTACCCTAAATGACTAAAAATAGACGACCAAGAAACTACGCTGTACATAATGTCAAACCGAGCTACTTCTAGTTTTAATCCAAATATGTCATTTTATTGTAGCAAGCTAAATATAATTGTATTACAACTATTATTATTATTATTATTACTTTTTTTTTTTTTTTTTTTTTTTTGTATCTTTGTTGAAGTATACTGCATACAAATTATGTGGATGCAATTGTAAGTACGTTGTGTGGAGGGCAATAACATAGAGTTTGAGATCGTATGCATATTTTCAGATGCAGTCGCGCGTTCATTGCTGGGAGCAACCACAGCATTCCACTTGCGGATGAGCCGCTAGACGGCGGCGAACGCCACGCTGTAGTCTTGAAGGATGATTGTGAATTGCGAAACTCGTTTTGCGTTGACACAGACGGTAATGCGCCCCTTGAATTACAGAAGAAGGTGCAGGCGCCAATGCTGAAAATAGCCCACAGCTTTCGGGTCGTACAAAGACCCCAATTGCGTAAAGTCTATTTATTTGGCTGCCCACTTTTCCACAACTGCGTGTCCGCAAGTATCCTAAGGAAACAATTCCAATGTTCAGAAATCAATGATTATAATTCTCACCAAACACTCTTGGCTGATAATGTAAATAAGTTGACGAGCATACAAGGATCCCTGGATCGATTTACCATCAAAGTGAAGTCAGATGAACTTTCTACAAAGATTGTTACAAAACAGGTGCCAGTGTTAGCGGAAAATTTTCAAGCTGGCGGCTTGCTCAAAATTAATGAGTTGGCACTTCTAACTTTATTTGAGAAGTCTAGTCTAAGACTCGACAGTTGTAAAGATAACGTAAGTGCATGTGGACTAAATAGCGACCTCAATGAGTGCAGATGCGACTTATGCTCTAAAATGATGAATGCATTAGAGTCTAGTGTGTCAAGAGCCAAGCAATTAGTCGATCGGGCTGTTCAGTCAGTGGGTGCATTGCCACCTGCTGCCTCTGACCCTGTTTCCCACAATGGGAAATCAAATTTTTACTTAATCAATTTGGCTCATTTGTTGCTGGTTATTGCGTGTCTACGTGGACTGCCCTAGAATAAAGGTAAAGACTTAGAAAGCTCGGCAAGTCTTTCTTGCTTAAGTCAAGTGTACTTTTCAAGCAAAGCCGTATTTTACTTTTGTTTAGTTTATATTCGTTAAATAGAAATATTGAACTGAACAAAATGGATGCAATAAAATAGTTGGAGTGCTACTCTATGCCAAATCCAGTAGAGCTTTGTGATCTACCTTTGTGATCAACTCGACCTTTGCAAATTAATAGGCTTACTGTTGTAGGCTAAGTTTAGCTAGATGTACGTTTGATCCCGAATCATATTAGTCTTCTCGAGTATTTTTCTCAGACGCTAATAGAGTGACTTTTGGAAATAAGTGGACCACTCAAGCTGCAAGTTGATACATATATATAATAACCTATAGTTACTATATGCACGCAATGTAATAGAGTTTGCTGTAAACCAATTTATAGCTAATACATTTAAATTGCGGCCAGTGCAAGTCGCCAAGTGGCTTGCGATAGTTATATTACAAGTGGACTGTGGGGCGGATGTAGCTGAGGTGCCCCTTTGTTGCGCATACTTCCCACACACACACAGGCATACAGAAGAGAGTGACATATGCAATGCGGCAAGCGGAAGTAGGCAAATTCAAGCTCACACTTGAAGTTTGCACACAGCTCAAACTCAAACTCGGTCCTCAGCAGCCACTAGTTGAGTCAGTGAGTTATTCATATGTGTGTGTCGATGCGTTGGTGTGTGTTGTGTTTCTGTGTTTATTGTATCTCGCACATTTCCGCTGTTACTGCTGTCGGTTGTCTGCTGCCTGCTATCTGCTCTATTCAGTACTTTTATCAGTTGTATCAATGGCCAAGTTTGCCGTTGCGTTGACAACCGCAAATGTCTATCACACCTTTTATTCAAGTGGCAGTTAAGTTGGCTTTTCTATGTCAGCCCAAAGTCGACTATTGCCATGTAGTCAAGTTTTCAGACCCTAAATCCTAATTGATGATTCTCGACATATGTGAGTGCAAAATATCATATAATTTGCTAATAAAGCTTCATATAGTATCTACACATAATATATGTATATATATATATATATATATATATATATATATATATATATATATATATATATATATATATATATATATATATATATATATATATATATATATATATATGTATACGTAATTGTTGTAGTCTTCAGTTGCGCCTATAGGTGAACTCATTGGAATTTAACTACACTCCTAGTAAATTTGGTCGGCAATAGACCATGACAACATACAAAGCATCTGTTTGTTGGCCGGATGGCAGACTAACAAAATGTCTGCATATCTGGTTGGCTGGCCAAATGCGGTTTAATTGTGCATCAATAAACATAAAGAATGGGCACACAAAAGCCAAGTGAGGTAAAATTAAAACGTACTAGTTTCACGACTGTGCAACGAAGCCTCGGCTCACTGGCTTGCTGAGTGACTGACTGGCTTTTGGTTCGCGCTTACTGCGCGTCGTCGAACGGGTGGAACTCATTTCCTGCTGCACTGTTGATATTGAAACAAGTTGAAGCTGTTAAATGGTCCTTTGCTGAACTCTATCCGAATTTTTTAACAACAAGTAAGAAGGCTCTAGTCGAGACTGCTCGACTGGGAGATACCCGGAACCCTCCAAGCTGATATTATAACCAGTGCAGAAACTTCTTTTATGCACACGTACATACACATGCATCCACACGCACGTATAAGCCCGCGCTCTGCTAACTGCGCAGTAAGCAGCGACTGCGCTTGGGCTGCGCTGCAGTGTGGGGAATATTATGAGAATTTATTTGTTAAATCCTAAATCTGTAAATTACAAAATGTGTGTATTCGTCAATTGCATATACGCAGTAAGTCTGAAGTCTCGGGTGAGTCGATCAACTTCACAACAAATTTTAAAATGAAACATCGACTTTCTCAAATGCGGTCTTATTACTCCAATTTCAATTTTGATCAGCCATTGGAGCATTAAGAGGAGCTACTCAGTGAGCCTTTTTTTTCAATTGCGTATTGTACGTCTGCAAAGGTGGAAAGTATAGATCTTTGTCAGTTCTTATGAAGTATAATTTGTATTATTTTTCAAGGCCAAGGTTTCGATTGATTTCGCGTTTGTAACGGATTCAAAAACAATTCATCAAACAAATCATTTACTGGTACTTCGGTTAAAATATCGTTAAGATACATATTAACCACCTGTTAGTGCTATACATAAATTATCACTAATATATGCCACTACAAACCTTTTTAAAGGAAGGTGATTTTGTCCATACTTACATGTGGTAAAGTCGAATCATCGGATTGATTATCATCATCATTATTTATTTAGCCTTAGTTCAGTAGTTTCGAGCTTCGTTTTTCACTTGAGTCAAACTATAGCTAAAGTTAATCTGATTCTTTTTTACTTTTATTTAATTTACACAGTCTTATTATGATTACACAAAAACAAAAAGGATATGGTACACTATTAAAAAAAAATGTTTGAAACGCAGAGTTTCCTTAACGCGGACCCGACATTCAGAGCGGCACAAGAGCAACAGAATTACAATACAGAGTGGAGAGCAAAGTCGCCGCTACTAAGCCTTTGGCATGTACTTCCGCCTTGAACGTCACGAATTGAATGAACCAACAACTGATTTTCATTTATAATGAAAACTCTTAACAGGGCAATAGTGAACCCAACACGACGGCGAGCCTAGCGGCAACGATGCTTTTCCAACCCCCAATATGACTGGGCATCCGAATGAGCACGTACAAGGGCGATTTGTGTGAATGTGAGTGTGATGCGATGGGTGTTGTTTCGCTTGTGCTTGTGTGGCTGGTCTGCATAGGTCTGTATGTATGAGAGAGTAGGAGAAATCCCTACCGCGTCGTATTCGCATTGCCTTGCTTGGCTGTGGCGACAGCGACAGCGACAGCAGCAGCACCAGAAGCAGAAATGGTAGTGGGAGCCCTATTGATGGCTCTTCTTCCCAATAACACTCGTTTTTGTTCGGCTAAATCAGTGTCACGAGCCGAGCCTCGTGCCGGCGGGGAAATTGTGCACTGCTTCTGCCTACTGCCTATTACCTTCGGGCTGCCCACCGCGCTGGGGCATGACGATACCGATGACGTCGACAGCGCTGCGTGAGCCGCAGCTACGCCGCTCACCGCTTCAACTGTTGCTGGCGCTGTCAGGGCCATTGACTGGACAAAGCCAAAGCCAGCAAAGCTAGGGCGACGCAACAGTACTTCACGAAGCGTGAAAGTATGGAAATACATCACTTTTTCGGCGTATTTCGCAGCCACACTGCTTTTCATATAAATATGACTCAAACGGTGGGCGAGGAATGCGACGCAGACGACATAAATCTATGTTCACAGTTACCTTCGTGCGACGGGTGCATATTTGAATGCGTCTTAGTTTTGCCGCAGATAAGTTCCATTTAATATTGTGTTTACTTTGAAGTGTGATTTTAAACACAATACAATATACGAGCAATGGAAATGACAAGAAATCCAAAAGTAATGAGCATAATACATGACAGCAAAGACTTTGATAATGCGATTTGCTCATATATTTATATGTACATATGTGCGTACATCAAACCTGTCAAGCTTAGAAGAAAAACGATGCATTTAGTGTGTATTGAGCATTAGAAAACAATGGCACAACATGCCAAGCTAACGGCGGCTGATAGAGGATTATTGCCGATTTTACAGCTATTTACTTACGCACTTAGAGTCAAACTATAAGAAAGAAACATAAGTACAGATACGATGGCTGTGTAAGAAAAGATTGTGAGAATCTTTGTAAATACATAATATTAAATGGCCTATCTCATGATCAAATATGTGAATGTATGCAACTCAGGTTGGATATCATTTAAATTGCTAAAATCACCAGTAATTACTAAGCGATTGAGAATAGATAATTACATATGTATATGTATTCTTGGACTCAAAAGGAATAATGCTTGCAAGGCACTGCCAACGGCGCTTGCAATAGCAATGACAAGGGCAATGGTGCACTGGTATGAAGTAGCACGTCACAAAACGAGCTGCTGCCATTTCACCCGTTAAGTGCACACTCGCGCACATGAATTATTTTGGGTTAAGGGTAGAGGGCTAAAGCGTTCGCGTTTGGCTGCCTGACACGTTGGTCCTCGCGTGCCCTTTTTATACCCTGAACCCATTGAAAATGGGAAATCAGGGTATAATGGTTTTGTTAAAATGTATGTAACAGGCAGAAGGAGGCGTGGCAGACCCCACAAAGTATATATATTCTTGATCAGGGCGACGAGATAAGTTGATTTAGCCCTGTCCGTCTGTCTGTCCGTCCGTCCGTCCGTCCGTCCGTCCGTCCGTCCGTCCGTCCGTCCGTCTGTCCGTATGTTTGAACGCGTCGATTTCCGAAGATACAATAGCTAGAGACTTCAACTTTTTTTTAAAATGTCCGTATATAGCACGCGCATATCGAGTTTATCATATAATTTCGATAACTTGTCCGATTATTTTTTTATCGATGAAAAACCTTATCGAATGTCAATTATTAAATTATATCTCCTACATCTTTTGAGCTAGAGTCTCCAAATTTTAAACGTAGACTCATATATACTTTTTAGAATTTCGGTTTTTGTTATAATTCACCCCCCACCCCTATATCCACCCCCTCACCCTCACCTTTGTAAAATGCGTATTTCAAATACTAGAGACTTGAGATTCGGCACATACACGCATAGTAATGATATAATCACAATCTAAAAGTTTCATGAAGAACGTACGTCCACAAAAAAAGTTATTAAATAATTAAGTTTCAATGAGAAGCCCACACTGCAGCCCATGCGTGCGTGCCTATATGTGCCTATGTATGTGTGTGTGTGTTTCTTTTGTAAGCAAAAAGACGGGTTCAGGGGATTTCGTAGTCGAGCAGTCTCGACTAGAGCTTTCTTACTTGTTATACCCTGAACCCATTGAAAATGGGAAATCAGGGTATAATGGTTTTGTTAAAAGTATGTAACAGGGAGAAGGAGGCGTGGCAGACCCCACAAAGTATACACTGCGCGTCATCAGGTTAGCGCCCCCCTTCACACTCAACCTCAAAGCTAAATAAAATCTAAACCAACAGAGCTCCATCTTTGAAATTTTTTTATATTATACTCCATTTATTTCTCTTTAAAATACAAAAAGAATGGCTACTGTAACAATAAGGATTATTTTTTAATAATTTTTTTTGTAAAATGTACAAAAAATATGTAACAAAAATTTGGTCATCAGATTAGCGCCCCCTGCATTAAATTCAATTTATTTAAGCTAATGACCAAAAATAACACCGGTATTTTAAGCTATTGTTATTTTTAAGTAATATTAGTAGTGCGTAGTGCCGCCCTTGTTTAAAATTACTTCAAAAATTCGATTAGGAATGGAATTATAAAGTTGTTCAATATAATTCAAGGATATGGTTGACCAAGCGTGTTCAATACCTTTGATTAACTCTGTCCTTGTACTATATTGCCTTCCGGACTCATATACTTTCCTGACCAACCATCCCCAGACGTTTTCGATGATATTAAGGTCGGGTGAGTATGGTGGCCACTCCATGAGATCAACTTTTTGGCCCTGGATCCAGGACTTCACGGATCGGGCGGTGTGAATTGGGGCATTATCGTGCTGGAAAGTCCACTGCATGTTTTGAAAAATGTTTTGGAAATGTGGAAAAGCAGTTTTTAAAACGATGTTATAGTCCTGTGCGTTCATACGCGATGTCAAAAATTGAAGCTTGCATGTGCCGTAGTAAGATATTGCTCCCCAGACCATAACCCCCCCCACCCGGCTGTGTAACCGGTCCAAGTGATGTTCTTCTTTGCGTAGGTCATGGAAATAATAATTATAGCCATCAGGTCCTTCCAAATTAAATTTTTTTTCATCTGAAAAAACAACATACTGCCATTGGGTAGACCACGTCATGTGCGCTCTGGCAAAACTAATGCGCATTTCTTTTCTCAGCATATTGAGTGGTGGTTTTTTTTTTAATTTCAGTCTCTTTATGTTATTAGCTTTCTTAATTACTCTTTGTACCGTTGATAAGCTCGCCTTAACACCGGTTTTTTCCCTAATCTTAGTGGTTGAGTCATGGGAATTCGAAGCTTCCCGAACTATTGCTCTTCTATCTGCTTGTGAAATCACTTGATTATTGCCGCCTTTATAGTTTTTTCCATAGTTTTCCTTATTTTTAAGAAAATTGCCAATTGTTTTCCTGTGTCTTCCTGTTTTTTCAGCAATTTTATGGAAGGATAATCCAGAATCAAAGTATGCCTCAATCTTTGATTTTTCATCAAAAGATAAAACTGTTTTTTTACCCATACTGTACATTTATTTAAAGATATTGAATACTTTGAGCTTCCCAAAAAATTTGGTGACTGTACTTGGCAAAATAAGCAAGATAACTAAAATTGCATTTGGGGGCGCTAATCTGATGACGCAAAATAAGTGCACGCATTCTTTGCGAAAATAAAGAAGAATAGAAAATAAAATATAACGGTTCTTCTCTCGCGCTTGATTTTATTATGAGAGACATCTCATATGTTGACAACAAAATCAAAACAAAAACTACGAAGTTGCGTGCAATAGGAAAAGAGAAAAAAGCAAAAGAAGATGAGTGTGAAGGGGGGCGCTAACCTGATGACGCGCAGTGTATATATTCTTGATCAGGGCGACGAACTGAGTCGATATAGCCATGTCCGTCTGTCCGTCTGTCCGTCTGTCCGTCTGTCCGTCTGTCCGTCTGTCCGTATGTTTGAACGCGTCGATTTCCGAAGCTACGATAGCTAGAGACTTCAACTTTTTTTTAAAATGTCCGTATATAGCACGCGCATATCGAGTTTATCATATTTTTTCGATAACTCGTCCGATTATTTTTTTATCGATGAAAAACCTTATCGAAAGCCAGTTATAAAATTATATCTCCTACATCTTTTGAGCTAGAGTCTCCAAATTTTAAACGTAGACTCATATATACTTTCTAGAATTTCGGTTTTTGTTATAATTCACCCCCCACCCCTATATCCACCCCCTCACCCTCACCTTTGTAAAATGCGTATTTCAAATACTAGAGACTTGAGATTCGGCACATACACGCATAGTAATGATATAATTACAATGAAAGTTTCATGAAGAACGTACGTCCACAAAAAAAGTTATTAAATAATTAAGTTTCCATGAGAAGCCCACACTGCAGCCCATGCGTGCGTGCCTATATGTGCCTATGTATGTGTGTGTGTGTTTCTTTTGTAAGCAAAAAGACGGGTTCAGGGGATTTCGTAGTCGAGCAGTCTCGACTAGAGCTTTCTTACTTGTTCAAAGCTTGTTTACTAAATTAGTTCCAGTTTATCGCGCTTCTTTATTATGCCCCTGGTAGCTGCTTGTTGGTTGCTGGTTGGGCCTGTCCAGCAGCTTAAGGCCGCCATAGCCATATGCATAAAATTAACAAATACAGCTCTTCAATGGCAACCATTAGCAAATATATTTCAAAAGTACATATATCGTGCTTAGTATAATAATATCTTAGTTCCCTTTCACTTCCTGCTCGACATCTGAAAATGAAAATTTAGTGTGTTCAATATTGTTGGTAGACAGTGTGGAATAACAGAGAATTTGACTTATTTTCACAAATGTTACTGAGGAAACGCTCTGTTTCTATTGCATAATTGAGGCGATAGTCGATGCAATTTAAGTGCCTGTGTGGCTGGAGTCTTATCTCCCACGCATATTTATAATGGTTTCGTCATTAAGAAACTCAGGTGTAGACAGCAAATAGTTAAAAACCGTTAGCCGGCAGTGTTTGATGCCGCCAACTCAACAAAAAGTCAAGGAAATTGCTAAAGGATCTGCTAAAAAATGTGAAATCACAACGTGCGGGAAACTAAACTGCGCCCGGCCAACGGGCAGATATTCCATTTTAACATCTCATTAACTTAAGCAGACGCTATGTTGGGAGCATGGGGGAGCTGCTGCAAGCCTGGATTCCTTGCTATAAGTTGCAATAATTTAGCAATTCCGCCCGCTTAATTACCTGCCACATTTCATTTTAGTAACAGAGACGGCAACGACGACGCTTAACTGTAAACCTGCATCCCATTGAAATTAAAGAAAATATGTAGCATCTCCCCAACAGCCGCAAGCCACGAAAAAAAAAAGAAAGAAAACTAAGTATTTCTTTTAAAGAGTCAAGCTGCTAAATATTTCTATTTAGAGATACGCCATTCTGAAAACCGAGCTTATAAAATACATAGTATAAATTGCATAAGTATACAAGAAAATCTCATAAGGGCATAAGTCAGCAAGGGTATTTAATGTTCGGGAAGAATTCTAGAAAGTTTTTGTTATGAGAAATTTTCTTGCTTGCTTTTTCGAGCATCGCATTGTTAATTTGAATAGTTATCTAATGTAAATAATATCTGACTGACTGAATATTACATTCTATAGAAGTCAGAGGTGCTTGAATCACAGCGATAAGCTATTGTTTATTTAAGACTTGTGATGTTTAAAGTTTATGAATGTTTGAATTTATTTCAGCGCCCTGCGATGTTGTAATTTCAGTTTTTCACAATAAGCTTGAAATCAATAAATTGAAGGTTCAAGCTTATTGTCAAAAATTGAAATTAACAACAGGGTACCAAGCTTTGGGCTTAGCTGTTCTATTTTAACTACAAAGTGCTTAAAAGAATGCAGACATGTTTGACAACATTTCCGAAATGATTAAAAACTTTCTCAAGTGGAGTTGATTAAAGTGGGATTAATACCAAACCATGATGGTACATACTACGCAAGCGGTTGCCAAAAATTTTCCGTTAAAAATTGAAATTCAATATACATATATACATATATATATATATATATAAGCTATAAATAAGAGAATATTGAATTCAAATTCAAAGGCAAATATAATATATGTGCATATATGTATATATATACATATATATTTCTTATACGAAAGGGCTTATTATTTTTGCTTACATTCGTTAAGCACAAGTGACCCTACCTATTAGAGAAGCAACCCTTGAACCTAACGCGAAAACGGATATGAATTTTAAACGCGCAAAATGAATTGAAATTAAGTGACTTCCGTTCAGATGTCTCGCCGTCTGGACAAGCGAAAGTGTGATTTTATGTTCGTAATATTTGGTGCTGTCTAACACAGCATAGCATAGGTGGAATATCATTGACGTCGCGTAAATTCACAACTGTACCATTCAAGCATACATACTAAACAAAAATAATTACTAAGAAAGATTTAAGCTCTTTATTCGTCGAAAATGTAGATCTGTAACTGAGTTCGTAAATGTAGTAGAGCTCTAATTTGCTGTTCTGCACTGTTTCAGGTGCACAGACATTTAATAACAGCTTATGGGATGTGTGAGAGTAAATAATGCCTTAGCACGAGTTTAATGCTTTTACTAGATGGAGCGAAGGGCGCATGAGGAAATCACTGTGAGACTGACTCTGATTGTGATTGCGACAGACAATACGAAAAGTATCATGCAAACGATTCCAGTTGAACGTTGAGTTCGCTAGTTGATTTTGCCGTTTGCCTCCGTTTAGTAGCTCAAATTTCATTATAAATTCAGCGTGGACTTTAAATGTTTATTGGACTATACTTCTAGCTTAATAGCGAAATTATAATTCAATTAAATTGTGTTGTACTGCAAACTCGCCCAGCCCGATTAAATAGGATTGCTGGCAGTGTGTACGTGATTCTAAATTAAATTTTATGTCAGTTATCCGAAAACTTGCCCAGCATGATTTATGCAGATTTTCTTAGCTTTTTGCCTGCCTTCTCCTCCTCCGCCCACTGGACATACTGGGCCGTCTAAGACTTTGAAACAGAACACCTTTGGAGAGTCCTTGACTGCTTGTTCGCTTGTTCAACTGTCTGTTGTGGTCGTTGCGGCTTATTGCGTATGTGCGTGTGTGTGTGTGTGTGTGTGTCAGTGTGCGTGTAACAGACATTTGAGTAGCCGAGATATGTATCTGTCACGTTTATTAGCAAAGCAATCCGGACAAAGTTGACTTGCCTGATCTGGTGAGGTCAAGCGATTTAATTCTTTTTGCTTACTCTGGTGGTGAGGCATGTTAAATCCATTTTGCTTCTAGGTAAGAGTAATTGTATACAAATACAGACTGAAATTAATTTTGAATATACATATAAGAACTAAACTGTAAGCTGAACTACCGTTTGTGCGTTGGGATAAGTAATTGGCATTTTCTGATTCACAATTATGCCTGCAATCGCACCAATTTGCGAAGGGTTTGAGTCACAATGTCGCACAAACTATGGAAGAGAACTATGGAAGAGAAAAAATTAGGACTTTCGCAATAATAGGAGTGACTGTGAGAAGGACCTATATTTGGCAAGCGCTAATAAATTTGATTTGATTTGCTTTGGCTGGCTTAAAGATCTCTCTGGTCTAGACAAAACAAGATCGTCTCAGATGATCCAAGTGATCAAGAATTTATCAAAGTTGTGATGATGGAAGAGCCTAGGTTTGATAACTCCTTTTTGGCCATTTGAACGGTTTCAGGGGATAAAGAGCAAGACGGCTAGATTTTCAATTTCATTTACCACCTGCGTCATAGTCGACTGTTCTGGCTGATGGATAAAGTTGCAAAGTGTTCACTTTTCTCACTGAAAAAGTGTCCGAAGTAAATTTACATTCGCTGCATCGAACCTTGCATGCTCTCACATCGACCGATAACATCACAGTATATATCACGACAATGTCTCTTAAGTCTGGGGTCTTTTTCTATAGTAAATCAAATAATAATATTGAGATGGCTAAGTGAATAAGTTGTCAACTTAACCATGAGATCAAGCCACTCTACCTCCATTCCCATGTACATTTTTGGAAAAGGTATTCGTTCATCTATTCTCCACCAATAATAACCAACTGAAAATGTTGTTTATTTGCAGCTTTAAGTCTAAATGCTCGTTCAAGTAACTTCATGAACTACAACAAAAACGAACAACTTCTGTAGATTAAGTCAGTGTCGGTGTCGGAGTCGGTGTCGGCGTTGGAGATGGCGTCAGAGTCGGCTGTGCTGGTAAAAGTGAAGCGTATCTTTTCTAACTGCTGGCGCGCTGTCGCGTCGTATTCGGCGTCATTCATATTGCCACTGAGTTGGTGTCGGAGTGAAACGGTAAATAATAAACAATACGCAATAGTGTTCGCTGCGCATTGCCATTTCAATTTTTTTTTTTTTTTTTTTTTTTATTATTTTTTTTTATTTCTCTGTGCTGCGCTGTGTGTCTGTACGCATCTTACGGCAGGTGGTGCTACCTAAACGAAACGAAATAAAACTGGGCAAAAAATGTCTTACAACTTTTAATTAGTTTTTGCTTTAAACCCAGTCGCAGCGACCGTCCGGCATGGAGGCATAGAGATGCTGCGCTAAGCGCATAAATTTACTATATATAATGAAAGAGCGACGACTGATCCCACAGAGATGGCAAATCGCTTTTCTCATGTATGTACATATATATTGGGCATAATATTATAAGCTGAATACAAGCTAATTTAACTGAATTAAAAATTAAATCAATTTTCAGGCCTTTTGTGTCCCTTGAAATGCATATTTGAGTTAAGAATCATAAGTTACGGACTAAATTTTGTTTATTTCAAATGTATGATCTGTTTTTTCTGTTTCTTCAATCTTTTTCCTTGCCAAGATTACTTCGCAATTCACTGCACTGTAATGGAACTTACATTTACAAACAAAAATTGGTCAAGAGGTAGATATTTGACGCTATGATGGACGCTGGGGGCTCAAGTTAGATAGCCGCAATAATTTCAAAATTATGTATTAATGCTGAAATAAATTTCTCACCTGACTTATAAGTTCAGGTGCTGATTAAGTGCACATCTTGTGTGTCCTCTATGCTGCCGGAGAGTCACTGGGTAGGCAGGCACAGGGTATTGAAAGCACTTAACTTTCAACGAAGTAGTACAGCAAATGAATAAATCCATTTAAATTGCAGCATTCATGAGTTGCGGGTCATGCATCCGTAAAAGCGATATGATGACAACGACATTGCTAACATCGTTGTCGAATGTAGCTCCCACTGCACAGAGACTGGTTACTGGAAAGGGCCTTCAAAGCACACTTTGTATAAGTTTTGTATTATACCCTAAACCCATTGAAAATGGGAAATCAGGGTATAATGGTTTTATTAAATGTATGTAACAGGCAGAAGGAGGTTTGGCAGACACCACAAAGTATATATATTCATGATCTGGGTGACGAGCTGAGTCGATATAGCCCTGCCCGTCTGTCTGTCTGTCCGTATGTTTGAAAGCGTCAATCTCAGAAGATATAAGAGCTAAAGACTTTAAATTTTTTTCTCAAGTCCATGTATATCACGCGCAGATTCATTCTGTATATTCTGTATTCATTCATATCTATCGACTGTGTAACAAACGAAGAAGAACTGAATATATGTATGTACGCATATGACAAAGCCATGCAGAGATAGACGCTAAATGGCTTAATCGAAAAAGAATGCTAAATCATGGATGAAGTAGCTGCCAATCGATGAGCGCAGCTTGCACGGCTCGGATATAATTGCATTGAACTCGGCGACAAGCAAGCAGTTTTCCAGGAATCCGCGGCAGACTGTGTTCAGTGCTGTTGGCAGGAGGAGGTCAGTTCTTTGCGTCATATGGTGCGAATGATCGTTGCCATATTGAACAAATGGATGGTTGCCTGACTGGACTGCTTGGCTGTTTGGCTGTTTGGCTGTTTGGCTGGGTGGCAATGTAGTACGCAACCTGCAGCCTTTGGCTCTTACCCGTCTCAACTTGGACATTCTCGCTTTGTCTGCCGGACTTGGCGATACTGTTCGCTTTTCGTTTTATATACGCACGGCTGCACACACACACACACACACACACACACACAATATACATATTCATGCAGAGATGTATGTGTTCTGTACGTACTTATGCGAATATATGTATGCACGTACATACATACATATATGTACATATATGTGAATGTGTGAGGCTATGTCGCGTCGCCGCGTTAAAAGGAAATTGTGATTGCTGCATAAAATGCTTTTAGAATTGTTGCCAATCGATTTGGGCACGGATTGCTAATAGCAGCAGTCATGGTGGTCGTGGTAGCTATCTCCCTACAGGGTAAACCAACAGCGACGGCCGCGTCCACATCCATGAAACATGCAATTTCAAATTCATTGTGAAACATTTGCACAGAATTGTTTTTCGTATTTTTCAGCTTCTGTTCCACTACACCATGTCCAGCCATGTTGTGTTCGAGTTTGTTGTCTTGCAGAGGGGCAACAAAATGTTCACTTATAAAACATGATGTTGTGGCTTGTAATAGAAATAAACACAACAGCAAGGATTACGTTAACAGCAGCAACAGCAAAAGCTTGCATTTGTACTACTCCAATTGGTTTGCGAAATTGTCATTTTTACGTATTTACAGTATAATAATAATTATATGGCATATATACATATATATAAATATATGTATATATATACATATGTAAACATTTATAGCATATCTACATTAGAATAATATGTATGTATATGTTTGGTGGCTATTTTTCAGAGAAGTCTTCCTTTACTAGCCGTTACCCATTAATATTACTAAATTTTATATATGTATATATTTACCTGGAATTCGGAGAACACCTATGTGAAGCATTGCGTTGATAGACATATGAAAATATGTTTATATATATATATGTTTACCTTGGTAAAGTCGAGGTTCACTTCACAGCAAAAAAACACAACAAAAAATAAGGACAACAAGTAAAACTCATAAGGCGATTCGTACTTAGGCATTGCATCTAACATATATTTTATTAACACACTGACTTTGGTAGTTCTGCAGCTTTACTTAGTTCAGAAAAAGATATAATGAAGAAGAAGAAGCAGCAGCAGCAGTGGAATAAGACGTTAGAGTCTCTTGTGTTTTGAATTTGGGAGCGAGCTAAACTGCCTTGGGACGCGGCAGTTAGACGACTGAGCCGTGCATTCTGCAGCTTTAGATACACAGAGTCATCGCCGGCTAGCGGTGTTCGTTTCTCATGTTGAATTTAATGTATAACTCTCTCTCACTGTGAGTGTGTGTGCATGTAAGTGTGTGCGAGTATGTATTAACGGCAATATCGGGCTGTACTAGGTACGGCGCAACAGGCGGACGCAGTGGCAACAGCAAAGACGGAGACGCAGTTGCCATTATGGAACTGAGTATATGAACCGGCGGAACATCGCACTCTATGGGTATGGGCAGATGAGCTCAGAACGCAAAAAATATGGAAAAAACATAGGTCTTTGAAAATTTCAAATAAATACGAAGATGGTGGAAATAAATACAAACTGACACACCCACATACATACATATGTATGTATCTTTCAACACAGATATATATGTATATTAAATTGATTGCATGCAACGTACAATTGTTATTTTGGATTACAATTGCAGCCTCAGAATGAAAACATAATAAAGGAAACGCGTACATGTATGCGTGCTATGTGTGAGTGTAGACACATACATACATAAGCAGATTCATGCATATTCACTGTGTTAGCTACAAACACAAACGCTGACTTCCACTGACACGCCAGCATACTTCGGTTCGTTATGCTTTTTCCAGCCTGTTGCACCATTCCGCCACCCACATTCAACAGGCAGGAGACCCTTCGGCAACACATGAAGAGTACATATACATATATAAATATGTATTCACATATGTATACATATAGGATATATATGTATATGCATATGTGTATATGCATGAATGTATATATGCACGTTGGGATGCAAGCTTTTTATACCCTGAACCCATTTTCAATGGGAAATCAGGGTATAATGGTTTTGTTAAAAGTATGTAAGTATGTCCCCACCTCTATATCCACCCCCTCACCCTCAAATTCTAGAGACTTGAACTTTGGCAACTACACGTATATTAATTATATAATCATATTTTAAAGTTTCATGAAGAAAAAAAAAAAATTAAGTTCTCATACTAAGCACACACTGCAGCCCATGCGTGTTAATGTGTGCGTGCCTATGTGTGTATATGTATGTGTGCTTACGCGTGTGTGTCTGAATTATTGAAATATCAGTTCACCGAAGGGTTCAGGGGATTTCCTAGTCGAGCAGTCTCGACTAGAGCTTTCTTACTTGTTTTTATATACACTTGTGTACGTGTGTATGTGCCACATGACACATCCGTTTCCGCAACAATCAGGATTCGTTTTCTACAAATGTGTGCGAAAAGCAGCTTAGTTAGCAGCGAACAGCCTAGTCTGAAATTCAGGCGTGATAAACTTATAAAAATGAATACCCTTTACCCATTCCCCATTCGCGTGGCAGCGACTCTGTTTTATTTTTTTGCTCGATGCCGGATGCCAGCTAGAGAGAGCAATTCATGCTGGCTGTAGGCTTCATATAGTGTAATCATATTTGAAAAATGTCTGCAGGGGTATCTCTAATAAATAGAATCACACTCACATAAGCTATTTAGTTGTAGTCATACCAGCAACTGCCTTCGGAGGGTCGCGAAGTCGCGTTGTCGTCGTTGCTGTCGTTATCGCCATCGTCGCCGCTGCCGCTAGGACAATACGAAGCTGTCGCTTTCTCCATCCCAATTGAGCTAAAGGCTGGTGACGTTACGTTGTTGTTTTTGCTGCGCTTTTGGCTTCAGCCTACATTAGGGGAAGCGCTTATAAAGCACACAGCGATAATTCGTTATGCCCTTACAGTGGGACCGATGCATTAGAATAATGTTAATTGAAATTTTCAATTTCTTATTGATGTTGATGGCAAACATATTATTCGGTGGATCGAATATGCAGAATATCTTATAATTTTGCTCGGCTAACGTTTGCTGTTGAAGTTCGATGAGCTTTGAGGGGAAAGTTATTTGAGATGGCACAATTGCATTATTGGCTTTTGCAGCACCATCCACCCATGTGCCGCAGACTTTTGCAGGCCGCCTGTTGCCGGCACAGCCTGTTGCTGCAGCTCCTTCTTCAATGCGAATGCTGCGAGTGTCTGCGCAACTCACCACTATGGATACATATTGCCGGACTCTAAACTGTTGCTCACTCTTTAGCAACAGGTTCTGCGGCAAGCAATGACCCACGGCCCCACCGGGTGCGCTGGCACGGGCATGCGCACATGCACCATTAGCAGAATGAAATTATAGAGAAATTCAAGGCGCAGTTATGTCACTTGGCTCCCCTTTAGCGCGATTTCCCCAGCTGCACGATGAAGTCGCACACTTTGCCGTACATACTAGGGCATTCAGGAGAAGTGCGCATCGGCATAGCACGACAGGAGAACGGCCACTGAATAAATGGAGCCCACACATGTTGCGCCCCTGCCTCGAGTCGATACCTGCACGTCTTCCCCACGCTTCACTTGCCAAGGTGAATAAGATATTATTATCGTAGTATCAGTACATGCGGCCGTGCGAAAAAAGCCCTGCATGTTTATTTTGAAACATTTCATTTAAGTGTGCGTTCTCTCTTTTCATTCTCTATTTGCATACATATGTATGTATATCCACCTACACATATACATACAGCACATTTACCTGCAAATTCATTATATTCACATACAAATACAGCTAACTTACAATACATATGTATGTATACATGTACATACATAGAGTTCATATTATTAGCTTAATCCACAGCAATTGCGAAATCCTTTCCATACTACTATTTTATTGAATATTCATATAAATTAATACAAATAAAAATAATTACGTTTGAAATTTGTAATGAGTGGCCAGTAGCAATAGATTGGAAATAGTCACAAATATATTGTAAATTCATGAAATGGTGCAGCTGATAGTTAAATATTCTTAAAGATTATATCTGACTCGATTTTATGAGTTTACTGCATTTACAGAGTCTTCAACCTTTTGCTGACTAATAAAACTTTAGGTGGGCCTTTATTGAATTTTTGTTTACATTCTTGTTTCTCTTATGTTTCGTTTTTCGTTTTTTTTTCTTCGCATGTTACTTTTGTGTTCAGGTTGCGGATGTGCGTCCGGGAACATGCCCACAAAATGACACCTTTGTGTATATACGCACAATTTTATAAGCTAGTGGAAGAGACAACAGCACAGCGACCTGCGCCAATCAGTGGCTTTTAAGGCCTATGCCGTTGCTGCAGCCGATAGCCCATGTGAGAGCACCCAACTCAAACTGGGCCCCATCGGCTACTGTGAAGCGGCAACATGGCGTAGGCGAACAACGAGCAACGAGCAAACACGATGCGTTTGACAAAAGTTGCATAAATTAACGTTAAAAGCAATGGCCTTGGTTGTTGTTACTGGCGTTGTCACTTTGTTAGGGGCCTGGATCCGGTCATGTCCCGGCCCACAGGCAGCTACATGCAATAAAGTCATCAAATGATGCCTGTCTGATGATGCTGTGTGATGCTGCCTTTGTTGATGCTACCTGGTCATGTGCAAAACAACCGCAAAATTCATTATTGCATTTACCGTCGATATCTTTTAGTTTCTACGTTTTTCAAATCTTATTACGTAGCTAAAAACGTTCATTGTTACTCACAGTTTTGCTGACAGACCATTTGTGATGCAAAGCGTACGTTTGGTCAAATTTTCTAATGAACGCAGTGCTCACCTTGCGGTATAAACTTCTATAATATTATCCTACGCTAGGAACGTATGTGGCTGTTTATAATAAAAAAAACAATATGGCTTGTTAGAATGCTTTCAAAACCTCCCCTAATTGGTGGCATAGGTAACATATGCCGCCGAATATTCACGTGTGGACAGCACCCGCTGCGAGTGGGTGGAGAGTGGACAAGCGCGGAATAGGGAAAAAACGTGCGCACAGCTCTAAATATAGGAATAAATGAATTATGAGTAAGTGGATTTGCCTCGCTCTCGTGCACTCAAGCATACATCGCTGTGCACTTGAGTGTAAGACAGCAGAAATAGCAGCCATACTTGGTGAGCAACACCTAGGAGCAAATTGATGTGTGCATTCTAAAACACTTTGATGTTTATCTTCCTGTTTGGTAATTAATTGAGTGAAAGCTTTGCCGGCCTTTTTAACTAACATGTGCTTAACTTACTGGTGCATACCAAATCCTCTATGTCATTGTCCAAAGGGTTTTATGAAAGGATACAAGCAATCAATAACGGACGAATATACAGCCAATGCAAGTGTTGGGGTAGCTTATACAGCTCTCACACCTACCTAATCCTCGGACTAAAAGGCTTAATTGTTATGGCTGAGGGAGCTTAGAAACGATTCAGCTCTCAAAATATTCTCAAACCATTAACATTTATATTAAAGTTTAAATATATCGATATACACTATGCAGATTCCATAAATGTGATCATGTGGTCATACATGAGTAGAAGGTATCACGAGCTCAGCCTTCGCCTGCTGAAGCATTCATACTTATAGACGCGACGATATTAAAAGGCATATAATGGAAGATGGATAAATACATATATCGCTCACTAGACTTATAGAGTGGGTTTAAATAAAGTCGCTGCAGAGCAGTTGACATATAAATACAGTCGAGTTTTAAATGGGGACGTTCTGTTATTTATTGCCTTGTGACTTTCTGCCGCAGGTTGGCACAGTGCTCGTCAATGCCAGCCACAACAATGAGAGGCAGCTATGTTATCAAACCGTTGTTTAATTAAATTTCTGAAATTAAAATGTTTTGTTTATATAAATTGAAAAATGCGCAGACCAACTACTACTCAATAAGACAAAAGGACAAAAATCAAACAACACACAATGACAGAACAACCGACGAAGAAGGACTCATCACGAACTCTGGATACCCTCATCAACTTTATTCTCATGTGTGGAAAATATGACGCTGGAAACTGGTTGTTTAATTTGCAATGTAGAGAAAACATACAATTTTTTCATGTCAATGTACATATATAAATAAATATAAATAAAGTTATGTTCCCTCCAAATATATTTTAATTTGCTAGAGGTGTTGCATAATGCTGCAAGAAGCTAGAGGACTTGGCTGCAGTCATTGACACTTCCCTGGGTAGCAGTCTGCCTGCCAGTTAGCGCTATTGTTTGCAACTCAAATCGGCGCTGGTACGATATACATATATTTAACTGAAAGCCGTTTTCTCGGTTTAACAGGCTGCAAGTCAGTCATTCAGTGATTGAGCGTCATCAATGTTTTCAGACTTTGGCAGGTGTATGCTGCTGTATGCAGGTGTAGGTGCAGGTGAATGTGTATATCCATGTTTATTTCACAAGTGTTCCTGGCTTTTCAATTTGCTTCCTTTCATTTCGCTTCTGTTATTTTTGTGTCTTTGTGTACAACAGCTTCGCCGCAGTTAATTGAAGTTCAAACGCATCCTTATAATTGCTTCAAAAAATTCCAGTTGATCGACTGACACTTAAATTCGCCTTGCTTCGGACTAGTTTTACTTCTAACTTTTTAGAAATTGCGAAACAGACATTAGTAATTGTAGAAGTTAATATGTTTTCCGAATCATGCTAAACGTTGCAAAAATCGTATTGATTCGAAGTATTGATCTATGTTCACAGATTTTCCATGATTCAAGAACTTTTCTGAAAATACTTCTTGAATTCGATTTTATGTAAAAAATTTTGAGAATAATTGATCTACTGAAATGAATATAATTTTATGTTTTGTTTGTTTTTGTGTGCAGAGTATCATGCAGTCGGTTGAGCTCGACTGAGCTTTCTTACTTGCTTTACCTTCTTTTCTAAGCTGGTGTATATTGAGAAATTTGTTGTTTTTTATTTGAGCGGACACTATATTTCTGGCAACAAGATTTTATATACATACATACACACTATATATTACGCTTGAGTGGCTCTTATCATTCTCTTACAAGTAAATAGCTTCGACATCACAGAATATTATGGATAAATGGATTTGTTTATTTGATTAACCACAACTCGGTTATTCTTTTGATCGTTGAGTTGGTCACTAAGTCGTCAACCGTCAGTCTTTGTACTTACGGCTATTTCATTTGTGACAAAATATATAACGGTATACCAGCAACCCATCCACCCATCCACCCTTCCACCCTTCCACCCAGCCAGCGAGCTATCCAACCACATGTTAGGCTAAATAGCGCTCTGTTTGCTGGCAGCTAAGCATGCATGCCGTATGGTAGACGTCGTCAGTAGAGTAAGTAAGTGGAGCATTGGCAAGCGGAATAGAGTGGATACATGGTATACTTTGTTACCCTTGTCAATCAGTTGTGTCCGTCGCTTTCGAGTCCAAATATTTTCAATGAACTGCAAAATATGTTATTCCTTTTATTTAATTACAGTTTATTTGTATAATACTCAAAGTACTTTCCTTCAATTCACTGACATGTGCAAGACAGTCCTCCCTTCCGAGCTCCGTTGATAGGAGCGAATATTGTTTAATTTTGTTGATTACTGTCATGCAGAAATTCATTTGGTTGTGTGCACAGCTTTCTATCACGCTCTGAAGATGTCTGTCACTTAAATCGACGTAGAAGCAACTTCGTTCAAATGGCGGGAAACCCTTTGATTTCCGACTCATTGCTGTCCAAACACAAAAACTCGGCGTATGTCAGCTCGGCAAGGCATCCAAATCGAACTAGCATATCTGATGCAAAAATAAGCAAGAGCCTTGTCACTGGGATAATCGACCCTAGTTCACAATACAGATCAATTTATTTCAACAAATATGTATGTATGTATGTATATACATACATATGTACATATACATACTTGCTTAGCTTCGCAAGCGATTGTACTAAGCTATACCATTCAACAAGCTCAATGGAATGATTGAGGTTTTTCCATATCAGTTTTAGTTTTTAATACTCTACAATAAAAATACTCTACATAAAACAAGTAAGAAGGCTCTAGTCGCGACTGCCCGACTAAAAGATACCCTGAGCCTTCCATGCTCATATTTTAATCATTCTGCACTTCTTTTGTGCACGCACTCTGCTAACTATGACTGTGCTTGGGCTGCAATTTGTGCTATACGAAGGGAACTTATTTGATGAACAAATTTTATGTATGTAAATGCATCGAACTTTTAAAATGTTATAATGACGTTCATTTGTGCTTCTTTGCTAAGCCCCAAGTTGCATACAGTCGAGTCTCGATAATTCGTAATGGCAAGGAAACCGAATTATTTACGAATTATAGAGGTTTTCGATTTACTGAGGTTTCCACTTAATGGGGAGTAAGAAATCAAAATACGAATTTCAACAATTTTAACTTATTAAAAATAAATAAGATACACATTCATTTCAATATTATGTAATTAAAAACAAAATTAAACATAAACAAAATCATATTAATATTAAGCTTGTAATTCTTACGAATCGTCTGCACGCTTAAAATAAAATGAGCAAACTAATAAATACTATGTATGTACATACATATGTATGTATGTATGTAAGGCTGCAAACATAGTGCGCGCTGAGACGAAGACGAAGATGAAGACAAAGCTGAAGACAAGACAAGTTGCATAGTGCAAAAAGAATTGGTTGTCGAAGCAGCAGCGGTTGAAACTTGCTTTTCGTCTTCATCTTCATCTTCGTCTCAGCGCGCACTATGTTTGCAGCCTAACGGTAGTTTGATAAAAAAAAATCAAGAATTACGAATTACAAGAGGTTACGGAAAAAAAATTAAGAGGTTTCGAAACGATTCATAAGAGGCAAGATCATGGCCGAGTAGGCAGAAAAATTACGAATTAACGAGGGGACCAAAATGTATGGGATTCTTACGAATGAACGAAGTTTTTTCAAGGGACCAGCAGTTTCTTACGAATTATAGAGGTTATGATTTAGCGGGGTACGAATTATCGAGACTCGACTGTATCTATCATTCGTTTTTTTTTTTTTTTTTTTTTTTTTTTAAATTTGGAGGAGAGAGAGTGGCTTTGGGGCCGATATCCATAACAGATTAAGACTCTAGCCCTTACAGATTCTTTGATAAGTTTTTAGTAGCCGTGAGTCCGACAATATGGCATTAAAACCAGGAGTGGGTTGCCTAAATGTTAAGATTTAATAAGCTGAATGATTCGAGTAACTTTAAAATACTAATGTTTGTTGCTTGCTTTTAACTATAAATTTGATTCATTCTAAATTGTCTTTCTATAACGTTCATAACTACATAAATTAAATTCAGTTTGCAAATAAGATGCTATTAGTAACGCAGGCCCAGATGTTCGTAGAGTGGTATTTCCAAGACTGATTCGCTGGTTTTCATTTCCTGGAAGTCTCCACCCTGTAGTAGATATAGCGGCCGAGCCAATTTTGGATTGTTTAAGTAAAAATCAATAAGCGCAGTGGTACTGCGAAGATGGGTAATGCCTTTGAATATCTTCTCGCGTGTGAGAAGATCATTTGGGTAAACCGTTTCGATGATTTTATCCCCGGGGCGCTTAATCCAAGGCCGATCCTTGAGAGGTACAGTACGACCAAAAGCACTAAGCAACGGCTTTTGTGTCACGCGCATTGCATGGTCGTTTATGTGTTTCTCGTATTTGAGCTCAATCGCCATCTAATAAATATATGGATTACGATAGTTATGTGCGATATTGTTATATGAGCTGTAAAAGAGAGCTTACATGAGGCTTGTTCCATTTGTCGGCTACTGTCTGAGCTATGGCATTGACTTCCTTTGGATCAGTTTTGACTGACGCAAGTAGTGTACGATCACCTTTGATTGAAAATAAGTTCTTAACCTTCTCAGGCGTCATAGATGTATCCATTGTTCCGATAGAATTGAGCCAGTGAATGAACCGCTCAGCAGACTGTCAAAAGTTGAAGTTAGGGCCATTGCAAACCACACTCAAGTATCATTAGTTACCGCATCCATTAGATTCTCTGCCTGTTCGTCAAGCGTGTACGCAGAATCGCCCGTCTTGGAACGTTCTACTCGAGAGTCCCAGCAAACACGTTCCTCACGACTGGCACACAAAAACTTTGCGTACCAGCTGGTCTTGTCGACACTACGGTGGGTGTGCCCTACCGGCTCATCTAGCCGTAGATCAAATTTCTCAAACTCATGGTCCATGCGAACTATGTCAGAGTGTTGGCTCTCGCTAAAATGCTCCTCAACTTTCTTTCGGTCCATTATCTAAATAGTAATTTGTTACATACATATATACATATGTATATATATTTTTTACTAGTCGAAAACTAATATCATATACTATTTACTTACGAGGGAGGCCCCTTCCTGTCCCTCGTCACGGCTATCCTCACTGGCTATCTGGTAATCATGCGGGCGCTCTTCGCGCATCTCATCCCGAATGTAAACAACATCGTCTGAGGCTGAGAAATCGTAGGCTTGGATCTCCTTTACGCGCTCACAAAGATGTGGCGGCAGAACCAGGGAGTAGTCGATGACAGGTAGACGCGGTTGCGAAACGCAGTGTACGGCAAACTCCACCTCGTCAATGACGTCGCGCCAGTAGGCCTTGCCACGCAGACCACCGCGAGGCCGAAGGTGGGCGAAGTCACTGATAATGCTTGAGGAATGAGAAGCACTTCCCTTGGCACCATCTTGGCTATCATTTTCATTGCTGTATCTGTAGCTTTCTTCGCTAGAAATTTTCGACTCGCTTAATTTACTTATTGAACTACCTTTTTTTGAAAAATTCATTTTTGTGTCTGTTACCTTGATACAGCCTTTGAAATGCTTTTGAAATGTTTGTTCAATACTCAAAGCTTTCAAAGCCATCATAGCTTACTGATTTAAAAAGCTTATGGGCACAAATTTTGGCTATTAATGCAATGTAATTTTTAAGTCTAGACAAAAACACATTTCACTGCGAAAGCTTAATGTGAGTTTGTGAATTGGGTTGGAAGCTTAAAAAGCCAACTACAAGAGCTTATGTAAAGTGTGTGTCTGAGAAATAGTTCATATTGAGTTCTTTTGGCCGCATGGAAGAACTTTTATGTTCTTTTTAATTGTTTTTTACAAATATTTCATTACAAATATTTCATTTTATTCAATTAACCGTATTATGTACTTTGTGAACAAAATTAGTGTTTGTTCCACGCATGCGCCTAGCAAATTGAACTTTCTTATATCTTCATATAGTATGCACGCTAAAGCTTCACAGAAAGCAACAATGTTGATTGTTCATTGAAAGTTTATTCATATTAATAACACAACTTCTATATAACTGACACCTATTAGTGTATAAAAAGAAGCAATTGTCAGTGGCAACAGATTTTGTGATCGCTTCCAATGTTGATGTGCATGTACGTGCACATTAGATATAGTCCTGTCCGTCTGTTCGTAGATATAAGCTCGTCGATCTCAGCATTGATAAGAGCTAGATATTTGAGTTTTTTGTAGGCTACTGTATATTACACGCAGGTCGAGTTTATTTAAAAAAACAGATAGTTAATTATTCATATTTTAATGTTTTCGATTAAAAATCTTTCGTTTGCATTTGGCGTGCAGCTATACGTATGCCTCCATATAAATGTATGTGCGTTACGTATCTATACATATGTATGTGTGTGAACCAATAAAACGTGTGCCAGATTGAATTTTGTTAAAATTATCAGCAGCTAGTTAAGCTTCGAATTGGCAACTGGATGCTCGAGCAGGGAAGTGGTTCTGCTATTTGATTGTGAAAGTACAAATTTTTAAATGTAATTGAATTTTATACTATTTTGTATATATTCAAGACATATTTAAAATCGCAGTACATATATCTAAATTTTGGGTTCGAGGAATCTCTTAGTTGGGCATCTTATACAATCATACTTGTTCACGAAATACAGGAAACATTATATCTTGATTTCCCGTTTTCAATGGCTTCAGTTTACATCACAGGAGGTTTCAGCAGGATCCGTTTTGATTGGTTGGGCATTCTATGCAAACCTATAAATACATTAGTTTATATAATTGAGGTTACTTTCTGTTAATTAGAAATAAAGCTTAACTTGAATTAAAATACAATGTAGCAGTCAGTGAGTACAGAAGAGCACTTCAGAAATATATATTTCTTAGTTTAGATAATTGTTTCATCACGTAGGTATACTTTTGGGAAGCATTTATTTTAGATTGATTTTTCACAATTTTAGCATAACAGCAACGAAAAAGGCAACTTAATGTGAGCTGTAATATTCAGAGCACTGTCCCAAAGAATTCGATGGTTTGGAATTTGAGAGCTCGTGGCACTGACAGTCTGCTCCGAATAGAAGGGATACCCAAGCACATAAGTGACAAAGACAACTTTGCAAAAATTGTGCGCATATTAAAATTCTTGGCAAAAGCTTTTGACATAAATTAAAACTTTTTATCAACGAACACATGGCACATATACTGACATACAAGCTTATGCGGAAAAGTAAAATATAGCTCCATAAGACCCGGCACAAAGAATATAAAATTATATTGGTTTTATGCAAGCGATTTTTTGCTTTCCATCCATCCAGACGGATGCATGCGATTCTTACAGAAGCTAAGAAAATGCAACTGTTGCAGCTAATATTGTAGTATAAGACAAGTACGAAGGCTCTAGTCGAGACTGCTCGACTGGGAGATACCCTGAACCCTCCAAGCTGATATTCTAATCATTCTGCACTTCTCTTATGCACACATACATACATACACATGCATCCCCGCGCTCTACAAACTGCGCAGTAAGCAGCGACTGCGCTTCGGCTGCGCTGAAGATTGGAGGCGAAGGGGGCGTGGTATCCAAAATCTGTAAATTAAAATATGTGTGTATTCATCAATTGCATATACCCAGTAAATCTGAAGTCTCTATGTCTAATAGTCTTCAAATTAGGCTCAGGGTATAAAAAGGATTCAAATCGAAGAGAGTCACGACTAATCAATACATTTAAGTTGCAAAATTTTAGAGAAATATTAGACTTGAATATATAATACTTACAGTTGATAGTTGATAGTAATAAAGTTAGAGTAAAATATATCACTTAATGATTGAAGATGCTCTAACTCTAAGAGTCTACGGGTTAATCGAGCTTGCTCCAAATATTGCTCACACTTGTTCGCCCGCCGACAGAAGTGGGAAAAAGAAACGCCAATTTAAGTCTTTTATGTGGGACGCTGACACATTCGAAGGCTGATTAAAAACTTTTTTAATTAATTTCCATACCGAAAATAACTGGCAAATCGAGAGGGATGGCCAAATGCGGAGCATAGTCTCTCTAAAGAGCGGGAGCTGGCGCCGAAGTCATCGTCAAATCAATTGAACAAAACTTTTCTGAGACTGTGGGCTCTGCCCTGGGCCAGGGTGGGGCTCTATGTATATTTTTCATCGGCATTGCCTCTAATTTGTAAGGTTGGAGCTTGAAACATTGATATCACTTACAGGGCACATCGGAGCGGCACATGATTGCCTTACCAAGCGCACATCAAAAATTAATTTCACTCCATTGCTGAGCTCCTCTGCTTCACTCAAGTTTGGCTAAAAATTATTTATGAGATTACTGGGCGTGTCTATGAGTCAGAATCGGAGTTGGAGTTGGAGTTGGGAGAGTAGGCAAAGCTGTCACCTACGTGATTGTTGGCACTAGCGCGTGATTTTTCCCGTGCCTGTGAGAAAACTTTTTCAATAATATATAAATCAAAACGTCATAAAGTCACGGTCGCATATTGCCGGATTGCTTCGTGCCGTTCGGCCGACGCTTAGTGACAGATTTTATTTGCTTTTATTTGGGTAGGCAACAATTCGTCTTGGCAGACAATTTAAGTTGCTATTACTTAGCACTGATGTGTATTTAATATATACATATATATTGGTGTATGTCTGAATATCTATTCAGGAGAAGCAAGCTGACAAATATAAAACCGCCTACGCCCCTCTGCGTGCCTGCTCACCTGCCCATCTGCTCATATGTCCACTCCTTACCTGCCTGCCTACCCGCCTGCGCCCAGCTGTTACCTGTCTGAAGTCTTCTTGGTGCCTGCCAGAATCGCTGCGGCGTCCTTTTCTTTCCTTTCAACTTTTTTTTTACATTCATGGAAATATGTCACAAAATTTATTGCAAAATAATTTTGCGACTGTGACTGTGCGTGTATATGTGGGTGTGTATGTGCGGCTCTAATGTCCACGCCAGGGCCCATGTGAACGAGAAACAGTCAGCCGTCATTTTGGCTATTTAAGGAGCGTCTTTCTAGCAACTTTACGTTTTGTTCTTGTCGCCGCTGTCACGCTCTGTGTCCTTTGTGCACATTAAAATATTAAAAATTCCTTTAGAATCTCAAGAATGTATCTCTCCCACTCTCGCCATATGCCGTATGCGGCTTAAACTTCAACTTTTTGGCAAAGAATAAATATTTATTATCTCTTTTTGTTGGAAGGCGTTTAACTTAGCCAAGCGGGAAACAGCCTTTGATGCGCAGAAACGAGCTTGAAAATGCCCTCGATTACAATGAATTTTGCATACAATTTATTATTGAATCAAGACTGCAAAACACTTGCGAAAATTGGATAGAGACACTCTGCTGATGCCCACATTTGCAAGAGGTACCTACGGAATCCAATTCACGAACCTGATGGAAAAATCGAGCACGAATAACTACTATATGCTAGTCGAAGACTATCTGCTGCCACGTTCAACCATATCACTCAATTGCATTCCAGTGCCCGTTATCCACGGAAATGTTCCGCAGCAAACATTGTGGCGTATGGACTCTGCCTGCAAACAAAATTAAATGAAACGAGTGCAGAGATAGTACGTAAATGTTTGTTTTTGTGCGTTTGAATGCGAAATATTTTTCACAAATATTTTGAAAAATGCGCTCAAAAGCGGTTCAATGTAATCGGCTGTCTGTGCATCAAAGTATATATATATATATATATATATATATATATATATATATATACATATATATATATAAATTGCAGATAAATGGACAGGGACAGATCCTGATCTCTGTGCGTATATAAACAACAATTTTGTAATGTAAATCGACAAATGTATACCCAAACAGGCGGAAAGGAGGACGAACAGATAGGTGGATGGGCGGACGAACGAACAGTATAAATTGTACCGTACTTAAAAACGTCGATGATGAGAGATGGGCAATGAGGATGGGTTATGGCTTTGCCATATCAAACGAATCAAATAACTCCATTACAGTCTGTGCGGGTGCCGATTTTAACCCTGTTTTCGCCACAACTTTTATTTGTAAATTATTTTTAATTGAAATCGATTGGAGTCGGCACGTATCCAAAGAAGAGAGGGGAGAATTGCATCAGTTAAATATACTCAATTGAATAATAGATGCCATCAGTTTTTATCGCTCGATGACTAAAAACCTATAAATAGACAAACAATTCAGATGTGTAGATGGTAGATGGTATTGCCAATTGGTCGTGAGTTAATCATATTTTTGTTATATGCTTATAGAGTGGGCAGACCTATTTATTTCGTGATTTATTAACTAATTTTGCTGTAGTATGATTTATGACTAGTCGATTTTCGAGTCGGAGGAGCCTTGGAGGTTAACAACAGCGACAGCTGCCTGTGCCACAAGCCTCCAAGGGACAGTAAAACGGAACATTGAACTTTCAATGCAACAATAATTTTAGCTGCAACAACAATGCACAAGTTTGCAACTTTCAAGAAATTTACACCATCAGCGAATAAGAGAGCTTGTTCTGCTGGTGCTGGTGCTGGTGCTTGGGCTGGTGCTTGGGCTGGTGCTTGGGCTGGTGCTTGGGCTGGTGCTTGGGCGGGTGCATGGAAAGGTGATGGTGCCAGATCAGACTGTTCTGGCGCAGGAAGTTCAAACAGCTAAAGAAAATGTGCAGGGGTCGGCAGTTTTTCCTTTGCTGTTACAGTTAGAGTTACTCGCTTGTTTGCTGCAAACAATCTGTTTCTCGCTACTGTTACGGCAGAAAACAAAAATTGAAACAAGCTGAGCTGAGCTGTGTTGAATGAGCAACGCCAGTCAACTTTAACAGTGGAACAGTAGAGCATTAGTCATGGCCGAACGAGAGCTTCTTTAGGCTCTGCAGCCTGCCCTCGCAGCTGCAGCTGCAGCTGCAATGGTAATGGCAACGGCAACGTCTAGTCGGGTCATGTATTATATTTAGACACGCAAAAGACAGAAATATAAACTTATAAAGACCAGGCATGAAAACCAGACATTCGCCACCCAAGCAGTTACAATAACCAGCAAAAAAACATATTTGGCAACTGACTAGCAGTTGAAAGGTTTTTGGAGCCCACACAAGATGAATTATGGCCAAAGTTATCGGCTTTCGGTTGTGTTGGTATGTACTGTGCAACTGTTTAGTAGCTGTTGGCCTTTGATGCTACGCTAACTGCGTGCTGGGTACAGATACTGATTATATAATATACACTTAAATGACGAGAAGTCAGCCAAGCCCAGCCCAGCCTAGCCCAGCCGTCCCTGTTTCGCAGGATGCAAACAATTTACAAAACAAGTTGTACGTTATAGACAGTATTAGTAGTGACACCATAAGTCTAAAAAATACTTAAATACAACTCAACTTAGATAGGCTTAATTGTAGAAAGTGGAAATAGAAGTTTGCTTTTGGTAAAAGGTGTCCTTCATTTGTTTTCTCTCTCATTTAAACAGAATAGTGTATGTCTATTTGGATCAATATGGAGCTTAAAGCAATCAGATTAGTTCAGTTCCTCAATTGGCATCCTGATGTATTACCTACATTCTCCTATATGCAAAGCAACGGGCAGTGGTTTATAAAAGTAACGTGAAAATACAAAAGCTTACTAATAATCTCTTCACATTTGTAATAGCGCGAGAAATGGAGCGACAAAGTGCCTCTACAGATTAAATGAAAGGCCACAATCACCGGGCTCGGTGTGCGGCAAATGCAGTACACCGACCCGATTTGGAATGACAGCCAGTCAGTCGATGATTGCCGTCAATTGGAAGCAAATTGTTTTTATACCCTGCACTCACAATTCCAATCAAGTTGCCTCAATCGACTTATTGACTGAGCATTAGCTAATTGGGGTACGAGAATATCTATATTGAGCCATTATTTTATCATTAAAAAATTAGCTGAACATACCAAAGAGTCAGTATTCAAAACTTAAAAATTTAGCTAACGCTTTCATTTGACGTTTCAAATGTCTATAAAAATCTCCGTGGTAGAGGATATTCAGCTGTCGGGCAGCTTTTGCAATATCTTTACTAGTTTTGGTTTTGGTGTCCGTTTTGTTGCTCTAGGTTTTTTTTCATTCGTCCCTCGTTGCCTTTCTGTGTGAGTGAGGAATCCAATGATTTTTTACCAGATCAAGTCGCCAAAGGCTGTTTTTCATTTCCACTGGCTGCTGCCAGCTTAGCAATAGCATTTCCAATTCAGCCCTCGCTCTCGGACGAAATGTTTGTGATTGTGCAACTGCTGGACTGAATTGTCAAAAAGTGATTTTACTGAGTCACCCAAAATGGAAAGCAATTTCACAATCTTTATAGTTGCTTTTCTGTTTTTTTTTTCTCTGTTTGCCAAGTACTCTATTGCATAGGTTAGACATCTTGCTTATTAGCATAACACGTGTCTAATTTCAGTTTAATAAAAAAGTTTGTTTATGTAAACTTTAATTAATAATTGTAATTTTGGGGATTAAAGATAAAGAAATAATTTTTTCTTTAAGTAAGAACGTTGCAGTCTGGCGTTACCGACTGCGGAATACTCATTCACAAAATTCAGTTGGGTAATTAGTGGCTTCTTCTTCGTTGGTTACACAGTCGATAGATTTGAATGAATATAGAGTACCTACGATTTGAGTTTGAATTGTAAAATTGAACTCATCTACACATCTTTATTTTTAGCCGCCAAAATTGCTCGCTCACTTAACCATTTCGTTTTTTTGTGGGAAGCAATGATATCCGGAAATACTTTGTTGATAACCTCATCTTTTGATGAGACGAAATTGCAAAAATTTGGAAGAAATGAAATCAAACCGCTCGATTCGTCAACAGGAAGAAGACTCTATGTAAGGTATTGCAGCTGCATGACAAAAGCTGAATGCTACAACACTCGATGTAAGGTACATCAATGCAGAAGACTGAAGAATATGAATTGCTCATGAAATAGGAAACATATTAACAACTCACAGACATATTTATCTATTCGATTTCGATATTAGTATTCATATTAATATTCATTTTAAGAATTAATAATATTAATGTATTGCTCATGAAATACAGCATACAGCATACAGCATACAGCATATAGCATATATTATATGCAGACATACAAATGCTCTTAGTTTATGAATGAATCTAACAAGAAAAAATAAGTTGAAACTTAAGTTAGGGAGGTCCATGACAAAAGCTGAATGCTACAAGACTCAATGTATGGTAGGACAGCTGCATGACAAAAGCTGAATGCTACAAGACTCGATGTTAGGTACATCGGTAACTATTTATCAATTTCGATTTCGATGTTAGTCTTAGGAATGATTGTGCTGAACTCTTCTAGTGAATGTGACGAGAAAAAAATAAGTTGAAACTTGAGTTAGGGAGGTCCATGACAAAAGCTGAATGCTACAAGACTCGATGTATGGTAGGGCAGCTGCATGACAAAAGCTGAATGCTACAAGACTCGATGTTAGGTACATCGGTAACTATTTATCTATTCGATTTCGATATTAATATTAATATTAATATTAATTTTAAGAATTAATAATATTAATGTATTGCTCATGAAATACAGCATACAGCATACAGCATACAGCATAGAGCATGCAGCATACAGCATACAGCATACAGCATACAGTATACAGCATACAGCATACAGCATACAGCATACAGCATACAGCATACAGCATACAGCATACAGCATACAGCATACAGCATACAGCATACATACAGACGAGAAAAAAATAAGTTGAAACTTGAGTTAGGGAGGTCCATGACAAAAGCTGAATGCTACAATGCTATTAATTTTAAGAATTAATAATATTAATGTATTGCTCATGAAATACAGCATACAGCATACAGCATAGAGCATAGAGCATGCAGCATACAGCATACAGCATACAGCATACAGCATACAGCATACAGCATACAGCATACAGCATACAGCATACATACAGACGAGAAAAAAATAAGTTGAAACTTGAGTTAGGGAGGTCCATGACAAAAGCTGAATGCTACAATGCTATTCATTTTAAGAATTAATAATATTAATGTATTGCTCATGAAATACAGCATACAGCATACAGCATACAGCATACAGCATACAGCATACAGCATACAGCATACAGCATACAGCATACAGCACACAGCATACAGCATACAGCATACAGCATACAGCATACGGCATACATACAGACGAGAAAAAAATAAGTTGAAACTTGAGTTAGGGAGGTCCATGACAAAAGCTGAATGCTACAATGCTATTAATTTTAAGAATTAATAATATTAATGTATTGCTCATGAAATACAGCATACAGCATACAGCATAGAGCATGCAGCATACAGCATACAGCATACAGCACGCAGCATACAGCATACAGCATACAGCATACAGCATACATCATACAGCATACAGCATACAGCATACAGCATACAGCATACAGCATACAGCATACAGCATACAGCATACAGCATACAGCATACAGCATACAGCATATAGCATATTAATTTTTTGCACATGAAATAGATAACATATTCATGATTCACAGAAATATAAATAAATGCTCTGAGTGGCAGAAGCTACATTTACCAATTTCGATAACTTTTTATCGATTTCGATAACTTTTACCAATTTCGATAACTTTTATCGATTTCGATAACTTTTATCGATTTCGATAACTTTTTATCGATTTCGATAACTTTTTATCGATTTCGATAAATGTTTGTCGATTTCGATAACTTTTTATCGATTTTGATAACTTTTATCGATTTCGATAACTTTTTATCGATTTCGATAAATTTTTGTCGATTTCGATAAGTTTTTATCGATTTCGATAACTTTTTATCGATTTCGATAACTTTTTATGCTGTATGCTGTATGATGTATGCTGCATGCTGTATGCTGTGTGCTGTATGCTGTATTTCATGAGCAATACATTAATATTATTAATTCTTAAAATTAATAGCATTGTAGCATTCAGCTTTTGTCATGGACCTCCCTAACTCAAGTTTCAACTTATTTTTTTCTCGTCTGTATGTATGCTGTATGCTGTATGCTGTATGCTGTATGCTGTATGCTGTATGCTGTATGCTGTATGCTGTATGCTGTATGCTGTATGCTGCATGCTCTATGCTGTATGCTGTATGCTGTGTGCTGTGCATGACGCTGCATGACGCTGCATGACGCTGCATGATGCTGCATGATGCTGCATGATACTGCATGATGCTGCATGATGTTGCATGATGAAGTGTGATGCCGTAAGATGCCGTATGATGCCGTAAGATGCCGTATGATGCCGTATGATACCCCGAACCCAAATAAAAAAGAATTAAATAAATATTACTTTATCTCGTTTTCGTTATGATAAATTAATATATTTGGCTTGAAAGTGTTTTTTGTCATTTTTCTTAAATTATTTAATATTTTTTATTGGATTTAAAATGCTGGTGTATGGCGCTGCATGACGCTGCATGACGCTGCATGACGCTGCATGACGCTGCATGACGCTGCATGACGCTGCATGATGAAGTGTGATGCCGTAAGATGCCGTATGATGCCGTATGATACCCCGAACCCAAATAAAAAAGAATTAAATAAATATTAATTTTAATTTTAATAATAATAATACAACATACATAATTTTAATAATAATAATACAACATACATAATTTTAATAATAATAATACAACATACATAATTTTAATTTTAATAATAATAATAATAATACAGCATATAGCATATAGCATATTAATTTTTTGCACATGAAATAGATAACATATTCACAGAAATACAAATGCTCTGAGTGGCAGAAGCTACATTTACCAATTTCGATAACTTTTTATCGATTTCGATAACTTTTTATCGATTTCGATAACTTTTTATCGATTTCGATAACTTTTTATCGATTTCGATAACTTTTTTATCGATTTCGATAACTTTTATCGATTTCGATAACTTTTATCGACTTCGATAACTTTTATCGATTTCGATAACTTTTATCGATTTCGATAACTTTTTATCGATTTCGATAACTTTTTTATCGATTTCGATAACTTTTACCAATTTCGATAACTATTATCGATTTCGATAACTTTTATTGATTTCGATAACTTTTTATCGATTTCGATAACTTTTGCTACAATGCTATTAATTTTAAGAATTAATAATATTAATGTATTGCTCATGAAATACAGCATACAGCACACAGCATACAGCATGCAGCATACATCATACAGCATACAGCATAGAGCATAGAGCATGCAGCATACAGCATACAGCATACAGCATACAGCATACAGCATACAGCATACAGCACACAGCATACAGCATACAGCATACGGCATACATACAGACGAGAAAAAAATAAGTTGAAACTTGAGTTAGGGAGGTCCATGACAAAAGCTGAATGCTACAATGCTATTAATTTTAAGAATTAATAATATTAATGTATTGCTCATGAAATACAGCATACAGCATACAGCATAGAGCATGCAGCATACAGCATACAGCATACAGCATACAGCATACAGCATACAGCATACAGCATACAGCATACAGCATACAGCATATAGCATATTAATTTTTTGCACATGAAATAGATAACATATTCATGATTCACAGAAATATAAATAAATGCTCTGAGTGGCAGAAGCTACATTTACCAATTTCGATAACTTTTTATCGATTTCGATAACTTTTACCAATTTCGATAACTTTTATCGATTTCGATAACTTTTATCGATTTCGATAACTTTTTATCGATTTCGATAACTTTTTATCGATTTCGATAAATGTTTGTCGATTTCGATAACTTTTTATCGATTTTGATAACTTTTATCGATTTCGATAACTTTTTATCGATTTCGATAAATTTTTGTCGATTTCGATAAGTTTTTATCGATTTCGATAACTTTTTATCGATTTCGATAACTTTTATTGATTTCGATAACTTTTATCGATTTCGATAACTTTTTATCGATTTCGATAACTTTTTATCGATTTCGATAACTTTTTATGCTGTATGCTGTATGATGTATGCTGCATGCTGTATGCTGTGTGCTGTATGCTGTATTTCATGAGCAATACATTAATATTATTAATTCTTAAAATTAATAGCATTGTAGCATTCAGCTTTTGTCATGGACCTCCCTAACTCAAGTTTCAACTTATTTTTTTCTCGTCTGTATGTATGCTGTATGCTGTATGCTGTATGCTGTATGCTGTATGCTGTATGCTGTATGCTGTATGCTGTATGCTGTATGCTGTATGCTGTATGCTGTATGCTGTGCATGACGCTGCATGACGCTGCATGACGCTGCATGATGCTGCATGATGCTGCATGATACTGCATGATGCTGCATGATGTTGCATGATGAAGTGTGATGCCGTAAGATGCCGTATGATGCCGTAAGATGCCGTATGATGCCGTATGATACCCCGAACCCAAATAAAAAAGAATTAAATAAATATTACTTTATCTAATACTAATACTAATAATAATAATACAACATACATAATTTTAATAATAATAATACAACATACATAATTTTAATAATAATAATACAACATACATAATTTTAATTTTAATAATAATAATAATAATACAGCATATAGCATATAGCATATTAATTTTTTGCACATGAAATAGATAACATATTCACAGAAATACAAATGCTCTGAGTGGCAGAAGCTACATTTACCAATTTCGATAACTTTTTATCGATTTCGATAACTTTTTATCGATTTCGATAACTTTTTATCGATTTCGATAACTTTTTATCGATTTCGATAACTTTTTTTTATCGATTTCGATAACTTTTATCGATTTCGATAACTTTTATCGACTTCGATAACTTTTATCGATTTCGATAACTTTTATCGATTTCGATAACTTTTTATCGATTTCGATAACTTTTTTATCGATTTCGATAACTTTTACCAATTTCGATAACTATTATCGATTTCGATAACTTTTATTGATTTCGATAACTTTTTATCGATTTCGATAACTTTTGCTACAATGCTATTAATTTTAAGAATTAATAATATTAATGTATTGCTCATGAAATACAGCATACAGCACACAGCATACAGCATGCAGCATACATCATACAGCATACAGCATACAGCATACAGCATACAGCATACAGTATACAGCATACAGCATACAGCATACAGCATACAGCATACAGCATACAGCATACAGCATACAGCATACAGCATACAGCATACATACAGACGAGAAAAAAATAAGTTGAAACTTGAGTTAGGGAGGTCCATGACAAAAGCTGAATGCTACAATGCTATTAATTTTAAGAATTAATAATATTAATGTATTGCTCATGAAATACAGCATACAGCATACATCATACAGCATACAGCATACAGCATACAGCATACAGCATACAGCATACAGCATACAGCATACAGCATACAGCATACAGCATACAGCATACGGCATACATACAGACGAGAAAAAAATAAGTTGAAACTTGAGTTAGGGAGGTCCATGACAAAAGCTGAATGCTACAATGCTATTAATTTTAAGAATTAATAATATTAATGTATTGCTCATGAAATACAGCATACAGCATACAGCATACAGCATACAGCATACAGCATGCAGCAGAATTAATAATATTAATGTATTGCTCATGAAATACAGCATACAGCATACAGCATACAGCATACAGCATACAGCATACAGCATACAGCATACAGCATACAGCATACAGCATACAGCATACAGCATACAGCATACAGCATACAGCATACAGCATACAGCATACAGCATACAGCATACAGCATACATTCTATCAACACTTTTATTATTTGATTTTGATTATTTTACGATGTTTATTCTTTTTTATTTGGGTTCGGGGTACTTTACCTCGTTTTCGTTATGATAAATTAATATATTTGGCTTGAAAGTGTTTTTTGTCATTTTCTTTAAATTATTTAATATTTTTTATTGGATTTAAAATGCTGCTGTATGGCGCTGCATGACGCTGCATGACGCTGCATGACGCTGCATGACGCTGCATGACGCTGCATGATGCTGCATGATGCTGCATGATACTGCATGATGCTGCATGATGTTGCATTATGAAGTGTGATGCCGTAAGATGCCGTATGATGCCGTAAGATGCCGTATGATGCCGTATGATACCCCGAACCCAAATAAAAAAGAATTAAATAAATATTAATTTTAATTTTAATAATAATAATACAACATACATAATTTTAATAATAATAATACAACATACATAATTTTAATTTTAATAATAATAATAATAATACAGCATACAGCATACAGCATACAGCATACAGCATACAGCATACAGCATACAGCATACAGCATACAGCATACAGCATACAGCATACAGCATACAGCATACAGCATACAGCATACATTCTATCAACACTTTTATTATTTGATTTTGATTATTTTACGATGTTTATTCTTTTTTATTTGGGTTCGGGGTACTTTACCTCGTTTTCGTTATGATAAATTAATATATTTGGCTTGAAAGTGTTTTTTGTCATTTTCTTTAAATTATTTAATATTTTTTATTGGATTTAAAATGCTGCTGTATGGCGCTGCATGACGCTGCATGACGCTGCATGACGCTGCATGATGCTGCATGATGCTGCATGATACTGCATGATGCTGCATGATGTTGCATGATGAAGTGTGATGCCGTAAGATGCCGTATGATGCCGTAAGATGCCGTATGATGCCGTATGATACCCCGAACCCAAATAAAAAAGAATTAAATAAATATTAATTTTAATTTTAATAATAATAATACAACATACATAATTTTAATAATAATAATACAACATACATAATTTTAATTTTAATAATAATAATAATAATACAGCATACAGCATACAGCATACAGCATACAGCATACAGCATACAGCATACAGCATACAGCATACAGCATACAGCATACAGCATACAGCATACAGCATACAGCATACAGCATACAGCATACAGCATACAGCATACAGCATACATTCTATCAACACTTTTATTATTTGATTTTGATTATTTTACGATGTTTATTCTTTTTTATTTGGGTTCGGGGTACTTTACCTCGTTTTCGTTATGATAAATTAAATAAATATTAATTTTAATTTTAATAATAATAATACAACATACATAATTTTAATAATAATAATACAACATACATAATTTTAATTTTAATAATAATAATACAGCATACAGCATACAGCATACAGCATACAGCATACAGCATACAGCATACAGCATACAGCATACAGCATACAGCATACAGCATACAGCATACAGCATACAGCATACAGCATACATTCTATCAACACTTTTATTATTTGATTTTGATTATTTTACGATGTTTATTCTTTTTTATTTGGGTTCGGGGTACTTTACCTCGTTTTCGTTATGATAAATTAATATATTTGGCTTGAAAGTGTTTTTTGTCATTTTCTTTAAATTATTTAATATTTTTTATTGGATTTAAAATGCTGCTGTATGGCGCTGCATGACGCTGCATGACGCTGCATGACGCTGCATGATGCTGCATGATGCTGCATGATACTGCATGATGCTGCATGATGTTGCATGATGAAGTGTGATGCCGTAAGATGCCGTATGATGCCGTAAGATGCCGTATGATGCCGTATGATACCCCGAACCCAAATAAAAAAGAATTAAATAAATATTAATTTTAATTTTAATAATAACAATACAACATACATAATTTTAATAATAATAATACAACATACATAATTTTAATTTTAATAATAATAATAATAATACAGCATACAGCATACAGCATACAGCATACAGCATACAGCATACAGCATACAGCATACAGCATACATTCTATCAACACTTTTATTATTTGATTTTGATTATTTTACGATGTTTATTCTTTTTTATTTGGGTTCGGGGTACTTTACCTCGTTTTCGTTATGATAAATTAATATATTTGGCTTGAAAGTGTTTTTTGTCATTTTCTTTAAATTATTTAATATTTTTTATTGGATTTAAAATGCTGCTGCATGAGGCTGTATGGCGCTGCATGACGCTGCATGACGCTGCATGATGCTGCATGATGCTGCATGATACTGCATGACGCTGCATGATGCTGCATGATGCTGCATGATACTGCATGATGTTGCATGATGAAGTGTGATGCCGTAAGATGCCGTATGATGCCGTAAGATGCCGTATGATGCATACCCCGAACCCAAATAAAAAAGAATTAAATAAATATTACTTTACCTCGTTTTCGTTATGATAAATTAATATATTTGGCTTGAAAGTGTTTTTTGTCATTTTCTTTAAATTATTTAATATTTTTTATTGGATTTAAAATGCTGCTGTATGGCGCTGCATGACGCTGCATGACGCTGCATGACGCTGCATGACGCTGCATGATGCTGCATGATGCTGCATGATACTGCATGATGCTGCATGATGAAGTGTGATGCCGTAAGATGCCGTATGATGCCGTATGATACCCCGAACCCAAATAAAAAAGAATTAAATAAATATTAATTTTAATTTTAATAATAATAATACAACATACATAATTTTAATAATAATAATACAACATACATAATTTTAATTTTAATAATAATAATAATAATACAGCATATAGCATACAGCATATTAATTTTTTGCACATGAAATAGATAACATATTCATGATTCACAGAAATACAAATGCTCTGAGTGGCAGAAGCTACATTTACCAATTTCGATAACTTTTTATCGATTTCGATAACTTTTTATCGATTTCGATAACTTGTTATCGATTTCGATAACTTTTTATCGATTTCGATAACTTTTTTTTTTATCGATTTCGATAACTTTTTTTATCGATTTCGATAACTTTTTTATCGATTTCGATAACTTTTTATCGATTTCGATAACTTTTTATGCTGTATGCTGTATGCTGTATGCTGTATGCTGTATGCTGTATTTCATGAGCAATACATTAATATTATTAATTCTTAAAATGAATAGCATTGTAGCATTCAGCTTTTGTCATGGACCTCCCTAACTCAACTTATTATTACAGCATACAGCATACAGCATACAGCATACAGCATACAGCATACAGCATGCAGCATAAAAAGTTATCGAAATCGATAACAAGTTATCGAAATCGATAAAAAGTTATCGAAATCGATAAAAAAGTTATCGAAATCGATAAAAAGTTATCGAAATCGATAAAAAGTTATCGAAATCGATAAAAGTTATCGAAATCGATAACAAGTTATCGAAATCGATAAAAAGTTATCGAAATCGATAAAAAGTTATCGAAATTGGTAAATGTAGCTTCTGCCACTCAGAGCATTGGTATTTCTGTGAATCATGAATATGTTATCTATTTCATGTGCAAAAAATTAATATGCTGTATGCTATATGCTGTATTATTATTATTATTATTAAAATTAAAATTATGTATGTTGTATTATTATTATTAAAATTATGTATGTTGTATTATTATTATTAAAATTAAAATTAATATTTATTTAATTCTTTTTTATTTGGGTTCGGGGTATCATACGGCATCATACGGCATCTTACGGCATCACACTTCATCATGCAGCATCATGCAGTATCATGCAGCATCATGCAGCATCATGCAGCGTCATGCAGCGTCATGCAGCGTCATGCAGCGTCATGCAGCGCCATACAGCAGCATTTTAAATCCAATAAAAAATATTAAATAATTTAAAGAAAATGACAAAAAACACTTTCAAGCCAAATATATTAATTTATCATAACGAAAACGAGGTAAAGTAATATTTATTTAATTCTTTTTTATTTGGGTTCGGGGTATGCATCATACGGCATCTTACGGCATCATACGGCATCTTACGGCATCACACTTCATCATGCAACATCATGCAGTATCATGCAGCATCATGCAGCATCATGCAGCGTCATGCAGTATCATGCAGCATCATGCAGCATCATGCAGCGTCATGCAGCGTCATGCAGCGCCATACAGCCTCATGCAGCAGCATTTTAAATCCAATAAAAAATATTAAATAATTTAAAGAAAATGACAAAAAACACTTTCAAGCCAAATATATTAATTTATCATAACGAAAACGAGGTAAAGTACCCCGAACCCAAATAAAAAAGAATAAACATCGTAAAATAATCAAAATCAAATAATAAAAGTGTTGATAGAATGTATGCTGTATGCTGTATGCTGTATGCTGTATGCTGTATGCTGTATGCTGTATGCTGTATGCTGTATGCTGTATGCTGTATGCTGTATGCTGTATTATTATTATTATTATTAAAATTAAAATTATGTATGTTGTATTATTATTATTAAAATTATGTATGTTGTATTGTTATTATTAAAATTAAAATTAATATTTATTTAATTCTTTTTTATTTGGGTTCGGGGTATCATACGGCATCATACGGCATCTTACGGCATCATACGGCATCTTACGGCATCACACTTCATCATGCAACATCATGCAGCATCATGCAGTATCATGCAGCATCATGCAGCATCATGCAGCGTCATGCAGCGTCATGCAGCGTCATGCAGCGTCATGCAGCGTCATGCAGCGCCATACAGCAGCATTTTAAATCCAATAAAAAATATTAAATAATTTAAAGAAAATGACAAAAAACACTTTCAAGCCAAATATATTAATTTATCATAACGAAAACGAGGTAAAGTACCCCGAACCCAAATAAAAAAGAATAAACATCGTAAAATAATCAAAATCAAATAATAAAAGTGTTGATAGAATGTATGCTGTATGCTGTATGCTGTATGCTGTATGCTGTATGCTGTATGCTGTATGCTGTATGCTGTATGCTGTATGCTGTATGCTGTATGCTGTATGCTGTATGCTGTATGCTGTATGCAGCATGCTGTATGCTGTATGCTGTATGCTGTATGCTGTATGCTGTATGCAGCATGCTGTATGCTGTATGCTGTATGCTGTATGCTGTATGCTGTATGCTGTATTAATATTAATATCGAAATCGAATAGATAATAGTTACCTAACATCGAGTCTTGTAGCATTCAGCTTTTGTCATGGGGCTGCCCTATGAATTGCTCATGAAATAGGAAACATATTAACAATTCACAGACATACAAATGCTCTTAGTTTATGAATGAATCTGACAATAAAAAATAAGTTGAAACTTAAGTTAGGGAGGTCCATGACAAAAGCTGAATGCTACAATGCTATTAATTTTAAGAATTAATAATATTAATGTATTGCTCATGAAATACAGCATACAGCATACAGCATACAGCATACAGCATACAGCATACAGCATACAGCATACAGCATACAGCATACAGCATGCAGCATACAGCATACAGCATACATCATACAGCATACAGCATACAGCATACAGCATACAGCATACAGCATACAGCATACAGCATACAGCATATAGCATATTAATTTTTTGCACATGAAATAGATAACATATTCATGATTCACAGAAATATAAATGCTCTGAGTGGCAGAAGCTACATTTTACCAATTTCGATAACTTATATCGATTTCGATAACTTTTTATCGATTTCGATCACTTTTTATCGATTTCGATAACTTTTTATCGATTTCGATAACTTTTTATCGATTTCGATAACTTTTTATCGATTTCGATACCTTTTATCGATTTCGATAACTTTTTATCGATTTCGATAACTTTTTATGCTGTATGCTGTATGCTGTATGTAGCATGTTGTATGCTGTATGCTGTATGCTGTATGCTGTATGCTGTATGCTGTATGCTGTATTTCATGAGCAATACATTAATATTATTAATTCTTAAAATGAATAGCATTGTAGCATTCAGCTTTTGTCATGGACCTCCCTAACTCAAGTTTCAACTTATTTTTTTCTCGTCTGTATGTATGCTGTATGCTCTATGCTGTATGCTGTATGCTGTATGCTGTATGCTGTATGCTGTATGCTGTATGCTGTATGCTGTATGCTGTATGCTGTATGCTGTATGCTGTATGCTGTATGCTGTATGCTGTATGCTGTATGCTGTATTTCATGAGCAATACATTAATATTATTAATTCTTAAAATTAATAGCATTGTAGCATTCAGCTTTTGTCAGGTTCGCCTGAGGCTGTGCTGTAGACTGACTGCTCGTGTATGAACAATTCACGCGTGTTTATATCTCATACGCATAGTAATGTCTTTGTAAACCAAAACGGTCACATATTCACACTAAAATTTACGCCTTGTACGGGGAGGGATGAGAGGTGGTGGTTGGCAGACGTAAGCACGAACCCGGCCACTGCATCGCTGTCTGGCGCAACGGTAGCTCTCAAAAGGGAAATTGTACTAGGAAATTTGCCGGAAATTAAAACTTGTGTAAAATAAATCGCCAATCCTCGAACTGTGCATATACACAAACATACATACACACATAGGCAGATGAGCAGACACATGCAGAGACACCGAATTACCGATTCGGGCGGGCGAACGGACAGTCGGTTGGCTAGATATATTGAAGGATCGATGCACCATGTCACCCCAAACATGTTCAATCTTCTTACACACACTCTGAGTATCTGATAAGCACATAGATAAGCAAAAATTCGTACACAGAAACATTAGAAGCCGAAGCAAAATAAGTGCTAGTCCAAAATGTTTCTGACCTCAGATCTAGTTTAAAATTTAAAGCAGTTGTCGCCAGCGCGTCTGACTTTGGCCAGGAAATGGCTATCCGTTGTCCTGCACAGAAGCCACGCACCCACTCTGCATCCTTACCACAACAGTGCCATGGCATGGAGTGGCGAGCCATGGCGCTTGCCCATCCTGTCGGATTTGGTGCTAATGGAGTGACAGTTGGCAAAGAATTATTAGATTTCCTCATGCATGGCGCATTTTAAATGCACGGTGGCAATGGCGCTCGTGTCGAATCATGCTAGACGTGATTGGCCGAAAAGGAGCAAAGAAAACGCAGACGAATCGAAACAATGCGGCAGCTAATTTCCTTTAATGAACAACAATTACACGATATATGACCGCTGGAGAGCGACAGCCAACATTGACATACTCGTTGGGGGGCACGGGTATATGCAGCTCGACCATTCGAGCCGAGGACACCGTAAATTGAGATGTGCAATGATCATGAAATTTCATTTCCCTTGTTTGCGAAAACAAAAACAGGTAACATCAGCAGTAGAAGCAGCAACAGGAGCAGCAGCAGCATGGCAAGGCAATGTTGGAGGGAATGGTAATTTATTGAATAACCACCCCATTAGTCGGAAAATGCCCTGGCTAATGATTCGGATATTTGTGCTAGCCTTCTACTTAACAAGGCCAAAAATTGTACCTGTAGTCAAATTCAATGTGTGCTCACATTAAAATTCAATGTCTATCTGTCGCTCACATTTATGCGGTCCAGCTATTATGCTTATAGACTACTCAACTGCAGTAAACTAAGTGAGCAGAACTAATACTTCAAAAACAGAACTCTTCATTTATTTATTTATTTATATATATATATTTTATCTTCTTTTGTCTTTAAGCTGCTTTGGCCAATTGTTGCCGTACACGCGTCACAACGACTTCTGAGGAGCCTAAGTTTTCGCCTTATACGAGATTATTTTAGCTTATCTACGGCTCAACCATTACGAAATGACTTTCATTTAAAAATTGTTATTGAATCTTTTGCGGAGTAAATAATCCTTGTTGAAATGAGCGCGAAAGCCCGATGCGGTTCCAAAGTGGCAGCTACCATAAAAAATAAAGAGGATAAGCCCCATTGGCGCCCTCACAGTTTCCCCTTTCCCTTTGCTCTCAACAGAACTCAGCTACGCTAAATGCGTTCAAATTATACGCAATCATTTCGAGCTTAGCGAAATTGCGGTCTGCCAGATACTCGATGGTACATGCATCTGGGCGACAGCTTTGCAGTCGGCAATATGATGATTACATTAAATGCCGACAAGCAGTGCGCAATGCTCAAATTTATAAACACTTTGACATCAAGGGGTCATTGTACCTATGCCAATTTCATATATACCCAAATATCTCTGGGCTTGTCAAAATTTATAGCAATCTATACATCTATATTGGGGGAAGGTCTAATGTATCTAAAGATATGAGACTCTTTAAGGAACACTCAGACTTCGATATGAGCGTTGTTATACATATACCTAAATATTAACTGATATAATATTTCCATTGTTTAATAATCTACTTTCATTTTAATTTGGCCACTCTGAACGCAAAACTGTGTGCTTTATGTGGCACTTAAACTTTGCCTTCGGCATGGTCAACATTAATTTTCGCTTCAAGCTTCTGCTTGAAATGGTTTCCAAAACAATAAACTCTATTAGCATTTTAATCGACTCGACTAAAAGATACTCTTGATAGCCTATAGACACATAAAGACAATCTGACGGGTAGGGAAATGTCTGTTCTTCCTTAGACATCCGGTAACAGATGTACTGTTTCTTTTAATTAGCAGATTACAGTAACTAAGTTAACTCAGATTGATACAGTTATTAATGTCAATCCCATTCAATGGCCGCTAGCTTTTTTTTTAGCGAAATGGTGCTTATGTTATATAATACTCTTTATTAAAATATAAAGGAAAAAACCGGATAGTACCGGCAAGAACGTAAATGCCCTTTTTTGTTTAGATTGTCGCTTGGTTTGCTATTTTCCACTCATTGCTGCCTTTCGAATGCGTATTCAAATGTATAGATACGAAAGTAAAAACAAATACCGCTCAATTTGCTCTGCAAATAGAAAAAAATAAGTAAGAGCGACAAAAACATTGTTGGGATGATGTAAAACCACGAGATGGAGATGGAGATGGGTATGAACGGAAACACCATTGGAGGGTGGTTATTTTTTCTTTTTTTGTTGGGTGGTTGGGTGGTGCGATATGGTGATGAATGCGTGTGCGAATGGGAGAGCGGCTAAGTGTCGTCAGCTGCAGTAGCAGTAGTACAATTTATGACAACTTAATTGATTTACTTTTCGTACGTGACCAGAAAAATGAAAATTGCATTACGCTGGGATTTTCTTTTGCCTTTTTTGCGCTACAGTCGGAAGTTCTATTTCAATGCTGCTCATATTGTCCTAGTCGACACAAGTCCCATTCCTTATCCAAGGCTAGCTATTAGCATTCCCCATTCACGGCTACATCATGACGGGCTCGTAGCAATTTCCAAAGACATATTTGTGTGTATGTTGCTATTGCGGAATACGCATACCCTGTAAAACTGCACCAATTATAATATGGATTTATATTTTGTAATAGTGGAAGCTAGCGATGGTGAATTCCGAAGTGGCTTAGCTTCTGAACAGGAGTTGCAAATGTAAGCGCATGCTAAGACACTGTGCCCAATTTTCAACAATTCAACTAAGCCAAACGGCAGCTTGGCCAGGCCAGACCGATAGCAGCCAGCCAGCTGGCAACAGCTGCTGAAAACATAATCGCTCAACGACAAAACCCGTTGCAGACACAAACAAATGTCTGATTCGAGTGTTGCTCGCTATTGACTTTTGTAACTTCATCGTGAACTTATTTCCGTTTCCAGCCAGTGCGAACCTCCAAACTTTAAGCGAATACCATTTGAGTTACTTAAGCACGCCGGTTTATCCCATCTAAGTTCTTTTCTTTTGACCTTTTTCCTAGTTTTTTTTTAAACAGTTTTTTTTGCACGTTGTTGTTGTTATTGTTGTAACTTTGCATGGGTCGCGGTAGCAGTCTTAACTTTTTTATTATTTGCTTCGTGCGATTTAGCTTGCAAATTGTACCGTCCCACAGGCTCATGGGTGTATAACTCCAAAGTACCCACAAAAGTTTTCGAAAAACGCTTCATCAATTCACTTTGGCTCTCTTTTCTCTGCCTGGTTGCGCTAACTGTTCGCAAGAAAACTCAGTCACATAAAGACACTCTCTATATATATGTGCGTATATAAGTGCGTGTGTATGTGTATTTGCGACAGGCACGAATACATACACTCAGCCTTTCTTGCGGCTACTTTGACTTAATCGCATATTAGTGGCAAGTTTTTCCTGTACTTAAGAAACCACTTAAGAACTTGTTAAATAATCAATGAAAAAGATTTTTACCACAACCTCCTGACGGGCTGTTCCTTTAAGTCATTCTGATGTTAGACTTGCCTGCAAATCTATTTCTCTTTCCGCCACATGGTAAATGGAATACCTAAGAATTTAAATGAACATCATCAACATGTTGGTAATGCAGGGTAGAACCAGTTAATATTTTCAAAACCATTCAGCAGACAATTATGTACATATGTAGCCATTAAATAAAGAAAAGAAAAAAAAGTTCTAGTCGAATTTAAAGAGATATTGGACCTTATTCGGATGTACGGATAGACGAGGAATAAAACTCTTATTGGGGTGGCCGACTTGCGAATCCCCTGTGAATTGTAACAAAAACTGAAATTCTATAAAGTACATATGAGTCTATATTTAATATTTGGAGACTCTAGCACAGAAGATGTAGGAGATATAATTTTGTAATTGACTTTCGATAAAGTTTTTTATCGATAAAAAATAATCGGACGAGTTATCGTTTGTTGTGATAAACACGATATGCGCGCTGTATATACGGACATTTGAAAAAAGTTCAAGTTTCTAGCTCTTATATCTTCGGTAATCGACGCGTTCAAACATACGGACAGACAGACAGACGGACAGGGCTAAATCGACTCAGCTCGTCGCCCTGATCAAGAATATATATACTTTGTGGGGTCTGCCACGCCTCCTTCTTTCTGTTACATACATTTCAACAAAACCATTATACCCTGATTTCCCATTTTCAATGGGTTCAGGGTATAAAAAGGTTCAACCAGAGAAACAGAGACGACATGTCCCTACTATCACCATTGTTTCACTGCTTGAATAATCATTTGCGAATCCACTGCTAGAGCGTTATATAGCACTAAAGTAACACACAGATATCTTCTTTGGTAAAAATTAGAGCCGGCTGTAATTTGTATGTGTTTTAATCGATAACGTTAAAATAGTAGTACTTATCGATTATTTGAAACAAACTCGAACAATACAGGGATTTACTCTACTTACTATTTACTTAAATTCTCCTTATATCTGTTCATATATTTCAGCAAGCCCATTATACCCCGATATCCCATTTTCAATGGGTTCAGGTTGTAAAAACAAACAATTTCAAACAGACAATGGTGACACCTTACTTCTGGTTTTTGAATAGCGAAGAGTAATTGAGTGGAAACTTGAATCGACTTTATAATTTTCATACACACATACATGTCGCACGCACACACATAACCAAGAGGGGTTTAGGCGAGACTACGCGACTAGGAGAAATTACAAAGCCTCCGTTTTCAGTTTCAAAGAATCATCATAACTAAGTGTAGAACAAATTCTTTCTTGAATTTGGTTTAGTTTTCGCATAATCGTACAAATATTAGAATGTATTAGAATCTCTTTGTAAGCTATCGACCACCGCTGATATGGAAATGATATTTGTATATATGTATATAGATGCATATACATATACATATAGCTTTTGATCCGTACTACGAACCGAAATGCTGTTTCCTAAGTAGGTATGCCATTATTATAGTTCAAAGGATCTTGGGAACTTGATACAGGGTATGATATGGTCTGACACAATAACAAGAGAACGAACTGTCAGCACTGCTGCCTGCTACTCTATACGTCATTGACATTGATTTAACTTTCGAACTTGCTTTTGTGGGGCGAGCTAGATGTTTCTATAAGTTTTATCTGCTTCTCATAAAGCCATTCAGTCAGGCACAGAGTCCAACAGTCATTTGTATTTTCACGGAATGTTCTTTCAGGCAGTTTGACGGCAGCAAGTACCTTTGTTTGGGGACTTCGTACAAATGGCGTGGAAGAATTGCTTTAAGTAATTGTTTTCCTATCTCCTCCATGACCATTTTCTGGTTGTCACTGCTGCCGGCGTGTGACGTAGCTGATGCTTTCCCTGCAACTAGTGGGGCTATTTCTGTTTTGAGATTATTTTCTAGAAATGTCTCGATGTAAGTTAGCTGCGCAGTCAGTCAGTCATAGAAAATGACTATAATATGTATATAATTTTAGTATATAGGTACATATATTGATTAATTGGTACTAAGCTTCTCATGCTGAAGGGAATGTTAAGCCAAATAAAGAAACATTTGACTTCAGACAATATGAATGAGCAACACTTAGAGTTCATTTTAAAAAATGCCATGATGTGTGTGTAGGAGCTGCACGTGTGGCAACTTTAATCAGACTCGGTCTGTGGCTGTGCTTCTGTGCATGGGCCTGTTTCCAACAGTCGATGCCCTTGCGGCAACGGCGGCGGCGGAAAGAGCTACAGGTAAGGTGGCCGATTTAACGCTTTGGAGCCCACCGCTACTCTTTCAGTTTTCATTTTACATATTGCCCTCGGAGTTGTATATTTTTTGCTTTTGTATTTTTGCCTGCTTCCTCGACTGCCAAGCGCTCAATGTTTCTCTTAGAGCGTGTCTGTCTGCCTAACGGTCGCCTATCTGTTTGCGCAAACTGCAAACTGCCTGCATTCCTCTCTATTTTGCACCTTTTGTACGTTTTTAATTTTCCTGTTTTATTTCCGGTTTTACGATTCCGATCTCAAATCTAGATTGCAATGGCATCACTGTTGGCGTTGGCGTTGGTCCGACAACGAGCTGGCAGTCAACACCACAACTCCAGCTGGCTCGACTTTAATATGTCTCTTTAAACGCGGACATAAAGCTAAGCCTATATAAACGCTTCGGCCTCAAACTCGAATGCTTCTTACTGCCTCTGTTGCACAGCAGCCATCGCCCATAGATAAGCAGCAAGAACACATGGGTGAAGAGAGTAGGCGGCTCGGAGAGGCCACGATAAACATTTATGTACTTAGCCACTTTTGTAAAAATATTTGCATAAAAGGGTCAGTAGCACCTTTCGCAACGAGCGAGAGGGCACACTGAAAATATGTCTGTGAAAGGCTGTTTCCACATGTATGTATGTATGTCATTAAGGAAGCAGAGTATATTTCCTCCGAGGTCCTTCTATTGATATTGAATGTGCAATGTTGGGGACCTTACCTTGACCAGGTTAACAGCCTGTTTCCCTGAACCGCATGTTACACTCCACATCATCAGCTTGCTCTGCCCAATTGAAAAGCGTTTTAAAAAGGGATTTATTAAGTTGCTTGGCAACATATAGACTCTGATGGGCACTTTGTTCTGTTAGTCATGACTGAATCTTTGTAGCGTACGTTTCCTGGTTTGTCGGTAGTAGTTCGTTCGGGGTGTATAATAATTTCTGAAATGTACGCGAGCAATACGTTCAACGGTTTCAAATTATATTCAATCATTATTATTTTGTACACCCATCAGCCATAGACGTTCAGACGTGCACATCTGACGGGTGATAGACGTTTAACAAAAGGACAAGCTGGATTCTACAAATATCAGACTGTGGACTGTTGAGCAGAGAGCATATGCAACAGCGTTGGGTAAAGATAAAAGCAGGCGGAATCAGGGAGGAAGTTTGAGAGGGGGACAGATGGAGAGAGATAGATAGAGAGAGGGAGAGAGAGAGAAAGAGAGAGAGAGAGAGAGAGAATAAGAGAGAGACAGAACAGAGAGGCGAAAACAATGCTTTTATAAGGCATTGTTAGCCACCCGTTGAGCGGGCGGTCTAACTGATGTTGGCTGCTACTCAACGGCAGCTGCTGGCCTCAAGCTGCCAAAACAAATAAGTTTTCACTGACTATACGATTACTCGGTTGCTGCGGCACTGGCTTGCCAGATTCGTTGTTGATAAAAAGATTGACAGCGTTGATAGCCGAAATAATTAATTGAATGAAAATGCTACAACAAATGCCTTTAATTAGCGTCGGGTTTCTGCGCTTCTCGGTCAGACAACTGTCTAGGTAAGAGGAGAGTGCAGGGCGAACGGTGAAATGTGAACGGTAGAGAGTACAGGGGGAGCATGTGCTTTGGCTGCCTGTATAAATGTTTGCTGTTCTTATAGCCACTAAAGCGCTAAAGAGAGTATATTAGAATGCACTTAATACATTATTGGATTAATAGTGAATTGACATAATCTGTGTTAAAATTAGACTAACAAAATGACAATAAGTTTGCAATTCCTGTGGACAAATAAATAATTGATAAGCCTGAGTAACTCAGCATCAATCAGTTCAAAGTTTCAAACTTTTCTTGCCTTTGAGTTTTACCCTTTGTGTTAAAGACCTCATCGGCCTCTGTAGTGTAGGTTGGTTTATCTACGAGCCGCCTATGTCGCGATTCTCCCTGAAAATTATTCATGCTGAAGGATATATGATAATTTCCGACGGAAGTGTAATCAAAAATCGCTTAGACAACTGAACGCAAGAGTGCTTACCTATGTGCGATGGCTGCATGTGCTCAGAGCAGGAAAGTGAAACCTGATGAGGAATTTATATGTACATAAATCTGCTCATTTACATCACTGTACATGCTGCATACGCTGTAAGTGGCGGCATACATATATGTATGTATATAATGCTATATTAACTTTCCTCATTAGCCGGTATTTACTTGCAATAGTATGTACGGGAAAGTAGCATTCCGTCGTAAAATGTCTGATAGCCGCATTTATTCGTTAATAATCAGCTTCAGCACTGTAATGAAAGTGTGATATACGCGTGAATATCATAGCGATTTTAAATTTAACGAGAGCTTAATTTCAATCCCAGTTGTTTTATAATTATTAGCTTGCACTCGGATTTACTCTAATTCGGCACTGTGCAAGTGCAACTAAATTCCTATTCCTATGGTTCATACCTAATCTAATAATTGCTATCTCTGCTAAAATGTAGAGACTCTCTTATAGAAACTACAAATGGCTAATGTTATCCCATGTCCGTAAGCCTGCAATCCAAATTGATAAATTTGCCGTAAACAAGCTCTTGAAGTTATTTTCAGAGCTTCCTGTCAGCTGTCCGTCAATCGCGCACCTTTACGGTTGACTAAACTACATACATACTCACTTCTAAATACATACATGTGTGCAAATACAAGGGAATGCATGTGTGTGTCTGTCTACTGTGTATCAGAAACGGAAGAACTCTTGCCATATTTTTATTTGAATAATCCACGCCGCTGCACTTTCCACTAACTGCCTATGTCCACGAATGCAAATTGATGTATGTATGTGTGTATGTAGAGAATGTTGGATGCCGAATGTCGAATGTGGAATGTTGAATGTTGCGTGTGCACTTGTTCATTGATGGCAATATTTTTAATACACCTTTATTTAATTCCATCAAAATCCAAACGACTTAATGCTGTAATTTCATAAATCCATCATTCAATTTGCAAATGGGCAAATGTGGTGAGTAGATTTGTCCGGCATTTTAACTGAATAATTGATCAGAATTTGACACACAAGTTTATTTAATGCACAGAGAGCAACGAAATAAATATAGAGCCTGGTTCTCGACTGGGACCGAGCTGGAGGCAGGCTTAAAAATTGCACTGAAGTGGGAAAAGAACGAGAATTATTGTTGATTAATAAGTACATGACGGGTGTTGGCCGAGTTGTGGAATGCTATGAATGAGCAGTCTGACAATACCCTTCGACCCGCGCCACGCCGTGATAGAAACGCAAAAGAGCAAACGTTATCAAAGCCAATTGCTGTCGTCTGTCATTGACGCTGCCGTCATGATGTATGCAACACAAAAATGAAATATACAAAGTGGAATTGAAGTGGAATTATTCATGGGATTTCTCTGCACTCGTGCTTGGGCCTCTGCCAATGCTCCTGCCCGTGCTCCTGTCCCTTCCACTGCCCCTGCCCCTGCCCCTGCCACTACCACTGGCACTGCTACTCCCATTGCCTGAGTTGGAGTTGGCGGTGGACTGGAGCCCAACAGAAGGCACTTCTACACATCTGTTGGGCCGACACTGTCGTGTCGCTTTGCCGATCGTTAGTTGGTTTGTTTTTGGTGCACTTCGGCATTTGCAGTAGACCAGTGCCAATGCCAATGCCAGGAACAGGAAAAGGAAGGAAAGACCAGTGCATGATGGCCACGTTGCTGCTATTTCTGTTCCCTGCCGATGGACTGATGATGCCATCAGCAAAAAAAAAAAAAACAGACAACTATTCCCACTCACGTTGAAACAATTGATAGACTGACTGACTGGCTGATTGCTTGACTGGTTGGTAGCTCATCGGCAACTGGAATGACTGCCTGTCTCGCAATGTCTCCACTTGCTTTATGGCGGGCATTTCTCTATATTGATGTTCGGTGTTTGGCGATGACAGCACACAAAGTTTAGCTTCGGCGAGCAGTCATTGAGTTGTCCATATAAATTTCGTTTGCGATTTCAAAGAAAACCTGAGTCTTTTAACGACCTTCAAAAGTAAGAAGCTACCACCTTGACGGCTTAATGGCCATTCTAATATTGCGTTTCTCTGATTGCAATCAATTTACAATCACGCAGTTCTCATTGAGCTGATACTGAATTAATAAATCCCTCAATAGAGTGAGCATACAGAGAGATATATGTACAGTCTACTTTAATTCCCACACAAAGAAATGAAACTCTTCACAGACTCAATGACTCCAACGGAAAATTTGGTGTAATGAGCATTTCTATTATCGTATAAGCCCTGATATACATATAGCACTAGGGCAAGAATTATGATTTTTATGAAATGAACTAGAACAGACTTTCAAAGACTTTTCCGTTTGTGTGCAGAGTGCAGAGTGGTGCAGAGTGAAACACAACTCAAACAGCTGCCACATTGCGATAGACTCTAGTGTAAGCTTATTATTTTACCAGCAAACGTGACCTGTCCCATTCAAGAACAAAATATAGTGAAAAATCTAGTTTTAAAATTACAAATTATATATGCAGAAAATCTACAATGTCGAGGACGCCAACTGTGCCCGCAAGCTGACTCCTTGGCTTTAGAGGACAATTAACAGCTGTGTGTGGATGGGCTGGCGTGACTCTTTGTGAATAAAATGTAAAGCGGCATAGGACGGCACAATTACAAGGGTTTTTGGTTGATATGTGGTTTGACAAAGCCTCTGGGCAGACAAGCCACGCCCACATCCACATCGACTATGCCTAGCCAAACAGTGGGTGACTTTCCTCACAATAGGCAAAAGATAAGTCGCGGAGCGGGCGCTTACAACATTTTGTGTATATACCTAACTTGGAAGTATCTCCGCTGCATAAGCAGTGACCCAAATCCGGTTGCTCCTTCCTTTCAAGCGCTTCCCGACCTTCCCTTCGTGCCTTTGCTCAGGCAGCCCGGCATCTGAGGCTGATGCCCTATAGCAGCTGTTGGAAAGAACAATTAAGAGGACCAATGTGTGTGCAGCCCACGCATGCTATATAGAGGTCTTAATGAAAGGCGCAAAAATTATGAACTCTGGCCAAAGATGAAAACGCTTTTAATTTGCAAACACGCTCAAGGATACACAGGCTAACCAACAAAGAGGCACGAAGGACTGAACCCTTTTTATTTCATTGTACCATCAAGCCAAAAGCTCGAGCATCCCCAAATACTCGCATGCAGATGACAACAATTAATAATTTATCTATTTTACGAAAACTTAATTCGCTATCTTAACAGAAACAGACTGGTGTCTGGTCACAGGAATATGCTAGCGACTAATTACATAATAATACTCATCGCTGTGCTACCGTTACATTAGTAAAACAAAAGGCTTAAGAGGCGCTTCCCGAAGGTATCTTCGAAGAACTTACATTTTGAGTACCCTTCGCGTACACAATACAGATTGCGTATCAATGTAATGCTAAATAGCTAATTATTGGACGGCGTCTAGCGGAATGGAGCAGAAGCGCTGAGTGTTGGAAGAACCACGTGTTGAATGGTCGAAAAGGTAAACAAACATGCGAGGGCGGTCTGCCGAATGGAGCCGACGAGACGACGCTCACCGCTCGCACCCGACCTACCAGAACGGACGAGCGAGTCCGATTTGAGTGAAACTTCTGGCCAGCGTTCGGCAAAAGCTTTTGTACACCCGACGTCTCTGCGACTGCCGATTGCCGAGAGCCAACTGCCGATTGCCGACAAAACTGGCAACCAGTGCCAATTTCCACTGGCTGCCGCCACAGCGGCCACGGAAGTGTTGATGCTCGAGCAGAAGTGACTGTGCCGTCAGTTGTTTTGCAAACGTTCACGAATTCAGTTCACCGTAGCGGCGGTCCAGGTTAAACACTCTGTCGAGCACCTATAACTTTCTCAAGACTCGCAGTACTCCGTCATCGGTTAATTTTGTCGACATATTTGTAGAAGTTATATATATATATATATATATGTCGACAAAATTAAATTAATTAATTAAAAATTATATATATATATATATATATATATATATATATATATATATATGTATAAAAATTTTTTTTTTTATAATCGTAATAGATTAATTATATGTAATTGTTTGAAAACAATTCTGTGTGCAAATACTTGTTATTTAAAGTGCTCAAAATATATTTCAAATCCTAAAATGTATTTCATATTTCCTTATGTGATATACGGTCAAACAACTGATTCAACAATTTTGCTAATACATTAATTTAATTCAGAGACAGAAAATAAAAAAATTATAAATAAGTTGCAAAGTGACGGCAGTTCTCTAATCCATCTTTTGAAATAGAATGGTATGTACCTGGAACCATTACGATATTACCTTCGAGATTTCTTTCTAATACACTTTGATGATAAACTAGTAGCTAAAATCTTAGATGTTGATCAGCCCATCGCCTCTCACTAGAGGGGACCATAATTGATGATACCCATCGCGTTGAAGAATATTGAGTAGTATGATTGTTTCAATAGAGAATTTAGATAGGCGATTTGATAAACTCGAAGTCGATCTACTTAAAGGATAAGATTTTTATAAGCTTTTTCTGTTAGTATAAAGTACCTCCTAGGAAATGCAAAATTATTACTCTCCTTCGTTTCACGAAAAAGAAAAACTTAAAGGGAATATTTTTGTAGTAAAAAGTCTGCTCAGGTTTATCGCCCTAACGCGTGATATGAATACGAATTATTTGTGACAGCGACTGGTCTTAGTTTTACTCAGAAGAGAGTAACTAACAGACTACCTAAAATACAAAGCTGGATATGAGACGTAGTTGACTGTCTAACAGAAACTCTATGCAGGGACAAATACGTCCGCGACCCCCATCGACCTTGGCGAACATTTGTGTCGGCTGTTTTTGATAAGTTAATGTCGGGACACAGCTATTATTTTTAGTTAAGAACGAATGTCCAATTGTCTGCGCCGCGGCTTCAGCATGGTCCTTCTAAGCCTGCTTCTCCTCAGCTATTGCTTGCAATAAGTCCACTTCACGTTAAATTGCCCATTGTCAAGGACTTTTCAACAACTTTATATACGTTTCCGTTTCCGAAAGTGTGTGTCCACACTTACAGGCGTACTCGCAAATGCAAACACGCGCAACCACTCTACTACAGTCAAACCTACCTACACACAACGCATCAAATAGGGCAGCTGAGAAAAGACACTGAAATTTCAGACAATTTTAAAACTTATGTTATATAATGTAAGTAGCTTTATGATAATCCAACATTTATATGGATCCTTATTGTGTTGACATCATTTCAATTAATTTTCAGTATGTTTAGTTAGAGATGATTGAGGTCACTTAGGTGTATTTTTACGCATGATATATAGAAGATGTCTGATCCGAGCCGATATTATGCACAGATATGTAAATTGTTTGTACACTGTGATATACTGAGCCAAACAGCACCTACGACTGCCTCCCTTTGCAGCCGAATAATTTGGAGCATATGCTGCATTTTGGGCAATAAAAACGTGTGACAACAACAGCAACAACAACGATGAGAACATGCAACATTAACTAAGAGGCAACTACATACTCATGTATATGTATATGTGTATGTATATGTACATGTATATGTACATGTATATGTTTATGGCTGTGTATATCTGTAACTTAACTTAAACTGAACGTACGTGCTAGCAGCCGTCGCTTTTGGAGCCACTGCAACTAATAGTTACCCTGTCCCTTATTTCCGCCCAGTAAACCTTTTGCTCGCCATTCGAGTGCGTGTAATAACCGGCTGTCTGCAGATACTAAATCAACGCGTTGGGTATTTGCATTCGGGCTCCAGTTACCGCTCACAGAGCACGTTCCCCGACCGCCATTAGGGCAGTCATTCTAACTGCTTGTCCGAGTTCTTTTTTGAGATTATGGCTATATGTATGTGCGGGCATAATGAAAACGTTTTGTGCAAGCCCCTTGGAAGCCCTCATATTACCCCCAAACACACATACACACTTCCTACAATTCCAACTAGTTTCTAACTCTTTAGTTGTTCTTCCTGCCACTGAAACTTCCCTTTAGTTTGGAAAAGCGTTTTGTAGAGTAAGCTAACTTCTCATCTCCCATACAATTCACAAGAGTTGCAAAAAAACAAAAAGAGAAACAATCTTATTTACTATCCTCGTAAAAACTAATTCCCTTACATATTATGCAGAAAGAAACAGATTTTAAGCTTGAAATTTGGTGAGATAAAGCTTTTGTCATATCTCACTGATCGCGGTATGCCATTCGATCCCAATTTATAGCTGAAACACCAATTGTGTCCGAGCTACTTATAAAAAGTACTGAAAGCTATCGAAGCTAAACTGTGCAGAGTCATGCAGAAATACATGAATTTTTTAAGCTATATATCTAGCAGCAGACACGGTTTTTTATGATTACAAAATGCATTACTTATCCATTTCAGTCCTCACAATGGCAGCATTGCCATTGCATTAATTTAATTAATTCGTTTTTTTCCGGCTAGTCTGCGGTCAGGCGGAGTCAGCGGCTGTGCCTTAACCACAAAAATTTCAATTTGATAGATTTCTTTTTGTGGATTCAATTGATATTGATTTAATTTTATCGGATTTGTTTCGACAAAATTCTCAAGATCTTATGTACTTCAATTTTAAGTATTTAATCTGCAATTAGTCACTGTCAGCAGCTCGTTAAAGTATATACTTACGGTCGAATTAATGTGTACTGTGAAATACTGAAAAATAGTCCGTTGCAAAATCATCAAAGCCATAATGGCTTGGGCCATTAATTTGCCAACAAAACTTGTATTTACTTTGGGTTTCTATAAACAATTTCTCACTTGTTAAGTAGCGCTGAATAAACAAATAGCGAATGAGCAGAAAATATTGCTAAAATTTATTTAGCCAAAATTTGTATTGCCTTTTCATTTTTCGGCTTGGTATACCAGGGTGAATGCATAAGTCAAGGTGGACTGTCGCTCGAATATGATGTTATTAATATAAACAAATTTGATAATAGTGCCAAGAGTCATCAAGTGGCCATAGAATACCGCATTGAATATCTTTAGAAATGCGCAGATGTAAGCGAGCAAGAAACATAATCAATGCATGCTTCTTTCGCCTATGCGTGAGTGTGTACATCGGAATCGTAACACGTATTTACAGCAAATCCATATATCACACTGAAAGTACAATAATCTTACGAAATAAAGGAAAATTGGTCTCAATAGGTGAACAAATATCTACACATTTAATTCTATACTTTTGCTGAGCGCATCAAAAATGTGTTTTATTACTCACGCCAACGCCAAACGCTTTTCTCGCTGCGGCCATGAAAATCCACATGAAAAGAAAAATACATACACATTTTTTCTATATTTAGATCATTTCCACTTCTGGTTTATTTTGAATTGACTCAACTTATGTTTTCTTCTTCGAAAATATAGTCAACTTATGTATATATGTATATGTACCTGTGCATATATATATATATATATATATATATATATATATATATATATATATATATATACACGTGATATAGATATAGATATATAGATACAAAGTGTGAGCGAGTATACTAGTTCCCACTTCATAAATCTGTAGATCTAGATCTATTCTCGTCGAGCTCTAAGAAGAACAGATTAACATGCCGCTATCACGCGCTATGATGACCATGGTAAACAGAGAATTGAACAGTCAGTTGGACTCACTGGCAGTCTTGAACACTATTTTTTCGTAATATTTCGAATTCTTTTGACATGAAACCTTAATGAATGCACAAAATTTGTACTTGCCGGGTTCCCGAACCTCCCGTAACCCGTCGATGGCGACAGCACAGCTCATGCAAGTGAATGCATCAGATTATGCATTTTTGTATCTGTATATGTATTTGTATATCTATCTGTAGCTGTATCTGAATCTGCCAGCAGCTTCATCTCTCGAACTGGCTGTTTATCTTCATATCTGAGACCCACTGATACACATGTGCATGCCTTCATATGTGCATGCAAAAGTGCGCACTTTGACATGCAGTTATGCATAATTTAGCAATAGCACGTGTGAAGCCACCAACTGATGTCAGCAGTGCCATATCGGCGGATGCACGCCAAACGGGGCAATATCAAAGATTAAATCAAAATCAGTAATATAACCGCTGTTCACTTCGCGGAAAGCATAGTAGCAATAATTTCTATATTTTTATAGCACATATGTATTCATTCCTGACCTCGCTCAACCGGGAAATCACGGTATAATGGTTTCGTTAAAAGTATGTAACAGGCAGAAGGAGGCGTGGCACACCCCACAAAATATATATGTACATTCTTGTTTGGGGAGACGAGCTGAGTCGATTTAGCCCTGTCCGTCCGTCCGTCAGAAGATATAAGAGCTAGATACTTGAATTTTTTGTGAAATACAACACGTATATCAATTCTATCACCAAAAATTGATAACTCGTCCTGTTATATTTTATCGATAAAAAACCTTATCGAAAATCAGTTATAAAATGATATATCTTACATCTTTAGAGCTCGAGTCTCCAAATTTTAAATGTAGACTCATATGTACTTTATAAATTTCGATTTTCGTTATAATTCACCCTCCACCCCTGCATCCAACCCATAGCTGTTGCTCAAAGGGTTCAGGGGATCTCGTCGTCGAGCAGTCTCGCTTAGAGCTTTCTTACTTGTTATACGATCAAATTGTAACGAATGGTTTCTTTTGCAGCTAAAATACTAATTTTTTTTTAGATATATGAACTATAAACAAAATTTGCTTAGCTTCGGTTCATGCAGTTAAGGCAGCTATGTTATTAATATGGATGGCGCAAAGCGCACGCACAAACGAAGCAGATCGCTGAAGGGATAATACAGGTACCAGAGAGCAGAAGCAGGAAAATCAATTGATTGCAATGCTGGCCGGTGGCAGTGCAGAAGTTGGAGCTTGTATAGCAACTGCAATGTCAATGCCATCAGCAACAGGACACCAGCAGACCGCTAGAGCCACGCCCAAACAAATGCGAAAAAGTAAAACGCCCCAAGCGGGTATTTTGGCACGCAGCAATGCCGGCGAGGGTGGCCCACGCAGTGCCATCACCTCCTCCTCCTCTGCCTCCGCTAAGACGGCCACCATAATGACAGCCAGACAAGGTGGGGAGAGGGGGAATCGCACTATTGTGTCAGGCGGTGGAAAAGATGGCTCGTCCGCGGGTGCCAAAAAGCACGAGAATGTCAGTGGCTTCGTCGATGGAATCGAGATGTATCTTGGCCTAATTGGCTGGCGTAAAAAGTGCCTATACACATTGCTGTTATTGTTAATGCTGCTAATCATCACAAACTTGGTGCTGACATTGTGGATACTCAAGGTGATGGAGTTTTCGACGGTAAGTTGAGTGGTAAACTAATACATTAGCCCTAGCCCTAGCTTATCCGCGTTGATATTTCAGGATGGCATGGGCCAACTGAAGATCGTTCCAGGTGGCATCCAACTCACAGGCCAGACGGTCATTATGGACATGCTGAGGGCATCGACAATACGCTCTAGGCACGGACAGCCGATATCCATAGGTAAGTGCTTCCCATAAAGGCTTAATAAAAATACTTGTTATTATGTATATACCGGGAGTACACTTTCATGGTTGAATTTAGCTTATATTTGCTGTACGCTGAAAACAGAATTAGTGAGAAGTCTAATTAAATAAAAGGTGCCAAGTTTGGGGCACATCAGATCAGGCAGGAAACGCTTTGAGTTGTACTTAGCCTAGCAATTTGTTTTTGCCTTTACCCAGCCTAGGGGCAACTGTCTCCAGTTGAGCTGGACCTGTCCATGACAAATGTGTGCCGTTGTCACTCGGGCCATAAATCAGTAGATTCGCAGATAGGTAGCCGGTAAAAGTTCATACCTTTGCATGCATACGTGTGTACGTCCGTTAATATGCATATGTGTCGGAATGTTGCCACTGACATCCTGCAAGGCGTGAATGTACAAGCGGAGGTGGTATCTTATCAAATGAGATCGTAGCTGTTACCGCTGCGGTCTACAGCAATCAAGCGATGTACAATTACAGATAGCCGGCATATACGATATCCGTGGCTCAGCCAAAGAAGACGGATGAAGGCAAAGCTACGGTCACATGTAAATGTTCCGAGCCCCCCTCTGTCATTGCAAAAACATTTCGATAAAGACCCAGTTGTCTAGCAATAGACGGCAGAGAAAGAGTAGCACAAAAAGGATAGCTTCATGGCAAAGCGCAACGCAGCCTGGTTAGGTTTATCGCACTACGCCAAGCCAGGCAATGTAAATTTTCGCATTTATTTATTTCGTATAGCTGACATTCACATGTCGACATCTACGCCATTTATATGAGGATTTGCCTTAGAGACTGCTAAAATCATATTTAAATGGAAAATAATAAATAAAATTTAGCATTTTCTAACATTTTTCTAAAGTACTTCGTATAAATTGTATATCTTTCCTTCGTCTCTGACGGCGCAATCAACAGAGTCCTCACGTAATTTTTCAATCAATACACGTGACCCGAACGGTGTGCTTGAGAATCATTTATTCTTGGGGCATGATAAGTTTGAATGTCTGTCAGCGGGATTTCGCATCAACGATACCACCGGACGAAATTTATTTTCGGTAAATCGAAATCAAGTCACTATCGGAGCGCACTCGCTCCGCATCGAGGGAGAGGGTGGCGCCATCTTCCGGGAGTCCATACAAACACCGCACATTCGTGCTGAGCCGGGCCGGGAGCTAAGGTAAGTGTTCAATATCTATGACCCACTGTAGTGTGCAGTTGCATATATATATATAGATATACATATATATATATATATACATGCAGGTCTTTTGACAAAGGCTTCTTTACATGTCAGAGCATGATCACAATTGATTTATACAATTATATTGAATGAAATGCAATAAATACATAAATATGTCCATTTGACTTAAAATTTGTCAGAGTAATTATATCAATTGAAGGAAGCCTATTATGCATACCAATAAAACTGAATGAAAACCCGTAAAAAACGTTGAGTTCACAGTACGGACGACTGGATACCCTCGCCCATGCTAGTTAGTCAAGTAGTCTAAGAGGATAAGTTTCCATGGGTGCGCGGTCAGGCCAAATCTGATGCATATGCTTGAATGAATGGAAGATCTTGCAGTACGTTATCCATTACGTGACGAAGTCATTATACCAGGCACGGATGAAAACAATGCCCAGCACAGAGAGCCATTGGAATGCCGCAGCGAAATTCCACACAGTGCTGAAATTCAACAACAGTAATAAATTTCGTAGAATCCATAACACACATATGTATCTCACATGCACGCCCATGCATATATAAATATATATATATATATATATATATATATATATATATATATATATATATATATATATATATATATATATATAGAGAGATATATATATATATACATATACATATATACATATGTGTGTGAGTGTGAGTGTGGGAGAATGTGTGTGTAAGCCAAACACATTAATCGGTGCATGGTAAAATCTCAGAAATAAAAAATTAAAAACAAACAAAAACCCACCCACTCTTAATGCTCAACTGTGTATGTCAACGTCGCCATCACCTTTGCGGCGGCAACGACAACGTCACCACCAACAACAACACAACACAACAACAACAAGCAAAACACAAAACGCTGACACTCGTGAGGTGTTGGCATGTAGCCTGTTGAAGAGCGAAAATATTTACACACGGCCGTACACACATGCATGCATGCAGCAGCACTCACACAGACACTCATACACCTATGCAGAAATGTGATGAGTGGTGTTTGTGGGGTTTTGGTAGGCCATCATCATTGAAATGGGCATCGCTGCCGACGACGATGACTGAATTGAAAAGCGCTCGAGGAGGGCATTGATTATTTCATTTCTGTTTTTTTTATTGCCAGGGAATCGTTGGGTCTATATTGGAATATTGTGGTGATAACTCGTGTGCTGGCCAGTGTGGGGATGGGCTTTGAGGTTGTAAAAGTGTGTACGGACCATTAACAGCCATGCGAGCGATGCTTGTAATAACGTTTACATTGACAAATTTGCCGATGACCGGTGGGCTCATTCGTGTCTATTTTTATACCCTGAACCCATTGAAAATTTGAAATCAAGGTATAATGGTTTTGTGAATAGTATGTAACAGGCAGAAGGAATCGTCGCATTCCCCATAAAGTATATATGTATATTCTTGATCAGGGCGATGAGCTGAGTCGATATAGCATTGTCCGTCTGTCTGTCTGTCCGTCGACTCAGCTCGTCTTCCTGATCAAGAATATATACACTTTGTGGGGTCTGCCACGCCTCCTTCAAATGAACTGAGTTCCTGAAGAAGACTCGACCTAGAGACAAGCGAAAAAAAAGTTCAAAGATCAAATTTCATACTCGACCAGCTCTAGTTATGACATCGATAAGATTCTAAATCAATATCCATATGTTAAATGGTGCAACTGGTTGTGTTTTTATGCTTCAATTCGTTGAATTTATTTCAGACTAGAGTCACCTACACGTCAATTAGAGATAACAGCTGCAAAAGATATCAATTTACAGTCACGAGCCGGAGGAATCGAGCTGATGGCCCTGGAGGATGTCAAATTGCGCGCACTTGATGGCAGCGTGAGTATCATACATATTCTAGCTATATTCTATTGAATCACAGCTGAAATAGCCAATTCTGGTTGAGCTGAAGCCTGCCTATCCAATGCAACAAATATGCAATATACCCCATTCTCTTGTTCCCCTCTACCAATCGCCCAGTTGCGTTTGGAGTCGTCCAAGATAATAATGCCCAACTTGCGTACTGCTCAGCCGCCGATAATGGGATCTACTCAGAATCGAGATCACATGCATCGAGTCTTCCAACTGTGTGCCTGCTTTAACGGCAAACTGTTCCTCGCCTCGCCCCATTCGATATGCGCCGGCGATGACTCAACAGTTTGTAGATGATAAGTTGGTCTGGAGTAAATGTTCCCGCATATAAGAATTATACCTACATCATGTGTGTGTGTGCATCTATAAAAAGTATTTTATATAGCCATGAGCATATGGAAATGCTACCGTAATTATAGATCAAATGTAGAGCATAGCGCATCATAATTGGTGCTTATGTCATATAAGTATAACATAGAAATACTCGTGCATACATATACTGTACATAAAAATAAAAAACATAAATCAATATATATATATATATATATATATCATGTGCGTTTGTATTATAATATACACACATATAAGTCCATGCATACATAGTGTGCATTTGTCTGCTCGACCATATTATTCATTTGTAACAAATAATATAATATTTATTGTTCTTAAACAACGACGCGAATACAGCTACAGAGCATATGCTCTATGAATACGTTAGTATCAACATTATTATATGTTGCATATACATATAAGCATATATTATTATCCAAAATGTAATTATCTTCAACATTACACAGAAATATATATATATATATATATATATATATATATATATATTGATCTGTTATATATATATAACTGATGAATAGGCCAAATAGTCGTTGGCCATATAGAATACTCATAGAAGCCGATGTACTCTTGTTGTTTGTATTAAAAATCTACAATATTTCGAGATTTTCGATAATCTGAATAGTGCTAACTGTAATTGTAATGTCTATGTACGTATGTCTGTCTATATACAAGTAACTCGAATCAACTAGTGCAATACATATATAATTGATATATTGGGGTATACAGCTATTTTTATGAACCGAACTAGCCCTTTATATACATACATACATAAATATGAATGAATACTGAACATGAGAACAAAATCGAGAGCTTCTTGCACTTGCACGTTGTGTACATGCAGTTAAGATATCAACATACGAAGTTTATAACTAACAATATATATATATATATATATATATATATATATATATATATATATATATATATATATAAATGTAATGCTAATCTGTAAGTGGTGCATATCTATCGTACAAGCACTTGGGAATGCCAATTCTATTCTGTACGAATGCCACCAACATCAGCCCAATCAAATTTAAGACGGTGCCTCTTTTTGACAGATAGGACCAGAACTAGATTTCATTTCCAGAATCACATTTGAACCACCCCAGTTTGTTTTCAATATAAGATCATTTTAATCGGCATAGATGCCAAAATATGTTCGTTCCTTGCCAACAAAGTATGTTTGAGCTTGTGCTGGAGTGAATATAAATTATTTTCCAAGTATCGTGATCGCTGAAAGAGAAATGAGTTATGTATTTATTCACATATGTTATGTATATAAAATGAATGAATGTCAACACACATTTTCCTACATGCAGAAGATGAACCTTTTTACTCAATATGTAACATTAATGTAATCACGAAAAAGCTTATGTATATAGGTCGGAAATCGGATAAGTGCAGAAAATAGTATACAAATTAAATATGTACGTTTGTAGCAATTGTTGTTAAATGCTACCAGTAAATAACGAAACTCTAACATTAATCACAATACGAAGACAATGAAGTATCATTCAATGAACTACAAGAGCTATTTATATGTAGGACTACGAATATGAGTAGGATGTTGATATATTGCCGTTGAATATACATATGTATGCCATTTAGAGAGTGGAAACATAAAAAAAAAAAAAAAATGCTTTTAAAGGGGAATTTACGAGTATAATTGTAATATTCTTTGTTAGTCAAGTAGATATACATATATGCATATATATGTATATATATATATATAAATTTTTTTTTGCACGATAAGTTTACACATATACATCTATATATACATACATATGGAAACCATATCATACCATATACAATAAATAAGTATATATATTTAAAAATAAATGAATATAATAACAAACAAATAAATAAATGATATACCTACATATATAAACAAAGAACTACAAGAGCAACTAACAAAGAAATCAACATATTTTCTACTGCCGCTTGCAATTGGCTGAACGAGCAGTTTTTTTATTCGACGGCAAGGATTTTGCGCACTTTTTCCACTCAAAGCACTCAAAGTGAGGCGACGACTCAAGCCGAGTGCTTCGTTGGTTAACGCCTTCTAGCACCACTTCAATTGAATTCAATGCTATTTGAAGTGCTTTGTGGGTGCGTCTAAGCGAAGGCAGCGCCGAGGACACCGAGGACACTCGCCGGGCTCATTTGTGGGAGTTGCCGACGAGGAGCCGAAGGCGAGAGTAGCGCAGGTCGCACGACGCTCGCTCGTCGTCAACTAGTTCGTTTTAGAGAATTTGAGCGACAATTGAGTTACTTTTCGAGCTAATTTTGACCGACTGTAACAATTTGAGTGTGCGTAAGCTTGGCGTCTGAAAAAGTCGCGAAAAAAGCTCTATCAGCATAGGGGTATACCCGACGGCGCAATACGTTATCCACTCTATTCTCGATTTGCAACAGTCTGACCTGCGCGCAACGTCACACAGGTATGTATTCGCAGTATATATTTATTGTTTTCAATAGGCTTGGGCAATCTAGCAAACTGATATGCCCACTTGCGCTATGTGCGCAGAGTATGTGAGTGTCCATTCATTATATTGAATGGAGAAAAAACTCAAACTACATGTTTGTAACACACTGAAATGTTTTGCATTGTTGCGGAATATAATTTGGTTTACCCTCATTCTGGATTTTTAATGAACATGTGGAAATGCCTCAAACGTGTAAAAAATATAAGAACCGAAATCGGAAAATCTTTCAAAGAGCTTATTTGTGATGCTCCTATTCGCTGGTGAAAATTCCTTGAGCAGAAGAAGAGAAGAAATCATTACCAATCTATTGCTATTTTATTTATTCCAAATTATTTGTAATAGAATTTGACTCTTATATTAACTAGCAGTCATACGCCAGAAAACATGCTTTCTGAATTTTTAGAATACTATTTTAAGGAAATGTATATCTTTATGGAAAAGCAAGACAAAATATTATCATTTAAGGTTATGATGAAAAGGGATAAATATTTTGCTAAAAAATTATGAAAGTTTACACACTAACAAGTGCCACCAGGGGCATTCGACAGAAAGGTATCAAATTTGTAACTTCTTGAAAAATTCGGCTGTTTTGGCATATGCAGACATTTAGGCAAGTAACGTGCATGTATATCCCTTTCCGTTTGCTCTACTGAGAGCTCGAATCCGAGCATGCAATTCCCAGTCAAGCAGGAATAGAAGCAAATTTGCCATTTACATAATTTGGAAATAATTTTCTTGAAAATGAGTTATCTGACGAGCAGGGTAATGATAATTAGTTAAAGTTGTCGCTCGTCTTTTTTACCACCCCTTGAACGCTCATTTTAATGTGTCTATGTGTGTGTGAGTATGCCACTTTACACGCTATATGTATTTAGTATTCCATTAATATTCTAAGAGCCGCTTTTGTACTTTACTTCGCATCATTGGCGCAGTTGCATATTGTTCCTTTTTTCCACATGACGCGCGCTCCTCTGTGTGTACGTCTGTGTGTAAGTGTGTGTGTATGTGTGTGGTTGTGTGTTTTTAAGGTTGGAAGGATGTTGCCCAAAATGTTAAACAAGCAAGTAGTAATCGCATAAAATTTTGTAATTACCTAACCAGCACACCCATGCATAGATATGAATAGCTATGGAAACTTGCCACAGCGACGTCTAGTTGGTGGCGCTCAGGGGGCTGGCGCCAGGAACTGGTACTGAGTTTGGGCCTCGTTCTGAGTCTGGGTCCAGGTTTGAGCGTGTTACCTGGTGCTGGACTGCTGCTCCCTTCTCACTTTATCAACAGGCACTAGTGGGGATGACTTATGCGTGAGCATACGTGGCTATTAAGTAGTTTAAATTTAACACGTTACTCAACTTCAAATGGCGCTTGTCTTAAAATTTAAATGGGAGCACCTCAGAGCAAGCTCCACCAGCCACGGCCTATTAATTTTGTAAGCACCGCACCAGCTCAGCAGGCGCATGAACCAGTTAACAACAAGCAACACTTGTCCCCTCGACCATGCTGGGTTCCGACATTCTTGTGCTCGTAGTGCAACAGTTGGCTAACGGATCCTGCGTTTTTGCGAACTTGCACCAAAACTGACAAATTAAGTATGCATGAGAGTGGCTGCGACATACTGTCGCAGCTAATAGGATTTGCATGCAACATGGAATCTAATTAATTGCTTCATTTACTTACAAAGTACCCATCTCATATTTGTTGTGGCTGGGGTTGCCAGCCTAAGTCTTCTCTTCTCGCTTCTTCTCTTATATATATATATACATATATACATACATACATATGTATATATTTATATTTATTATCTTTTTTTGCTGCCATCAGCTCGTATACGTAATTTATTTATTTATTAAGTTATTAAATACATCGCTAGCCTCACTATTCCTCACGGAATATGGCGGGTAGTTTGAGCGCTAGACCTGATTTGCCCTCTTACAGAGGACTGGTGCTGGTGATGATAATTATGATGATAGTGGTAGATGTTAGGTGGTAGATGGTAGCAAAGCGCGCGTGTACACTTACCTGACTTTAATTTATTTGCATGCTAGCAGACAATGTAGCACGGCGCTTGTCGAGAAAGTGAATTCTCTGGAAAAGCGCTTGTCCGTGTATGGGTATGCACAAGCACACCCATAGATACATATGTATATACATACATATGTAGATAGCAGGAGTAGCAACTGCGAGTTGCCAACTCCTTGGCGTATGCAGCACTTGGCGTTATGCGTGCTGCAATGGCATCGTCGACAAAGTCCAGTACATGAGGTACAACTAGTCGTTGCCTCAGATGTTGCTGTTGCAGTTGCTAGGCTTGGTGTTGGTACTGGTGTTGGTGTTGGTGTTGCTTTTGGTGAGGTGTGGGTGCCTTATCGGCGGCAGTGCTTGCGCCAGTTTCAGTCTGTCGGAATGTTTGGGCGACCGGTAACTAAACGAATTTATGTCGTAATGAATGTCGGTTGCCGCATATCACGCGCTGCCTATCTGCGGCTTATGCCCCCATCGGCACTTCTTTCACCCAGTCTTCTTCATCGGCTTCCATGACCGCATGCCACCTGTTTTCCGTTGTCTGATTAAAGTCAAGCATTTTTTGCTGTAGTTCCGCAATTCGGTAAGTTCGAACTTCGAACAGCTATTCTAAACATTTTTTTCCTGGCACCTAGTGAAACGAGAACGTTCTATTTACGAGATTGCTTATCAGTTGCGGGCAGCGTTTAAAGAGTGCATTTACCTCTTTTTGGCAGCCGACCCACCGGCATATCGACCATGGCTCACCCAACAAGCTAAGCAAGCTAAACAAGCTGAACAAGCTGAACAAAAGGGTATCCCACAATTTGCTGCTTAAATTACGAGCTGTTCATTTTGTGAGTGCCGCGCTTAACTGTTTCCTCTTGTTTTAACTCATTGCTGTCGCTGCTGTCGCTGCTGTCCCCGGCCCGCCTCCTCGATTTTGCCCACCTGCCACTTTTTGTGCGCTTTTTACGAGCTGTTGCCTGTGCCCGCTGTGCGCGAGTGCGTGTTAACAGGCAATTAAATCCGAATTACATTTTTGCTCCTTTCTGCACGCCACTTGCTCCATGTATCCCAGTCTATGTGTATGTGTGTGTGTGTGTGCCACTGGGTGTACAAATGGGTGTGTGTGTGTGTGTGTGTATGTGTCTGGGTTGCCTTTCAAAAGTCAAACGGCAGGTGTGCCGAGAGCTGTGCCGCATAGCACGATTTGTTCCCAAATAGCAGCGATAAGACGTGTAAAAGTTCAAGAAGACAGCATGGCCGCAGGACCTTACGTCCTCTCACCCTCACTTACCCTGCCTTTCGTTCTTGCAACCATTCGCACGCGCCAATTAGAGATAATTTTTAATTGGAGCCGCCAAATGAAGATTTATGGCCAACGTATTAACTAATCGAACCTAGCTCCACTATCATTTGGCTTTAATTGAATTGAACTACAAAAAGGTCAAATAACTTCAACCACTGGCATTTGCATCATAATGTCAAGGGTCTAAGCCACGAACCGCAAAAAGTTCAACCAATTAAATTTGAGCAAAAATTGAATCTCAAACTAAATAACTTACGAAGCAAATAATCCAATTGGTCTTATGTGAGCATCAAGTGCACAGGCACAAATCCTTTGCAGCCCTACTGAATAACTTTACAAATATGTATGTCATACTCCTGGAGAAAAAGAAGAAGACAACCTAATTGATTGAGTGGAAACATCAAGGGCATTTGATATAGAGAACTGTTGGTGGAGTATGATGTTAATGCAGTATATGTATGTGGGGGTCGTTGCGGGCTTTTTTGCATATGCTTAATAGGTGCCCACATACAGTAAAAGTGAAGTGCATTTGCCATGGCAGGCGCTCCATATCATTACTAAACGCAAATGAAGCCATTTCACACAATACACATGATCGAAAGTAGGAAAGGACAAAGCAAACTTAATCCTTTTGTGCACAAACATACGCTCCATGGGTCGGCAGTGGCCCCCTGACCCTTCTCGTGGCTAAGCTCGCAAGCTCTGCTGCTGCTGGTGTGAAAATAGTGGAGAGCAAGCGGAAATCAAATGGAAAACTCATGCATCGTACCAAAAACACTTTTCCGAACGCATTTCTATTGTCAGCGGTACTGTCGTCGTGGCTTTCTCTGGGAAGAAACTTTGCTCTGACACTGTGACCGTGTGTGCGGATACGCGCCTTTTGTTTGCTGCCATTGTACGCGTAGTTTTTTGTCGTTCTTTCACTCCGAGAGTACTGCATGCCTTTTTTATTCGTATTTATATAAATATATATGTAATTCAATGCCCCAAAGCCATTTCAGATGGGTAGTATTAGTCTAACACATTGTTAAATATCTACATAATGTAATCATAAGAAGGCGTGGCTCCGGACCCCATCAGAATCTCAACACGTCCATTTCGGAGAGTATACAATCTGAAGATTCAATAGAGGTAAGCTGATCAAGTTGTTGTGCTGATTCCCCCTAGAACATAAAAACAAAATGATTAAATTCTGATCTGGCCCATGTGGACATTTTGGTGTATTAATCAAGGTGCAGGGTATCGCCTAGCCGCGACCCGTTCTTGTTTATTTTTAAGCAGCTCAGCCAGCAACGCCGTTCACTTCATTTGCCTATACGGAAAAGTCAAGGAGTACTTCACATTGCCGGCGGCGGCTGCCATTGTTACTGCTGCTGCGGCTTCAGCGGTTGCTGCTGCTGCTGCTGCTGGTGCTGGTGCTGGTGCTGGCAGCAGTAAAAGGACCAACTTTTGTCGCTTGGTAATGATGGCATTTTAGCATTGTTGTTATTTCTGTTGCTGTTGTTGTTGTTGTTAAAGTTTTGCACACAAGTTTAAACAAAGCAGCCGCCAGCCACATAAACAGTCGACAGGCGAAGCGTTGTTAGGTCAAACAACAGTAAGAGCAGCTGCAAAAGAAGCTGCGTCTGGGTGCCACCTACTGCCACTGCTAGGGCCATTCAAGCCGGCAGGCCCCAATGTTGGCACCCACAAAAATAGCGTCGCCTGTCAAACTCAGTTATGGCCAGGCTCTGTTTATTTAGCAACACCCATAGCCCAGCCAATGCCTTGCCCATTCGTTTGTCGAATAATTAATTTTTTTGTTTGCAGCGATATAAGCATACATATATACATACATAGGTATATGCTTATGTATGTATATATGAGAGCAGCAGTCACTGACAGCCATGGTTACCCTTTGGCCTGGCTTGTTTCATCGGCTATTAGCCATTTCCGAGCAGGGCAACATAATAATATAAAGTTATTCGGGAAATGTACAATATGTAGAGAGATAATTGCATACCAAAAGGTTATTACAGCTATATTTGAATCTGGCAATATATCTGTGCCTGCGATTGTGTGCGCATTCACAGTGCTCCATCAAGCGTGAATGTGTGTCCGCTACTGATATTACTTAATTGAAATCATAACATTAAGTCTCATTAACTCGGCAGCCTCATTAAATGGCGACTTTGCACGCCGCGCATCATTTTGCGGTCTAATCAGCTTACGACGTGTCCACCAATTTTGTCGCATAGAGCGTCTCAGTGTCCAGTGAACTCGACTGGCAAATGGGAACCAGAGCCTGACTGCTGGCAGCTGGGAGTGGAACACACAGCGCACAATTTGCCTCAATATCGTTAACTCAGCTCCTTTCTTCAGGCTTACCGCCCTACTATCCAAGTGCACCAAGTGGATGTGGATGCACGCTTGACTGCCTTTCACGAGACTCAGAATCAGGAATCAGAAGTGGGGTATCGGGTGACGAGCGTCGAGCGTCGAGCGTCTTGAATCGTCGAGCATCGAGCGTCGCGTCGGACATCAGGTCACAAGTGGCCAGAGGACAAGGTGAAAGTAACAAAAAGCAACAGGATACACGCAATCATACAATATTCACGTTTCTATTTGACTGAGAGAACTGAGACCTTCACTATGTGAGAGGTGCAGATTACTGTAATGCGATCGGCCGCATGACGACTGTTCAAATTATTATTATTTATTGCATACAAATTGGTATTCCTCGGCATCTCTTGGCATATCGGAAATCTTAGAGTTCATAATTCGCTTGCATATGAAATAAAAAAAAATAAATATATATTATATATGTATTTGACGGAGAGATAGAGAAAGGGAGTAGATCAATCAATGAGAATATCTTTTAATTGGATGCGAAGTAATTTCGTCATTTAACAGGTTGCTTCTTTCTTACTCTAATGTTAGCTATCAACAATGTGTTTCCTTGTTATCGCCCCGCATCAGTACATTTACTTTTATGAACTGTTTTGCATGACATGAACGTGTTAGCTTAAAGACAACTTAAGTTTACTGGCACGCTTAATTACTGTTCGCATTCTCATTTTCATTCCCATTCCCATTCCCATTCCCATTCCCATTCCCATTTCCGTTCGCACTGGCGCTGGCGCTGGCGCTCGGCGTTGGCCTTTTCTTGGGCCCCCCTTTCGTTGGGCGAACGCGTCGGCCAGAGACCCTGGCGTGACGTCATTAAGCTTCAATTAAAATAGCTAAGGTTTGCATGAGTATTTTTAATTAAAATCCACTTTGTAAATTATGCGCTAAAGGATTCACTCAGTGCGTGCCTGCCCGGGCCTTGTTGCTCTTATTGATGTTCATTGCATGCTGTTAGCAACAAAAATCTGAAAGAAAGAATTTCGTTCAAGCTGTCCTTCAGTATTACATCTGAATGCACTCAATGCCCACATGTGTTCATTTCCGCGGGTAAATGTGTTAGCTGTAAAGTCTTCGTCTTCTCAAGGAGACTTTTGCAGTTGTATTCATTTCCTCCTTAGTTTGGATTGGAAGAGCTTGGTATATTAGGTCCGATTGATTGTTTAGCCATTGAAGGGGCAAGAATAAATTTGTTTCTATCTTGAATATAAAAATATTTGTGTAGCTTGAATGGCCATGTAAACACTTAACCCTTCGGACCTAACTGAATTTGACATAGAGTCATGTCATGTATGGGAGAATAATATCGTTTGCCGCACCCTTACCGCGGCAGTTATCTCGACAAAGTATATCTCCGACAAAGCGTCCATGTGCCCGACAAGCTTGACATTCAACAAACATGTTAAATTCATTGACAGCGAATAAAAATGTCAGTGGGATGCCAGCAAATACTGGGGCCAAATAAATAAGGCGAATGTGAGCAAACATTTGAGTGTCCATTTTTTACGAGCCGCAAATAAAACTACACGCAAAAGGAAAACATGACACAGACAAACAAAACTGAAGGCAATCCGAGCCAAGCAACACAGGCACGAACCACACACTTGACAGCGCGCCAAGGAATATAATGAAAAGACACATACAAGCGGCGCTAGCTAGACCCAGGCCTGAGATGGAGCCGTAGCTGGTGTTGGAGCTGGAGCTGCGATTTAGTGTGAGGTTATGTGGGACTCTAAGGGCTGAAAATCGAATGCCTCAGAACTGCGTGAATGTGAGAGTGAGGGTACGGGTGTGGGTGGTGGATGTGGGTGCCAGTGGTGCAGTGGCAGTGGCAGTGGCGGTGGCAGTGGCAGTGCCAGCTAAGTGAAATAGGTCTGTGGGAGTGGCGCCCTTTGAACGCATATTGAATCGTATGAGCACATTATCTACGTGCTTACAGCCCAATTTGATCCCCCAACGATTGCCCAGCTCAGTCCCTAGCTCCCAGTGCTCAGTTCGCAGCTCCCAGCTCCCTGCTCTCAGCTCTCAGCTCGTAGCTCACAGCTCTCTGCTCCCAGCTCACAACGACGGGCACTTTGGCCAAGCCCTTATGATTATTGTTGTTGTTTGTTTGCCTTTTTTCGGGCTGTTATGTTTTGTTTTGAAAGATTTGTTGGCTTTTCGTTTGGCGGGTTCACAGCTCGACGCCAATTGACATTGATGTTGCACACACAAACGCACACGCACACACATACGTACACACGCGCACACCCACAGACATTGTCAGTGCCCTCTTTCGATTTCCGCTCAAGCCTGAATCGAACGCATTCACATACATATAAACGAACTTATATCATGTAGCTTAGTCTCTTATTGCTATGCCCAAGAAACACGCACACTAACCCACTACAATGACCGCTGCCAATGTCTGCACTGCGTTCTTTTTATGTTATGTTTACTGGCTTCCTTACGACTTCCGAGGTCGCCCTAATAACTGATGATTGTGCGATTTCCCCCAAATCGACATGTTGCGGGCACCGCCTCTTGCTTTCTAACCGACTAACGGCTGTCAGCGTTTCTGTTGGCATTGACCCCCTAGAGACCTTTCCGTACACTCATAAATGTCTTTCAATCATAATGTTTCAATAAGTCAAAATCGATTACGAACTTCATATGAAATTTATTGCACTCTCGCAAATATGGCATTGCCTGCTGCCCGTGTAAAGTGTGTGTGGATGTGGGTGGGGCTGGATGAAATCGTGTGCAAATATGTGTTTAAATGTGTACATACATACATACAGACATACACATGTACGTGCATGCTTAATATATGTTTGTATGCTCGCCGGAAATACCGAATGTCAAATGCCGGCAGCTTCAAGGGCTAACTGCGACGCGTGTTAACCACATTTTTTGTATCGTTTCAATCGGCCCTTGGCTCGCCTTGGTTTGGCTCGGCATGGCTCGGCGTGGCTTGCCGGGCACGTGCACACAAATGAAATGACCGAGAGGTGAAGTGCTTAAATATTTAGTGAAATGATTGACAGTACCAGCATTTGCCCAGCCACTTTCGACTCCCTCACAAATAAATTGAAAGCCAGTTTTCGCAATTACACTTGTCTGCATGCTTAACATTCCTACCAGCAGACAACAGCCGCTTCTTAAACGGATTCGCGTCCTGCATCCGAAAATGAAGCCGAAAATACTTACCTTATCTTCGACCCAAATGACATGTAGATGTCATCACTGTCAGCATTCACACGAATTACGATTTCAACCGTACATATATGCTGACACCATTTAAATTAAGGAGCTGACCAGCTTCCGCTTCGATGCATTATCGCGCACATATAACTGAGCAGCTGTGTCCAATGACACAGTAGCCAATATTAGCACACATATGTATGTATGTATGCATGTATGCTCACGTGTGTGTGTTTGTGACCGACAAAATATTATTTCATGAGTTTCATTAACGTCTTGCTCAGTCAAGCGTGTCCTCGTTGTCGCCTGATGTTCAGCAAAAATGCAAAAGCAATGACCAAATTATTTACTGAAGCTCAAGCCCACACTGCGAGCGAGCCAGCTAGATGCTAGATGCTCACTAAAACGAATATCGCTATATACAATACCTACAATTTGTGTGGGTGAGGATGTGCATATTAGTGGAAGTAATATCACACAATGCTAGTGCGGATTTCACTACCAAAGGCGGCACACACTTCTATTGTGTGTGTGTGTGCGTGTGTGTGTGTGGCTAGTAATTTTGCATTTTTCCATAAAGGATTTGCATGCTGAGGCAAACAGTAAATAGTAAATGGTAAATGGTAAATGGTAAATGGTAAATGGTAAAGGGCAAATGGCAAATGACTTTGAGCCAGGCTCGCTTTGCCACTTTTCATTTCGTTTCTTCTCGGGTTACTTGACTATGGTTTGCGCAAACAAGCAACGCTTAATCAAAATCACACGCGGCGCCGCATCGCAATGCGCAAGCAGCAACAATGGGTCATAAAGTGGAGCAGTCAGCGGCCAAGGCGGCTTAGCGCAACTGAGAATCAGAACCCTCTGCCAACAATAACAACAACAATAACAGGCACAACACCAACAAAGAGAAGCAGCAGCAGCAGCAGCAGCAACAGCAACAGCAGTAGGACTGCCTGGCACGAGGCACTCATTATTTTGAAATTTTCAGCGCGCATTTCAGCGAGTTCCGTTTCCGGTGGAATAGCAGAGCGAGCGCCACCCATAAGAGAATTAAAAGTAAAGAAATACTAGACTAAGGTAGCAAAAGGCCCGCTGGCTGTTATAAATTATAATTTGGGCACGGCAGCTATGGCAGCTATGGCAGCTAGAGCAGCTAGAGCATCTGCGGCACACCAGGTGCGTATCACCTGCTGTTCTCCCTAATGAATGCGACAATCCGTATGTATGCCACAACTGAGCACGCGGCAGGCCGAGTCCAGGTTTTTAGCGCGCTTAAAGTGCTAATCAGGTGAAGAGCTCTGCTTCATCAGAATAATAAGCAATAATCAAGATTAATATTGCCGGCCACACCACTTGCTACTGGCTGCGCAGTGGGTTGGCCTGTGAAAGGATTCCACTGAGCACAGCCGAACCAGCTCAAGCGCATCCAATTAAGACAAGCATCCAAGTCCTTTGCAGTTCATTTGTTAATTATTTCTCAAAAGCTGTGAGCGTTTTACAGGCGAAGAGTATTAAACCGACTTAGCGCATAAGCCTACACAAACTGCCAGAAAAGCAATGCAATAATTTATAATTGCAAACGCTCACCGATGTCAGCATCTTGGCCTTGGCTAGCTGGGCTCAGCATAATTATTATCACCGCAACCACAACGACAGCCCCAAGTACACGTCAATCTGCCAATCTAAGTCGGAGCTGGCTCTGGCCTGCCACCACAGCTTGACTTTAAAATTATTACACATAAGTCATCATCGGCTTTGATACCAGACCAATTATTATTGAAGCCACCAGCCGCAGTCCAGGGTGACAGTTGCAGCAATTGCAACTAGCAGGCAGAGGAACGTTGCAGCCGAGCACAAATGACTGTCCAATTCTCGCTCACAGCAGGCAATCAGCTTAACTGATTTAGTGAATGCTGGTCTCCAATGTGAAAGGAGCCTCCATTTTCAATGACCCATATCATTTATCGACTTTGGCATTTATGGGGGCAGACAGATCCTGGATACATGATCAGTTCATTCACTTGCATCATATTAATTGTTAATACTTTATCGGACATCTCATGATCCAGCAGTGCCGATTACCTAAGCTAATGCTGGAGCTTGTCTTTTGGCAAACCGATGCCAAACCACAGATCCATATGATGCAAAAGCGGGTGCATCTATGATCACAATACACTGATTTCAGCAGACGATTTTAGTTGGCTGTATGCACTTGTAATAATAATATGCATGGCGAGCATACACAAAGGGTTGCAGTTTGGAGCAGTGCACATCGGATTGCTTAATTTGTGGCTGACCCATATTGAGGCAATCGTCGGTATAGATAGATAGGGGGAATTTTGAAGCCGGGCAAAGAATACGTGAGTTAGATTCATGTTGAGCTCAAGAGTTTGGAAGAGACGTTTAACTATGGCAAATCTGCGAGTTCAGATCGATACTCCGGATGAATACGCCACAGTGTCGATTCGTTAGGCTAAAGATAAGCTGCAAAAGCGGATGCAATAAACAGTGATTTACCACGCGTCAATGAGGATGTCTATGTGTGTATGTGTCTTAAATGCATTACATGCATCAACACCTGTGTACAAACATGCGAGCACACACATAGATTTGTATTTTGGCCCAATGCACATCGAATTACGTAATTTGTGGCCTGTTGACCAATGTTTATGCCACAATGAGGAACCGTCGAAAGACAAACGGAAGGGGCGTTTGACATTGCTTTGGCAGGTGATAAAAAAAAAGCCCAATGAAAAAAAAAAAAAAAAAAAAACCATATTAAAATGTGTAGACAAGCTTACAATGATGGCAAAATGAGCTGGGCGTAAATTGCTACAATACAAACAACAAAGGCAACTGTAACAACAACAACAATAACAACAAGACAAGAAGAGCTGACATTGCGGGGGTCACAGCGACTGTTGCACTGGACGCCATGGCTATGGCTGCTTAGCCATCGTCAACAAACGCAATCATGGCCATGTGCATGTCGGTGAGTGTGTGCGTAGGTTGGCCGTTTGCATGGCGACTGGCTTCCGTTTCCTGTTTCGTTGCGCTTTCAACTCAACTCGAATCCTGTTTGCCGTTTAATTAGAGACACGCACACAACAGAAGAGCAGCCTCCTTCCGTTACGTGCATTCACGTATGTTCATACATACATACATATATATGTATCTGTGTGTGTCTATGTGAGTTGAAATATATGTAGATATATGTATGTGTGTGGGAGTGGGAGTATGTTGGTGTATATAGATTGTGATTGTGAGCGTATAACGATGTGGTAGGTAATCAGAAACTGCTTTTAATTATTCAAGGTTCCATTCTGATGAATGAAGACAACAACAACGATAGCAGCAGCAGCAACGCCAAACTGCGCAATAAAAGCAACAACATCCGCATACCGTTAAAGAAACTACCTGCCCTCGTTTGTGCTTGGTATGAAAACAACAATAACAGCAACAACAGCACAAACAGCAACAAGAACAGAAACAACAACAGCAACTTACCACTGCTGCTACAACATAAACTGCAACAATAACAACATGTGGTTGAACCAAAAGGGATTAAAACTCACAGCTAACAACAACGCAACGTTAGCGGCATGAATATCGGTCGGTCGGTATATATATATATATGTACATATATTATATATACAATCACACTTACATAAATGGGTATTTTGTTTGATATTGTATGCCACGCCACTATGCTCTGAGAAAAACACAAAAATTACGCTTTAAAGTGCGCTGACCACCGGGAACACTGCCAACTGCTTGGCATTCTGCGGAACAATTAATCCAGCTGCAGTATTGCTCTGTGACTGGTGCACGATCGCTGGCCAATTAATAGACGGATTACCCATGGACTAATCTATCTCTGGTCTGCATGGAGCACAGCTGTAGTGTGTGGATCACCAGCGTCCATGTGCATGCGTCCTTTCGTTGCTATGTAAATGGCTGAGCCTGTGCATACATACGTACGTGCATCGCTGCTTGTATGTGGAGCTCTCTGTGCGGCAGACCAATAAGTCAACGCCTATAGCATAGCAGCAGTAATGCAACATGAATGCTGTCGACAGTCAGCAGTTAACAGTCAGCAGTGTGGTAGTGTGGGCTGCATTGTGCGCTACGCCCAACTTCAAACTGAAAACTCTTTCAATCTCGTACTCTCCTCTCTGACACACACTCTCTCTCTCTCTCTCTTTCGTTTTCTCACACGCATTATGAGCGACGCCTGACCTCAGAAGACTAACTCTTTTACTCTCACACTCTGTCTCTGTCTGGTGCGTGAGTAAGCACGCACCTAACGTAATAGCCGTTTGCATCATACCCGCCCATGATCACAAATAGGGTAAATTTTTGAAATACTAAATTTACATTTTTAATATGAAATTATTACTTACTTACCTACTTCCATGCTCCTTCTAACTTCAATTGTACTAGCTGTATGGCACAATATATACAATAAATTGTTTCCGAACATTTGGTATTTGATTTTTACGATTAGCAGGCTGAGCATTAGATGTTGCACCAAGCCAATATGCTCATTTCACCTTGCACACAAATATGAAAAGTATTTGTCATTGCAAAAAGCCAATATGCTCATTCAGCTTTTGATCCAGTACCAAAAGCATTTTGCCATTGCCGGCAAAGTCGCGAATGTCATGTTTTAGTTGCTCGTCCTTTTTGCAGTCACACGCACATTTGGCCAGTTAGCGGGCAGTTAATAAGGGAAAGCGAAAGCGACCCACTTTTTATACCCTGAACCCATTGAAAATGGGAAATCAGGGTATAATGGTTTTGTTAAAATGTATGTAACAGGCAGAAGGAGGCGTGGCAGACCCCACAAAGTATATATATTCTTGATCAGGGCGACGAGATAAGTTGATTTAGCCCTGTCCGTCTGTCTGTCTGTCCGTCTGTCCGTCTGTCCGTCTGTCCGTCTGTCCGTCTGTCCGTCTGTCCGTCTGTCCGTATGTTTGAACGCGTCGATTTCCAAACCTATGATAGCTAGAGACTTGAATTTTTTTTTAAAATGACCGTATATACAGCGCGGATGTCGAGTTTATCACTAGAATTCGATAAATTATCCCGTTATGTTTTTATCGAATACAAACATTCAAGTTCAAATCAGATGCCAGTACAGATGCTCGCGGCGCGTCATTTGATCATGAGGTCTCGGGTTCAAACCTCAGAGCGGTCGGAGTTAATTTATGTTTATTTTCTTTTTTTTTAATTTTTTTCAAAATATTTATACATATATTTATTTAAATGAGCTTACTATTCAGCCACAACAGTTTTTCTATAAGTGTGCACACATCCATTCAAAGAAACAATTAGTTTAGTTTAGATTCGCTAGATGGCGCTGCAGTAGTGAATGTATTACTGTTTTGCCATCAAACTGTAAGTAAGTGAAGTGGCGTAGTGAATAGCAGCGCGCCACTCAATCGAGAGGTCTCGGGTTCGAACCCCAGATCGGGCGGAATTATTGTTTAATTTTTTTTTAATTGTTTCAAAAATTGAAATTTTAACCACACTAAATGTGAATATTTATTAGTTTGGTTCAGGGTAGTATCTAGTCGAGCACTCTCGACTAGAGTTTTCTTACTTGTTAAAATTAGTGCTTTAGAGGGCTCGGGTCTGGGCGGGCGGGGTAAGCGGTGCGCAGGCTCGTCAGCTTTTGTTGTTAATTCTATTTACTCAAAATGTCCAACTCTTCTTGGCGGCGTTTGGCAACGCAAATATTTGTCGTATTAATGAATGCATGGGTAAATGTGTTTACCCTGAGTTGAGACCTGGCCACAGGCGACTCTGACTCTGACGAAGTCGATGATGATGACGATGACGATGACGATGGCGATGGGCAAAGAAGTGGCAGCGGCTGTCGCTGTGGCTGTGGCTATGGCTGTGGTTGTGTTAAGCTGAGGCTGATGCATACTATTTATTTTGCAGGAGGCCGGCCATTGAAAGGCGATGCTGGAAAATCGATAAACTGGTATTTTTGCCGATTAAAGCTCTAAAATTGCAATGAAAACGCAATGCACGCAGTGCATTAAGTTGGCGGTCGAAAGATCGATTAATTAATGGCCAAAAGTGAATGGCAGGGGTAATTCGGGTATTAGTCGGCCACGGTCAGGCCAATCCCTGCTAGGCCAGGCCAGCAGAGGCCAGCGTTGAGGCAGGGAGCATAAAAAAACAATGAAAAGCGAAAGCAACGCCGATTGTAATATCCACTTCCACAGCAGAAGCAGCTGCGTATGAATAACTTTTGCAGAGCTCATTGACCGTAAATTACTGCCGCAAATTTTTGTACACATGAATTTCCACTTAAATCCAATGAAAATGTTGAAACAAATGGCGAGCGAGTGCCGCGAAGGAGGGATAAAGGAGTAGAAAGCACAGCAAACTGTTTTAAAATGTAAATTTCGTTTGCAAGCCGGCATTAAGGCCAATAAACAGCGTAAATGTGCGCCATTTTATTCGAGTAAATGCGGAAAGCTGCTCTGCAAAGCGAAAAGCAACAACAAAGACTCCTCCACAAGATGATGCATGGAGCGTGGGAGTATAGGAGCATGGGAGGATGCGAGAATGGGAGCATGAGGGCTTGCCACGCTGTGCGAAGAGGAAGTCGAAGATGGATGGGAGGAAGGAGGGTGCGAGCTAGCTGCTAGAGCAGTAAGAGCCAGCTGGAACCGCTGGCACTCGTTTCATTCAAGGCATTAACTTAAATTGAATTAAAAACAAATTAATTAGATCTACCATAAAATTGAAATGAGAGTTACATAAATAAGTATGAATTGTGCTCTCGTCTGGCAATTTGCGAGCAACTCAAATGGCTTGCCCACAAAAGGAGCAGCACTCATCATGCGCGACGATAGAGAGTCCCTATGCCCAACTACTTAGCCTGTTTATCTGTGGCGGGACGAGTCTGATAGGCGGGACGAGCACTCATTTCGTACTAATTAGTCAGCTAATTTGGCGGCTTTCGACGCACCTGCGCCCTGCCCAATGTACCTGGAAAAGAAAGCAAGTCTGTGACATCAATCATATGTTCGTGACATCGTTGTGAGTCCGGCCAAATCATCGACAAAAGCTGTGAAAGCAAAGCAAGCAGTCATGCGAATATTTGCACGCGGGATTACGAATACGAATATTCGTCGAGCATGGCTGAATGAGCGTTACTCCGGAGTCCGGACACACATACATACATACATATATCACATTATTGAAGCCTCATCGTGGAACAATCCGTGGCTCGTGAGCGGTCCAACGGCATGACAGCCAGTTGCACAATAGGCATAATCCAAAAGTAATTCTACTAATAGGATTCATAAAAAGGATAACACGCAATAAATAATGGGAGGAAAATTTTCATTATTGAAAATGCTCAGCACGTACGTATTCAATTACTTGTTGAACTTACCGCTCAGAGCACCATTCCCACTCGCACTCCCACTCCCACTACCATTCGCAATCGCTAGGTCCCCATATATATCTTCGTACCCATCCTTATGGTATATACTTTCATATATATGTATGTATAGATGTGTCCCTTGCGCTTCCAGTGGCCGTGGCCCCGGCGCTTCAGATTGTGATTGCGAACGAAAATCATATTTTCTGTTATTGTGGCAAAATGAGATTATTAAATGGGTTTTGGGTAAAACCCAATAAGACGCCGCACGCGGCAGAGCCGAACAGACGGCAAAAAGTAAACATTGCCACTGAGACAACTGTCTGCATGTCTCTCTCTGTGTGAAAACGTAATGGGTTGTGTGGCCATCCATGGCATGGAGTGGGCGCGTACGTGATGTGTATACATTGCGCTACTACGAGTATATGCCAACCTCCAGCCGGAAAGTTGAGACGGCCGACGCGTCGGTTGACTGTCGCCCAGCCAGAGCTGTATCAATGATGACTTTTCAAGGTTCATTTGCGAGCCCCCGTCATCCGGCTCGAGCCATCCAGCGCTCCTCACATACACACAGGCAGGCAGATACACTACAATGGCAACAGTTGTCGACGTTCAGTCTAAGCCAACCCGTCTGCAGCAATTTGTAGACGTTTACTGACGCCCAGCATACACATTCGCAGCTGTATCTGTTGCTCTTACCTATCTAATATCTATGTCCATGGCGATTCCAGGCCACATTTTTGCAAGGAAAAAATGAGCTACAACAGTTAGGGCTGACCGACTACGAAATACGCTCAACTTCAGGCTGAGCAGGTCTTTTAATCAATCTACTTTAAGAAACACATACTGAAAGGACGAAGGACGAGGCATTCGAACGACTTGACTCTTGTTGATTGTGTGCGCCCACTCGGCTGTATTCTGCCTGTTACATACAATTTAATAAAAACATAATACCCATTCTCTTCCCATTTTCAATGCATTCAGAGTATTGAAAAAAAAAAAAAACAAATTTAAGAACATTCAGCACGTGTTGTTTGCCCTCTCAATTGTGCTATGATTATGTCTGTTGCCTTGCCGTGTCCTGCGCTGCCCTGCGTTGCCTTGCCTTGCCAGAGTCAATGGCAGCACTTAGCGGTGACAGTGTCAGCACCCAGTCCCAAATCCGGGGCTCTCTTCTGTGGCACATTCAATAAATATTTAAGTCGGAGTCGTATTGGATGTGAGGCTTAGCACGATTGACCTGCCTGTGCAGGACATGCGTTCGCCATCTGTCAACCGTTAGACGACAAACAAGTTGGATTGCTGCAATCTAAAAGACCTACGATCTGTGTTCTGCGGTGCAAGGTGCAACTAGGAGAAAAGAGAAAAAATGCACACAAACTGATTCCACACTCAGTCCAATTAACTTCACAAAATATAAGCTAAACTGCAAAGTCGTTATAATCGATTCCACTAAACCGGCGAACATCCGTTTGAAAACAAGACCTAATATCCTTCGTTTTGCCAACAGCAATTGGTTTAACTAGCATCGCGTAGCTTGGTCCAGGCCCTCCGCTCTCGTCTCCCGTCTCTCGTCCCTCGACCCTTGATCCGGCGCTGTTAATTGCGTCTCCCATTGGGGCAGAATCATTCTCCGCATCGAAGGCCAAAGAAACTTACAAATTACACTTCAATTGTTGGGCGACAAGCAAACAAAAAAGATCGCAAAGCGAAAGCTGCAAGTTCCAAAAGGGATAAGGGAATAAACACAATTTCAAGCAGTGCCACTGAGCTGAGCAGAGCGGAACGCAGCTTATGCAAATTATTTTGCAATGAGCAAGCGGCGAACATGACTTTGAGTGTGCGAATGCGAGATGCGAGATGCGAAATGGGAAATGTGAAATGGATGCTGCTGCTGCTGCTGCTGCTGCTGCTGCTGCTGCCATCGCAATTGCAGTGTAAGTTGGTGGCGCCGAAAATTAAAATTCAAACAACGACAACGTGGCGTATGGGCGACATTTGCATTTTCGAGTTTCACCTTTGCAGTGACTTTTGTCACACCTGTGGTGCGGTAGTTGCTGGTGTGTGTTTGTGTGTGTGCAGCGCGTTGGATGGCTACAACAAATACAAGCTGCTGATTACAAACGAAAATTGAAAATCTTAAGCACTGCCTTATTGAAATGGCAACGGCAGGCAGGCAGGCTGGCAGGCTGGCAGGACCACGAACAGGCGCCTCAATCAGAGGGCGAAACTTTATTTTCAGCAGCTGTTCAGACCGTTCAGACGATTCTGGATTGCTGAGATTGTAACCGAAAGTAAGCCGAAAGCTGTAAGCCACGTGTGTTTTCATTTAAAATCAACTGGCAATGTTTTATTTTGTTTTTGTCCTTCTGCCAACTGAAGTCGGTTGATTTTGTTGTTGCTGTTGCTGTTGTTGCTATTGTTGTCAATGCCGATGCTGTTTTTGTCGTTGTGCTCTACTGCCATTGTTGTTGATTCTGATTTTACTTTTACTGCTCCCACCGCCGAACTTCTGCTTGCCCTGTTTCGAGTTTGCCTAGCGCAGATAAAGTCTAAATTATCTAAACTCAAACTGATTCTGTTGTCACGCATATTAATGAGATGGCGAGATCAAAAGGCACCGGCACGACTGCACCAAAGCCAGCGCGAAAAGCAATAAAGTCGCGGTTAAATTAAATTGTGCAAATGTATCGATAAAGCTTTATGCACCCAGCCAGCCATCCAGCCAGCTAGCCAGCCATCCAGCCAGCCATCCAGCCAGCCAGACAGCCAGCCAGCCAGCCAGACAGCCAGCCAAGACGCCGACCACGACGCAGCATTGGGGACAAAACCTTCAACGGGGCTGCTCTCAACGCGTGACATCTTGCGGTTTATTGAAATTGAAGTGGAATGTAGCAGTGAAGCACAGTTGTTACAGCAATTAGGATTTCTATATATTCATGATGATATTTTGATAGGTTACTATTAAGAATAGAGCAGACCTTGCCTTGTCTAAATACATAGTTCAACGAGCAAAAGGAGTCGCATCCACACCCAGATCAATCCAGCAAACAATAACTTCTGTGAATCTGAGCAAAGTCGCCTAGCAGAGTAAATGATTCGCACAAGTGTATAATGAAAGTTTAGGTTGAAAATCTACGTCAACCCAGTTAGTCGATGTTGGCATGAATCCTCATCTTGTGTTTGATGCAGCTATGACACACACCCACACACACACACATGCATGAATAGAGAACATAACTGATTGCAATGTTGGCCACAAAACGTATTAACATGTCGGCTGCAGGAGTCGTCATGCAAAACGCTATTAAGCACCGAGCGACAGGACACTGGCGACCTTCAAAGGCTGAAATAAGGAGGACCAGAAAGACTGCCAGAAAGACAAAATCATGAAAAAGAACAAGTAAGAAGGCTCTAGTCAAGACTGCTCGACTAGGAGATACCCTGAACCCTCCAAGCTGATATTCCAATGAAGGTAATCATAAGGTAAGATAGAAGGTAATCATAATGTGTAAATGTGCACAAGTCTCTACTACTTGCAATACGTTTTTTACGAATTGGTGGCGAAGGGGGAGTGGTATCGAAAATCTGTATTTTACGAAATGTGTGTATTCGTCAATTGCATATACACAATAAGTCTGAAGTCTCGATGTCTAATAGTGTTCAAATTAGGCTGAAAAAAACAATTTATCGATTATTCTCGATAAAAAAGATATCGGATGATTTATCGAAAAAATATAATAAACTCGTACTGTGAATTGTATACATGAGTCTACATGCAAAATTTCAGCTCTCTAGCTCTTATAACTTCTGAGATCGACGCACTCATACAGACGGACGGACAGACTCAGACGATATCGACTCAGCTCATCGCCTTGATCAAGAATGTATATACTTTATGGGGTCTGAGATGATTCCTTCTGCCCGTTACATACTTTTCACAAAACCATTATACCCTGATTTCCCATTTACAATGGGTTCAGGGTATAAAAAGAAAACCGCCGCAGTGAAACAAACAGACAAAACAAATAAGCCAAGCATAAAAGTTTATATTGCGGTCGATGATTTACTTCTACACAGTGGCAGAGACGATACGAACGAGGAAGTCGACAGCGGACAGCAGCGGGCGAACAGGCGGGGCATAGGGCTGCGGGACAACGGGGCAGACGAAGCAGGGACCTAAGGGCGCTGTGGTTGCCTGTGACTCGACCTCGTGCAGACAGGGGTAAAGGGTCAGGGCTCAGTTATGGCACAGCTGCAGCAGCGCCATTCAAAAATTTTGACATTTTGCGCTGCCGCACTGAAGGTCCATGTGGCTAGGCTGTGTCTGCGACGGCTTCTGATGTTGATGCGTGTTTACACAGGCCGCACCAAAACGCACCACCTTGGATGGCAATAGCGGTGGTTGTGGCTGTGGCTGTGGCTGTGGCTGTGGCTGTGGCTGGGGCTGTGGCTGTACTGGAGGTGTAGGTGTAAGTGGACTGGGAGACCTGGAGCTGGAGCCAGAGGGGGCGGTGTTCGTGGCAGCAACATTGCTTCCCGCCTGTAGATATTCCGAAACCCATTTAGTTAATGGATATAATAAATTTTTCTACAAATTGAAACTCGTAATTTCCATTGTTCTCGCGACGCTGTGCGTTGCCGTCCAAGCATCTTTTGCCTTCATTCTTACACACATATACTCTTCGTACGGCATCTAGAGGATGCTCGTTGATGCGGCCTCGCCGTGCGCCAAATTTTAGTTGGGCCACAGTGTGGCATGTCACACAGGATACAAGTGGGACCAGGCCGACAGTATAACTAGTTTTAATTACGTTAAGCATTTTGGCCCAGTGCCTTTAGCCTCATGCAGACGCCTTTTAAGCCCTGAAAAGTGTCTCGCCATCAAAATATGCTCGACATATTGACAGTCTCTGAACTTCCAATAAAGATATTTGAAAGTAATCACTGTTTATCTGTCCAGCATGGAAAAGGGCATCAATAAGGAACAAATTAAAATGCAGAATCAAAATATATAGAGTGACTAACGCCCCTTTGTGGGCGTGTGCACTGCTTGATTTAGTTTGATTTCCTTCAATCATTTTGTGATAGTAAGCTCTACCACCCTGCAAACACATCTTCAGAAAAGGTATTAAAGAAGTCAGGGAACTGAAGAGCTGAGATAGAATTCTTTTCGTACATTCGGCCGATGTCATAATTTAGCTTCGCCCCCTACGACCCGGGATCCCCATGATACGGAACAAAGAAGGAATATAAATAAAGTTGAAACTCGTAATAAGTGACGCTAAAAGTAATGTGACGGTATTTTGGCCATCACGCATCCAACAATCTATGTGAACTACTGATATATGTGGCATACTTTTGCGCGCACATACATATTTCTGTATGCTTGTAATGTGAAGAGTGCGGATGGCTAAAAGGTGAACAAGGAAATTTGTTTGTGCCCAGCGTCCCAGGTAGTGCTTGGCTTAATGTCTGCTATCATAAATTTTATGCTGGTGATGTTTAATTTGGCAACTGTAACTCATGTCGACTTAGACCTTAGCTTCGGTCTAGTCCTGGCCGCTGCGTCATTTACGTACACGCATACACACATGCATAAGTATAAATATTCTCACCGTAGCCCCACAGAAGCTGAAGCAGAAGCAAAAGCAGAAGCAAAAGCAAAAGCACTGGCAGTGGTAGTAACAACAAAAACACCGACACGTACCACTAGTAGACAAAAGATGGATTGTAATCGCTCAAGATAACAGCGAGTAGAGGGTTGGGTATGAGTTGGCCTAGGATACGGCAGCGTACCTAAGCTAGAACAGCGCCGTAATTTCATTAGTGTCCAAAGTAGGGTAATATGAGGGCAGCAAACAGCTTGCCTACAAAATGCCCAAAACTTTGCCACTTGCTCTAAGTACGTGCAAATTTTTCGTCCGAAAATGAAGAAAACAACGATTTGGTAGGCTAGAGCCAGGAGCACCAGAGGCATAGAAGCAGCCAGCTACTGTGTCAGTCCGAGGGACCCAAGCCCTGCCCCGATCAAAGCCCACTTAACATGTTTTGGACCCACTCATTCGTCTTGTGGACGGTAAACCAAAGTTGAAGATAATTTTCTTGCTGGTAGCGTCGCAAGCACCAATTTGAATGCTTTGCCCGCCCCTGCCATGGCCTCTGGCTGCTCTCCAAAGGTGTTGCCGGTTCAGGACTCACGTGGCTCAAGCTGTGTGTGCCAGATGGCTGCCTAGCGTTGACTTAGACATGGGATCATACTTTAAGTGCCGGGGCAAGCTGCATTTAGTTGAATTTAATCTTCGCAGGAAATTAAGGCAATTTATAATTTTGTTTTTGTTTTTGTGTTTGTGTTTGTGTTTGTTTTTGCTATGGTTTTTGGTCGGACGATAATACTACTGTATAGAACACGTATCGCTTACATAAAACAAACTAGCAACTCTTTAAATGCAATCCGAGTGTTTTAAATTTGTGTATGCATACATACATTAACATTTATGAGTCCTTTAATAAATGATTATTTACATACTTGTTAATGCCTGCATGTACATATGTATGTATGCCATGCGCGAGATTGTACATACACACACACACACACTCATAAACACACACACATGCAAACATACATCAGTTTGTGAGTGACCACTGACGTAGATATAGATGGATGGGCCGGGGTCGACTAAAAACGTAGTTAATCCTGCAAGCCTGAAAGCCTGAAAGCCTGAAAGCCTAAAAGTCGAACCTTAAACAGTGTGCGGCAAACAAAGAACACTATAATGATTATATTATTTACACACTGAATACGCACACGGCCTGACATATCTGGTGACATATAATTGTTAAATGCACAAAATAAAATGATTTAATTATAACAGACAATAAAGCAGGAGAATCATTGCAGTCAGCCACTGCAGTGGCAGGCCTGTCGTTAATTTTAATGCCGCCATAGCACACTTTCAGGCGATTTATGTGTGTGTGTTTGTATGTATGCAGTAGACCCACCAGAGATGCCAGCGGGCAGATGTAGCCAGATCAACAGACTGTCAAATAGAGAGACAGGCCGACAGACATTGCAAAGGGGGTGGGGGGAGGGAACTCGGACAGTCAACAAAAAAATAGCATCAGAAGCGCATCGTACACAATGTGTACAAATACAAAAGCACATAACAATTGCAATTAAAACGAGCGCACAAAAATAACAATTACACTCGCCAACAAAAACACTAATAGTGAACATAATAGTGCGTATGTGTATGTATGTATATCTCAATGAGTATGAGCGCGCCAGCCGTCAGCCGTTAGCCGCCAACCGCCGGCCAGTGGCCAGCAGCCAGCATACAGCAGCCAGTTAAATGGATCTGCAAAAATGCAAATAATTCACGCCATCGGCCAACAAAAACAACGTTGGCAATAACAAGCTGTAAACTGTTAAACAATTGATTAACAACAATTAGCCGCTTATTAAGTTATAATAACAACGCTCGCAACAATAGGCCATAAAATAAATCTTTACTGTGACAAAAAGCCAATGCCGACGCCGACGCTGACGCCAACGCCAACGCCTGGTGACAGCATACGCTCCTCCCGGTCCCCTTTGTCAACCCCTTCCCTCTTTCCTGCTAACCTATTGGCTAGAAGCGCAAAGCGCATAAATTACCTACACGTACATAAACGTATCAGTGCTGCTCATTTAGCCGTTTTCCCAGCACAGTCAGCCCTTTTACCGCGGTCCTTCATGGCATTGCCCGTCGATACGTGAGCTCAGCCTTGTCTGATAAAGTCTCCTGAATCTTCTACAGCTCTGCACTGATTAACCATGATTTTTTATATCTTTAGTAGACATCCAGCTATCTAAATGTAGTGTCATCTTTGCTGCTTTGACGATGAGCAGTTGACAGCACTGAACATACATAGTCGGTGAGAGAGAGAGGGAGAGAGAGAGAGAGAGAGAGGTCAGACAAGTGGTGGAAAAGTATACAAATTTTTGATGAAGCGTGTTGGGGGTGGCATGCGCCAGGTAGTGTGGCATTAACAATTTAAATTATCGACGTCTGTCGTAGCCAATTATTCACGCATTGTGCGTAGTCTTTTTTGCGGCTAATGACACTCTTATCCCCAAACACCAAACACAGCCCAAACACGCACACACGCACACAAGCACATTCAAAATAATCGCAGCATCGTGCAACGTGTGGCATGCCGCATGGCTCGTGTCCCATGCCCCAAGCATTTAATATCAAAACTCTCAATGCAACAGCCAATTTTCGGGCGTGCACGCGCCGGAAGTTTACACTCAATCAGCATACCAACAGCAGCACACATGGAAACGGATGTGGAGACTCTCTGCATGTAGGCAAACTAGCTTCATCGAGGGATGATCGATAAGTTAGTGCAGACTTAATTTGATTTTCCTGACCATTTAACATGACAGTCAGTCAAGCGTTTCGTCCGGGAGTTATAACAGGCAGTAAGGTAACCTTAAATGAAATACAATAAACGATGTACAAAATAATATCTGAAGCTTCAATGCTTTGACTCATCATCGAGAGCGAGACTGGGTATCTGGTAGTCGTGCACACTTCGCACGAGAAACATTCTACAGTAGACAATGCTTTATTCAAACTGTGTAGCATACTTATCAGCTTAACTGGCTCTTTAAAAGTCCAGAGTTCCAATTTAATTCACCTACATATAAGAGCCTTGGCATGCAAATTGAAAAGCAACAAGAGTTGTAAAACAAACACGGTCCGCAGGGGAGTGTTCGACTTGATGCTACCACGCAGTCTATATACAATACATAAATGTGTTTAAGATATCAGCGTTGGCTTCAACACACTATTCCTCGCCCCCAGCACTCTACTGACTTTGGAATACCCTCACCTGAACATTTTAAGTACAGTATGCAACAATAACAATCAAAGAGGGCGGAACTAAAAGTTGCGACCGCCCAACCACCAACTGGCCAACAAATATGAAAAGTTTCTGCTGCTGCTGCGGACAACCAATCGGGCGATCAATATTGGCCGCTCTCTCACATGCTTGGACCTCTTCTTGGGCTTGGCAAATGGCCAAGCAGCTGTCCGCCTGGCTAGCACATTGACACTCATTAAAGTTGACCTTCTCAAAAGTAATTAAGAGTGACCCCCAGGCTTAATGTATGGTAATTTTTCAGCGCACGGAAAGTATAACGATATTCGACGCACATTAAATTCCTAATAGCAGAACTACAATTTGCATCAAGAAAATGCTTGACTTGCAAATACTCTCTCGAGTCACAAAAGATGGTAAGGCATGAGTAACTTGTTAGATTGTCGATAATCAAAAGAAATGAATATTTATTCCTGCAGAGAACACAACTATCTCTCAGCTGGCAAAGGGAATTAAGCTCTACGAATTACGCATATGCTCAGAATTGCGCACATTACATTCGTACACATAAACAACAAGCAGAGAGCTGCAAACAATTTGGTTAACGAGACTTTTAATCTGTCCAAAGGTATTTAAACTTGGCTAAGCCTCAACGCAGACTGACATTTATGGTTTTAAAGGAAGTGTCAAACTGTTTGTTGCCGACGACAGTCCAAGCACACACGTCCAGCATCCCAACAAAGACAACAACTACAACAACTACAACAACCCGAACAACAGCAGAACGAGTGGTAATTTATTTTGCCTTACTAAACGTCCGGGCCGGGCAACAACTTGTGTAGGAGGACGGTGTCAAAGCACAAAGGGCACACAGAAAACAGGCGAGTGACCTCGAAGCGGCACATTTGTCCAGCATTGGTAAATTGCCCCTCAAAGAAACAAAACCGCCCAAAAAAAAGGTCAACATTTCATGCGTACACATAAGCAGGCAAGCTCACACTGTTACTCGGAGACACGTAGCAGAGACCACTGTGCACAATTTCACATTAGGCGCTGATTTTGATACTCTGTCGCCTGCCAGTGACAAGCATCACCACCCAAAATGTACGTAGCGCCACCAACAGAGACAGCGACAACAGCAACGCCACCCATACAAGTCTCGTATGCTAACAGATCCAATTCAGCCGTCCATTTTAGTTTGGTGTCTGCAAAAATGGGGGCTTTTTTTTTGTGGCCAAGCAGCTAAGAGATTTAATTGACCAAGGGATCATAAACTTTTGCGCAACGATGCTGAAAACATTTGACCGTGATTTCATGAGTCAGCATCGGCATACGGCCAATAGCAGCTCTTTCCTTTTATCCGGCTCAGGACGTGGAAAGTGTTAAACGGATATGCTAAATGTATGGTGACGAAGGTTTTCAGCTTTCAGTTTCAGCTTGCTTCAGACCTCATTATGGAAAATCTCATATCCGAAGTCAATCAAACTCTCGTGGCCAGCTAATCCCATAGCATAAGCAAAAGTCAATCAGATACGCAAATAATTGTTTATAGTAAATACTTTGTTTGATCAAGACGGAATGTCTGAATATGCAATTGAAATTTCCATGCTGGCTCAATCTCTTGATAGACCATATATAGAATATAGAATAATAAACAATCCGACCGTGCCAAAGTCAACTGGAATCCGATTCGATTTCCCATATTTATCTCTACCAATGTACGGATGACACATTTGCTTTGTTTGCTTGTTCGGTAGATATCTAGTAATCGGTATGTATATCTAGTAACCCACAAAAAGAATATGATTGCGTAAATAAGAGGCTCATATTAAAGAACCATGTCAATGACTTATACAAAAAAACGTAAGCCTGAGTTTTGCTCTCATTAACCATTTATTAATATAAACTCAGGAGTACATATAGAAAACCGAATGTTGTTGGTTAAGATCTTAAGATCTTGATTTGACCTGGGCTCTATGGTTACGGTCTAGTCTGGGCAATAAGCGGAACTCACTCAGCCAGCTGGCCAGCTAGCGAGCAACTCTGAAGAAACTCGAGTACTTAGTTATTTCAAGATAACATTTGAACAAAACCCAAATTTATCATTTTCATTGCATTGAAAAACTTCTTTCTGCTGTGAAAGAGAAACGAAAGAGAAGTAAAATATGAGTTGATTTGAGGTTAATTCAAAACGTGTATGTAGAAAATATACGTAGACGCGCGCGTGTCCTTGATGTATCACTTCCTGTGTCTGTTAACTTATGCCATAAATACGCATAGCCATGGCTAGCAGTACACGCGCCAAGGAATAGCTGCTGGCAGAATGGCTGGATGTTGGCATCGCTATCGCCCGTCGGGGCCCAAGCTGTTAAAATGACGCGGCACTGGCCGCCATTGAAACCATTTGATGGAAACACGTCTTTCTGGTATTTTCACACGCTTGAGCATCACATTGGATTCAACATCACGTTTTAGTGAGCCCCCACACACTTGTACAGCGGAACTGCCTAATATGCTTATGCTGGTTGGTTGGTTGGTTGGCGGGCTGGCTGGCTGTCTGTCTGTCTGGCTGGCTGGTTGTGTTGGATAGCAGGTTGGGTTGGCTGGTCTGTTGCTGTGGCGAGAAGATAGACAACACGCCGTCAAATTGAACCCTTTTTATACCCTCAGCCCACTGAAAACGGGTAACCAGCAGGGTATAATGCTCTTCCCTGAGTGTATGTAACAGACAGAAGAGGCTCCAATTACCGTGTTACTCTACAGTTACCCTACAAATTATTAAAAAATATATCCATATATAGATGCTATGCCGTTTGGATAGCTTCCCTTTAACCGATTACATATTATCAACATAGACCCAACTGTTGGAAACACTGAGTGTCCTCTAGTCGGGATTCTCGGATAAAACGATATTTGCATGTTTTCATATAGGATTAGAATACACGCATATGGCTACCCAGATTTAAATGTGGGTGTGTCCATGGCACCACGCAGTCACGCTAATGTTTATATTCAAGTACAATATTATATTCCCCATTTCGGCAAACAAGAAGATGTAAAACCTGCACACTTTATTCGGTGTATTTGAGAAAGTATAATAAGCCACTTTGAAGCAAACCATGCAGAGATACTGGTCGCATCATAAGCTAAATTTTCTCTGTCAAGAGTTTCAACAGAGTGATACTTCCTCGAAGTATATGCGTATGTAGAATCACATTACTTGATGATATTCAATGAGCAAGAAATGTCAGGTGAAACATGTGCACAAAGCTAGATACAACAGACTTAAGAGATCTCTTTATTCTTACCCTCATAAGGTCGATAGAACTGCCTAGGGCTTTTTAATATACAATATCTAAGGAGCACTAGCTGCTCTTGATAAAAGTCGAAGTGAGTATTCCGTTGCTCTTGCTTCAGGCTACCTTCCTGACAGCGGAAGATTAGTCAATAAGCCTGAAATGGTTCCTTGTATACTTGCATCTGGGCCTGGTCAGCCAGCGACAAAATGATATGACAGCACTTAATGAGATAAACCGCAAGCCGCAATGCAACTAAAGTAATTTATACGCTTCGGCAAGGACACAGAGCTGGCCGCACGATAAAGTCGAGTGTAGCCGACAGCAATCCCAAACTCAATCAGCCGTGCAAAATTGTCAGAGCAAATGGATCTATGAAAGTGCAGATGTTATACTCGCTCCTACTGCACACAGGCTGCAGTCGAGGACGCTGCGGACAAAAATGTAATTAGAGCGCTTCATTGGAGACGAAGCTTTAAGTGGGCTACTCGCACACACACAAATATCTGTATACGTACATATTCATACAAATATACATGTCTATATATGTATCTACATATGTACGTATGTATGTACATGTACAGGCAATGCAGATAGCGAGCTCGGGATAGCAGAGAACAATGGAATATATAATAATTAGCACTTATTTCGCCCATTGGCGAATTGGCTGTCAATAGAAAAAGTAATTTATCTCGAGCGATTCCAACATAAATACTTACTATATGTGTATTTATATAAGTATAACTATTGCATGGCCAGTTTAGTAAATAAGCTTTAAACTCGCATTGTCTTTATCCTCGAGTATTTATCTGTGAGAGCAAGCTCAGAACTTACGAGGCTTCAGTGAGAAATGTTAAGGTTAAAGTAATGTGTTAAATGCCCAACTCGAATTGCATTCGAAGTTGAAATTGAAATTTCACCACAAATATACTGGCATCCATTTGAATGTCGGCATAACTTTTATCATAAATTTCACACGCTCGCAATAATACGAAAACATTGTCGAGTGGATATAATATGAATATATTGCGTGGCCGCATACTCTCCGCAACACTCCAGCTTAAGAGCAGGAGGAGGCAGTTCAATAACAGAAGACAATGAACTTGCAGACCCCTGTTGTAAGTGGTAATTTAAATTTTTTCTCGATTTTGTTGTTGAGCGGCAAAATCTTTGCACCCATCTGCGCTCCAGCCATCCAGCCAGCCAGTCAGCCAGACCCCCAATATCCTATATACAATACCATATCCTAAGTCCTCTAGCTAGACCAAAAAGCAGAAACTCCCGCGGGAAAAATAATTTCAACTTTTCGGAGATTTTTGTATAACGCCTTTGACTTTAAATGTTGCTCATTTTTCCCCATATTCCTCTGCCCCTCCGCCACTTGTGCCCCTCTGCCCATGTGTCCCTCTGCCAGGCTTGTGCTCAACTAGCTGTAAAAGCTTAAGCAGTGTTTATGCCAGCTAAATGCGAATCAGACAAAGGTCGGCCGGGTATTCTGCTCAACTTATTGTGCTTTGATAGCTTCAACTGGTCGTTAAATAAATTTCCTGCTTGTGTCTGTCAAATCATCAGAGTTATGTATAGGCTGTAGGCAATTAGCTTAGTACCCTGCCTCCTTTGGCCCTTCTGCGCTCTGCGCTCTGCCGGCCTTGCCACCTGTCGAAACAGTCGAAATCAAAAGTGTCATCACATGCTGCTGCATTCTGTGCACCACCAGCAGATAGCGCTCCCCTGTTGCTCTGCTGAGGCTAATGTCGTATGAATAGTTAATGACTTGCACACATGGCTGCCATGCCCTTAACTGTTGGCTGTCATGGCCACATGCTCGTATTATGGAAACGGCAACCGCCTGTAGCTTAAGTTCACGACTGCATTTGCTTTTGTTTATCGACTGGACCTGGGAGCTCTCCAGGACAAAGCCGGGCCAGACCAATACGGTACTGATTGCTACTTGCCTAAAGACCCCATATGTCCAGCAGGCAGAGGGGTGGGTGTGTGGCAGAAGGGTCATCCAAAGGCAGCCTCACTCATAAGCATTAACAATGCAGGACGACCGACCGACCATGTCCACTCCGGAGCTGTGTCGTAAAATGTTGCCCTGCAGTTTATGCAAAGTTGCTGATAGCAATTTGCAAATTTAATGGCGTGAACAAATTCAATCAATGTGTGCAAACAATGACACCAGCTTCAACGATGACCAAAACTTAGTCCCACTGTCGTTGGCAAACGCATAGGCAGTTATCCAATGGCTCTTGGCAGCTGAAGTCACCTGAATGCACTGGCTGGCAGGCGCAGCAAATGCATTTTAGTTAAAACTGCAGAAGGCAACAATAATCAATGTTTTGGCATCGTCTATTGTCGATAAGTAATATGTCTGCTGTCTGCTGTCTGCTGTCGGCTGTCGGCTGTCTGCTATCTAGAGGCAACCAGCTGCAAGCAGTCACTGAGTCGGTCCGGAGAGCTGCCATAATTGTTTACCTTTGCCAACTGACGATGTTCTTGGCGGGAAACATTACAGGTGTGTCTGCTTGTCGGTCGCCTGTTTGGCTGTGGCTGACCACAGGAGCTTTGCTTTGCTCTGCCATTTTCTTTTGAATCAACTGTGTATATATTGTTAATTGTTTCCATTGCACGTAGGTATATGCTGAGAATATTTGCTCGCTTAACAGACTCAACAGATTCAAGTTGTTTATATGCAAATCCCAGTCACGAGGCAGCTAGGCATTCTTAATCGAATTTCGATTTTTTATCTCTTTGTAGCTCCATTTATTCGTTCGATCACTGAAATGTTCCCGAGCACTCTTCAAGGCATTTGTTAAACACCCTTTGGTTATTCTAAAATACAAATTCTAGCAATCTTTCGGGCAGGTTCTCTCAAAGGTCTTGCAAAAACTTGTCTTCTTAAAGAAACTGTGGAAACATATTTGAGCAGATTCACTGACTATGCCTAGTGAGAAATGGGCTGCAATTTTTATGGTTGGCCCATATACAAATTTGTCTTTGTAAGCGGATATAATGACAACTTAACCTAAAAACTTGCCGGAGAATTGCCAAAAACTAGCAAGGAAAAGTGAAGAAAATCCTTTGTAAATTATTACGAAAAGCAGGCTGCAAATTAATGATAACGACAGCGACTCACAACACGCACCACAGAAGACATCCAACGACCAAGCAGCCAGCACACACACTCACATGCTCACACGCACACATACCCAAGGATGCTGCTGCTGCTGCTGGGACAGCAGAAGTTTATGGCGAAGCGGGCCCACGAAAAAATTAGTGAGTGGCACCGTCAGACAACAATGGACTTGTCTGTGTACACAACCGTACGTGATTCTAGAAACGGTTTCGTAAGCCCACTGACACAATCACGAAGTGTGGGCTTTCAAACAGGACGTGATTTTACGCTACGCTAAAGGAGCTTAGAGAACCGATGTAACGCGCAAAACATGCACAATTTTCCACTATTTTTCGATATTTTGAATTATAAACTTGTCGATATGCTCAGAGCTGAGTGACAACATTAGTCGCTGTGATTTTCTGCACCTCGAATGGACCTCTTTGTGCGTGCATATACAACTGTACCCGCGTATACCTTTAAGTCTGCACACGTGAATGCATATATGTGTGTGAGTGTGCATGTGTGTGAGTGTGCATGTGTGTAAGGGGAAACTAACTTCGGCTGCTAGGTGGAAGTTTGTGTTGCCGGCAGTCACTGTCGTTGCGACTCGCTATTGCAGCTCCGACATACTGGTTCAGGTGCACGTTATTTATGACCAGGACTTTTTCATTTGCCTATCGGATCGCCGCGAAACTAATAAGGTAAATATTTACACTGCCTCTTGGAATATGCCAAACCGCATTGCATTCTATTATTTAGCTTGACAATGCTTCAAAAGTATTCTGGACGAGTAAGGTCGGCTCAACTATCATTAATATTTTGAAGATTGTGTGTACATCGCTTCGGGTCGGCTTTTAGCACATACATTACTACATCGATATCATTCATTTTGGAGCTATTCTGATCTGGGAGATTTCAATCACTGTACTTAAAAGTCGAACGAAGTTAAAAAATGGGTGTTTCTAAATTCGTCGTGTATAAGCTGCTACTATTAGAGTTGCATTTACAGTTATTGGTCTGCCAGTCAGCCGTTGGCAGTGAGCACTTGGAGAATTGTAGTACGAACTGGGGTATCCAAGCCAACCATGATAAATGCCACACCATTCAGAAGCAAAGCGCAGCCGAGATATTAGACATCGTTAATGCGAAGACACTGGTAACTGATGCTCAAATAAAACCCACACAGAAGATACGCTACCAATCTGCGAATATTCAGACCAATACAAGCATCGATGAAGTAGATGAGAATGAATTTCACTTCCTGATAACGGGCGGCTATCGACCCGTTGTCAATGATTTAGTTAAGTTTGTTGTTTCAGTGCGATCCGCGCGCCCGCGTAAATTCTTTGGTGATAACCATTATTGTGGGGGCAGCATTATCTCAAGGCAGACAATCCTATCTGCGGCTCACTGTTTTATAAATAGGTAAGTATGTTCGATCCTAAAAATGCAAAGTCGGTTTCGGCACATGAATAAGAAAGGACGATGCAGGTGGTCACCATCGACTAAGTAGCATCCGTTCACGATACAAAAACAATGAAAAGTCAATATTTTCCAGCTATACATAATAATCAGATCTGTAAAGAAGGTACTACCTGAATGGTGGTAATCTTGAGGTTCTAGTTCTAACACTCTTAAGCTTATCTCCCATATATCCATTGAGCATGGCTATATAAGCACGCTTATGTTTATAGCCTGCGTTGGTTTTGTTGGCGTGGCAGACTCCACAAAGTAGATTATTATTATTTTTAAGGTGATAAGCTGAGCAGACTCGACTAGACCACTCTTACATATGTATATACTAATTTACAGTCGAAACAAGAAAGTGATGCGCCCCAGCGAAGTGAGAATAATCGCCGGAACGTCACGGCGGCTTGTCAAATCGGACTCCACACAAGAACTTCTAACGCACAAAGTCATGACACATCCGAAATTCGATTATGATATCCTAAAAAATGATGTTGCTGTTGTATTACTCAAAACCCAGCTAAAAATCGATGGAATTACTGTCGATGTGATACCCCTACCGAACAAGAAACCAACAATTGGAGCGAAGTGCACAGTGATTGGATGGGGTACTGTTATTCAGGTAGGTCTTTTGGTGTGGACAATCTTGACTATGAATAGCTAGTTCGATAGAAGGAAATGTTGTTTAGGAGAAGCTCAAATTGCTAATTAGTTCTTAAAATTCACGATATTACCTCAAGATGATATGCGTTTAAATCGATTTCATGTAACTAATCACAACAATCGAAGATTTTAAAAATCTGAGATCTGTGCTTCTCTACCTCTCTTGATTTCCGAGATCAACGATTAAGATCTGTTATTATACCCTGAACCCATTGAAAATGGGAAATCAGGGTATAATGGTTTTGTGAAAAGTATGTAACAGGCAGAAGCAGGCGTGGCAGACCCCATAAAGTATATATATTCTTGATCAGGGCGACGAGCTGAGTCGATATAGCCCTGTCCGTCTGTCCGTCCGTCCGTCCGTATGAACGCCTAGATCTCAGAAGTTATAAGAGCTAGAGAGCTGCAATTTTGTATGTAGACTCATGTATACTATACGCAGTACAAGTTTATCAAATTTTTTCGAAACATCTCATTCGATATATTTTTTATCGAGGATAATCGATAAATTTATATTGTTTTTTCAGCCTAATTTCAACACTTTCAGACATAGAGACTTCAGATTTACTGTGTATATGTATTAGATAGATACACACATTTTGTCATTCACAGATTTTGGATACCACGCCCCCTTCGCCCCCAATCCGTAAAAAACGTATTTCAAATTCTAGAGACTTGTGCTTTGGAATGTACACACATTTACACCTTATGATTACGTTCTAAAAGTTTAATTTAGATCGTACATCTACAACCGATTATTCAACAAATAAAATCTCATAATATTGCCCACACAGCAGCGCAGCCCAAGCGCAGTCGCTGCTTACTGCGCAGTTAGCTGAGCGCGGGCTTATGCGTGCGTGTGTATTCATGTGTATGTATGTGTGCATAAAAGAAGTGCAGAATGATTAGAATATCAGCTTGGAGGGTTCAGGGTATCCCCTAGTCGAGCATACTCGACTAGAGCCTGCTTACTTGTTTTTTCCTAAGCACTGTGATCACTAACTTTCAATAAACTCTAGACATAAATACTCATCATAATAGTAATTTAGTTCCTTTTCCATGTACGCTACTAGTATGGTCCAACACCCGACGAAGTGCTTAACGCCGATGTCTATATTCAGCCATATACCATTTGCAGTAGAGATCCATCATTTTCAAAGGGAAGGTTTTGCGCCTCAGATATAAACGACTTCGAAGTGGACAGCTGTCAAGGGGATTCGGGTGGTCCGTTAATTTGCGATGGGTTCGTAGTTGGCATCGTCTCCTATGGTACTGGCTGTGGTGAGAGGGGCTCGTTTGGAGTGTACTCCGACGTCTACTACTATCGCAACTGGATAAACAACAATAGAGCCACCCAAAAGAAACTTAACGGCTTGCCGGCTGTCGTGCTGGCAATAGCAATAGCAAGGCGAGCTTTTCGAATTCAATATTTTTACTAATTACGCCAAAACAGGGCTCAAGCGACGTGGAAGCTTCCTATTTTTTATGAGAGACGAAGCGGATGCAATATTTCGCACTTCTGACGCAACAGGTGCGTGGCTGCGGCTTGCGGCTGGCATTCTGCATATGACAAGCCAAAATTGAGTGAAATCATGGCGCTGAAGTCTTCTGGAAATTCCAAAACCAGCGACAAAATGCGGTGACCAACAGGCTTACCCGCACGCACTCACATTCCCACACCCACACACTCCCACCTACACACAACCACGCACATACGCACTCACATACATATCCACACCCACAGCCACGCACCCAATAACACACACGAACTCATATTAGGCAACAGTTTATGGTTTATGTAATGGCTGCGTTTGCTGTGTCTGACAGTAATTCTCGCATCTCGAGAGGAGCGAAAGTCGCAATGTCTCTGAAATACAACTGGTAGATTGTCAATAAGTTTTATCAGTTGATCTACGGAAGAAACATATATTACAGGTCGAAATTCAAGTAGCTCGCTCAATTCCAATGGCTCTGCTCGCTTTCATTGTCACCTCTAGAGCAGACGGATCGGATAACATATTTTTGTATAGAAGAAACTTTACTTGACGACAGTTAATTATCGTTCGTTTACTAGCTGTATGTATGTTAAATGAAATATTAATCGGCAATCTAAATGAATTGGCATGGCATATGGATCGGGCTTGTAATTTCACAGATCTGTATGAGTAAAGTGAAAATAAAATCTCATTCTGTCTTTCGATAAATCAGTAAAAATCAGTGCGGAAACATGTTGATTGAATATCCAAAATCCAATTAGTAACCACAGATGCTTACACATACACACACACACTTACACACCCACACACCGACACTCCCACACTCCTACACACATGTGCAATAACAAATACAATTAGAGAGGCAACAATAACAAGAAGCGAAACCATTTGCTTCACTCTGCCGTTACACAAGTCACGCACACAGTCTATAACATACACATTCATAGACCATGAACCATCCACACACAACCAATCATACAAACACACATTCACTTACAATCCCTTACCCACACAAACAACAATCAGTTTGTCATTTCATATTCGTATTGTCTGCCGTTCAAGAGTTCATAATGAATTTAATCGCGTATGTTTATTGCTCACTTTTAAAGGGACGTACATCAATTCACACGCACACACCTAAAAGCTCAACGTGTGTGTGTGTGTGTGAGCGTTAGTGTGTCCTGAGAAAACATTCCCACAAGTTGTTTTGTCGCAACCGTCATTGGCGCACACACACACACAGACACTGTATAGTCAACACAGTTTATCATTTTGCCACGCTTCTTGTTTGCCAAGTGTTGGGTCGTCAACGTTCCTTTTGCATATTGATTTATCGCTGTTGTCACTGTCTGCTCTGGTGCCCTAGGCTAACAAGGATGTTGTTTTGGCTTGGTTGGGCTTGGTTCCGTTTCGGTTCGTGCCTGCCTGCCTGCCAGCCTCCACCTGATTCCCGTTTCGTGACGTGGTAGCACAGTAAATTGTTTGCATATATTAGACACATGCCTCAAATTGCATTCTAAATGAAGTTCATTTGAAAATAATTGCAATTGAACTTTACCGTCTCCGATGATTGCGCGCCCGGCAATGAAATATAAATACGAATGCCAGTGAATTAAAATCTATTTGACTACCAGTTAATTGGCCAATTACGATAATGAATAACAATTAATTGCGTTATTGAGTGCGAGTCTGAGAGCGCAAAATCATAGGCTGTCAAACACAAGATTTCCTGCCCAAAGTACTTAAGCACGATATAGCTCGAGGCATCTGGGATTTATTTTGAACATCAACAACTGCTGAGCTCAAGCCACTAACCACTCCCAATTGCTCCCGAAGCGTTGCGACTGCCTACCTGCCAACTCTAAAATACTAATCACTAACTAAACAAAGTATTAAGGACACAAATTTATCTGTATCTGTATCTGAGTATTAAGGACACAAATTTATCTGTATCTGTATCTGTATCTGTATCTGTATCTGTATCTGTATCTGTATCTGTATCTGTATCTGTATCTGTATCTGTATCTGTATCTGTATCTGTATCTGTATCTGTATCTGTATCTGTATCTGTATCTGTATCTGTATCTGTATCTGTATCTGTATCTGTATCTGTATCTGTATCTGTATCTGTATCTGTATCTGTATCTGTATCTGTATCTGTATCTGTATCTGTATCTGTATCTGTATCTGTATCTGTATCTGTATCTGTATCTGTATCTGTATCTGTATCTGTATCTGTATCTGTATCTGTATCTGTATCTGTATCTGTATCTGTATCTGTATCTGTATCTGTATCTGTATCTGTATCTGTATCTGTATCTGTATCTGTATCTGTATCTGTATCTGTATCTGTATCTGTATCTGTATCTGTATCTGTATCTGTATCTGTATCTGTATCTGTATCTGTATCTGTATCTGTATCTGTATCTGTATCTGTATCTGTATCTGTATCTGTATCTGTATCTGTATCTGTATCTGTATCTGTATCTGTATCTGTATCTGTATCTGTATCTGTATCTGTATCTGTATCTGTATCTGTATCTGTATCTGTATCTGTATCTATCAAAGAGTGGTATGCTTACAGGATGTCAATTTTCCGTCCTCTCACTTATCAGTGTTGTCCTCAGACCACACACTCGCACGCGCTCGTGCACACAGACATACATATGTATGTACATACCACACACCGACATACACAGACATCCTGGCCAAATCGCCAGCTAAGCTTCAACTTCAACACATCGCGGGTCAGGCCTAGACCAAAATCGCTATCAATTTGCGTTTGTAAATACATTTTAATGGCATTTCAAAGTAAAACTGAGTTGACTCTGCATCGGGTTTCTACCGCCACTCATCGTGCACTCATTCCACCCACCTGTCCCGTAATCAATTTGAAAATTTGAACGTGGTTACTGCTGTTGTTGTTGTCTCTGCTGCCAGTGCGATGTGCGAATGGAACCGCCTGCCGCTTAGCAAACGCGTTTTAACTGGGTGAGCGCAGGGGAGACAAGGAGGGGAAGCGGAGTGACACCGGAAATTCAAACTACTTCCTGTTTGTAGCTGGTATTCGTTAGCCGCGTTTTCATTTGAACTCTAGTTTGGTTTGACTTGATGGATGGCTTCGGCGCCGATTTGATTTGTTTTCATTGTAACAGGCCTTTTATTAGCCAGCCTCTGCTCCTCTCCTCCCGCCCTCTGCTCGTAGCTCCTCCTGCCTGACTGCCTGACACATCACTAATACCAGCCTCTGACCCCAAAGCCATACCATTATCGGCCTTGGCGCGGAATTTCGGCGAGCATGCTTGTTATTGCCCTTATTGTTGCTACTGCCTCGCACAGTGGAGCTTTTGCTAATTTTTTGGGTGAAAATGCGTATGAGAGGCACGTTTCGCTAATAACTCAGTCTGTGAAATCTATAAGGCGGTGTCATTGCGATTCATATACTTATTGCAGAAGTTATCGTTTACTTAGTTTTTAATCAGTTTTCAGTCGAATGGACATTACCTACCATTTTATCAAAGCTATGCTTTGCGGTCAACAGCTCCACTATGCTCTCTTCGTTAAATGCAAACACTAAAAAGGGTTTTCAAAAACAAAAAAAAAAAAAAACATCAACAATCAACGCCAACAGCAACAGCAACAGCAATAGCAGGAGCAACCCATCCAGAAAGCCAGCAGGAGCTAGTCACCATCCAGCCAACTAGTACGACCACTTGCTCTCGTAACTCACCAGGGGCTGGAAAGCAGACGGCGAGTCGACCCAACGAAATAGCCAGGGGAGCAGTAGCGGCACTCATGCTGCCCACCGCCAGCGGCAGCAACCACCCCTTTTCGATTCTGTTTGCTCGGCCCTGGCGGCGCACAGTGCTGCCCATTTTAACAGAAACGATTGCGAATTCCTCGATCTGGTTTGGCGAAATATGGCTTTGAGCACATTTCTTTATACACATCTGTAAAAGGCTTATTATACGTGCCTCTCTCTTTCCGACTTTCTCTCTCTCTCTCACTTCTCCTCTCTGTCTCTCTCTCTCCTTTTGGTGTTATTATTTTATTCGAGGAACATTCAACTCGTATACTAAAGCCCCATTCGAATGAAGCAGACTGTATTATTTTTTAATTGCAAGACATTGTGCGTTTATCTGTGTGTATGTGTGTGTGTGTGTATATATGTGTGTGTATGTGTGTGTGTGTGTGTGTGTGTGTGTTATTGTCAGTCTGTAGCAAAGCGATTTGCATACAAATTTGGCACGAAGTGTAAATATTTAAGCAGATACAAAGTGTGAGTATTAAATTTTTGATACTAATTAATTATGCATGTGTAAATGTTGCTATGAAAATTATTATAACGCCATATTTCGGAATACCACTTCAATGGTGCACATACACACGCGCGCACGCACATACATCAGTTCGATAATTCAAATTAGTACGCACACAAATAAATTCGATCTGGAGAGTTACGCAGCAATACAAAAACAAAAATCAAATGCACTACACTTGATTTGGATGGTATCCTTGTTTGCATTTGGACGCTTGCGCTGCCCAATGTTGACGAGGGCTTTAGTTAATTGCGTAATCGCGGTGCAGGAGAGTGCCTAGATAGGGGAATTGCAGCCGATTATAGCTACACATAGCTATCCTTCGGTTCATTTACCTTCGATTAATAAGCCATTCAAGTAAGTCGGACAGAGTCTTGTAAAGCCGAACGGAAATAACGCCCGAGTGAGCATTTAGCTGGCAGATACAATATCAATAGAAGCAAAATAATAATAAGTATCGAGAAAGAAATTCTATTAAAACTTTTTCACTTTTCGCTTTTCACTGTGTGCGCAAATAGGTCGCTGCCGGCTCAATGCCATTTGTTGGTTCCATTCAAAAGCCAAAAATACCAATAAATAATTTATATACACCCACACATGTATAAATAGGCACACACACACACACACACACAAACATACATGTATGACTATGTATGTATGTATGTATATGTATGTGTTTGCTTCTGGTATCAAGCACAGTCTTAAAGCGTATTAGCTATGAACGGGGCAACCATCCAACCAGCCAACCGGCCAAGTGGTCAAGTAGCAGCCGGACTCGGATGATAGTAAGATAGTTTGGCGAAAGTAAAGTGTTGTGGATAAGATATTGAGCTACTTGCTAAGAGGAAAAAAAAAAAACAGTGAGAATGTAATGGGGCACAGTCGACCACATAATACACGCTCACGCAGCTCTTATTTACAACGGCTCTGTAGACAAATCGACCAGATTTCTGTACATGATCAGAGGAGAGGGTAGCAAAACTCACGTTTCTAGCTACAGAGAAACGACGGACCGCAAGGCAGCCACAGTGGAAAGCCAATATGCTCCCATTGCTCTGTGAGCAAGTGTAAAGACGTAAGCTCAGCCCGTACAATAGGCCATGGGTGCTTGTCGCTGAGCTTTGGATGTCCTTCTCTAGCAGCAGTAGCAGCCGCGCAACCAGCAAGTGCGAAACTGTCTACAAAAGTATAATCTATGGCCCAGACCACTGCAGACTATTTGTATTAATTTGTTGTTATTGTTGTTGTTGTTGCTGCTGCCGCAAAAGGCAGCTATTGAATATGAAAACTGTACGGTGGCCATCCAGCTAAAAACTCTAAGGAATTTGTCCTTGCATTTTTCGCAAAATGATCCTTCTATCTTACGTTGCTTCATAGGACTACCGCTGCCAGCCATATTGATGCAAGTGGCAGGGCAGCGACTGAGTTGAGAGCAAAGCGGAGCTATTAAAATGTCTGCGCGTACGAGAAGATAAATGTTACAAACACAATCCAGCTGGCTACAGTCAAATAGATAAAGAACCGAACCTAAAAGAGGAGAGGACAGGAGGGGAAAGAACCTGCTTTCTTAGCTCTGTGCCACTTCCACTCTTCGAATCGTCGTGAAGAGTAGAGAAAAGATAAATATAACCGCAGAAGAGAGAATCGCCCCATTCGAGCACTTTTCTTTGTCGTATTCCTCTTCAATTTTCCGCGCTCACCGACCCCATCTCACTTGGATAATCCTCGCACTTGCTCAGCCAAATAGTCGCTAAATGATGGACAGCTCCCGCGTTTGCTCGCTTCCGCCCATGGAGCCTGCTCTGCCAGTAGACCATTAACTACGGGTTTTAATTCAAGCCAAGCATATCGGATGCAAAACTTGCAAAACGTTTCATCCAATTAGAAAAGTGTTGTTTTATTGTTAATTGCCTCGGCGGATAGTGCTTGGTGATAGAGATGGAGATGGAGCTGGAGATGGAGATGGTGGAGACCTGGACGGAGATGGAGATGCAAATACAAACTCGGCCGACGCGACGACAGCCACAGTTAGATTGTTGCCAACAGCGCAACTTTTCCTTCCTTTCTCTGCCTTCCTCCTCGCTCCCCTCTCGCTTTCCTCTTCATCCTCCGAATACTCAATGAGCCGTAATTAACTTTATCCGAAAATCTTTGCCGCAACAGCAGACGAGTGCCAACAAATGGTCGATACCTGAGTGCTTGAGAATTCAAGCTGAAACTGAAACAAAAGCTAGAACTGGAACCGGAACTGGAACTGGAACTGGCAACTGTAGCTTTCAATCACGAATGACGCCGGAAAAATTAAAATAAATAATCAAACGAATATTAAAGAAAACAAATATTTTTGTTTGTTAATCCTGAATATGATATACGAGTATACCTAAAATACCAAAGATCTTTGGCATTCTTATTCAAGGAAACACATTTGAATAGGTTGGAAAAGAAGCTAAACTGACAGCACTGCTACGGGTGTACGCCCAAAGCTGGATGCGGATGTAGATGTGGATTTGGGCTTGGTTAGTGCTTTGCCTGGCTGCCGTTTTCCAAGCTTGAGTTTTTATTAAGTTAAGCAGCTGCAATTGTGTAAAGATGCTTTAATTTATTGTAGGCGGCCATGGTAGTGAGTGTGAGTGTGAGTGTGAGTGTGAGTGGGAGCATAGGCGTGTACGTGTGCGTGGGCGTGTGCGTGGTCATTTGGTGCGTGTCAGGGAACTCGACGTAGCAAAGCAAACACTTAGGGCACATCTCCCTATTATTCTAACATCCCCGGCATCTCCTTACCGTTACCCACTTGCCGCCTGCCGCCTGCCGCTTGCCTCTCGCTCTCATACTTTCAGACATTTCCTTTTCAGTTGTGCCTTGTTCGTATGCTTGTTCTTGTTCTCGGACTGTGGTCGTTATCGTCGGAAGGCTTCGGCCATACTTTCTTGTAGTTGTTGTTGTTGTAGTTGTTGTTGTTGTTGCTGCTGCTGTTGCTGGTTGTTTCCTGATTATTTTTGTAATTGTTGTTTAAGTTGTTGTGGTTACATCAGTCGCATTTGCCTTTATGTAGCGTCTAAGCTGCTGTTTTTCGGGCGTGATTTAATTGAAATCAATTAACGGTAATGAGAAGTCATTAAGCCAGCTTACCAGCTTAGCTGCCCCTCGATGCCACTTCAGCGGCATCGCGGCGGTAATTACGTAACTCACTTTGCCCCATCAGAACTTGGCCAGAACTTGCTCTCCACTCACTCTACATTCACACACACACACACAAACACACTATATATGTATATACTCGGCTCCAGATTGAGATAGTAATTAACGTTCATGAATGCAAACACATTTAAATGTAAAGCAGTGTGCGAATTGAAGGCAAAGTTAATAAATATATTTCAATTAACCGAAACTCAGTCTGAATACGATCCGGCCAATGCGGGCCAAACCAGAGTTGGCAACAGCAGCAGCGACCGCCGCTAACAATAACAAATTAACTGCGCCAGATGCAAGAAGTCTTGCAACCCGCTCTCTCTCTCTCTCTCTCCCCCTCTCGTGGTCTGTCCGCAGCCGAAGAGGTCCGGGGTAAGACCACATATTAAATGGAGGCATAACATTTTCTTTTACAGTAAACAAACCTAACCAAAAGTATTCAGCAAAAAAGTTTGCTATATAAATTTGTAAATGGACAGTGGGTCGCTCGCACTTAAAACTTTAAAGGACTAGGGCCCAAAACACTGCGCTACTGCCATGTACATACATACCCTGCATACCCTGCATATTCGAGCAACATCAGTGGGTCCGCCATGCTTCAAGTGGGATGCGTCGTACAGCGTACGTAATGCCTCCATAGACGCTGCCGCGCAATGCTGGGTATCAGCGCACAGTTGCACTGCTCTGAAATGGCCGCTTCAGTTACTGTGTTTGAGCTTCATTTTTTCGTTGCCTACTTTTGTGCGCGGCTGGCTGCTTAGGGAGGAAGTGAGAAAGGGAACGAACGAAGAGAGAAAGGGAGGGATGCGGGAAGGTCGTAAGCGACAAGGGGCTAAGGGTAGCGGTGTCGGTCCACTTGGCAAAACGTTACATCCTTTGCTTTGTCGACGTTGTTGGCTCGTTTTTTAAATTGTTTTGCTGTTTATTGCAAAATTACACAAAAACAATGCACGTTGATGAAGACGGCAATGTTGATGACGTCGACGTCGAAAAGTAAATGGTAAAGGCAAAGGCGATGCCAAAAACAAAGGAGATAACGGCCATGGGGCGGAGATATTAGAGCGTTTTCTACATACATACATGCATACATACATACATATATATATATATATGTATGTATGTATATGCATGCCTGCGTCTGTGTGTGCGTCTGCGTGTATGAGCGATTGTATGTGCGTATGTGTGCTAGCAGAAGTGAGTGCAACTGCAGTAGAGACGCCACAAAACACAAAGTTTTCAAAATGGGAAAACTTTTTTACTCGGCGAGGACAACAAGGACACTAACAATAACAACAACAGCCAGCAGCCAGCAGCCAACAGCTAACAGCCAAGAGCCAACAGCCAAGAGCCAACAGCTCACAGGCCAGGCAACACAGCGAGGCCAGCGCCAGTAACGAGGCAAGTTGAAAAATCTTTATTGTGTATCAAACCATTTGTATTAATTAGGAGCAGAAGCAAAATAATTACAAAAGTATAATAAAAAGGAGGAGGAAACAAACCGAAAACCAAATGCTTTGTGCATTTCCCTCTATTTTTTCGTATTTTCGTATTTTTGTTTGTGTATGTTTGGGAAGAATTTCACATCTAGTTTTGAAATCTATTTAATTTGAAAGTATAAAGTCGTGCACAAAGCGCTTTGCGCCCTCTTAAAGGTACCTGTCGGGGGTACACATGTTAATTAGTGTGCAGGTCCCCACTGATACCTATTCGAGTCGACTCTGGATGTGGAAATTAAAGCTGTAATTAATATAGCTTCGATTGCAGCTGCATCACTCCATTTCCGGTGGAAAGGGCAGAAGGGGACTAGCCAGAGATAAGCTGTAAAGTTTTTGGCTGCAAGCGCACACACACGCACGCAAAAAGGCGCATCTAGTTTTTGGAACCGACCACGAGCGACAACGGCGCGATAATAAACTTATTTATTGCATAGTTTATGCGCACCAGCTATCACTCATACGACATGGTGTCGCACATTTAACATGCACCCTTGTGTAAAATGCGATAGGAATAGCAGCAAGTGCGTCCGCAGACCAAAACCAGAATCTGAAAAACGAAAACGAAAACGAAGCCCAACTTGCTGGGACAAGCGGGAAACATAGAGATACATACATATTTATATAGAGGCATGCATGCCGAGATGCACACATGCACACATGCACACATGCACACATGCAAACATGCAGACACTTGCGCATTATCTGTTTGTATCGAATGACGAGACGAGTGGAATATCTACAAAAATATAAGTACCTACAAGTATAATGCGATCGTAAAAAGTCCTTTCATTGCGTGCATAAAGTATTAAGCTACTTTGCAGCATCTTTGCATGCATTACCAAGGATAATAAACAAATACACAAACACACAGCATCTGGCTTATGGGCACCCACAGCAGACACAGTGGGTCGCCTGTCAACTTGAGGAGTTTCCCACAGTACTTCATATGCGTCCATATGGGACACAGTGGTGCCCCTTGTGGCTCGGGGAGGCTGGCAGCGTAGGCAGCGTGATTGAAATACAACTTAATTTACACATCGCTTGATTTAGTCAAAATAACACTCTCAATAACAATGTACATACATATGTATATAACCCAGACAGAGGAGCCGAGCATCTTGCGAACTATCATTATTCCCCGCTGAATAGGAAACGAATCTATTTCTGCAAGATAATTTCCTCTTTTTCGATATTCAGGATTTTAACTAGCTCCTGCAAAAATATGCTAACCTAACCAAGCCCAGTTCGCATCGCAGCGCGGCTCGTGCCTATCAAAAATCTGTCGATATACATATGCATATATTTCGGGCCTCGTCTAGGCCATAGGTTATGGGCTATAGCTTATAGGCTTTGGGCACTGGGATGTGGCTCGATTTTATATCTGTTATGGCAGCAGCATAATTTTTGTTGCAATAAGCTAGCCCAGGCAGCAACACCTCCGAATGGGACTAGTTAAGTGGCAATCGCTTTGATTATCCCCTCCTGATCCAGGGATGATATATAGTATATATATATACTCTCCTAATACCAGTTTATGCACCATATATTCATATATGTCTGTTTACTGTTCATAAATAAATGGCAACCAAGCTCTGCCATCAATATGCTTATGTATGTGTGTGAGTATGTATGAATGCCTGTATGTCTGTATGTATGTCTGTATGTCTGTATGTCTGTATGTGTGTATGGCTTTGATGGCTTGTCAAAAGGATTAAGTGAAGAAAATACGCGAAATTGAATTCCCTGTCATCGTTGTTGTTGGCCCCCACCAACCCCTTGCTTACGAACACACACACGCACACACACACACACACAAATGTTTTATAACTTGTTCAAGGAAATGAAATTGCCATTAAGGACGAGTGAGTGTACTCGAGTTGCTGATGTGAACCATTTCGAAAATACCCTATAAAAGCGACAGTTGTGTATTTATACTTGTGGCTAGAGACTTTCAAGCTTTTGAACCCAGAACGTGCAGCAGCATTGTTGCATTACTTTGTTGCCTTGGCAACACAGATGCAGACACAATACCAAGTCCGTATCAGCCGAATGGATCTGTCAACATCCTGCTCCTAACTAGTTAGTTGCCCGCTGTCCATCAGCAAACGACTCTGAAGTGAGCCACGAAACTAAATAAAATCTAAACTCTGATTGGTTTTTCTACAAACAAAACGACAAACTCTCTACATACATCGAAATAGGTGTAAGTGTGCGTGCATCTGTGTGTGTGTAGTCATAAGTTCTTTAACGTTATTAGAATTATGTGAATGCTAAGCCGCTCTTAAGATATGCGACTTTGATTTCAGTTCAGTTTTCAAGGCGAGCGGATCGTTTCACTCTGTCATTCTTATGTGTGTGAGCAACACACACACACACACACACACACACACACACACACACACACACACACACACACACACACACACACACATACAAACAACAAACGGTCTGTTGGTCGGCGACATTTTCGTTTTGGCATTTCGCATGCAATTTGCGGTTCATTGATTCGGAAGTTTTCCCATTTAACTTAAGCCTCTTTAACAATCCTATTGACGCAAATTTCTACTTACCGCTGCTGAATACCTGCCGGACAGGCGCAGGTGTAGCTGCAGGTGCAGTCCAGATGTCATTCAAATTGAAAGCACCGTCTAAATTTATGCTTTTTCATCACCAATTAGACTTAATTGAATCTTGGCCCGCTATTTTCCATAGCCCATATATCAAACTATATCATGCTATACACAATATATGTATGTGTATACATATGTATATGTATATGTAATATTTCTAATATTTCGCTGGCAAACGAATGACTGACAAAATGGTAATGCAGGTTAAACGGCTATATTAGCCCAACACACCACAAACCCGCAATCTAGAGACAGTTGTTGTCTCGTCGAGCATGCCCGACTGCCAGTTGCCCTACATTGCATGTGCATGTATCTTTGGCGATATAGGGACTAAACTAACGTTGTTTTCAGAACTATCCTTGTGACATTTTTCCTTCTTCAAGCCCTTTGGCGCATTTAAGCCAAACAGGGTATTGGAGGCTTGGGGCACTAACCGGCCGGGCAGTTGATGACAACGACGCCAGCTTTAACCAGGTGCATCCATAAAAACAACAACAGCAACTGATATAAGAGCAAACAGCTACAAGGAGATGTCATAGAATTACCCTAAAGCCGCCCACTCACACACACACACACACATTTGGCCACGTACACAAAAGCTGCGCAGACTGATGCCGTAAACCAAAATGCCGTCCAAAAGACAGGTGCAATGTGCAATCTTTTGGTATTTTGTTGGCTTTGCACATTTGGCGTAATGCCAAAATACAAAAAAAGAAGAAGAAAAAAAAATAGAAAGAATAAAATCAAAAGGAGGAAAAAAAAAAGAAATGGAGAGAATGGGAGTGAAAGAAAGCAAAGCAAAACAAGTGCGGCAACAGCAAAGACAAGTACAATGAAAATTCAACACCTGAAAAATGCAAACACTTAAAAGACGTCCCGCCAAACGACGTCAAGAAGCAAACTCGACGTGGACGGCAAGGACGAGGGCAATATCGATGTGCCAGCAGTGCCACTGATGAGGGCACAGAGAGGGGCAAGAGGAGGATGAGCAGTGCATAGTGGAGAAAGCAGAAAGCAGAAAGCAGAAAGGAGAAAGGATAAAGAATAGATGAGGAGAAGAGGAGGCGGCTGCTCCTGAGCCTTGGTCTGAGCTCCGCTGCAAAAACAGCAAGGACGTGCATTCATTCAAATCGACTACGGCTCGAGTCTTACCGTTGAGAAGCACAACGCATACAAAAGAAATTCATTTTAATGCACAGCCGGCACAGCCGGCACAGGCGTCGCTGAGCCCAAGTTGAGTCGGAGGCAGGAAGCCATTGCCAGTGAGGTCGTCCGTCGGGGTCGGAGTCGGTGTCGGAGTCGATGTCGGTGTCGGAGTCAGAGTCGATGCCGGAGCCGGAGCCGGAGCCGGAGTCAGAGTCAGAGTCAGTGTCGAGGTCTACGCGCGCCTAAGCGCGGCAAATGCTTTATTCTTCGCGCTTGTTGAATTTAAGCGGCCAAAGCGCATTGCAACTGGAGCTGTGGGCGGCCAAGTGGCAAGTCAAGCCAAGTTGAGTCTATAATTTTTGTTGTGGTTCCTGTCTATTGTCTTACGCTGTCTCCACCTCAAAGCCCGCTCCATCCGCTCCACCCGCCTCCTGCGTCCCATTCGCTTTTTTGCCGCGTGGGCCGTTTCCCTTAAGCTAAATGGTAGACTAACTCCGTCGCTTGCAATATTCAAAGTAGACATTAGCCTTCGCCTCTGCCTCCGCTTGTGGTGTCGATGCCGATGCTAGCCTGACTCGCAGTTCTGAATTAAAAGAGACCACGCTGAATGCCTTTAAGGACGCACTCAACAGATTGGAACGCTTTCAAATATGCTTTGAGTATGGATATACATTAGTTCTGGCTAGAACATATTTTGAATATCGTAGCAGCATATTCAAAATTCAATGAATCAATGAATCAGTCAGTTAGTATATGTTTAATAATTGATTAGATTTAGTTGTGACATTACTAACAGTTTTGTTATTTTATTCATTACCATTATATTATTTGGAATAAACATATTTTATGCCACCTAATGTCTGCATAATAATTCGAAAATCGTGTTTTGATTAAACAAAAAGAGGAAAATAACTCAACTACCTTGCGCCCTTCAGTGAGAACGGCTATATGCCGACTGGGCCTAAGTAAAAACTTGTTGAAACCAAAAAGCTGGCTAAAAGCTCATTTGTTGAGTGAAAGCTCTCGGAATCTCACTCAAATCAAAAGCGCATGTGTCCAATCGTGAAAGCAACTCAACATTTGTGGGTGGCGCCAATTTGTGCTCAATTTTTTTCTTTCTAACTTCTCGTTCGGACTGGCTGTCGTGTTTAACATGCAGACTGGCTTCGGGTTGACTATCGGGGCCATTCGTCTTGAGCCTTGCAAGAGAACTGACAAATCAGTACTCATCCGAAGCCCCGATCATTGTCATCGACAAACCGACAGACCGACATACAGGTCTGACGATTTAAATATTTGCTGCAAAATGAATTGATATATGTACTTATATGCATACTTGTTAATGTTAAATTGCTTATCTGTTGATTAAGCCGAATCTCCGTTTTTGTCTCATGACTTTTTTACAATGAATTCGTAAATTGTCAAGTTGCTCCATTTCTTCCGATTTAAATTCACCCGCCAAACAATTGCTTAGCCAAGACAAGAACCTAGCGCTTGGTTGCTTATGTGCATACTATTGTAATGCTGCGGAGTGATATATCGATAACATTGACATCGATGCAGTTTTTTACATCCCTACACCAAAACAAACAGCACGAAAAAAATACAACAAAAACAAAAGGCAACACAAACTGAACGCAAGTCCGATAAACTGCGACGAAAACAACGAAATTCAACAAAACAAATTCGTAAATAAGATGGTAATTAGAAAAAAGCAGCAACTCTAACTAACTAGTGCCCATTCGTTAACCAACCGCCAAGTAGACTTGACGCAATTATGCAAGTTGCAACTGCGGCAACAACTAACTGTACTTGGTGCTGAACCTGGGTGGGTTGCACCAATTCAGCCAGCATAGGGCGGCGATGCTCAGCGCTTGCAAATCGTTATAATCACACAAAAATCGGCAGCCGCAGAAGCAGCAGTGAGTAGAATATGCAATCCGACGATGGGAATTCAATAAATCGGCTTATTTTTTGTTTCGCAGCAATGAATAACAAACATTCCGAACCATTCTATATATCATCCAATTTGTTCGATAACAGGCGCCTTAGGCGCCGCATCAACAAATGGATGGAGCGGCTGAGAGAACGACAGCAGCTGTACATGACTCACTCGGCCACCTCGAAGACTGATCGCAGCAAGCGACGTTGCCATCTGATGTTATCGCGGCGTCACGTGGCCGCTGCACTACCTGCTGAAATCACCATTGACCTGCTCTCTGACGACGACGGCGACGAAGATGACATATCGCAACCAACTGCACCAGTGCCGCCCGCGTTGGCCAATGGGTTCTTACGCCGTGGGGCATATGCGTCGCCTGCAAGTTATCAGTTATCAAAAGTACCGAATATCACTTTAGTGCCGGTTGATTATGCGCCGGCGCAGAATTCGACGTCGATGCACCTGATGCCCGATGCTAGACGCTTGTTTCGCAAAAGCAAGCGCCCTGGAGGCGTTACACCAAGCGCAGCAGTCACAGCCTCTGCGCTGAACGAGAGCATAGTCTTGACCAGCGATGACGAAGATGTCAGGCTGAACCATAACGGGCGCCAGCTGATGCGCTCACCGCCACCCCTGGCGCCACTGACCTTTTCCGATACCATCGAGGAGGTGACCGTGTCGCTGGTTCCGCGTAGCTCAACCACAGCCAATTGCCAAGCACGTCAGCGACGGCGACAGCCATGTGACAGCAATCCCAGCACCTGCAGCACACCGAGCACCGCGTCGCCAAGAAATCACTACGATGGCTTCTTGCGGGTCGATGTGCCCAACGAGGAGACGGCTGCGCTACCGGATGAGACAACCGTGCATACGGTGATCGCAAATCGCATCTACGAGCTGTCGCTGAGCAAGCTTCGAGAAGGACTTGCCAGCGGCGTGCCCGAATACGCGAATGATATGTTGCCGGAGCAACTTCAGAAACTTTCGCCGGCAATGCGTGCCAAGATGGCGCCCATGGTGACGCCATCGCCACCTGCGCCCATCTCTCTGAAGCTGTCGAGCGACCTAAGCATCTCCCTGATCTCCGATGACGACGATTGTGATAATGGAAATGCGGGTGCAGGCATGGGCGGATGTGGCTTGGGCAGAAGCAGCAACGACCTGCTACAGCCGGTGGTGGCGGCCGAGGCGCATGCGGCAGCCAAGTTGCTCAAGCAGCAGCAGCCACAGCTGTCTGTGGTGCAGCATCTACAGTATCCGGGCCATGGTTCACCCGTGGCTCTGCCCGTCATGGCACTTGCGGCTACGCCCCCAACTGTGCCAACGCCCTCGACGACCAGACGTCGCAAACTAGGTTAAGTTTCATGAAACGTCACTGAATCATTCCCCGACCCAAACGCTTCATCCACCCACCCACACACTCACACAAATGTAGCGGTTCAGAATTATTATTTTACTAGCCTCTAGTGCAAATATATAAGTAATATACTATATAGATTTGTAGCTCCTAACCGATTTCAGCTGCAGATAGCAGTGCGTCCCGTTCGGGCGCAATCTTACCCGCATTCTCTCTCTCTTTTTCTCTCGTGCACACATCTCCGTCTCACACGTCTCTCTCTTTCTCATACTTTAAGCCAGTTGCTCGACAAAAGAGCATAAAATCAATAACAAAATCCTAATACTTATGCAAACGGGACACAACTAATTATACAAGCAACAATGTATAAATGAAATATATATGAAAGCACACAGATCTTTAAATATATACATATATGTATATATATCAGAGAATTATACATCTGTTATCTGTACAACGGTCAACGTTAGGTCAGTTTAATATGTACATACTAAAATATCTATTTGTAATAATTGTGCATTGTTGTCTACATATATATACATAAGCGATGAAAAATAAGACAAAATACATTTTTATATGCAAACGAAACAATCAGACACACTTCGTCTAATCCTTATACCTACGTTCATATGTAATAATCTAATGAAGGATAAAGGATGCGTAGCCTTTGTTACTACATTATATTCTGCATCTCAAGTTATTGTTTGATACAGGTGTCTCTATGGCAGTTCGATATATATTCCATCCCTATGCTCAGTGATCCCAAGACATCAGAGATACCTTCAATTTTTGGAGCATAAGCGAAGTGTGTTCGACAACTCAAGTTGTTTTTTAAAGGTCAGTGATCAAAACATAAGAACTTTTAAATATGTTAAGTCTTAAAAAAAAAAAAAAATGTACATATCATAAGTATTGTCCACAATTTTGACCAAATGATGTAAAAAGTATTACAAATCTTTCTCATGTTGGAGTGCTTTTGCACTTCAATTGCGGAATATAAAAAATAATTGTTATATTGGTTCGTTTTGGATTTAGCGGCTTTGGGGACTTTGATTTAGACTGTGTAAATTGGCAGCACTAGTGGAGTGACTGTCATCTGTAAATTGGCAGCACTGAAGCAACGATTGTCAACGCATGCGCCATAGATGGGTATCCCGCGTAGCTTTTAGGGCGGAAACGCATTCTGATATACCAGAAATAATTTTGCTGTCGAGTGTTAAAACGTATCGGACGGGTTTTAAACGCGGTCAATTACGACGACTGCCCCAAACGTGAGATGAGCTCAAGCATCAGCCAAATCTAACCGAAAAGTGTAGAACGGTTGTTTATATATTATTATAGATTAATATTTACTTATGCATATGAGAATACGTTGAACAACCGGCCATGGTAGTGCTCCAGCACTTTTTCATTAACTTAATTTTCACGTATATACGCACATTGATATGTATGTATATGCGTGTGCTTATAGCCCACTCAGTAATCCTTATTTGTGTATAAATAATTTCAAAATTACAGTGAATAAGTGAATAGAAGCTCGCATCAAATGCGTTTCAATCAAATGTAAATACGAGCATTCGCATACATATGCATTTCTGTATACTAAAGGCGTCGCTTCTGCCGTACACCCATGCATACACATACACAGTGCCAAACATACATACATACATACATATGTACTCATGCATATGTAAATACAGCTGTGAACGATGCCGAAATCTAATATAAATGCACTTATCATTTTTGTATATTTATAAATACATATGTATGCATGTATATATGTACAAGTACATATGTACATACATATAAAACTAATAAAATATATCCATACAAAACAGCAATTCGGGCATATGGATATGTATTTATGTACATATGTATATATGTATGTGTGTGTATGTTTGTTTGCAGGTGCCGAACGAACAAAAGTATTCGTTCTTATTCGGCATCTATGTATGTATGTATCGATGCTGGCCGTTTCGCCACCACACCCACGTTACATATACATACATATACATATGTATGTAGATGAATGTACATATGTACATAATGCTACATTCCCATATATTTAGACATGCACGCATACCTATACGAATATGTCCAACTGTTTATTAGTACGCTTGCTTTGTAAGCCGAAATAACATTCTGACATTCATACATATGTATGTATTTGTCAACATACAGATACATATGTATGTATGTATGTATGTGTTATTATGAATGTCTCTTGAAGATATTCATATTTACATATGGCGATGCCGGCATCAGCTGTAAACAAAGTTTAAATAAGACGAGCTCTAACATTGATTTGATGACATACACATGTACATACACACACATACATACATATATAAATACATACATATGTAGGTATGTATGCAGTTGCTATGCTGTCAAATTACACCAATTCAACAGCACAATGTATGTATACATACACGCATACTATAAGTACATCATATGCATACATACATATTCACATACATACATATGTATGTAGATGCATTCAAATTGTTTATTTTCATATTTACATACCTATTTATGTATGCACACAATACACATAACCAATTTCGTTTTATGTGTATGTACACACCGACATATGTACATACATATACATATGTATGTATGTACATAGCTGTAATGTAGAGCGAGACTTCGTGCCATTCTTGTTGCAGTGTACAAAGTTAACGCATAAGAACTTTTAAACTAAACAGATTAATTGATTGCTCAAATATAAAGATAACTTTAGAAGCGGCAAAATGTTGATCCGCTGGAAGAGTAAAGATAAAAGTGCATCGACTAATCAGAGCGGCAACGCGAGTAGCAGCTCATCATCGAAGAAGAAGCGCAAGGGACGGGAAGGAGGTAAGCAAAACAAACATCAAAAGCATACTTATGCACATACATACATATGTATGTACATACATATGTATTTACATGCACTATTTGTGTGCAGTGTGAATGGTATACAATATAAGCAACATACATATGTACATTCAGACATACATATATACATACATACATATATCAAGTGTAAGGGAATTGGAAAACTAGAATTAAATGAATACATACATATGTATGTATATATATATGTACAAATAGTCCACTTGGAGGCAATCTGAACTATCGATAGTATCGATATGAAAAGCGCTCGATTGCTAATTATATTCCTTTACAATTGCGTTTCAGAAGAAGACTGGCAAAATGAAAATAAACCGGCTCGCCTGCAAAGTAACGAACAAGGTAAGAATCATCAACTGCTTATACATACATACATATGTATGTCTATGTACATACATATGAATGTCATGTATTTATGCATGTTTATATACAATTATTAACTTTCGTGTTTACTTGAAGGTGGCGACGAGCGTAGACGCGCAATGCGACGCGATGATCCGCGAAGACACACACTCGGCGGTGATATTCTGGTCTACGGCGGCTCCCAGCATCCGCATCCGCATCAAATGGCACAGCAACAGCAGCGAGCCATGGATCTGGAAGTAAGCCTAGAGCAGCATTATCAATATCAGCAACCAATAAGAAATTTACTCTTTCATTACAGATGAGTACACGAGCGCAGAAGAATAAGAAAAATCAACCGATGCGCGGCTATGCGCCCGTTAATCAAGGTCCATTGTTCGATGACGATCCTGGCATTATGTCCGAGGTGGAGACAGCCAGCACTGGGTTTCGACGAGGCGGCAAACAGCGCTCCTCGTTGCCAGTGGTGCGTACACCCTCAAAGACGCTCGAGCGACCGCTTGGACTCGTCTTCTTGCAATATCGCTCAGAGACCAAGCGGGCGTTGCTGCCAAATGAGATCACCTCGATAGATACGGTGCGTGCGTTGTTCGTGCGCTCCTTTCCTCGTCAGCTGACAATGTCGTACTTGGAGGGACCCAACGTTAAGATCTACATACACGATGCCAGCAAGGACATGTTCTATGAACTGGAAGATGTGCGTTCCCATCTGCGCGAGATACGCGATCGTTCCGTCTTACGTCTGTTCGAATCGACAGAGGTAGCCGCACCTCCACAGATTCTCCCAGGTGGCCCGGGCATACCACAGCCCTTACCACAAGCACCTTCTAGCTGGGATCAGGATCAGAGCTATTTCAGCGAGCCCGAGTTCGATTCGGATTTCAAGCATCAGCACATCCATAAATCGAAGGTAAGACACAGTATGGACCCAGTTCAGAGACAATTTAGATACTGGCTGTTTATTTATTTTTTGTTTTTGTTTTGTTTTAACATTATTTCAACACCCACAATTGATATTGGTTTAGATATTTCTATAAATATGTGCATATATACATAGAGGTGAGAGGGACTGCTACGATCGATAATTAAGCCTATATACACTTACATACATATATTCAAGTACATTCAAGGCAAAAAAAAAAAAAAAAAAAAAACAACAACAAAAACAAAAAACAAAATCAATAAGCGTTATTTGCAGCACCCTGTTTAAGAGTATATTTTACGGGATATTGACAGGATTAACTGCTGACTGAGTGGGTGATTGGGAGGGATGTATTAGAAATTACCACAGTTGCCCACACTGAGGCCTTTGAGCGTGTTGTTCATGTGTTCATTGACGTCCTTCCAGGCAAAGACAATGGCGCCTTGAAAAGGCTCGGGGTCGCAGTTGCTACAGATGCCCATAACGGCCTTGACCTCCTCCTCGGCCGGCTCGCGATCGTGTGTGCTGATCTCCTCCTCGAGAGTCATCTTCAGCGTCAGGTCCTGTTTGAATTGCTGCCCACCAAAGTCGGCCAGACCATTGTACTTACTAAAAACCTCGCTACTGTCATCCAGTTGACCATCATCAACCACGGATCCGTCGGCGAGCAAGACCAAACCGCGCTTTTGGACCTTTCGCTCCTGTGGTGCCTCCCGCTTAAATTGTATATGTGTCTCTGTCTCATCTATGAACTGCACATTGGCTGAATTGCTGAGCATCTGGAAACGTCCTGTTGTCGGTTCATTCGAGGACGTGGGTATCCCGCGAGGAATGGGCGATAGACCCAGTAGCTGCTGTGCCACCAACCGAGAGCCAGCATTAATTTGTCCATTAACAAAGTTTGTGTTCACTGTAATCGCTTGGTCAGCCACTCCGTTTGGTGGATTCTGCGTGGGCATTGAGTTGGCCAGATTGATGCGAACTCTCGTTGGAATTTGTCCGCTTGCCAGCAGCGAGTGCATCGGCTGTGGTCGATTGATCTGCATTTGTCCATACATATTACTATTAGCTGTAGAATCTCTTTGAGCATACGAACCATTGGAGGAGCACGCGTTGTGCTGGACAGCTCCTGACCCTCGTGATCAAAGTGGTGCACATGATGATGTTTGTGGTCTCGATGAGCCTTGCCCGCGCTCAAAGCCACGCGATAAATTTGAATGAGCGTCACCTCAAAGTGGAGGCCATGGCTTACTTGCCCAGTTATTGAACTGCCGCCCGATCGCAATTTTCCCTTAGCGGGTATTTTATGGCCTACCAGCTGCAAAATTCGATTTCGAAGTTATAAATTGCAAAACAAATTCAACCAGGCGTATTGCGGCTAGTCGGGCGCGATGTCGACTAGCAAATACTCTGCGCAAGTAGAGTAGGATTAATGAGCGATTATAGACTTATTTGACAAAACTGATATTCAATATTTGCAAGTCAGAGTGGTCCAGTTAGTCTCTTGAATTGGACATAGTTTTCGTTCCGTCCCATCGCGTTTGGGTAATTGGAGATTACTTACCGAATTATGGAATCCACGTCCAATGCGCTCTGCTTTCAGCCAGACCTGCCACTCGCCGGTCTTTCCATTCCACGAGCTGCACATATGATGCCATTGGCGCATACGCAGCGGATAGTTCAATCTAAATTTCAAAATTAATGTATGGTTCATACATATGCTGTATATATTGTATACATATATACATATGTATATATTGATTAGAAACAACGTACCTGTACATTTGCTGACCTTTTATGGCCATCGATAGGAAACTGGAATTTTGCGCGTTCGCGACCCAGATTTGTATTTCGCGTGGTTCCTTTTCGACTGTAGAAGTGGAGACTGAGTTAATTTGAGAAATAAAAATTGTCGATGGCTATTATGAAATCAGAGCAAATTGCGTGATGCTGAATTGCAATCGGAAAACCAGCCAGCCAGCCAGCCAGCCAATTAAATGTTATCCAAAAAGTGAAAGATGCTTGATCTATGCAATGCTTCACGACAGTGCTACCAGTAAATACTTCCTTTAAGATCTCGCGGGTTTCTTAAGCTATACGCTTATACTCTTTCCTCGTATTGTAATAATCTGGTGTGAGGAGCAGGCAGTGACCCTTTCTCTCTCTCATATATTAGTACCTGAAATTGTAGTAACTGAACTCCTCTTCATCTGTCTGCTGTTACCATTTGTTTACATTTCCTAGGGTATCAACAATACAATCAGCAACTGTCTCTTTGAGTCTATGAAAATATACATGTAACCTACTCCATAAAAATTTAATAAGCATGCCACGCTGCAGGCTGTGGTAAATACATACATATATATCCGCTGGCCGGTCGGCTATGATGCCAGTGAGAGAGTAATAGCGGGAAACATACAGAAAATCCTGTTAAACATAATAGCTGCGTATGTAATATCTCTATGCTAAGAGCAGCCGTCTACCAGTTTATTTGGCTTTCCATTTCAAAACTGTGTTTAGTGGAGGTGGGGCGGGGCTAGGGATGAGGTGTTGTCCCGAGGGTCAAGACGGCATCTCTCAATTTCTCAGTTACTCCGGAAGCTTTTCACGCAGCTCACGTTGCACATTTAAAATAATCTCAAGCAGTTAAAATAACAAAAGCAGCAGCACTAGCAACAACAACAACAACAACAACAACAACAACAGCAACAGCAGCAGTAGCAGCAACAGCTTACTGCAAACAGGTAAATTTAACGCTTATGTAATACGGTCTCCAGTCAGCGGGACAGTTGAAAATGTTTAAGATAATAGACGCAGAGTGTAAAAATTGTCTTCATATAGTATGATAAGCTCAACTATCACCAACCCTGCTTTTCTTTTGAAACATTCTGGACTGCTTGTATACTTATACAGGCAGGCGGATGCGCACATATAAAATGTCGACTAATGGAAATATTTTTTAAGTTTGATCTTAGAGAGAATCGGAAATACCAAGCCAAAAATCTAGTTTTATCGATATGGCGAAAATGATTTGATATATCTATCATATATATGTTGTAAAAACAGATTACATATCAAGATCGCACCAAGTTATCATATTGATCAGAAAGATATATAGTACGAGAAAAATAACTTTGCCGGCCGACATTTATGAAGCAACCAATATGCCCTGTTTTCTTTGTGTTCTAGGGTATAATAATAAACCGTATTATAGCATCATCACGGCTAACAATGTTGACCATCAAACAGTTGTTAAGCCCCGTCATCATACCTATATATCATCTGTCAATTTCACATCAACAACTACACAAAACCCCGTCACATCAACAACAACATCATCAATAGCATCAACAACAACAACAATATTTGGATCAGGAAGCTGAATCCCTTTCACTTTTTGGGGCCATGATTCGACCCACAATTTGTGTTGGTCACAGATCTCGCAACTAACGTCTTTTGTGCTGGTCGTTTCGCTGGCTAAAGGGGCCCGAATAATGTAAGGGGTCGTAGCTGATTATGATTGTGTTTATGATTAAAGAAAGCATCTTGCCTTCATTTTCATATACAAAGTGATGTAAGCAACTAGTCGATAGTCGCTGTGCTTGATGGATTAGCTACGCACTCACCTTCGTAGGTCAGCATGACATGGTCGCCGCTGTGGTTGGTGAAACGCATCCAGAAACAAAGCGTGAACTGATCCAGCTCGGGCAACTCGTTATCATACTCCACTGCCCCGTCTTGATTGAATGCAAACTTCTTGACACTGCAGCGATCGGAAGCATAGAGATTGGAGCGCGGAAAACTAATAGTGGGCTTTTCAATAACATCATCCTTCAACCCATATGACTTGTAGTGATTATCATGATCGTCAATCAATGTAATGGGATGCGAGGACTCAACCCCATTTATCAGAGCGGCGCGCGTCAAAAGTAGATCGTCTTCCTCCTTAGGCTCGCCGAATTGGGCAAAGCTGGTGGCCAGCTCGTGGCTGCTGCTCGCCTCGCCAGGATGCGATTGCTTTAGGCTGTAGGATGTTATGGGGCTGCCCCCTGACGCGATTGGCTTCCATCCGAGAGAGTTGCCGACGTGAACGAGAAGAAGTAACGCACTGAGCACTAAGCCCGCGCCCCAGCCTTTTTGCCAAAACATTTTACCGGGATATTATGTTGTTGGATTTTTGTCTTTGGTCTTTTTATTTTGTAATTGAAATCGAAGCGATTGTACGTCCGTCTGCGGCGCTGTCTCGCACTTTACTAGTCGGCTACGCATGCTCCAACGCTGTGTCGACCGTAGTCAAAAAGAAGAAGAAAACATAAAAAGCCAAACCGCATACAACAGGCCGTCGCCACGCACAGTGGAGTTTCAAACAAATTTAGTTTAGAAATATACGGGTTGAGAGTGCATGATTATAATTTTTTATTTAGCAGATTGTGAAGGCATCCTGTACATAGAAGATACTATTAAAGTCTTATTCAAATGTTTTTAATTTATAGAACTATTGATTTGGTCTGATTTGGCAACGGCTTAAGAGCCGTGGTCCCACTGTGCGATAGTTGTATGAGTACGTCCGTCGGCCAGTTGTAACAAATGGTAAAATTGTATTGAAATTGAAACTGGTTGGGTTTTTGTAATACCCTGCGCTACCGTGAAATGGGTATGCAAGATCTCGCGACACACACCATTCCGAAGCTGACCTTAAAACACTTTTTGAGTTTGTCACAAACACACTAATGTAAAGCCAAGCTCAAATCTGATCTGAGCTTGAGCATCTTTTTGAAGAACAAGCGCAGCGAATATAGCAGAATTACTGAAAAACTATTAGGGCATTGCTAGTCGAACATACTCGAGCTGAGCACTCTCACATGTTTTGTTTTTGTGCGCTGTAAAGTCGATCTTTTCATTTCAATGCAACAAAGCTATAGCCACGTATGTATATGTGTGTATGTATGTATGTATTTAAGCTAAGCATTACTATCTGCTAAGCACCGACATACTCGAAGCTTCCTCTCTGCCTAACCCTAGTCGCCGAGACAGTTGAATGCGAAAGTATATACATATGTACATGTACGCACATACATGTATAAATATATATGCTTATAATAATAATATATGCATTTATACTTATGAACTAACTGTCTTCACTTTGTCTGTGTTAGCTGCACATCATTAATAAATCAGTCAACATTCCAGTGGCAACTATTGTGTAATGTACCCCCAGAAAGAGTACAAATAAGAGTAATAAGTCTGTCGACCAGAAACCCCTTCTAACAGGGAGAAATAATGCATGACTGAGTATGTGCAGAATGAACATGTAAAGAAATTTTTATTGATCCTTTTGATACGAATTTAGGTATGAAATTAAACTTCTTGTGGCGAAAGCTTCATATAAAAGTCAACCCATTAAACTGACAGCTCTTAAAGAGTACTTTATCTTAATAGATTCTAGCTACATGGCTAGAAGAAAGACTGATGAAACAGTTACTAGTTATAGTTTCTTATATATGTATATTTATGTATGTGTGTCTTATCAATTTCTTTTGTATATTATTTGCAGTGCTGAGAATGAATATAGATATTATATGTACCTGAGAAAGTGAAAGCCTTTTTAGTTTAAAAAAATGGCAAAGAGTTTGATTACCTGGGTGTGTACTTTGTTACGACATTTGTGAATCGCTTTTTCGTTTCGCGATTTGTTGGCCCAGTCCCCTGGGGCTTTCAGCTATAGTTGTTTTCAACTGAGTATCACAATTGAATTCAAATCTATGTGCAATCTAATATCAATTCATCGCAATGTTGGCCGCAATTTGAAGAAATTTATATTTGTATAAAAAAAAATATATATATATACATATATATATATATGTATATATTTATATATATATATAGATATATAGTACATTAATATATTCTAATATATATATTATATAATATTGTTTTAGATTGGTAAACAGCCAGCTCCGTATTATGTAGGCTCGTCGCAGACCTTGCCACGTGGGATGTACGGATCAGATCGTAACAAAATCTCAATGGGTAAGTGATATATGAACTCATGGCTCATTACCCATCTACTTTTCATTCAGCTATAGTAGTTTTTTTTAATTAAATATAAACAAGAGTGCTCTAGTCGAGACTTAAACCGATCATTCTTCGCTTCTTTTATACACATGTTTTTGAAAAACATATATTTCAAAAATATTTATTTATTAAAAAGTACTAAAGCGGGTCGATCTTACAGACGGATATACCAGCTCTCCTGAGCGGAGCACACGGAGCAACTATGAGGAGCCATACTATAGCCAATATGGTACACGCGGACCTGTCGTCGCGCCCATCATAGACGAGGAGCAGAGGTAAGTTGGAAGTGATTTCTTACCGTAAAAATATTGCCGATTAGATATGTATATGCTATGTGTCAATTCAGTAGTAAATATCCTGATTTCGCTAAAGGCTTTGTTTATCTATACACGAGGAGTTCGAAATATAATATGTTTTCTAAATTGAAAATAATATCTGAAATCAAATACAAATTATATTTAGCTAAATAATGATTACGTCGACTTATTGAACTATATCAATAGTACTGATATATGTATGTGTATTATAGTCATTACGCATACTCTCTCTCTCTCTCTCTCACACACACTCTCTTTAACTCTGAGTTTTTCTCTCTCTCTCTCTCTCTCTCTCTATCTCTCTCTCTCTTTCTCGTTCACAGCGATGTCGCCCTTGTGGAAGATCAATATTCGTTGTATGGGATCAAAGTTGGTCCGAATCGTCTGCCACACCGTGGTAATCAGATCTATGATCCAACCAGGTGAGCACCATATGCCAATCGTTGACCTGATGTAGATGTTGATGTTGTTGAGCTATTGTATGTCGCGTAGTCACCCAATAGAAAATTCGAAATGTGAATGTGGACATTGTGGATATTGCGGCGGCGTCTACTACGCCTATAGATCTTAATACGCTTCACACTCCCATTTGTATTCGTTGTGGTAGCTGTAGCAACCGGGTGGAAGTAGGTTGTACCTTTGCTTTTGATCGCCTGCACTATGAGGCACAACAGATAGCCGCCAAAGGAGAGAAAGGCTAGAGCAGTGATGCTAATTTGAAACAAGGTCTGCAGCTTGGATGGCTTCTCTTCAACCCAACTAGAAACAGGATCACTTTGCCACGGATGCGCAGAGCCAACGGCCGATATGCCACGATCGCTCCTTTAAAAAAGACACAAATGCCAGATCTAAGGAACTTTTATAGATTAGTATTCTTCCTACCTATCGGCAGCCATCAAAGCCATTCGCTGGGGTCCATTAGCCGTCTCACTGCAGCCATCGAAGGCCTCGTCAACGTTTGTCTCGTGGCTCTCTGCGTGGCCCATCATATCCATAGATTTCTTCAATACCAACAAATCGTGTATCTGAAAATTTGACAAACAGCTTGCGAATCTTTCTTGCGTGCTGGTCACTATTAGGCAACAAAAAGGCATCGAATGTTCTTCAAACTATTAGTTAAAGCCCGCAAATAGCGTACGTATCTCTTACCGCTGCAGTAGGCCATGATTCTAGCTGTATTTCGTCCACACCTAGTCGACGTGCATGCGAGAAGCGACTGCGCACCGAGAATGGCCATGAATGAAATTGTGCTACAACTCGTACGACTGCAGCAACAGCGGTGGAACGTTGCTTGACTCATGTATTTAGACTTTCAAGCCTACAATGGACCCCATTGTAACTGGTTGAGTCTACAGGGTATACTGGCCTCTAAAAACATTTGTATTATAAGCAATTGTCATCTGCGACCCGACGTGAGCTAAATATATGTTAAGATTTCAACTGAAGATCATTTCTAAATAGAGAAGATTCTGCTTGATTTCGATTTCATCTGTACATGTATTTCCTGAATTATTTCAGGGCAGGGTATTTGCTAGCAGTCACTGCCGATTATAGCACTCGTACTTGTCAAGCTTGGCTGATCAATTAGATCTTGCTGACTTGTCACAAACAGTGGCTCCGATCTATGTGTGAATTATAAACTGTTAAACTTGTTCAAAAGCGTGTCGAATGTTACATTTCCTTTTATTTTACAATATCCTAATATTATTCATTTTGTTCATATATTTGCAGGCCAGAAGATTTGCATCGCATACGTGTTGAACATATGGAGCGTCAATTGGCGAACCTGACTGGATTGGTGCAGAAGGCATTAGTTAACCAAAATCCCCAAATTGCGCCGATACCGGTACCCACACTAGACTCCAACTATCTCGTCGTGCCAACCCAAATGCAAGGTATATACTTTCCTTTCATATTTTTTAATAGCATTACATTGAAAATATTAAGTTTTCTGAGTAAAAACGATTGGGGCAAATATATTATTCGTATATGCAAATGTGTATCCTGTTATATTGATTTTATGATGATTGATGTTATATTCGTATATAGAAACGTCGGACTAAACCCATAAGCTATATATATCACGATCAGCAGTCAAGTATATCAAGCCATTTAAATTTATATGTTCCTCCTTTCGTCCCGGAACCTATAATACCTTGAGCTTTAATAGTAAATTCTCCTCCAGATTGCATATATCGATAGCTTTTCTTATTTTTTATGTGTTGTATACAATCGAATATTGAACAAACTCTGTATTATATATAATTATATTTAGCCAATGGTTCCGCCGATGAGCTCTACATTAGAGAAAAGGCACCTAAGCTGGGCAAGAATTCATGTCGTAAGTGTATCGAAAACGTTGCCACATTCCTCAGTATCCAAATCAATTTTTTTTTATCTTGTTTTTTCAGAAAAATCCGTGTCCTTTGAAAAATCGGTTTCATTTAGTGACGATATACAGGGAATACCCAAGTCACATAGCCCCCTACATGCTGGTAAATACAAACAGATAATTAATTATTTATAAGCCATCATTTTATGTTATATTCTTTATTTTAGCTTTTTTGCTTCGCATATGTTTCATTGTTTTTTGCTTTAATTATTTTGTTTTTCTTAATCATCATACGTATTTAGTTAAGTCTCGTCGGTGTGGACAATTTATGCGTTCGTTGACTTTGATTTCATTCTGACCTTTAAGAGACCATTAAGGGTCGCTTTGAGAATCGTTGTAAACCTATTCCCACAGAGAATACAGATCGAAACTGTTTTGCAATTATATATTAACACTCATACCCTATTCAAAAAAATAATTCTCTGTACCGGACCCAAAAGCTGATACGAAACCAACCAAGCCGGCAATCAAGTCGTCTACTTTGCCACGTACATCCTCCCAAGGTAAGAGTGATACATGAAAGAAACGAAGGCAATTATTTCATTAGTATTATAATTTTTATCAAAAGAATCACGCATGTATTATACGCAAATCACATGTGCATATACACACACACATATATATATATATATATATATATATATATATATATATATATATTGTCAAATTACATTTATATTTTCTATATCCTGAACCGCTATTATCTTTTTAAAAGAGAAGGAAAGAAGCCCACCTACCTCTCTGTCTGTCTATATCGTCTCGTTGATCTCGAGAACTCCGAAAACTAATATTTTGACATTTTAAATATACAATGGATACTACAAATGTCAAAGTAAGTTTGTAGTCTCTCGTAAAGTCAACGCAGATTGCAAATGTTTCCGATCTTAAAGATTCACCTTTAGTCTCTCGTTAATACATGCTAAAGATTTATTTCAACGAAATAAGCTTAAAGCTTAAGCTTTACTGCACACATATAATTATGTTCTATATTTAAGTTCTGAAAAAAAGAAGATTTTACATCTAGAAGCACAAGGTTCAGAGTATCTGCTAGTCGGACATACTCGACTAGGCTATCACTCTACATTGCTCTATAATTTAATGCAATCCACAGAGCGCGACCGCCTAAAGCCTCCGCCACCGCCAAAGCCGATTGTGCTGGCTCAGACTGCGCATCCCAGCTACAGGGCAGACATTGCACTCGCCCCCGAGGTCTACAATCACCTGCGTGGTCTGCAGAAGAAGGCAAAGGACTTGCGCATGGAAGTACGTACACTAAGACGGCTATCGCAGGCTCAGTCCGTTGCAGTACGAGAGGATATCAAAAGCACCTTCATGCGTATACGTGCCACATTGTTGGCAAGCAGCGGTGGCAGTTTTTGGGGCCAAGGCGATCAGGACACTACGCGTATATCGCGAGAAGAGGAACTGTATAAGCAGGAGGTCATACGGCTGGAAAAGGATCTCAGTGACTTGGAAGCGTCGGTTGAAAATCTGCGCGGCGAGGTGATCAATCGACGAACGCGCGTCAATATGACTGCAGTCGAGGACATGGCCCTGGTTTTAAGTCGTGCAAGGTATCATCTGCTACCATTCGTATTCCTTACGCATACCCCAGTCAAGTCTCTAACTTTACAGCAAAACTGTCGCTGAACTGAAGCTCAAGTTTCCAACTTTGTCAAATGGCTTGCGATGCATACTGTCCAACGAAATGGAAAAAGTAGTACGAGAAGAAAAGTTCCTAAAAGAAGAGCCCGATCGGTTGGAATCGGCTTTGCGTCGCTGTAAAAAGCTAACGGGCACATTAGTTACACTTAAACGGTTTGTAGATTTTCCAACAAATTTTTGAGTACTCTGGAACCCAAGTAAATGGCTAAGTAAGCATATATCGGGTTTTTTAATTGTACATAAAGATCACACATTCAGAAGAACATGGGTCCAGGGTATCTGGCTATTCGGGCATCCCCGACTAGACCCCTCTTAGTTGCTATTGCTGATGGAACCACTTCTCTTTCTATAATTAGTTTGGCGAGCGTACAGGAACAACGTTTGCCCCCCAATGAGCCGTCAGTCAATGAGGAGTCTTTACGTTCCGCAGATATTTCGGTCCCCGACAAGGTAAGTTGCCCAATTGATAAATCTATAGAGATATTTTTGATGAACAATTACACAAAAAAAAAAAATTAGTTACTTAAAAAACACCTAGGGCTCTATAGCCAATACTAATATTTGCGCATAAAACACCGTTTCATACCGTGTCATACATATTAATATATATATATATATAATAATGATTAACGAATATTCTTTGTATTATTTTGATGACAAAAACTAGTTGCTTTTGACCGAAAGAAGTATTTGCATTGGCTGAGTTTCATTTTAAATGATGAACCTATTTTGCACATTAGAATCCTTGCTAAATTTTGTAAAACCCGCTGACTGAATAACTTAAATAACTTTGCATCGACTGCCTAAAAGATGGCATTGTTTGCATTGATCTAAGGTATTAACAACAAAACAACCTTTAAACTTTACATCCGTCCATTCTCATTTTTATTCATACATGTCCATCCGTCTGTCCATCTGTTTACCTTAATAACGAAAACAGAAATTCAATTGCTGATAAGAAATGTTTTATAAAATGCCCATAAGATCCTGCTTTTGCAGTGTATATCGTTGTTCTTTGATGCAGTACTATAAATTTTAACGGGAAGTCAGAAATACATATGTAAAAAAAAAGTGGAGTTGTATCCTATTTTTGGAGTATCTATAATCAACTGTGATATGTGATTTTAATGCTTAAGCATGTAATAAATATCCCAAATCTATTTTTTGAGCACACCTCGTTATACAATACAAGTGCATTACTTGAGGAGGCCTTTTTGCCTTTTTTTATAAATCAGCAATTGAATAAACATAGCTGAGGCTAGAATAAATATATAATGAGTACAGATTTATTTTGTTGATATATCAAATTTAATGGGACTTAATAGACAATTTACTGACTGATAATCATTTGGCCTATGTCCTATATATATATATTTATATATATATATAGGAATGTGAAACTTACTTAAACTTCATTTCATCCTTAATACTGCGCATCGACTATTATCGACTGTTTTTCATTGAAATTACAATCTAGTTGTGCAAGGGTTTTATATAATATATAAGCAAGCTATTTAGTGCTACCTTTGTCAATCAATTGTATTTATTCGATTCGATTCATTTGTACGTATGCTTTTTTTTATGGTTTAGTTTTATTTTAGTTCTGGTTCCTCTGTTCATTTCTGTGCTGTTTTTACTATAAACAAGTTGCAATTGGCTGTTAATAAGTAGTTTCGTTTGTTTTAATTTCTACTGCGTCCACTTCATTGTACTTGATTTAGTTTATATATACATACGTGTAGAGTTCACTCCAATCCCGAGAGAGTTTATAAAAGGCGATGGCTTCACCGATATTTCCCAAGGGCTAAAACATTTTTGTTGTTTTTAGTTTATTTGAATTTTGTTTGATAAAGTGAAAACGTTTTACGTATTGAAACACGAAAAATCATATTCATACGTTTGACAAAACAAACACCACCAAAAACCAAAAGCTTAAAGTCTTATTAAATGAGGTTTACCTAGTGATATCGTTTTCTTCTTCTTGCCCCTTTTTTTCGAACTAACAATTTTTGATATCGTATACAACAACAACAACAACAACCCACATAGTTTAACTGGCGATGGAGTTCTAACTTCAAAGAGGCAATTACTGAGTAATGACTGAAAACACAAAAACTAAAACAAACAAAAAAAAAAAAAAAAAAAATACAAAAAATAATAAAATAATAATTAAACCGAAAATCATTTTCAAAACAAAAGCAAACAAAAAATTAAAAACTCTCATAAAAAACTATGTCCATTTTATTTTAGCTGAAACATTATTTGCTCCGCATTTAAAGCATAACTAGTTTATATTTTTGTATACCATTTACTAAACTTAACTTTTTAACTAATACAAAACTCATCAAATGCTATCTATAAGAACAAAACACATTTACCAACTGCAATTATATATCACTAGTTAACTATATACATATATATGTATATAATAATATATATACATATATATATATATATATATATATATATGTATATATATATATAAAAGCTTATGTGTGTATACATATACATATATGAATGTGTGTGCGTAATGTGCTTTCCAAAAGGGGTTTCTCTGAGCTAAGCGTTGCAAACATATCGGCTGCAATACTTTCAAGGAATTTACATACATATAAATAAGCTACGGATCAGAGTATACTATAAGATAATATAGATCGAAATTTTTGTATCGCTAGTCAAATTTCAAGTAAATCAATCAGTGAACCACTGAATCAATCAAGAAAGGTAAATAGCATTGACAAACAATTTATTATACATGTTTTGAAAGACTTAAAAAGCAACAACCTCTGTGGTAGATAAATCGTTTTGATTCCCTCTTCCATTATCTACATACTTTCCTCCCAGATGTCCCCTTAAAGTATTAATAAAGAATACAAAATACAACAACAATATCAAAAACAACAACAAATTAAACAAATATGTGATCTCCTCAACACCTTCCTGTGTGCTCAAATACTTCTATTATTAATAATTGTTTTCAATTGCTTTCGTCTGTGGTCGCCCCTGCACCCCTCTACTTCACACACATCCTACTATTTCTATACTGTTTGGATTGTAAAATTATCATCAAAGGATTTCCAGTAATTTATAAATTTCATTATATTATATATACTGGTAGGCAAAACAGCATTTCAAATAGTATAGCAAAGTGTACTGCTAATCAATTTTTGTTCATTATAGACAATACAGAGCATAACAGTCAAACGGTATTCCAAAATATAACAGACAAATAAGCTTTCTTGTAGAACAATTGTAGGCCTAATTACTTTTTCTATATATATTAAAAGTATAACAGTATGGCAGTATAACAGATTTTCACTGTTTAAAAATATATGATACTGTATCTTCAAATGTAAATCAATTCTTAGCCAACCTAGTACAACAGTATAAGAGATTTTGCTATAAATACATTGTACAATAGAGCAATAGATAATGCTATATACATACATACATATATAATTTACTGCATATGCATAAGTTTCAAGTCAGCTGGATGTAACAGTATGACAATATTACAGGCTTTGCTAAAAATATAGAAGATAGCTCCTAACCGAGTAAAACAGTTTGGCAGTATAACTGAATTTGCTATAAGTACAATAGAACAATCTATGATCATCTCATATGGCGAACATTTCTAATATGACAGAGTGTTCCTTATCCATGCTACAAACAAGCACTAAAAACATATTGTTTGCGAATAAATTCTTTTCGACATTATTGTTATTATTTGACAACAGTTGGTTCCGAAATGATGAGATAATTTGCAATTGCAACATTTTTTCCGCTCTCTGACATTTAGCGAAAAATTCCACATTCTTTTCAAACTAATTACAATCTGTTCTCTACATCGATTTCTTATTTGTGTTGATTGATTAATTTTTTAGCATTTCTTTTTGTTTTACTTTTCATTGGTATTCCTTTTGTAAAAAGCTCAAAAAGTTTAAATATGATACTTAATAAATTTGTGTGCATGCGCATATATGTGAAGGTCCCGTTTACTTTCTACTGGCTAAGAAAACTAAATTGTACATTTAATTTGTATGCTTATTTCATCGAAAACGCATCAACAACTCTGACAACAAGAAAATTACAGCATTTTCAGTTCAGCTCACATCTAAGAAAAAGACAACAAAAGAACACAAATTAATTGAATTCAATAACTTTCTCCCTTGAATACAGCCGCCGAGTTCTCCAGATGCACGAACTAAATATTACATGCAAAAACGACGAAAATAAAATATATATGCATAGAACAACTTTTGGAAAGATATAGCTTCGGAATTCCGAAGACTTAAAACAAATATGCTAACATGTTTATAGAATGTTAATTTGCAACAAGAATTTATTTTTTGTTTGTTAAGAAAAGCTAGTTGAATATCAAAAAACAGAAAAAAAAAGATAATAATAATAATATTTTTGTATTAATGTTGTAGTTGAAAAATGAACTATGTCTATATACAAAATCTAGTATCAACCTAAATGTACCTTTGTTAATGTATACACAAATCATCCTTTTAAGCGTGCAGTCAATATACAAAATTAATCAAATCAATCCAATTGAACAAATCGAATTCTCAAGCTCAAGCTCTTCAAAATGTTCTCACTCATCGATTGTTGTCTTTGAAGTTTTAACCATCTAACATATTTACCCATCCATCATCGATTGCTCTCTTTCTCATTACATATATATATACTATATATATATATATATATATGTATATATTGTTTTATTTTTACTACGACTATCTATGTACCTCTACTAAAAATATGTGCTTAGCAATATATGCCGTACTATCTCACAAAATATTTAATCGGTGGAGCTTTGTTTATATACATATATATATATATATATATATATATATATATCTATATATATACATATATATATATAAATATATATATATATATATACATAAAGTTCATAAGAGCTAATGGTAATCTCCCAGTTAATTTATTGTTTTTTTTTTTCCTTCCTTTTCTTTTTATAAATGAGATAATTAGAAATCGAATTCCAAATTATTAATTGTGTAAAATTTAAAATTTATTTGAGCAAGCATGCGCTTTATTGCATTGCATGCGATTGGAGTAGTTAGAGAAAGACTGTTCACAATTACTTTTTGTTATATTATTGTTATTACTAGCAAAAACAAAAAGCCTTGAAATTTATGTTTTTGTTTCTAGTTTTTGCATGTCATGTTTACGCCGAACAAATTAAGCAGAAAAAAAAGTTACCGTAAAACTACCAAGTCATTCGAATTTGAAAGACGTAAGAAGGCTCTAGTCGAGACTGCTCGACTAGGAGATACCCTGAACCGACCAAGCTGATACTCTAAGAATTTATTTGTTGAATAATTTCGTTTGTAGACATACAATCTTAATGAAACCTTTAGAACGTACATTTTAAAACACAAGTCTCTTGGGGGCGAATGAGTTATCGAAAATATAATAAACTCGTACTACATAAAAAATTTTAGCTCTCTAGCTCTTATAACTTCTGAGCTCGAAGCACTCATACAGACGGTCGGACAGACTCAGACGATATCGACTCAGCTCATCGCCCTGACTAAGAATATATATACTTTATGGGGTCTGCGATGATTCCTTCTGCCCGTTACATAGTTTTTACAAAACCATTATACCCTGATTTCCTATTTTCAATGGGTTCAGGGTATAAAAATTGAGTTGAGTAATGCGAAGCATGTTGTGGGTGAGGTATCGAACTACAAAGTGTCTTTGAAGCAATTATCATTTACCTTCAACTATACATCTTTTTCTCAGTGGGTGTTAGACAGACCTATGACTTCATATGGCTCTGTTTATCCTTTAAACGAACAATACAACATGGCAAACATACATAATTATGTCACGTGTTAAAGCACTTCCGACAGAAGATTCACTTTACAATACCCTAACACCTTGGCGGGATGATAATTCAAATGTTTCAGCAACATAATTAGGATTACAGAGGGCTCAAGGCATCTTTCAGTGGAACATGGCCAACTGGAGTACATCCACCTGTTAACATCTTCTGTATATTTGTCATCCTAATTTTAAGTTCAAACTGTCCCCGGGTGTTACTACATACTACATGACAAAGCTTTGCATTTTATACCCTGAACCCATTGAAAATGGGAAATCAGGGTATAATGGTTTTGTTGAAATGTATGTAAAAGGCAGAAGGAGGCGTGGCAAACCCCACAAAGTATATACATATATTCTTGATCAGGGTGTCGAGTTGAGTCTATTTAGTACTATTCCTCTGTCTATTTCTTTCTCAGTATTCCCTCAACGTATTTCCTTTACGTAATTACGTAATTCCTCTACGTATTTCCTATACGTAATACATCTACGTAGTTCCTCTACGTCTTTAATGCTTATAATTCACACACTCTACTTCACTTTATTGCGCTGACCCCCACCAGGCCTGGACGAAGACTGAAGACTGACTGAAGAAATGCTGCAGCTGCTGCCCTTTATATAGGGCCACTTTTACTCAAGCACTGTCTCTCTTAAATGTTGAGCCTGACGGCAGATAGAGCTCGCTGCAATCGAGCGCTCTGTGCTGCTGTAAGCATTCTAGCTTCGTTTTACCTAAATACAAATACCAAATGAGAACTGCTGCATACACATAGACAACTTTAATGATCTTCTGCACTTCTCTTCTTGCCTTTACTTTTACTCAAGTATGCGTGTGTGCGTGCCTATGTATGTGTGTGTGTGTGCGTGCCTATGTATGTGTGTATATGTGTGTGTGTTTGTGTGTTTGTGTGTGTGTCTGCGTGTGTGTGTGTGTGTGTGTGTGTGTGTGTGTGTGTGTGTGCGTGCCTATGTATGTATGTATATGTGTGTGTGTTTTGTGTGTTTGTGTGTGTGTCTGCGTGTGTGTGTGTGTGTGTGTGTGCGTGCCTATGTATGTATGTATATGTGTGTGTGTTTTGTGTGTTTGTGTGTGTGTCTGCGTGTGTGTCTGCGTGTGTGTGTGTGTGTGTGTGTGCGTGCCTATGTATGTATGTATATGTGTGTGTGTTTTGTGTGTTTGTGTGTGTGTCTGCGTGTGTGTGTGTGTGTGTGTGTGCGTGTCAGAAAGACGCGAAGAATTATTAAAATATCAGTTCTCCGAAGGGTTCAGGCGATTTCCTAGTCGAGCAGTCTCGACTAGAGCTTTTTTACTTGTTGATTTGATAATGTACTTGCCTGATTGTTTGTCTTTTATGATTGTTGTGGCACATTTTCTCTATGTATCTTAAAAACATATATATATACTTTGGTACTATGCACAGCATGATTTATTTTTCTACACACTTTATTATGTTGACTATGAAAATATTTTTTTCTTATGTTTTAGCCTGTCTCACTAGATGGGCTTTCATACAATGTATTAATTCTACAATACAGTACCACATAAGAAATTATGTATATATATATATAGATATATATTTATATATATATATATGTATAAATGTGCAATGTTTTTTATTAAACTTCATTTAACTTCACAAATTGTTGACAACTTTTTGCATCGATTTACAATTTTACTGTAATTATGTATTCTTTATAGCCAATCCCAACACCCAGGATGGGGTCGTTCCCTGTCGGCGGGGGACTCGCACCCGAAAACGCACTCGATGCTCTGCTAGACGAGTTAAAGACATTTTCAAAGCCAATTGCCCAACAACAACAGCAGCAGCAGCAGCAGTTGCAGCAACAACAACAACAACTAATGCAACAACAGCAGCAGCAACAACAACAAAAGCAACCATTTGAGGTAAATGATTGGGCTCCAAATATACATAGATAATTTTCCATTTTGATATATATATATATATATATATTTATGTATCACAGGTACGCCCTGAAGATTCGACATCTGATGACAGTGGTCAGGCAGCGATACAGAGCACCGTCACCACGCAAATATCTCAGGCACGCCTGCTCACAGAGGCGAACGTCGTCAATATGCAACAGGCGACCACCAACAGCATGGTCATGGCCGTTTCTAGTGGGGCAACAACGCATTTGTCACGTGGTGCATTGACCCATCAGCAGTCGCAACAGCAGCTGATGGTGCATACCAATATGGGAAGCTTGCGTCGCCTGCATTCATTTCCCAGCGAATCTGACAACGAGCTTCCACCCCCACTCGCAAATGGTAGTGGCGGTGGTGGTGGTGTTGGTGGTGTCAGCGTCAGCAGCAACAACAATAAACCACCAGTGCCCGAACGCAATGCCGATTTGATAACAAGAGTGGGTCACAAGCGCATACCGCCACCACCGCCGCCGCGTACCAGCTCACGTAGTCCACTGGCCAGTCCGACAAGCCCAAATCTGCCACAGAACATAGCCGCTGCCACAGCAGGTGCTGCTACCGCCGCCGGTACCAACATGGTGGACAATAATGTGATGAGCATCGAGACTATCGTCATCGGTGGTGGTGACACTTCAAGCGGCGACAACTCCAGTGGCAATGAGTCTGGCAACGATCACGCACAGCGGCAGGTGGCACTTGAGATGCGCCACCAGGAGTTATTGAAGAAGCAAAAGCTATTGCAGGAGCAGTACCAACGCTTACAGCAACTGAGCAAGATACCATCGGTTGACGTATCCGGGCCCCCACATCCCGGCAATGAATCGAATATACAGCAGAAAATAGCCGCAATCAATTTGTTGGCCTGTGAATCGATGGGCAGTGATCCGGCTGCAGCAGCGGCGGCGGCAGGAGCTGCTGAGAATGCAGCGGGTATAAATGGTGTATTGAACAGTGATGCTACGGGTGGTGTGGTTGGCGGCGTTGTTGGTGGTGGTACAAATGCAGGAGCTACTGCTTCTGCTACTGCTGCTGTTGCTGCTGCTGCAAACACCACAATGACCACCAAACAGGTGTACGAGACGGAGATACTCTAACACAATTGGAAATTGGCGTGGAGCGAAACGAAAATTGATATTTAACTGTAGCATCAATATACATACTATATTCTATATATACACATATGTATATGTACATATGTATGTGTCTCTGACACGTCGCACAAACTGCAGCTTAGTATATCTCTATCTCACTCTCCCTCTTCCACTCTCAATCTTTGTCATTATTGTATATGTTTCTTTGTCATATGCATGAATTTCAACTCTGAACTGTATTACACTCTTTCTCTCTTCCATCCCTCTCTCTCTCTTTCTTTCTTTATCTCTCTCTCTCTTTCTCTCTTTCTCAATCCATGCCAAATACAGACATCAGACGAATCACATACGAAGACTAAAAGCCTTCGGCTCTGTAATACTATTAAAACTTGAATAATAGGATTCTTAAGAATGTTAAGCAGCTAAGAAGTACTCCCATTCGTGTTAAATTTAAATGTCTTATATATTTCGTAATACGTTTGTGTGCCAGGCTACATGTATGTATTGCCGAACGAAAATCAAAAATTAAATGAGAAAACCAAAAACAAAAACGATGTAGCTCCATCGTTATGTAGATGTACATCGAATAAATGTACGTACTAAGCTGTTTGTCCCTGCTTAAAATATTTTGAGCAAATTTCAAACATTAATAATTATTAGAATAGTTGTTAAGAGATACCAACACATGAATTGAATAACTTGCCTATTTTCCACCACTAGCCACACAAAACAACAAAAATATATGAAAGACCATCTCACTAAGCAAAGAATACATGTGTGAATGTGTGCTATATGCTTAGTGGTCGTACATGGAGAACAATGAATGATACTTAAGCTATTTGAGTGTTTGATCAAGTTTACTTTCATATATGTCTCATTTTATAATTTTTTCTTTATTTCTTCTTCTTCTTTGGTATGGGACGTGAGACTGATAATTCTATATATCTAGGTCATCAAAAAAAAAATAAAATAAAATAAATAAATAAAAAAAAAGAAGAAGAATCTTCAATAATAAGTACGAAAATATTTCTTAGAAAATAAAACTAGCTAATTTTATTCCATTACACGGAAAATTCTTTCCAAAAATAAGTAAAACAGAAAAAACTGATATATACTACATGCCTTTTGTTGTCGAAAGCCCAACGTTTTGGTTAACAATATTTGATTTTTGGGAAGAGTCGTTTTCGGACTTCCGAAAATATATATGTTATAGCTGATCTGTAAATCTCATGAAATGGGACTGGGGGTATACATTGAGTTACTTCTCTATGATCGATTGTAGTTAAAAGTCATATATTTGATATCTTTTTATTGCACAGCACTTCCTAGCTAAGGATTTTTAGATACATATAGGTTATACACATGTTTTTAGCCAATCGGAATGATTTTAATTTAAAGCAAACGAATTTTGTATATACCATACAAACTTTTTAACCATTTTTGAAAGTCTCCAATTATACATTTAATTTAATATTTCACCCGTACACCATACTTGTAGCTATATTAGATAAATATATATACATATATTTATTTATTTTTATTTACTTAAGTAAAATATTTTGTAAAAAATCGGTAATTGTATATTCGCTGGTTCATCAATACATATACCATAGATGCATATATCGATATTGATCGATCAATTTCAATTCATTACGTCAAAATCAACTCTCACTGTTTCGAATAAAAACAAAATGTGAAATAGTGTAAAGATACATATGTCTTAAATTTTAATATATATTATCGTGTTAACGATAATTGATATATAATATATTACAAATCACTGTACGAAATATCTAATTCAGTTTTGAATTATTTAATATAACAGATAAAAGAAGTAAGGGAGAAACAATGCGCTCAAAAGAACTATACACAATAATACATTCTCTTTATGATAATGGAAGGCACTTTGTTCTTGTTTTTGTTATTGTTTAATTCGAAATTATTTGTCATACATACAACGAAAAAAAAATAAGAATTTTGAGTACAGCGATAAGAAGTACGAAGCAACATATGTGAAAGTATTTAACTACTATAAAGCTGCAAACATAATAATATTTATAATATACTACTTATAACAAACTATTTTAAAATATTGTAATATGCAACTGTATGCGTGTATTGTATGAATACGTAAATGTTTTTCTTATAAGGCACAGTAAAAACACACTCGATTGAAAAACTTATAGTGAAAACTTAAAACGTACATGACATTAAGTTTTATGAACATTAATAACAATGATAATAATAATGAAATCAATATCGAAAATCATCATGCATAGAGATGTAAACATAACAGATGCGCATTTTTTTTTTTTTTTTTTTTTTGTCTTAAAATTATTGTAATGATAATATATAATTCAATTGCAAGAAACAATAAAGATATCATATGCAAATTTATTTACGCATTGTTTTCGTGGCTAACTTACATGTTCATCCAAGATCTAAATTTGGCATTGAAAAAAAAGGAAACAAAAATATAATATATATATATATATGTTTATATATATATATGTATGTATATAAATTCTAAATGTAGCAATACAACATGTTCGATAGCAGTTTCTATATTATTCACGATCAACATTAATCTACATAATTCACATAATAATAAGGCATGTAAAATGCATATACATAACATTTGATTACAACTATGTATATGGGCTATTTAAAAATAGATACATGGTCTATAAAAGGCACATTATCATTGATATACATTGTAATCTGTCATGGTCAGGTGACATTTGGATATGTTACTTTCCATTTACTTCGATTCTTTTTATATGTAGCTTCATAACTAATCTCGAAAACATACTTCGACACTCTCTTAAAACAAAAAGACGTATGTATCAGCTATATAAATATGAATATGCGCTCCGCAGTTTAGCTTATCTATGACTCACAAAGACAGTCGCAAGGCAGTTTTGGCATTTTGCTAGCTGGCCATGGTAGATAACCAGCTGTTTTGAAGACCCAATAGTCGTACGAAACTTTCGTGATCAGAGCTAGTAAAAGAATTACCTCTGCGGCTATTAGATAGTATATGTAGTCAGTCCAATCCGGTGGCGATTGACATAGCTTTGTCTCTTGCAATTCAATAACACTCTGAGGTAAGTTGCGGCATCTAATATCCATGTAGTCCGGTATATCTGTGCTGCGTTCCTTAAGCCAGTTTTGCAGCGTTTTTGCCGAATTACAATCACATTGAAGTCGATTCTCTGCTAGATAAATGCGACGCCCAATCCCAGTATCCATAAGAGCATTGTTCAAAAAATATTCGGGAATCTAAAAAAAAAAAAAAATTAATTTAAAAAAAATTCATATGTGTACTGTATAATTTTTTAAATATGTATTATATATTTACCTTAGTCAGTGAATTGTTGCGCATGTAAAGGCGTTGAAATTGTTCAATAAACTTTGTGCCCTCAAATTCGTAAATGGATGATATATGATTGTTATCGGCGTCCAGTTTGACAATATTGTAATAGGTGGGATTCGTATGGAAGTGATCGCCAAGTGTGCTTATTTTGTTGTTGCTTATGTTTAGAGTGAACGTATTGTCCGGCAGCAAAGATGGGAGTTCAATCAGGCCAAGATTTGAACAATCCACATGGCAAACGGTACGAGATTGATCCCCCTGTATTATCATCATATTATATATGTTACAAGAACAGTTCCCATAGTTCGGAATAACTGGGCACTTGGTTCCACACTTTTTGATACTCTCAAGCTGTTTGACCGACACTAAATTTGTTGAATTAAACCACTTGTGTGTCGCATTATACAAGCAAAAAGAGTTTTCCGGATTTACGAAGTTGAATGAATCACCGTAAATAATCTCGTTTAGAGGCTCACAAAGCAAACGCATGTTCCCACTAAAGAAAATGGTTCTTTATAATTATAATAAACTTGATTTGCCGTAGAGCGAGAAGCTTACCTAATGTCTAAAGCTATGTGTTTGTTTTGGTTGCGATTCGGAACACGTGACAGCAGATTTTTCGATATACCAAAAAACTCCAGTTGAGGCACATCCTTAACGGCTCGCGATGCGATGTCTGATATATTATTGTTTGATATATTAAGGCACTTCAACTTCGAATGACGTGGAAAGGCATTTGTTAATTGCATAATATTGCCATCTGTAACGGCGAGCGACTGCAGCGATCGATATATCGGATTGGAAAGGTTCATGGCCTGCACGCTGAGGTTACGCACATGCAGATTCGTCCATTTGGATATGTTACTGCAACTTGAGATCATTGAAATGTGCGTAATGTTGCAACAGTACCATGAGTTGGCTCGCGTCGGATGCTCCCGGCACTGACAGCTGTTCGCATCGCGATCACGAGCTTGGAGATTCTGGGATTGCAATAGACTACCATTCTGTGCAGTAATCGCAGTCATATTGTCCGTCATGTTTTCTTCACCATCATCTATCCTAACACCAGAGAAATCCAAACGATCGAGTACGGGTGGCTCATCGCCACTACTGGCATTGTGGCGCCGCCAGTTGAGACACAACTCTTCTTCTGCGTAAAAACAATTCTTCAAGTAATCCGGCAATTCAGAGGAGACTGCAGCCGACGGAGCTGCAGCGGTTGTGCTTGCTACTTGTGTTACAGCGGGCCCTGAATCCGCTTTCTCAATATCAATTTGTCTCTCGATGACCGCCTGATGCGGTATGGGTGGCGGAGTAATGGCAAACGTCTCCATCGATTGCGTTACCAACTGGGCCGACGGTGCCACAGGAGTTGCAGCCAAGGACTGTGGCGGAACTGTTTCTGCGGCTAGGTCTTCCGGACGTGCGCATGCGTGAGCAAGCATTACGATTAGAACCAACTGCAAAAGCGGAATTCAGATAGTAATTGTCTGCTAATAACGGATAGTCAAAACGGAAATCAAAAACAATATGTATGCATGCAAATATTGACAGTGTACGCCCTCAATATTGACAGAGATAATTAGCGCTCAGCTGTAATTCGATAAGAAGGCTTGGCCTGCTGTTAAGGCAATTAAGTTAAGTGCGGGCAAGGGGCGAGGGTCAATGTAACCCTTATACTAACCAGCCGAACTCGATATGGTAATAACGATATGGTAATAAATACATACATATATGTATGTATAAAAAATGTATGTACATAAGTGGTTTATGGATTAAGGCTTTTTGATATTCATTTACAAATTCATACATACATACATACATATTTATGTATATTCTTTAACATGAGCAAACATGAAAATTTATGGGATATTTGATCAAATATACATACATATGTATGTATGTATATGAACGTTTCTGGTAATCAGATATTTTCGTGGAATGTATGCACATATACACAGTTATGAACATAAAACTAAATGCATATCAACATTTATGTGACTGTGAGTTTTACAAATTCGCAAAAACAAAATTCAGCTTAATGCCACAATTCATGCTTTTATGTCCGAAAGATGTACTAAAGCAATTAGTTAAAATATATGATCGTACTTTGATGTCGTACAATTACATTCAATAAATACCTTTGATAAAGCTTAAGCACACACAACAACAAAAACAAAAAACACAACAAAAGTGCATATATACATATAACGTCCGCATTCATATACACATATGTACATATGTACATACATACATATTTATATACAAGCCGTATCCATATGTAGACGCGTATGCGCGTGTCACTTACGTCTTTAAAGGCAATCATTTCATTTGCTGCGTTACGCATCAACGGAAATTGCGATTTGGAAAATCAGTGTTTTTATTTTTGAAAAAACAGATCACATTTTATATTTGATTTTATATTTTAAACTGTTTGCGCATACTAAAAATACAACATTGCAAAATGGTTCTCAGCCATATCAATTAGGCACATACGTTAAATAAAAATATTTGATTTGCGTAAACAAAAATACAGGAGTATATATTTTAATCAGAAATGTAGAAAAACAATATAAAAGTGTATGTTATCGACAACAATACGAACGCAACAGTGTTAACGTTTCCCAGGCAAATCGTGGGTCTTTTTGCACACAAACGCAAACTAAAATGGTACTAAAAAATACTATGCGCATGAAATAATTCAGTATTTTCTGTTTGGCATTTCATTTCATAGATCTGCTCTCTTCATACAAATGTAAAAATGGATTTAATGAATCATATTTTGATTGTCTTTAATATTGCTATCTTTTTCTAAAGATCGAGCAAACAAGCAAGTAGCTGTTCTTTGTACCATGAGCTGTATCAGATGTTGCACCGAAGATTCAAAGAGAATCTATCGCGGATAATATAAAGCATTTGAATTTCACCAGTTAAGTCTTTCTTTAGTTATTTTTCAAACAGTGAAAACCATAATTAAAATGCCAATTGATACCCGCGAGCTAATGGAAGCTATTGCCATCATAGCCGATGAACGAAATATTCGGGTTGCTGTTAAACAATCAGGAAAAGGAACAGCGATTTGTGCTGCTTGCTGCTTTGCTGGCGGCCTATTGATGGGTCCTGTGGGCCTAGCTGTTGGCGGCGCTGCCGGAGGAATTGCTGCCTATAAAATGACCAGTGGTTAGTTTATTTGTGTTAAATTACGAACTCTTAGTAAAATTTGTGTTCACGTATGTGCATATGTATGTATGTATATTACAGGTACATTTAGGCCGCTGGGAGAAGTTATATTGAACGACTTAACAGACGCACAACGCGAACAGCTGGTGCAACATGTGACGACAGCCGTAGCCGACGTACGACCAACGGATTTAGTAATGTTGCTGCCTTTGATAACGCAGAACGCATCCATTCAACAGGCAGTGCTAAATACAATTATGTCCTTTGTTACAAATGAGCTACGGATGCAGATCATTGACTGATTGAACTGTTGTATGCGAGAACGTGATTTTACTTATGTACCATAATTCTATAATTAAAAAAATTCCTTAGAAATTATTAGTCTTGTTAAAAATGCACAGAAACTACAAAGAGGTCGAAAATATTAACAGCAACACGAATGTAACTAGCTGTTTATACTGCTCTGTAAATAATTGAACTTTACAATATAATTTACTCAAGAAGAAAGTAAATACAACGTTGTACTAAAGTACAGAACGTAATTTTATTGATAACAAAATATGTATATGCCCTAAATACTATATGTACATGTGCACCATGTTAATAAATGAGATATTTCTGCTATTCCCACTCCACGTTGACTTGATCCCAATCGTCAACGAAGGGCTGATCAATGGTATCGATTAGTAGTCCACAAAATAGACAATCGGCGGCAAGGATCTCTTCGATTTCCGCTTTGAGATCAGCGCGCTTCTTTAGTTGCTCAGCTGTGTTATCTGACGAGCTGATTGTTTGTGCCATTAACGTTTCCAGCTGCTGCTTGAGTAACGTTAGCCGGCGACTTTGATCCTTGCTGATCATGGGCATCACCTGCTTCTCCAGGCAGTCACTGTGGAACTTATGTCCGCAAATATACACAAAGAACGGTTTAACTAGCAAGATGAGATCACATATATCGCAAGCGTCCTGCGCCTCCATCCGAATGCTGTGTGCTTTTAATTTACGCAACTCCTTGCAGACCCGATCTGACTGCTCCTTCGACTCAGCCATTTCTCGCTGCAGCTCCTGTATGCGTTGATTATAGTCCTGCAGAAAGATTCATTTCAACTTAATAAGCAAATTGGAAAAATGTGAACTAAAACCTCACTTTTAAAGCATCACAAATAGCCTCTTTAAAGTTATCAATCTTCTCAAAGTCTGAGAAAAAGGGCAGCAGATCCTCAATTCGCAGCAAGTCGCATTGCTTTAATAAACTTAACGCCTTCTTCACGTCGTTTGTACCCTTTATGTCATGGTATGCTACAAGATTACAGTTTTTAATATACTTTCACTTTCTTACTTAAAGTAAGCATATTTAAATAAATAATTTACCAATTCGTAGCCACAATTTGCGTCTTGTCTCTCTGTCCTGAGGCTTGGACGCCGTATCTTTGGCCAATTTCATATCGAATCCCAGGGCCAGGTCGACTGCAGTTGTCCACATGCAGAGCATGCACTGAAGGAACACACATGCTTCCTTTACATCCAGCTCGGTGCACACTTTTAAAGCAAAGTGAATATCGTAGTGCACTAAGGACTCATCACGTCCCTGAATCTCTAGATATTTCATCAGCAACTTTGGATCGTATTTCGCATATAGATGCAGGAGAAAGTTGTGTATAGCTTCGTTTACAGTGTTTAGTGTGTATACGGCAAACTCAAGATAGCGTATCACCTGCTCACGCTGCTCCTTCGTATCAATTACCACGAGAGTAGGCACAACTTTCTCGATCTCTAATTTGGCACCTTGAGCAATCAAGGCATCTATAGTTTGTTTTGGCAGCTGTTCCATAAGCTTAGGTGCATATTTGTAGTATAATGTAAGATCGCGTTGCTTGCACAACGTTTGCAATGCCATTTCATACCGCTCTGCATTCAGCTGTTGCCCGATCACCTCGTCGTAATCGTCTATAGAGATGGCAAACTGCGCCAAATTATGTGGATCCGCATGCTCGTTAATCAATTGTCGGACTGCAGTGCGATGATTTCTTGTAATAGTCAAAACCGTTGGTTCACGCATAAATTCATCGTACTCGCTTTGCCATTCATTCCGCCAAGTTGCATCTTTGCCGGGTAAATTGATTTGTGTAAGATATAGATCAATTAACCAGATAATCAGAGCCTTTACAGCATCAGTTTGGTTAGCCTCCGCACTTGTGGTCAGTTTGTTGAGACGCTTCTTAACGTAGTTAACTATCGGTCGCTTATCGGGCAGAACCATAAATTTAAGGCATACCGTTTCGAATGCTTCGTCGGTTTCAGCATAGTAATTGGCTGCGACTTCATAGGAGCCTTCTTTATAAGCAGCTTCGGCCCGCTGCTCCAATACCAATTGCAGATTTTCAGGCACTTCGGCTGCATGCGCCGTTGCTAACTCATACTGTCCGCGATTTAAATATATGCGCCATATGTTTCGCTCCTCACGGACTATACGAAGCGTGAACACAATTTTGTCCGTGTAAACATAAATGGCACCGGTCACGGCATCCCGCTCCATATTCAAGAGTTTGCCGACTCTGGACTCATCAAATGTCTCATGGTAGACCATCTCTTGGTTAAGCAAGCATATGGCTTTTATGTAGTCCGAGTAGAGGATAACGGCATGGTACTCCGTCAAAACAAAAGACATAGGTTTACTCTTCTCAAACTCGAGATTTATTAATGTATCACCTAGTAGCGCGTTGCTTCCGTTTGGATCTATTGAAAGCTATAATCAGAAAAAAGTTGCTTTAATCTCAGTTTCGAGGTGTTCACCACTTACCTCTCCAACGCGAAGACCTGAGCCGCAAAGCCACGCCCATTGTTTTGGATATTTACTTTTGGGCGGGGCGAAGAATCGTAGCACTGAGTAATCCAAATTAGTTTTGTGCTTCTCACAGTGCGGCTCCCGTTCGCCATTTACATAGCTTGCAAATATGGGCTGTAGGCAACGCTCCTCCTGCTTGAGCGTTTCCTGGAATGTGTAAATACAATCGGGTGTTGTGACAACGACTATCCAGCGATTGCTATTGGGCATTCGTAGCACCTCCAACCCATTAATTGGATATTTGCTCAGACCCAGTCCTAGGTCATAAAGCTGTTTACGTTGCGTTTCGCTAGCTGGCCCCAGCTCCATCTCAAAGATGAGACCACGACTTGTACCTAGGAGTATGAAGCCCGTTGTTGATTCATTGCCGTGGTACATATTAAAAGCCACTGCTGTGATTTCATGGTCTTTCAACTTCTCGATTCGACGCACTTTTAATTGTTGTTGTTTGGTTGTCTCAGTGCTGTGTATATACAAAAAGTCAGATGATACTCCCGGGGATTTGGGCACCAATGAAATAATTAGGTGATGCCCAGTATTATCCAGAAACATATTTGTTATCTTATATCCAGTTAAATATTTATCCAATCCAGCCTCTGCAATAAACCCATTACATATGTAATTAAAGTGCATATAAAAAACAAAAACAAAATATTCGCTCACGGCCTGGTGGTATTGCACGAGGTAGAAAAAAACGCAGCAAAGTTAGTCGTCCCTCTGCAGACAGAAGACAGAACAGCCAATTTTTCGAAACGATTAAATTTGTCAAGCTTCCAGGGCAGTTACTTGGTATATTTAGCGTCATCTTTCGTTTACTGAAAATTTCTTCATCTTCTGATTCAAAAGGATTTCCTCCGGCAGTGGCAACGTAAGTATTTGTGCTCGCCGATGCAGTATTTTCCATACGGGGCAAAAATTTCGGCTGCGATGTCTTAGCTTGCGCCATTTCGAACGGTATTTATCTTTACTCTCGATGGGTTTATTTGTAATATTCCTCACGTTCAATTACTTATTTTATTTCATTAAACGCCCAAAAAGGTGTGACCAGCAGGAATTCACTAAAAAATACCAAAATATACATATATTTCAACTCGAAATTCCATGATGTAAACATACTAAATCTCATTTTTGTTTTTTGTTTTTTTATTAAATTAAACTTTTGCTTATTATTATACGAATCTGATCTAATTTTTATTTACTAAGTGGATAATTTGCAAATAAACCTTTTCGTTTTTGACCTTTTTCCCAAAAAACACCCATTTTTCATCAGCCAGATGCGCTTATTGATTACCTGAGCGTGCTTTTGCCCTAAGACCGCCTCCAATTCAAATCGACGCCGCCTTTTCCGACATGCCAAATTGTTTGTTAAGACGAACTGCAAGGCAGTATGTTATTACTAGCTTACAAATATAGGGTAGGATGCTAACACTTACGGTTAAATTATGTTTCATCTGCAGTTTGCGCATAACTGAATGTAGCTCCATCAAAAGTTCCGTACGTGCGAGTATGTTATCCAAGCTTCGAATCGCAAACGATATTGAGTCAACAATAATGAGTTTGATCTGCAAGTAAAACCAATTTTTAGGCAATCTACTTTACATTGCAACTAATTTATAGCGTACATTGGGTTCCTTTGCCAAATACTTGTGGCAATTCAATAAGCCAGCTACAAGTTGGGCTGCAGTGTGGCAGTCAACATAAAACACATTTCTCAACATTTCAGTTGCTGTGGGCGGTAGTGCGGACGCTTCTCTAACGCTTGGGCGTGTTACAAGCTCTTCGGCCAATTCTGTATACATACATAGATGCCGAAAAATATATTACTCGGTTATATATGTACATATCTAATAATTACGTACCCTTCAGCCTAGCCGGGTCAAAATCCTTGCGAGTATCGAAATATATCGCTTTGACCTCCGATCCATTCTCATATTGGGGTAATTGAATATTTAGGCAGAGCCTCATGCTACAAAAACCCTTGCTTAGTGAATTTGTAAAGCAATAAATATCAAGAGACTTGCCATAACTGTGTTTTTCCGGAACCTGCTCTGCCTACTAGTTCGTATATTTTTCCTTGCTGAAGACCACCGTTTAAAAATCGATCGAGCCCTCTTATATCAGTAGCAATGTTTGGAGACTTGGCGTACTTAAGGCACTTAGCACTCTTTAACTCCATTGCGACTGCGTTGATTCTTGTTAAAACATTTAAACACCTTGGCCTGTTATCGGAGCTTTGATCGTGTATCGATATATAGTCAGCTGTAGCGCTGTAGCCCTTAGTCCACTGTTAAATTCACCCAGTAATCACGATTGAGTTATAGTAGGTTATGCAAAGCAGTCTGTTAAGTTATCAGTGTGACGTCACTATTGAAGAAATTGATTTTTGAATGAAAACACAAAACGTTGGCATTGTTATCTATCTAAATAAAGCCTGTGGTAATCGAACAAACGTATTATTCACATGCATACCATTTACAAATTAAAACCTTTTATACTAAAGTAGGAGTGGAAAACAGCCTATGACAACAAAAATTAGTAAAGTCTTTATATTTCCCGATCTATATACATATATAATCTATGCATATGTATATTACTTGAAAATATCCATGATGAGAATTCCACTATTTTACATGGACAGGAGTATTTATCCTGACAAGCGCTCAGCATTCATGCGTTTTGCATGGTGTTTGTTGGTAGAAAGAAAAACAACATTTATGTTTTTGAAATTTTTAGAACTTTTATTTATAATTTGTGGGCTCTGTATACATGTAATTGTAGTATGTTAGAACTATATATATATATATATATATATATATATATATATATATATATACATATATATATATATATATATATATACATATATATATATATATATATATATATATATATATATATATATATATATATATATATATATATGTGTGTATGTGTGTGTGTGTGTGAGAAAGTATATGTATATTGAATTTTACGCTTGCTCATGTAGATATAATTGTTTAATAATTCATAAGTGATATTAGTATACGTCAACATACATGGTTCCTTGTGTTTGTTTGTATCTTCATACGTATGTACTATGTATGCAAGATAGATGTATGTATATAGATGTAACATATGTGTACATATAAATGTATGTGTGCTCATTCACGTACATATAACTTCGACTTAAACTTCGACCTTTTTTACTTTCGTTCTTTTCTATACATACATATGTATTCATGTACGCGTGCATGTGTATTTATATATGAATCTACGCATACACATTAAAATTGTTCTCTTGTCTGTGTGAGTGCAATTCATTTGCTAAATGTTGTATGTGTTCTACATTTTCTTATTCTTCTTATATAGCATTTATATAAATTCGGACTTTTAAAGTGTTCGAAGATATAGCTCAATTATCCTAGTAAAATCTAAAAAAAAAAATAAAGTATATATATATATATACATACATATATATTTATTATGCATTCATATATATATATATATACATATATATATGTATATATTTATATTTGCTGAAAATGTAGGTATTATATATATATATAAAAAAAAAAAAAAAAAAAAAAGGAATTACAAAATTCAAATTATTCTTGACGGAGCTTTCTTATTCCGTATTAGTCCGTATTTCAGATTTACAGAATGCTCACCGATAGTGAATCTGCAGACTTGGAACTCGGAGTCTATATAAGTAGTCTCATCCTAAGCTATGTAGAAGTCATGCCATAGTTTTACAGCTCATTGATTAACGACTATAGATCTACAGTCAATTGCTTTTTCAGCTGGATCATAGTCAGCTCAACTGGACAGTTGCAGCTCGGAGCGAGATTGTGCCGTCAGTCACGCTCGGCAGCTATGTATATGTCCACTTGTGTAACTTGAGAAATGCAACTGCATAATAAAAACATTCAACTTCGCAAACATACTCAGATGTAAGTATGTACATATGTATGTTTAAAATTTAATTTTGTTTTTCTCTCGTATATAGAAATTTAAACCAAAAGAAGTTTGTTTTAGATTTGATTTAGAGTTGAATTGTGGCTTTCGTGCTATACAAATTTTTGTTTTCTTTTTCTTTCTTTATCTTTAAATCGTTAAATTTTGTAGGTAATCACAGATTTTTTTTTTAAATACCAAAAAGTTAAGTTGAAATCAATGAACAGCATAGTTTCAAATTTATTTGTGTTTTTTTTTTATTTTTATTTTTTTTTATTTATTTATAATTTTGACTAATAATTTTCAATTACCTAAATGTTTGTCTCATGTCTGTGTGATAAATTAACTCATTTTACAATTTGCTTCCATGTTTTTCCTTGTTTCATAATTTGATATGCGTTGCATTTCCAATAATTATTTAAGTAAGTGTGTGTTTGTGTGTGTGTGTAATTGTGTGTTTCAAATAAAAAGCAAACACAACGGTTCGCCTCGCTGTCTTCACAGCGACTTCTTCGTTCTGGCAAGTGTCTGCGAGTTGGATTCATGTTTCTGTTTAAGAGAGGGCTGGTAAGTTGTTGCTTGTGTGTGTGTGTGTGTGTGTGTGTGTGTATGCATGCATCCATGTAGATAAGTATTTACACTTGCCTACACAAGTGGTGTGTAAGGATACAAATGTTGTAATTACATTATTACAATTAAGTTTTAAGCTATTAACTACATCAATTTTGTTGAATATTATTTATGTCTTTCTCATACTCGTCCGAAGAATGTTAAGCGAGTATGTATATTGTATAAATACAATATTCGTTAGATTTTATATTTGGAAGTGTTCGGAGTGTGAATCTGCTATGCTCTGCTCCCGCTACCATTTCGTAAGTATGGACAGAGTGTGTCTTTCCTTGCATATTAGAGTTCCCCTGAGTTAGTATAGTCTATTTTTATTTCCTGTTCAAATATATTGTATGTGAATTTTACTTTGCCACATCTATATATTAGCTTATTGAGCGGTCAACCGAAAGGGGTGAAAAGAAGACACAAAAGATAAAAATATGTATCTTGAAATGTTCATTGAACATGTTTCTCTTTCGAAAAAGAAAATATAATAAAAATTATAATTTGGAAAAAAAACATTTATTTATAAGCAATTTATTCAAGTAAATATTTTTGAATACAAATGTGTAAATAGAAAAAATTTACAAAAAATAATACAAAAGTTTGCACTCTTTGCGTTCACAGTTACAGAGAAGTTGAGGGGCCTAAACAACAATTTCGCACAGTAAATAATTTAATAAAATTAGTTAAATAAACTAAATATCCAAAACAATGAATTTTTCGTACAAAGAAAACAAAAATGTTCACTTTTTAACGTCACACAAAGATTTTGTTGTAAATCACAGTTTGTTTTTTCTTCTTCTTTTTTTTCATTTCATTTGCATTATTTTTCGTATTCGTGTTTTTTTTTTTTTTTTTTTTTTTTTTTTTTTGTAATAAATTTTAAAATGCTTAGGAGTAAAAAATGTGGCTTTTTAAATTTTAACTTTAATTTTAAAATAAGTAAAGTATAGGAAAAGGAAAGCTTACAAACAACTGAAAAAATAGGGGTGGCCAAGACAGAGAGATTGAGATAACGCTTACATATATATTAAATATATCTGAATATGTTTATTCCTGAGTAGAGCTAAAAGTGATTTTGTTAGATTCAATAAATTATTTATAAGCTATGTAAAAAAAAATAGAGCCGCTCGTATTAGAGGTAGCATATGGTTTAACTCTTCGCCTGCAGACAGGCAGACTAACTGTCCGATTGATAAACAGAGGGAGCGTTTCTAAGGCTATACACATCCATGTGTCTATGTATATTATTGAACTCTGATTGACTGTGGTAAGGATGCGTCCCAGCTAATTGGCAGTTAGCCGAGAGCGAAACCTATTCAAAAGACTCACTGCCTACTTGACATCCTTACTCTGCTTCTGGGAGCTTATTGCTAAACTGAATGATCTTTCGCTTCTTCTTTATATTCTTTGCTTACATACATCAAAATATGCCGCATACATTTGCAAATTGTTTTTTGTTGTTGTTTTTTTTTTTTTTTAAGAACTTTGTTCCTTAATGTATGTTTTAGTCTTACATTAATTAAAAAAAAATTTTTATTTGTGTGAGAAATTCCTGAGACAATTTTTTTTTTTTTTTTTTGGATATGTGTGCAAATAACAATGTTTGACAATTTTTTGTACAGTTTTTTGTATTTTATTTATCATTACTTGTTTAACTCTTTTCTATGTGCTGTGCCTTATACATAGCATTTGTTTTTGCTTTCTGTCCATTTTCATTTCGAGTGTTTCAAAATATTTAAAAATAGATATATAAAGGTAACTCAATTTTTTTTTGATTTCAATTGTTGCCTTTTTGCTGTTGTTTACTCTAGATTTACTTTCGTTACTTCTTTTTATTATTTCTTAAATTTGGGTTTCCTTTTCTTTTTCTTTTATTTATTAAAATTTCAGAATATTTGTACTTCACTGGTAGAAAATCACTGAGTTAGTTAGCGGTTTTTGTTGTTGTGCAAAAATTGTCTGCGGCTTGTATAAATAAACATACAGATGTGTATGTATGTGTTATATATGTATATAGTGCACACATATATATATATATGCATATGTGTATTCGCATAAATGCCAATTTGCTTTGTATGTAAATACATATCGTATGTTTTTTGTTTTTTGTTTTTTTTTTTTTTAAATATGTTTTCGTTTTCAATTCTGTTATTTTATTCATCTTAAATAATATATAATATATATATATATATATATATATATATATATATATATATATATATATATATATATATATATATATATATATATATATATATATATATATATATATATATATATATATATATATATATATATATATATGTATGTATGTGTTATTATATATTTATATAAAAAAAATTGCTTAACTCTAAATACTTGATATATAATCCCTGATAACGTTTTACTTTGTTTTTGTTTATATAACTTTTCTCTCTACTTTTCTTCCTGTGTTAGGTATGTATCCAAATGTATATATATATACATACATATATATATATAAACTGTAACTTGTTTTCCTTTCTTTCTTTTGGAATATGACTTTTTAGAGAATTTTTGTTTGATTTTAAACTAAAATTAAAGCTAAAAAAATATATGTATAAGAAAACAACAAGAAAATTGCTAACGCAAATGTTTTGGGCAGTCTGGAGTTCTCAGCAATTCGCTCTCCGCTTTGACCCTTTCTTTCTCTCTTTCGTCATTTCGATGAGATTATTGCGTATACGCCCTGATATGTGCCAATGTGTATCTACTTCTATACGCATTTACCAAATTCTGCCCAAAGACTAATTGATTTGCTTAGCTCTTAGCTTGGTATAGTCCTTCGCTCTCTTTCCTTTTGTTGCTGTTGATGTTGTTGTTGTTTGTTTGTTGTTTTGTTATATGAATAAATCTTAATCTAAGCAAAATGTGTTTATTGTTTAAAGTAAATTAAAGTTAATCCAGCTTATTTACACAAATATTAGATGCGCACGTAATAAATGATTATTGATTATTATTTCCTTTTGTTTGCTTTGAGGTATTGCACATGAAGCAACGTTGCCTGTCTCCACGTTGCTTCAACTACTAAGTAGTTGGAGAGCATAATTTTAAGATACAAAACCAATTGATAACATTACATTAATTTCTAAATAAGATAAAATTAAGAAAAAAAAAAAAAAAAAAAAAACATTGATGTCTCTCTAATAACTAAATGTGAGCACGAGCAATGGCCTGTGTTGAGGAGCCTATGGCTCGCTGTCACAAATATATATAAAATTGTGAAAGTAGTGTGGGTGTCTGTGGGAGGGCGAAGTATTTGTAGCTGGTATCTGGAGACTGATTCTCTAAAAAATTGCATTCCAACGTAGATCCTATTGTATGCCCGGTGGGGGCTGGCCCAGCTCGCTCTTGAAGTCGAAGAGGCTACTGCGCGAGTGGGTGAGCGAGTGATGGTGATGGTGGTGCGGATGGGCATGATGACCACCAACTAGGCCGTGCTTTATGGCGGACGTCTTCAGCAGCCGCTTCAGCATGCCGCTCGAGCCACGGTGCTGCAGGCTCTTGTGCGTTGTCAGCGAGTTCTTAGTGCGATATCGTCTGTGGCAGAACTCGCACACGTAAAGCGTGTCGGACTGCTCGTGCTTGTCTTGAAAGTGCCGCTTCAGCGAGTAGTAGCAGGAGAACGTGCGTCGACAGTAGGGGCACTCTTGCGGCTCGTTGATCCCACCACTCGTTGGCGGCGGCATGCGCAGCGGTAACGGTGGCACTGGGACAACACCAACGCCAACTCCAACACCTACGCCCCCGTTACCCGACTGGGGCGAAGTGGATGTGTTATTCAAGTTGGCATTGGCATTGGCATTGGATGGACTCATATTGTTGCCATGACTATTGCTGTTCACATTCGCATTTGAGGAGGAGCAAAGGTTGCTGCCATTGCTGCTACCGCTGCCACTACCCGAAAGCGGCGGCGACGTCTTCAGATGGTACACGGCAGCTAAGCTGCCGTTCAGCGAGTAGGTCGGCGAAGTCAACGCGTTGGACGGCGACGGCGGCGATGAGGTAGAACTGGTTGGAGAATTGGCCGCGGATCGTTTGATATTGAGTGTTCCTTCATGTGGAGAGAAATGGACATAGATAGAAGATATAGAAAGAAATGTATATTAGTCAACGTGAGTAAAAGAGTAATTCATATAACTTCATTTATGTATCAAATTTTACTTTTCATAGGTTTTTTTTTGCGATTATTGAGAAAATGAAACTAAAAGTGCAAAGTTAAAAGGTGAAAATACAAGTTTATATATATATATATATATATATGTTGTTTAAGAAATAGGGAAATTTTCAGATATATATATATATATAATATATTATTTGTCTCCTAGATTTATAGTAGGTTAAGCGTTATATAGATTGCTAGTGAATTTTGTTTGAATTATGTATAGAATCGATATGCTTTACAGACTCAAGAGCCGAAAAACGAGGTGTCCTCGAATGTTTTGTATAAGAATTGCAAATAAGAAATTTCAGATATTTTTTTTTTACAACAGAATAGATAACATTAGGATATATATATGTAGTTTATCTATGCATTAAATTTTGGCCAATACGTAATTGATGTTGGGTATTACTGGGTATTTTATAGATACATAACTAACATTGACTAGATCACTTTGGCTATACGATGAAAAGCAGGCCAAGTTATTGAGAGTTGTAGTGAATGCATGCATGTGTACTGAAACACGAAGTGTTCTCAATAATTAAGCTGACATTTCACATTTAGCAAGCTGTACAATGATAGATACAAATGATAGATACATTACAGGTGCATACAGGTAAGAGAACGTGCAGACCACTTAATATTTTACAGTTTATAATTTTACAAACAGGCCAACAAAAATAAAATTAAAATGAAAGAAAGCAATACAAAAGCGAATGTAAATGCATATGTATGTATGTATGTATATATATGTATGCATGTATTTACAAGGTTAAGCCAGGGCAATGCACATGCTTAGACATTAAGTAGGTAGCAAAGTCTTTCTTAAGCAAAAGCAAAAAGCAAGTTATCAAAGGAAAAGCAATGAAAAGAACTTTTTCAATTTATATTTTTTATGTGTCGTCGAACTTAAGTTGGAAATAATTGGTATTAAGGGAAATGGAAATAATAACTAAACTGAACGCAGCAGTCAGCTGCTGCATGAGACTGTATATATGACCGAGGTGTGCTCAAAAATTATTTTAAATATGATCACTATTATCTCTATATGAAAAAATGATTGTAATATACATCTGAAATTTTTGAGCGCACCTCGCTTAGCTGAGGAAATGCTGAGGCAACTCCTTGTTGCCTAACTCAACATTCAAATTTTAAATATTGCTGGTGTAGTAGAAGAAGTAGTAGTAGTAGTAGTAGTTGTAGTAGTAGTAGTAGTAGTAGTAGTATAGAGAGATAGAGACTAGGAAGTGTTTATCAGAGTTGGTATATTTGTATATATATTTCATATAATGACGCAAACTTACCAAAAAGAAAAATGAAGTATACAAGCACTTAAGTAGGTAAATTTTAGTTATATAACTTGTTGCTTTCGCCTCTTGTTATATTTATTTATTCATTGGTTATGAAGCTTATTTTGTACAGTTGATTCAAAGCATGGATCATTTGGCAAGGACAGAGTGAGACAGAAGAGATATGGATAGTGACAGAGAGAGACAGAAAGGGATATACAAAGCGATCAATCGTTGAAAGAGAGCTATCGTAGAACCAAATGGGGAACAATTCCAGGTAGAGTCCCTGGGGGGAGTAGAAGCAACGCGGCGAGACAGAAAAGTGATGAAGAAACGGAAGAAAGCAGGAGAAGAGCGAGTAGAAGGGCGACTTAGCGAGTACTGTGAACCATTCATTGCAGGGCTTGAATTAGATATAGAGAGCGGATCAAACGGGTCTTAAAGGTACAGACAAACTCGAGCTAGAAGATTGAGAGTACGTTTCGTATGTATGTATATCTATGCAGATGGTGGGTTAGCTTTACAGATGTGTTAGTGTTAATGAAATCAATATACATATATACATATACTCCTAGAGAAGTAAAGCAAAGAGTTTCTGAAGATCTTTTCGCAAGACTATCGATATTTGTGCTCTCTAATAATTACATAAGCTTATATAAATATATATTTATGTATGTAGAGACAGAGAGAGAGAGAGAGAGAGAGAGAGACAGAAAGACAGAGAGAAAGAGACAGAAAGACATAGAGAGAGGCAGAAAGAGAGAGAGAGAGAGTGAGGCAGAGAGAGAGAGAGAGACAGAAGGAGGGGATTCAAGACTAGACCGAATAGACGACCTCTAGCAACCATAAGATCTGAATGCGATCAGTCAGGCAATACAGATTTTAAAGAATGTATTTATATATTACGATTTTGGTGAGTATTAGACTGAAGATTTCCTACACGAATATGTTGATGAAAGCAAAATAGTAGTTCCAATGTCGGTTCATTATAGCAGAGAGGGGAAGTTCGTCTATATATGATGAAATAAAGTCAAGTTAGGAAGATATAGATGTATCCATATATACATATAAAGAAAGGCGGAGAGAGAGAGTGAGAGAGAGAGAGAGAGGGATATAGAGACCAGAGCGTAGTACCGAAGTGTTTGCCAACAAGCTGATTTGATTTGTATTTTGTAAACTAATTGCGTGAATACTTTTTACAGTACCGATATATTAAACTATCGAAAATGGCTCGGTGAACGTTCTCTACATATATGCATGTAAGAGTTATTTATCAACTGATAGATGTTGTGTAGTGAGAGGGATATAGAGAGAAATAGAGAGAGGGAGAGTGATACACTTTTTACAGACTGGAGTATATATATAGAGAGACAGGATGGGGGAAGCGAAAAACTGAGAGAGAGAAAGCGGGAAAGAGAGATAGAGGGAATGGCAGAGACAGAGCATGTTGTTTATATACTAACTACGTATCTTCTCATTGTTTTTTTTTTTTTTTTTGCTACCAATGTAGTTTTTAAGAGTTGTTAGGCTAACCTTTAGCAAGACTGACTAGCCGGGAGTACCGGGATAAAGCGTTTGGGTACACCCGGATAGTGGACACTGAGTACCGGGAGAGTTAAAGTTGTAGCAGTCACGTTTTATAGTTGGCTTGAAGTCTGTGAAGTGAACTCTCAGCTCAGCTCAGATCTCTCCATTTTGATGCTACGATTTTGGGGGGTGTTATGGATGCTTTACTTTGCTCTCTAGCTCCAATCGGCAAATTGTGTATATATGTGCTGCTTGTTGATTGCTTGCTTGTTTGCTTCTCGTTGCTGTCGTTGTAAATCTCATTGTGGAGCGGGCTCAGCACTTTTAACACTAATCACAAGTTCAGCGGCAATTGTCATTTTGATTTAATTATATTCATTTATAAATTATATATAAATATCTATATATAGATATATATATTCAGTTATTTATAGCGATTCCTTGTATATATATAAAAGTGTGTCAGCATGTGTTCGTGTGTATGAGTGTATTGGTGTTGTAAAGTCAAAGTCGATTAGAAAAGTTTACGAGTTAGTTTAGAAAGGCAACTTGTGCAACGTCCTACGATTTCGTCGATTGTAGCATTAATCCAAATTCATAGCATTAACAAACAAAATTTGACTACGAGTACGTTGTATGAGGTATAAAGAAGGCCACAGAGTTTAAGCAGTTGCCCACTTGCATATACATATGTATGTATGTATAGTTAATAATGCCACCGTATATGCATGGGCGCTACTGCTTTATAAGTTTGTGTGTAAATGGTCCAATAAGCATGAGTCGTTTCATAGATACATATATCAGCAATAGGTCAACTTGATGTTGATGTACACCGTGTACATCACTACATCACTACGTCCATAAAAAAGAGTACTAAAGTGTCAACTATATCTAGCTTAGAATCTAAATGTCTTTTCTCGTTTATGTTCATAGTGTATAAGTATATGTATGTATGAATGTACGTACGTACGTATAGTATAATGTAAGTATGTAAATTATAGATATATTATTTGTTTTTGTTTTTTTTTCCTTTTGTTGTCTTTCGTATGTAAACGTATGTATCACTACAGAATGGCATTGCTTTAAGTTTAAGTTTAAGTTTAAGTTTTAGTTGCGAGTCATCTAATCTAATTTTAGTTAAGGTTTAGTTGTATATGTTTTTACCGTTAGCCGTTCTACTATGCTGCTGTAAATAGTAATCGTATAATGTCATTAATTGTCTTTCTTGTGTGTAATTGTGTGTATTGTTGTATTGCTGTTCGTGTGGCAACACTGCATTTTGCTGCTGATGATGATGATGCAGGAAATCGAATTCTACATCATGGATAGTTATATTATTGTTGTTATTGTTATTGTTATTGATGTTCTTGTTCGAATGAAATTGATTCGCATTGATCTTAGCTTTCAGATATTTGTTTTGATATTTTGTCGCGGCTTTTTTCGCACTCTGAGCAACTGTTGTCGCTGTTGCTGCTGTTGTCATTACTGTTGCTGTTAACCCAGACATGGATGTTAAGTCTCAGATAGACGAATTAAACTGATTATATAGCTTAATGTCCTTCATTTCCATTTCGCCGGGCCGAGACTTGTGATAGGTATAAATGTGCGTCATTAGGGAATTGCGAGAGCAATACACCCGCTCACAGATTGCACAACGATACTCCTCTTGTCGCACGGCATGTTTATCGGCAATGTGTCGCTTAAGTGAGGCTTTCGAGCAGAGGAGCTTACCGCACAGTTGGCATGAGAACAATTTCTTGGGTGAATTTCCTGTAAATTGGTTTTGGATGTTTGATGGTTTTTGTATATATTGTTATATATATTTATATATATAGGTGATAGTTTGCTTGATATTTCATTCAGGTATTTGCGTTTTATTTGCTATATTTAGTTTTCCTTACTTTGTTCATTTTACTTTTGGTTTGGATTAAACTTATCAAGGATTAAGTTATGTTGAATGTATATGTATGAATGAATGTGTGTGTAGGTAGGGTCATACATGAGACATATGTTGGGGGATAACGCGATATATATATATATATGCATATATATACATATATATCTCGTGTGTGTAAAAGTAAAAACATTTTCTTTTGTATATGACTTGAATTGCACAACAAAAAATAAAAATATAGCTTCAAATATTATATTTAGATTTATATATATGCATATATATATAAATATATATATATATGCATATATATATATATATATATATATATATATATATATATATATATATATATATATATGTATATACACATTGCACAAATAACACAGATAACAGTATGTAAATTATAACATTAAATCATTGTACCTTAATATATTTTTGGAGGTTAACTTGTAGATGGGAACGAGGACGGGGACGGGTACTGGGGCAGGTGGCGGTGGGACGGTGGGACGGTGGGACGGTGGGGCCAACAAATTCATTTAGCACAATGTTGGAGTGTCATTTGGTATTTGTATAATGTGCGTTTGCATATAGAGATGACAGTAGTATGTGGTTGTGGTGTATATGGTTTGTAAGTAGACACTTTAGACTAAAAGTAACTCGTTTTAGTGCAACGGATTAGATAAGGCTCTGCGCACCATTCACTTGAACAATAAAGACATAGAAATAGTAACATAGATGAGCGTATAATAGTTCAACTTTGTTAGTGCAGTGTTTGCATACATATATATGTATATATATTTATATATACATATACATATATATAGTATTTGTACGATTATGTATATGTTTACCCTGTCATATATAAGCGTACATATACAACACAAAGTGACATAAACAAGAGGAGAGAAAAGTAATAAAGAGAAAAAGAGAAAATGACATACAGATAGAGAAAGAGAGAGAGCGAGAGAGACAGAGAAGAAGAAAGTGAAAGAAAGAGAGAGAGACAGAGAGAATGTATACCTAGAGATGATGGGAATGCATGGCATATATATGTACTAGCTCAAAACGTTTTAAGTTAGGCAAACCAACTTAAAACGCACACACACGCTCACACGCTCACGTATGTATACACAGAAAGGTATGGCAGATTCTTTGGTCAAGCCTCACCCGTATAAGCCTCAATCTAGCCGAGTCCAAAAGCACATTTGACTAACATAAGTATAAAGCAACAACGATTAGCTCTCAAATCGATTGGCCTAGCCATCTACAGTAATAACTGAGAGCTATATACATATGAGTGAAAATATATATGTATCTTGTAGGTGGTCCGCTCATCTATGTAGGTTCCGGCTGAGCAGATAAGCCACATGGTTGAACGTAAATGAAAGCAAATTGTGGCAAGTTGCATTTTATGTACACATTAAATTTTTATTTAAATAATAACACATTGTTTGTTGTTGTTTTTATTTTTATGAAAATATTTACTTTCATTTTCTTGTTTTCATTATAAACTTTACGAATTTATGAATTAAAGGATTTCTCAGTTTGGTTTTCAATTTCATTCTTTCGCTTTACATAAGGTTTGTCTATTTGACATTTACATAAAAGTATTTTATTTTGTTCCTTAATCGAAATTCATATATTTATTTTGTGTTTAGTTTCTTTCTCATTTACTAAATGACTATATTGAAATAGGTTTACTTCCTTTATCATATATACAAATGTTGAGAACTAGCTTTTATTTCGAACAGAAGCAGAAACTCAAGAGTCGAGGGTTGAGAGATGAGTGTATGTAAATGAGTCCAAATAACGTTTATTAATTCATTGATTGTATTATATACTCTATGTATATATATACTGGTTACTGTATTCATTAATACAATTATATATGTATATGTATTTGTGATACATAAAGTATATGTATATGTAGTATTTGAGTGGACAGTCGAGTGCAGAGAACAAATATTTTCTATTGCTGCTATTACTCTTGATGTTACTTTTGCTGTTGCTGTTGCTGTTACGGGTAGTGTTATTGTTACTGTTACTATTGCTGTTATTATTACTGTTATGTTACTGTTATGCATTTGTTGAACTATTTTTGATATTTTTCTATCCCAATTCCAAACTTGGTTTATTCTCTCACTCGATTTGCCTTTTGTTTCAGCTTGAGTTTCAGTTTGAGTTTAACACTCCACTGAATGTTATTTATGAATGTTTATAGAATATGTTTATACTCAAGTAGTAGTATATGATATCGGTTGTTGTCGTTAGTTACTGTTGCTCTATTTAAATTGTTGTAGTTGCTTTCTCTATGGGATGTATTTTAGTACTGTAATTGTAGTTTATTGTAAGCAATATATTTATATATGTTATAAAGAGTGCGGCTTGGAGCTAATGTTTCATTGAATAAACATATATGCATATGTACATATATATGTATGTTCTTATATTGTTTTGCTTAAACTGGACTGGGGAAAGCATTTTTCGTAACTATGTTAAAGCTGGAGAAACGAAACTGTACTCATTTATTACCTTTTTTTTCATTTTCAAAACAGAGAACATATTTATTATGGTTTTCATTGCTCTTACTGTTCCGGTCACTGTTATTATTACTGTTAGTGTTTCTGTAACTATTACTGTTAATGTTTTTCGAGAATGATATTTATATGCTTAGTTGGTTTTTTGTTTCTGATGCCTTATTGTTTTACTTTAGCTGGATTAGCTCAAAATTTGAATACTGTGTAATTTTTCTTTATTTAATTTTATATAGATATATTTATGTTTTTGTTTTGTTATGGAGTAACCTGTTAACATAAATAAAAATACAATAATTGAAATAGAGTTTTTGTAGTTTCTTTCTGTTTTTTTTTTCTTTCTGATTTTTTTTACTGTCTATGCATCGTTTATAATTATACAAACAACATTTAAAGTTGAGAGCATTATGCAAATTTAATTTTATATATATATATATATATATATATATATCTGTACACGGCTATGAACTAGGTATGTAAAGTTGATGTAAACTGTATTAAAAGTATGCATTTATCTTAGATTTTACTTTTTATCTTTTGCTTTTGTAGTTGTAAATAAACCTTCTTTTTAGTATTTGCTTTTTGATATTTACACTCATGGGTTTATTTCCATTTATTTTATTTTATTTATTTAATTCTTTTTTATGTTATTTTATTTATTTATTTATTTATATATATTTTTTCTTTTTGGGCATTTGCTATGTGAAAAAAAAAAGATATTCAATTGAAATGCATATGACACAATTTCAGAATAATAAGTAATAAGATATATATATCTTGCGATAAGGCTGTAATGGTTGAGCCATCAGTCAACAATCAATCAATCAATCACATTCCTGCGTAATCGAAGGTTCTCTTATTGGTTTTGTAAACTTATTTATAATGCCTAAAATGTTGCGTTCATAAAATTTGGTATACAAAATAAGAATTATGTATAATAATAATAATAATTATAATAATAGTAGCATAGTATAAACATCAGTTGGGTATATATATATTATTTTAAATTAAAACGATTTCTCAGACTTTTCGTTGTGCCAAAAAAAAAATTAGTTTCCACTCTCTTATCGAGTACCGTCTACATTCACATGGATATAGCTATATACATATGTATATGTATGTAAAAATGCATAAAAAATAAAATTTCACTACGCGGTCTACATATTTATTATGCGTATATGTATGTATATATGAATGTAAGTATGTACGTATATACATTTACATAAGTTGCTTTCCATGTACATCATGTATGATGCATAAAACCACGGGCAAAGTTTATTGAGAAAATCATGAACATTCAAAATGTAGATGTACTTCATCTGATGCATACATATGTAGTTCATATAAATTTATATATATATGTACACATATATGCACTGATATAAGCAAAGGGTTAAATGATGTACAGTGTTCACGTTGTTCGTCGACTATTCCGAAATTGCACGCTTATCAATAATGCTATTCGTTCTTCTTCTCCTCTTCTTCTTTCAATTGCTTTCAATTGTTTTTCTTGTTTTGTTTTAAGGATACTTCAAAAGTTCAGTCTTTAAAAATCAATATGTAATGCAAATGAAAGTCTAAAAATACGTCGTTTAGTCCGAATTCCTTTTGATTATACGTTCATGAGCTCCATTTCGCTTAGTATCTTTGCCAAATATATGTATGTGCCGATTGGGAGTTACTAGAAACAAAACACATCGTCCCGCTAGGATAGGCAATTAAATTGCCATACTTCTTCTTCCACGACACGTCAATAAAAATGTATGAACATAATTTGGATCTCTTATAATAATTTTGGATTAATTTGCAATTCGCCATTTGGGTTATGCCTAAAAACTATCAGTCCTTCTAACTTTATCCGTTTTGAACCTAAGAAAACGTCTGTCTAAAGTCCTCAATATACACGCATACATACATATGCATGTATATATATTGTAAATAAAATTTTGGTTTATTTTCGAATCAATTTGATGATCAAAGGCTACAAAATGTAAAATCCGTCGTTGTCTATAGTTTACGTAGCTATATCTGTGTGTATATACAGAGCTTTATACAATGTCAATTCTTGATTTTAGATATACTTAGATTGATGTGCAACTTATACATAGCATTTTTCTCGCTGTGTAATTTGTCGAATTAATTGAAAATCGACTAATGCTTTTCTTATACATATGTAAACATGTACATCTGATATATGCATTGATGTATACATTCTCTCCATTATTATTATTGATATATTGTACACATATGAATAATTATTATTATTTCCATAGTTTTCAGTGTATAGCTACAAAAAAAAAAAACACAAAAAAAACACACACACATACAGTTATGCTTAAGATTAAATACTACTACGAGTGGTATATAATATTCTTATTTTTACATAGATTTTAAGTGTAAATGCTTGTGTGTATATATATTGTATATAATTATGTGAGTCTGTTTTTAAAATATGTATAAAAAAAAAAAAAAAAAATTGAGCATACGCGTGGATAGTTTGTTGTACATTAAATGTTAGTTAATATGTTGCATGTTGTATGTTGCATATTTTGCTGTTGCCGGCCAACAAGCAGTATTGTCAAAACGGAAAGTGTTAAAGTAACTAGTGTTGTAAAGTAGTGTGTGAATAAGTAGTGTTTGTAAAGCACTGTGTATGAGATACAAAATTCAGTTTGTTGTTCGCCATTTAGGAATATGGAAGCTGTTACAATAATGACAAATCAACCCTATTCAAGTACATACATATATGTATGTATATGTATTGATATACATACATATATACATACTGCTGCTCGTTGTGAGCTTCTGGTAATGAATCATTTATCATATGTACATATCTATCTGTCTCTTTGTCGTGTGAGTGTTGCGGATAAAATGATTAATACTCAAGAGGTAAATGTTTTTCTTATTCTTATGAATGAATGCAGCATGTGCGAGCATGTGTATGTGTTGTGTCTGTCTGTTTCATCGTTTGTTTCGTTAACAGTCTTTTACGCTTCCCTCGTTTTCCACTCTATTCTCAATCAGTTTTCCTACACTTAAAGAGAGAGAAAAAAAAAAAAAAACCCTATTGCATTTTGGCTTAGCCAAATTCATTTTTTTTTTTTTTTTTTTCATTAAAAAAAAACTGTGCATTCTCAATTATTATTTAGTTACAATTATTTTGTATCGCATCCTTTTCAAAGACGTAAATTGTGTTATTTTTTTTCGTATTTTTTCCGTTTTCATTTTTGTTTTTCTATTTCTTTTTATTATTATAATCAAGTTTTTGTAAAAAATCACAGTTTTTTCAATCATTTGCCTAAACATTTTTTATCTTCTTCTTCTTCCACATCCTCTTCTTCTTAGTTGTTCGATTTGTGCTTTTGTTTGCCGAAACATTTCGTTTTTTTTTTTTAATTTTAATTATTGCAGTTTTCCGCCATGTTGAGATCCAAAGTGTATGCAATTGTGCATTTGTGTGTGTATGTGTGTATATTTATATATGTATATCTATGTATATACATTCAGTACAAGATGATCCGCTCTGTCCTCCCAATGTGTGCCCTCGCATTCAGTAGTAGATCATCCGCGATCCGCTATCTCCTTTCGTTTCTGTCTCTCTCCCTTCTCATTTGTTGTATATCCTCCGATTTCCTACGAGTGTATGAGTATGTGTGTGTTACATGAACGGGATCATCGGGCGGTGACGTCACGTGTGTGTAGTATTCATTTTAGCGCTCTGCTTATTGGTCTAATAAATTCATTCGTTCATAGCGATGATGATGCTGGGCATGAGTATGGCTATGCTGGTGCGGATGCTGGTGCTGATGCTGATGCGGATGCTGATGCTGATGCTGATGCTGATGTGGGTGTGGTAGGGAGTGGGAGTGTGAATGCATATGGGCCAAATGACCGTGTTGTTGTTGCTGCTGTTGCTGCTGCTGCTGCTGTTGCTGCTGCTGCTGATGCAGATGTAGGGCACGCAGGTCTGGAACTCCCCCATCAGCTGCTGCTGCAGCTGCCGCTGCTACGGCTGCTGCCGCATAGACACCACCGCTGCCCTGGTCCAATTGGGTTAGGTCAACCGTTGGCGTGGCGCCCACCTGCTGGCCGACGTAGTCGCCAGGCTGGGGCTGGCAGGTCGATGCTGCCGCCGCTGCTGCTGCTGAGTTGTTGAGCGCAACATGGAACAGCTGCTGCAAGAGTTGATGCTGATCTTATAAGAAGTCTATGCATGGCTTGACTATGTTTGGCGAGGACTGCTGCTGCTGCTGGTGCTGCTGCTGTTGCTGCTGCTGCTGATGCGCTGCCGCCAGTTGCAGCGTCGAGCTGGCCGTACCCCCGGCGACAGCAGCGGCGCCCACAATCGGCGACAGCAGCAGCTCAGCAGCAGCCGCAGCGGCAGCCGCGGCAGCAGCCACTGCATTGCCACCGGCGCCACCGCCACCGACGCTGTTATTCACAGCGGCGGCAGCGGTCAGCGAGCTGAGCGACTGATGCAGCCGACTACCGGGACTGCCCGCCTGGCCAACGACTCCGCCGCTGTGATGGAAATACGAGTGGTGATTCTTCTGCCGGCGATGGTAGATGCTCTTGTGGTTGTTCAGCGAGTTGAGTGTGCGGAAGACCTTGTGGCAAAGGTTGCAGACGGCGTTGTTCAACGGCTGCAGATGCTGCTGCTCCTTGTGCCGCTTCAGCGTTAGCTTCGTGCTCAACAGCTTGCCGCACACATCGCAGCGATGGCACGCATTCAGCGGCAACGGCAGGAGCAGGCGGTTGGCCTGCGCCACATCACTGGCGCGCGCTGAGCTCAGCAAATTGCTGGCCGCATTGCCGGCGGAGCCACGGCCGCCGCCGCCGCTGCTGACTGACGCCGAGGGCGACAGCGAGGCGCGTCGATGATGCTGATGCAACAAGTGGTGGCGATCCACAAGCGGCGAGGCGGCACGGGCCAGAGCATGCGCATGATGTGCCGCAACCACCGCATGGGCAGCGCCAGGCGACAGCTCGTGGTGGGAGTGCAGCTGATGCTGGTGATGGCTCGATAGCATAGCCAGCGGATGTTGGCTAAAGTGCGGCGGTGGCGCTGGATGTCCGTGATGCGATGATGTCTGTGATGGCGGCGGTGTCGCTCCCGGCGTATTGCTCCGTGCTCTCTCAATCTCTCGCTCCCGCTCCCGTTCCCGCTCCCTCTCCCTCTCTCGTTCCCTTTCGCGCTTGTAACTGGCATTCGGGGACGGAGTTGCGCTGCTGCTATGCATTGCCATGCCCTCGCTGATGCCACACTGCGATGAGCGTGAGAGACTGCGCTCGCTGTTGCTGTGTAGATCACTCGCCTTGCTGCTACGCTCTCTATCTCTATCTCTCTCACGTTCACGTTCTCGTTCTCGTTCGCGTTCACGTTCACGTTCACGTTCACGTTCACGTTCTCGTTCTCGTTCACGTTCTTGGTGCAGTTGTTGTTGTTGTTGTTGTTGTTGTTGTGGGTTATGTAGTGTGGAATGATGTTGTTGTTGTTGGATTTGGAGTTGTTGTTGTTGGAGTTGGTGTTGTGATGTTGGCTGTTGTTCTACTTGTTGTTGTTGTTGTTGTTGGTTGTTGTTACTACTATTACTAGGGTTGTCACTACCACCGGGCACTATGACGCCGCTGAGTAGGCTGGTGCTGCCACCTATACGTCATATAGGAAGAGAAGAAAAAAAGAGACAATAGTGACTTTTCTGTATATTTGACTTTGTTACTATTGTTGTTGTTGTTGTTCTGGTTGTTGTTGTTATTGTTGTTGTTGTTTAGGTTTTTCATGTTCGTTTGTTTTTTTTTTCTGTTTGTCTGTAGTCTTTATATGTGGTTAATACGCACACACACATACACATACACATACACACACACACACACACATATATATATATATGTGCATGCCATGTAATTGTGCATATGCATATAGAAGTGTGCGTTTACCTCTGTGTCTCTGTGTCTGTATCTGTATCTGTATCTGTGTCTGTGTCTGTGTCTGTCTAGTGAGTTAAGTTTTTTGTGTATTGTTTTTAGTTTGTTGTTGTATTATTTTACATTATTTTACACTAACAAATCCAGGCTCAAAACCAAATTGAAAACTTGCTGATTTTGCTATTTGTATATCGAAATATATATTGTTTATAATTTTGCTTGTTTCTGTTTCATTTGCATTTGCATTTAAATCATTGAAAAAAAAAAAACGCTTTTTGGTTCTTAATTTTGGTTTTTGGTTTCTCAAAAAACATGAGTAAATAAAATAGTAATAAAAACTGTTTTTTTCAATTTTGTTGTTGTTGTATTTTTCTAGCTGTTGCATTTTCACTTGAAAATTTTGTAGTTTTTGCGACGCACAAACAAAATTTTTGTTTGATTTCAATAAACAAATTTTTGTTATTGTGGAGTTCGAAGAAATTTCTTGTAGTTGTTGCTGTTGTTGTTGTTAACGTTCGTTTACGCTCGAAGGAAGATTTTCTGTAGCATACCCTAAGGCTGCTGCGTGGTGAGTTTCGTGAGAACTCACCACAAAATAGTGTTTAGGCAGTTCAATTTTGGTGACGGTACCAATTGTGAATGTGTCGTAATTTTTTGTTTTTCTTTTGAATTTTGTTGAATAACTTTAAAAACCAATTAGTCGTTTATTGTTTTTTTGTTTTTTTTTTTAGCAAAATTTTGAAACATGTTTTGGCCTGATTGATTTGTTGTATATAAAATGTGTTTTTTTTTTTTTTTAGTAATATTTTTGTTTTTGTTGTAATTTTTGTTATTTTAGTTAACTTGGTGTAGCGAGCACCAAGCACTCTAAATTTCTGTTGTCACTAGTGTCTCTTTTTTTCAAACTCAAACGCAGCAGCACCTTTTGTTGCCTGTGTGTGTGATGCGATTCGATTGATTTGGTTGGGGGTTAAGATAACAACCAAAATATACCAGATTTCAAATGTGCTTTTGGAGGGTAGGCGGGTGGGGCATTTGGGGGTGTGTGCATCAGGGTAAGTAGGGCGGGTAAACACACAATTTTTTAGATGTTACGCCTTATACAATATATATACATATATACGTATGTATGCATACATATGTATGTTGCATAAATCGACTTTTTGACAAATGTAGGGAATTATTAAAATAGGTTTATGTGTGAAAGAGAAAGTGTGGGTGCGTGCGGTGTGTACGTGTATGTGTGGCATTTGGATTGATACTTAACATTTTAGCATTAGAACAAAGAGCTGCCCCATTGGCAACTGTTGTTTGGTGATTCGGGATTCGGGATTCGGGAACACAGGTACAATTAGCTGGTTGGCCAGCTATGGGAGCACTAGAACACTGGATGCTGAGTGGACTTAGGGGTAATGGATAGTATTGTAGCGGGATGTGGTTCGTTTTTTGTTTTGATTTGTTTTATAAGTACATATTAGTAATTGTCGCTCAGAGAGGGAGAGAGAGAGAGCGAGAGAGAGATAGAGAGACAGAGAGACTTAAGTACAAATAAATGGTTGCGCAATAAACGATTCTTCTACTTCCTCTTCTCCTTCTTGTTCCGACATAGTCTTTCCAACTCGATTAAAACAGCGAATTTAACACACAAAGATCGCATGATGCAGCAAGGATACGCATATATAGACGTGGTGTACTTAAGAAGTAAGCGTGACGTTACACAAATACACAAGTCGCAGGCAAATGTTGACTCATTAATCGATTACGCATTATGTTTTGAATGTTTGTCATCGATAAGAAATGAATAAGGGCATTCGATTCAGTCACACTTACTTATCGAGTACACCTCGCATATGGCACCTAAACTGTACCATGCGACAGAGCTCCACTCACAGGGTAGTTCAAACACTGGCCTTGGCGCTCTCACAGATAGTTGTTGTTACATTTGTATGCGAGGTAAACAAACAAACAGTTGGTATGATGAGGGAGATTTAAATGTATGTGTGTGTGTGTGTGTGTGTGTGTGTGTGTGCGTATGCGTGTTTGAGTATGTGTTAGATATGTGAGAGTATGTGTGATGATTTTTAGATATGATTGTACTGATTGATTGATTGCTTGAACTAACTTTGCAAGAGATCTGAGTCGAACGAGCGATCGTTCGATCTGCTGCATGCACATATTGCATAAGTTAGCCTTACTTACTTAATATATGTACTTAACTTAAAAGCTGTTTAAATCAAAATATATTTATTTTCATTTTCTGTGTAGATTTTTTATTATTATTATTATCATTATTATTATTATTATTATTATTATTAGATTAATAATCATTAGATTAATAATAAAAAGTTTTATTTTGCTGTTGCAATTGCAATTTGCTTACATTCATTCAGCTACGTTATATGTACGTCGATGTGTATGTGTGTGTGAGTGTGCGTGTATGTATGTGTGTGTATGTGTATGTGTGTGTGTGAACGTGTACTTATTTGCTTTAGGCATTGGGTCTTACCTAATAAAAAAAAACCTATAAAGTCTAACGAACACAGGTGCACTCATAAAGTATCCGGTTAACATATTACATGTATGCATGTATCTATGTATGTGTATATGTGTTTGTAAGTATATGTATGTATCTACAAGTTTTTTCTTATTCTCTTAAGACTAATATAAAAAATATATGTGTATTGAAAAAAAAAAAAAACAAAATTTAGCCTACGTGTTAACAGATTTCATATATGTATGTATATCTATGCATGTATGTATGTATAGTTAAATTTTTATAATAACTAGATTTTTTTTATATAAAAACGTTTAATTTATACCTATAAAATATCATATATATGTATGTATATATATATGGATGTACATGTAAACGTGTGTATGCATGTGCTGAGCTTATATCCCTACATATATGTATGTGTATATATATATATTAAATCATTATGCTCCATTGGTCGGTCGTTCGGTCGGTCGCTAAATCCTGATATACATATATGTATATATCATCTATCTAAATACATATCAACTGTATCGCTTGTATGTATGCCTATGCTATGTGTAACAATTACGAAAAAAAAAAAATATGAACTTGGTCTTAATGATGTATACAAAGATTTAAAGGCTACAATTTGCACAACTGAGATTTGATTTGCGCTGCTTAGGCCTAATGTATTTAGTATTTGTAATTGTATTTGTATTTGTATTCCTAATTTGTAATTTGTTTTAATATTTCTTTTTATTTATTTTTTTTTAATTTTATTAAAGCCATTTTGAAGAATTCACTACCGGCACCTTTTGTAATTTTTCACTTCTCTTTACTACAAATCAAAACAAGACAAATGGGAAAAATTGATGGGAAGTGCGATATAAATAGAATAATAACTGGAGCATAGCTTAAAGCAAGTGCTGCTTGCAGCCATATCTACATATGTATATATGTCTACGAATCTGTATCAGTATCTGTGTATGTATCTTTATCTGAATCTGTATCTTTATCTTTATCTTGATCTATATCTTTCATATTTAACATTATCTGTTTCGGCTTAAGCTACAAAAGGCAACTAAGTGTTACTAGCCTAGACTGTAATTATTTTTTGCATTTCATTATTCATTTTCTCTGCCCTGGACAAATACAATACATCAGTGTGTACATACAGTACATACAGAAGCAATTCTTGTTGTAATTCTCTCTCTTCTTCTATCTAACTAATCCGTAGATGTCGGGTATGTGTGCTGCCCAACAACTGTTCTTATTCGCTCTTTAACCTCTACCTATAACTCAGCAACAGAGGAGTAAGGGTCAGTGCTGCGCACTTGGCCTTATTCTCGTTCAGATCTATGTAACCATGTTTCTTCATCATATTCTAATATGCTTTCTTGTGTAACCTTTGTTAAACATGTCTTACTTTTGCTTCGTGAGAAGTGATTCGGCTATATAGAAAAGGAATAGATAAATTTAGATATTATCGGCCAGACCTACGAAAGAATTGCTTAATCTTTAGATCATATCTAGATGATATACAGATGATTTGCTGGCGAGCGATAGGGCTTATTGGATTTCTTCATTCTTTTCATTTGTATAAAATATCAATATTTAATAATATCTTGACTTGACTTTTATCCATCTCGATAGGCAGCTCTGATGCACATATCTGTGTATAGATATTTACATTTATGTATGTGTATATATAAGTTGTTATAATTTGATTATAATGATAAAAAGAGTCAAACTCATTTGCAAATTGAACTCGCATTTTCACAAACTTAACAAAGATTCTCTTTACTCTCTTGCTATTTCCCCACATGTATATATGTATGTATGTGTATATGCACGTTGCTATGCACTCCCCAGCTCAGCTTCAAAAGTTGACATCCGCCTGCTGATAGTCAAAGTACATGAAATTCTATGAGGACGAGTGATGGTGATTCAACTGCTGGTGGTAGTAACTGTTGGCCGATTGCTGATTGGCTGCGCCGGCTGGCTCCTGCTTGGGCTGCTTGAGGTTGCGATGGTAGATGCTCTTGTGGTTGCGCAGACTGTTGAGGGAGCTGTAGACGCGCTTGCAGATGTTGCAGACGGGCTCCTTAGTGGGTCGCATGTGCACGTTCTGAATGTGCCGCTTGAGACGCGTTAGTGAGCTCAGGTTCTTGTTGCACGGATTGCAGCGAAAGTCATCCCCGCCGCTGGACGCATTCAGACTGCCGCCCGATGTATTCAAATTGGAATTGTTGTTGTTCAACGAGCTATTGCCGCTGACGCTGGCCGAGGCCGATGCTGCTGCCGTTGCTGTTGCATTCGCTGTTGCTGCCATATTCGCCATAACGGCTGCAAACATTTGCTGCTGTGCGGTTGCCGGTGGACTACAGGTGAGCATACCATTCGTTACCTGGCTGCCGACATTGCTCAACTGGTGTTGTTGCTGCTGTTGTTGTTGCTGCTGTTGCTGTTGATGCTGTTGTTGCTGTTGCTGTTGCTGCTGCTGCTGTTGACTTATGCTGCTGCCACAGTTGTTGCTACTGCTGTTGTTGTTGTTGTTGTTATTGTTACTGTTGTTGTTGTTGTTGTTGTTGTTGCAATTGGCTGCGAATGTTGAGAGATTTAGCCCACATATGCCAGAGGCGTTTGTGATGGCTGTTTTTAGATTGGTTGTTGTTGTTGTTGTTGTTGTGGTTTTGATTGTTGTGCAGTTGTTGTTGTTGTTGTTGTTGTTGTTTGTTTGTTCAGAGTATGACAGATAATAGTTGTTGTTGTTTGTTGTAGAAGTTGTAGCATTTGTCGTCAGTTGACCTGACGACAAGGTAGGAAAGAAAGTCAGAAAACGTCGCATTAGCCCAAGTACAACGATTTTAATTATTCTTTTTATATTGTTTTAGATTTTTCTTATAATTTTTTTTTCGAATTGTAGCATTTTTTACTTTTTGTTTTTTTTTTTTTTGGTTTTTTGTTTTTTTTTTTTGTGCATTTTATTGAAAAATTATCATTAATAATTCGCAAAGCATTTTTTTCATCAAATATAGTTTCTAAGTACATATGTATACACTTATATATACATATACAAATGTATATATAATTGTGTATATATATATGTCTTTTTTGTTTTGTTTTTAGTTTAATTTTAATTTTAAATATATATTGCTTCCCATACTCTAACGTTTCTTAAATTTTCTTTGGATTTTCAATTTAACTTTGGATTTATTTGATATAATGAGTATCTAAATATATAAATATATATATATATTTATATTTATATATCTAATACAATTTACCAATTTGACCTATGTACGTATAAAATTTTGTGGTATTTGTTTTGATTTTTGATTTATTTTTGTTTACTGTTTTTTTTTCTTTTGGTTTGGTGGTTTTTGCATCGGATGATTTTTGGGAGGGGTCAAAAAAGTTGAAGAGGTTCTCATTTGCCTGTCCCCACATCAGTGGGTGGGACAGACAGACAGTGAGAGAGAGACAGAGAACGATTTGTTTATATGTTTGTGTGTGTGGGTGTTGTGATCTTCTTAAAGAAGAAAAATCTTGTTTTTTAACACTTTAGTTAGTGGATAAATTGATTTCTTCTTTGATTGTTCAATTTCAATACAGCTCGAAGCTAAGAAAAGTTATCTAGATGGTATATACTGACACTCACAGTCATAGGTCACGATTTAGGAGTCACAAGTCATAAGTCACGGGTCATAAGTAGTAATCAATCAAAATACTGGTAGGCATCAGTCACGAGTCACGAGTCACGGTACACGAGTCAATCAATGACCTCCAGTCACAGTCATAGTGATAGTCACAGTCTTACGGAATGTTAATTCAAAGCACAGTCATAGTCACAGTCACAGTCACAGTCACAGTCACAGTCACAGTCACAGTCACAGTCACAGTCACAGTCATAGTCACAGTCACAGTCACAGTCACAGTCACAGTCACAGTCACAGTCACAGTCACAGTCACAGTCACAGTCACAGTCACAGTCACAGTCACAGTCACAGTCACAGTCACAGTCACAATCACAGTCACAGTCACAGTCACAGTCACAGTCACAGTCACAGTCACAGTCACAGTCACAGTCACAGTCACAGTCACAGTCACAGTCACAGTCACAGTCACAGTCACAGTCACAGTCACAGTCACAGTCACAGTCACAGTCACAGTCACAGTCACAGTCACAGTCACAGTCACAGTCAGTCACAGTCTTACGGAATCTTAATTCAAAACGCAGTCACAAGTCACGAATTACGAATCACAATTCACGAGTCACGTGTCACGAGCCAATCATATAAAAGTGTGCTATTTGAAATCTGTATTTCCATTTTCTCTTTTTCAATTATCTTTCGGTTCCTGGTTAGGCAAAAGGGAAAGTGGAGCTTAGGGTCTGGGGTTTCTTTGCATTATCGTTGCTGCTGTGGTTGTTGTGATTGTTGTTGCTGGTTGTTTGATGTAGTCGTGACTGTTACACAGAGCAGGAAGAGTAGCAAATCAAACGTGAGGAAGTAAAACTTTCGTTTTCTCGCTGCAGTTTCTTGTATCGTTGAGTCTGCGTGTATGTGTATGTGTGTGGCTGCCTGTGTGTATACGTGTAGATGTGTGTGTGTGTTTGTGTGTGTTAAACACCATCACCATAATAGTTCTTAGCTTCAATCTTGTTCCTGCTGTTGCTGTTTGTGTGTGTTTTTTTGTTTGTTTCTGCATGTGTTTGTTTGGTGCATTCAAATTTTCAGGTTTGTTTCTTTGCTTTCATTTCGTTTCGTTTCGTTTCGTGTGTGGAGATGTTTGTGTGTGGTGTGTATTTGTGTGTACATGTATGTGTGTGTGTGTGTGCCACTTAAATAAAGGACTAAAAATTAACCATTTCCAAATATATTCCTGTCACTCAATATTAGCAATCGACATCGACGTAATTCATCGTTATTTGGAGCCATTGCAAGTTTCAAGTTAGCAATTTTCATTCATTTTATTTTGTTGTTGATTATATGTGCACAAAATGTTGTTGTTGTTGCGCTTATTGTTGTTGTTGTCGTAGTTGCTTTCTAGTAGTTGATTTTTACATTAATTTTATCATTTTTTTTTTTTTTTTTCTTTTGGAGTGGTTTAGTAGCGTGTTTGGAGATTGTGGATTTTAATATGGGTGTTGGTTGTTGTTGTTGGTTGTTTTGGGTATCGGTTTCTAATTTAACACCAAGTTGGTGCTTCATTTAACATTTATCAATGTGGTATTTATCGTTGTTATGCAAAGACATTGCTAATTGGGCAAATTGAAAGGATAGTAGGTGAAATTTATGAAATCAGCATCAGAATTCCATAAACAAAGTAAAGGGATGGCCTCAAGAGAAAACTGAAAACTGAACAATAGAAGTAGCGTATTCAGGAATATGCTTAACTAGCCGATTAGGCAGCAATCTCATGATGTGAGATTATTCGATTATAAGATCGATTATTCGATTTTTATGTCGATTATTCGATTGGAAGTGCTGCAATGCAATGCGTTTCGATTGATGGGTCTACAATTTCAATTATTCACATCAATTCATTCGATCTTTCGATTTATAGATTATTCGATTAATCAATTGTTCGATTGTAGGGGTTTTTTTTAACGATTTGTGTCGATTGAATTATTTACAAATCAAATTACGGATTATTTGCATATCAATTGTGGGATACGAGTCAATTGTCAATATTTAATTATTCAATTATTATTCGATTATTATTATTATTTTTTTTTAACTTTTTGATTATTCGATTGTTTGGTAAATCATTTGTTCAATTGTAGCAAATGCTGTGCAAGTCAAGTTTTGGATTGATTTTTTGATGTCATATGGGATACAAGTCAATGCATATCATATCAATTTATTGGTTTATTATTATCGAATAGTTGAATCGATTACTATCAATTCGATGCCATGTGTTCTGGTTGTGTGTGCTTAAAACTTAACTTGAATAATTTACATTTTTTTTGTCTGCTTAGTTATCACCAATTTATCAACTTAAAATTAGTTAATTTCGATTTTGCGAACTAAATTAAACTAAATTCTATGCTTTAAATGTATTTGTATATATATATATATCTGTATTTGTATGTGTATGTGTGTGGATCAATCGTAATTTTAAAGAAAACAGCAACAAATATATATATAGAAGGAGCGTAAATTTAAAGCGATTCATTCAACAGTTTTTTCATATACGTAAAGCTTTATATTTATGTATATATGTGTTTGTACTTGTGTTTGTATTTGTGTTAACTTAAATCTGTTTGCTTGTGTGTCTGTGTGTGTGTGTTTAAAGCACAATTAATACAAATTTTTTAGTAAAACACTTTTTCAAAAATGTAATTAAGCTACTTAATTATAATTGTTGTTGTTGTAGTTATTTTGTATTTGTGTAATGAATTCGTATGTGTTCTTAATTCTTAATAATTTGGATAGTTTTTGTTGTTGTTGTATTCTTTGATATTCTCTAAGCATAATTTCGTTATCGTTTTTCTATCGTTATGATTGTTGTTGTTGTTGTTGTTGTAGTTGTTGTAGGAGGATTAAAATTTTTTAGTATTATGTAGAAAGTAGTATGTATATATATATATATATATATATATATATATATATATATATATAAATATACATACATATACATATGTATATAGGCATATTAGTTATCATCATATGGTTAGTTTTGCTGCTGGGTATTATTAGATGTATGTAAGTATGTGTATGTGTGAATGCATGTATGTATGGTATGGTATGGTTTTGTATGGTATGGTATGGTATGTATGTGTGCATTAGAAGTGATGTCGAGCGCCTATTAAATTTCTAGTTCATGTTTCGAATTGGTTTAGTTTCTAGGCCTCTCGCAATCGCTAATAACCGTAACACTTGAAGGATGCTTAACCTGTCTTATCATGTACATATATATGTATATATACACTTATATATGTGTGTGTATGTATATAATATATAAGGGGGGCTTTTCGATTGTGCGTGGGGTAGACCAAGACCATTTTGTGAGCGTGTGTGCGAGCGAGTGTGTGTTTGTGTTTCTGTTGTTGTCTGCTCAACTATATACGAATTATTCACCAATTATACGGGTATGCGCTTCAGTATATGTGTGTGTGTGTGTGCGCGTGTGTGTGTGTGTGTGTGTGTGTAGTTGCGTTTGCTACAGCATAGATCTCTTCACGTACACATAAACATACATAGCTGCTGCCAAATACAAATACACACAGATATAAATCTATGTAGGTATGTTCAAATGTGTGTCTGTGTGTGTGTGTGTGTGTCTGTGCTAACAGCTATATATGTGTACTAATTGTCGTACGATCTGAGCTGATCTGGTCTGGGAACAGTTATAGCCTACACATACATATGTATACAAATGCCAATTATATTGTTGTTCCAGCTATGCATTCGATTCTCCTCCCATTCCTGTTTCCTTGTTTCAAGCTAAAACATTTGATTTGCCACAATCTACAATCTTCAACAATTCGATTAGCCAATTGGATTGCTCCTCTACGGCAGGGGGCGAGTAGGTGTGGGTGGGCGTGTATGAGCTTTATTATTTGTATATAGGTAAGGCAATTGGAGCATTCGACTTCATAAACAATTAGCCAATTGGGCTGCCTGCCACACAACAAAATGCGAGCATTCTGGCCTTGTCTGTGTGCGCTTCTGTATTTGTACTTAGCAAATTCTCAAGCTTTGAATTGTGGGTAAAGGGGGGAGTGAAGAGGTAGGCGTGAGGGGAGATCGACCAAATCTTATTGCAATTACATGTACATAAGGCATACATACATACATATGTATGAATGTACATATATAGGAGTATTTTTGGGTATGCGTGTTTGAGTCTGTGTGTGTGTGTGTGTGTGAGTGTGTGTGAACATATATATATATATATATGTTATGCCAATGGACGAATGTCAAGGATGAATACATATATGTTCATAAAGGGGAGATCGCAAACATACACACACACACACACACACTCACACACACTCACTCATATACTCTCGATATGCAGGTATGCATGAGTGAGCATGCGTGTGCGTGTGCGTGTGCGTGTGTGCACGTATATGTATATGTATTTGTTGTTTGTTTCGCTTTTCGCATCTCACTCATTCAGGGTGAAAATTTTGTTGTTCGACAATTTTGAAGCCATATTTGAAAACGAATCGAAACGAAAAATTTGAAACTATTGAAATAATTCAACAAAAGACACATTAAAAATAATGTTGCAATTTTTATATATATATATAGAGATCTTTTATATATGTAATTGTATTTTTGTTTTTGTATTTTGTTTTTTGTTTTTCTCTTTCATTTTGGTTTTTGATTTAAAAGTTGATTAGTTTTCAATGCAAATACATATAATTGAATTGAAGCTTTTCTTTTGCTTTTGCTGTTGTAAATATATACGGATCATATCTGTTAGGGGAGGAGTTACGGGGGACGGGGGCGCAGGAGGTTTGGCTTTGGAGAATTGTGGTATACTTAGTTTTAGACACAAGCACGACGACGTACAAAAGTAAATTTAAAAATTTCAATACATAATATATATAAGTATTTATGTATATATATATATATATTTGATCGATCTTATAATGCGGTTGCATTTTACAGTAAAACATAACGGTAAAAGAAAAACTAAACGCAAAAATGTGGACACCAAATCAAATGGATTGCATAAATATGTTGTTTAGTGTTGTTGTTGTTGTCATGTGAATGAAACACAAAAGGAAATCGAATTGCACTGAAATCAACAAAATGAATAGTAATGTAACGATAAATAAATAACTCTACCGTCTATCCAATCTCTATATATTTCTATGTATTTCGATCGGTCCCTAACCCTTCAGTTCTTTTCTCAATTGATCCTCACATCTCTATCTCCTCATCTATCTATCATCTGGCTCTATGTGATGTCTTATAAATGCTGTAATCCAAAACGTTAACAAAGAAGCCTACTAAATTCTATTAAGTATGTATATTGTCAGACGGCTTACGGCTTACTTAGAAATAAATCATTCTTTCCATTTCGCATTAAGAATACAACTAAACATGTATGTATATGTATGTGTGTATGTGTGTTTGCAAGTGTAGGTATATGTGTCACTGAAAGTATGTGTGTGTGCGTGTATGTGTATGTATGTGTGTGTAGAGTATAGCACTGTGATATGCAGTGGGTATATTATTGCGTTTAAATACGAATACAAAAAAATTAGCACACAAATAAACGATGGAAGAGGAACGTAAGACGTGAAACGTAAAACGTGAAACGTAAAACGTAAAACAAAGAAATAGACTCATCAAAAGTGAACAAAATGACAAATGTTGAGAAAACAAACATGTAAGGAACATACACATATATTTTCTGCTTAACAGTTAGCCGATGCTTAGCTTAGCTGACTAGATCTAATTATTGTAGATATCCAATTGGATTTCACTATAATTTCAATGTCGAATTTCAATGTAGCGAATTGTGTGATTGCAGGACAGAGAGAAATAGTAAGAGAGTGAGAGAGTGAGAGGGAAATATAGAGTGTGTCTGTGTGTGCGTATGTGAGAGAGAGAGAGAATGTTATTTGATGACATATATCGAGAATAGCGTATATCGTATATCGTATATAGTTTATCGTTTATCGCTGTTACTGATACTGATACTGATTTGACATGTGTGGACATGAAGTAAGCCAAATGAACTCGAAATTTCGAAGACACAAAAAAAAAACACACTTCTCTTCACAAAGGCAATAAAAGCAGCCCGAACACTGAACCAGGCCCCCAATCATCAGACTCCCAGCGCTAATTAGCTAGTCCAAAACGCCTGCAATCACCCTACGTGTCCTCTTTCGACACCTCCCAAATGTATCCCAGTCTTCTAGCTACTCCTTCATTCCCTTGCTGCTCCACAGTTTCATAAATTATCTAGCATCACGCTCAGTGAGTCAACAATGTATTCGCCAACCAGATATTTCGTAGTATTATTGTTTCTAACTCTTTCTAACTCCACTGTACGCATGTTTGTTGTTGGCTTGTTCGTCAGTCGGCTCGTTAGTTGGAGTTGATGTTTGTGGCTGTCTTGCTCCTGGGGAGAGGGGGGTAGGCGGCCGCAAAGCCGCAAAGCTTTTACGAACACATTTTACAGTTAGACGGCTGGAGGTGTTGTTGTTGTTGTTGTTGGGCATGGTGGTAGGGGGGCGTGGCAAATTGTTGTGGCCTAACCTCAGGATAACAGAGGCAATTAAAATTTACCGCCACGCACACACACAGACACACACACACACACTAGTTTGCTAAACACTCTTGATGCTTCGGATGCTCATTCGTTTAGTTAATTAGTTTAATGTATTCACACACACACACACACACACGCAATCGTATCAAAAATTATTAGCTAATTTCTTTAGGGATTTTTTTTCTTGGGACTGGGGGTTGTAGGTTCAGTGTTTGAAGCCGTTTTTAATGCGTAGACGACTATTGCTTGGATTGTCTCGGCACTATCTCAACTCAATGATCATTTGCATCGACGGTTAGCGATCATTATCGTCAACATAAGCATTGGCCATTTGTTATACATATGTTCGTTTGACGCCTGACTGCTGTTTGTTTATCTTCCTTATCTACTGCTGCCTCATGTGTTTTCGCAGTTGTTCTACGTTTATGTTTGGTATATTGAATTTTATTACGAAAATGAAAACATTTACCATCGAAACAATCAAACAAGAAAAAAATTTGTACACTTTTTCGATTTGACTTGAAGATGCAAAGGAAAGAAAAAAAAACAAAACAAAAATTGAAATTTAAATGTAGAAAAAAAAAATGTAAGTAAACTAGTTTTTACTTTTGTGTTGACTTTTACGTGTTATTTTTGCAATTCTAATAGAAAAATAAACAAATCAAATATGAAAAGTCCTCGTGAAAAGCGGCCCAGCTGTGCTTCGTAATACCCTGGGCCGCCTTTGAGTGGGGACGTTTAGTATGTTGGTTTACTTTGAAATCAAATCGAATGGAATGGATAAATATAATCAAATATATATATTCGTGTTCGTGTGTTCTCGGTGTGTTTAAATAAATCAAAAGTTAAATCAAATTGTAGTTAACACACACATATATAGCCGATTTATATGCATGTACGGATGTAAGTATGTTTTTTTTTTTTTTTTCAAGTAAAACAAATGATACAGACACATTTCTTCAACGTTAAAATATTCGGATTTCTATTAATTCCTTTTCGTAAAAATATTGTTTTTTCTTATCTTTTTTTTTTTTTTTTATATATATTTTTGATTCTGGGTTTTTTTTTTTTTGATATTTTGGTATATTTGCATTTGATGTAAAAAATGTAATAATGAGCTTTTGAGCGCAAATAGAGCGAAACAATAGAGTAAATAGAGAAATGCTCGGACTCACCTTGTGGAGAGACAGCGAGTTCACCAGATTGTTGTAGCTGGGTATTGAGACCTGATCGTTAGAGAAATGAAAAGTAGAAGAACAAGAAGGAGGATGACGAGGAGGAGGAGGAGGAGCACATTAGTCAGATTGCAAAGAGAATTATCATCAATGTATTACGCACCAATCAAGGCTGGATGATCGAGATTGCTAATCGGAAAATTGAATGCACCTGGAAACAATTTGTTATCGGCCGGCGACATAATGTAGGGCTGTGCGGTATGATGGGTGGCTAGGTTGTCGTTGATCTCATCGTCATTGCCAGAGCTATCGAAAGAGAGAAACAAAGAATTAAGCATGTATTAGGCAACATCGGACTCACTAGTCGAACTGGAGTAGACTCTATATAGTCCTATATAGTCCCTATAGTCCCTATATATTCTATATTTGCACTTTCAGTTAGTAGTTACCTCAAGGAGCCTTTGCCGCCGTCGCCGCTGCTGGAGCGATTGGCGTCGTGCTCGCCTGTGGAGTCGTTGCTATGCTCATCATTGACGTTGGCGTTGGCATTGTTGTTGTTCGAGCAGACCAGCTCCATGGGCTCCGACTTGACATCCTCGACACCGCGTGCCAGCGGCGAGGGCGTCATACTGCCAAGTTTCTCGCTGATGGAGATGCCGTTGCCATTGCCATTGCCATTGCCGTTGCCATTGTTGTTGTTGTTGCCATTATTGTTGCCGTTGCCGTTGCCCGAGTTGCCATTCCCTGTGGAGCGATTGCCTATAGTGCGGGAGATCGGGAAAGTTGGAAAGATGCGAAAGTGCGAAAGTACGAAAGTGAGAGAAGTGATGCAGCCATCTCTCTCCCTCTCTCTCTTTCTCTCGCGCACTCCCTATCTTTCTCTATGTGTTGTACTTACGCTTCTCTTCCTTGAGCGGCGGCGTGTTGTTGTTGTTGTGGTGTTTGATCGTGCTAAAGTCGGCCGGCGTCAGCTGGGGCGAGGCGCTGCGCGCATGCATCTGCAGATCGGGGCTGCCGTTGTTGTTGCTGTTGGCAGAGAGGCCGTTGTTGTTGTCGGCGCTGCGCAAGCGCTTGAGGGCGTGCGATGTTGTCTCGTCGACGACGCCGCCGCTGTGGTGCATCATGGCCATGCGCTTCAACAGATTGTTGTTGATGTGCTGCGGCAGCTGCTGCGGCGGCGGAGGCGGCGGCGGCGAGCCGCCAACCTGGCGGCTGCTAAACAATGTGGCAGCCCCCTCATCGTGCAGCGACGAGCCATGGTGTGGATGTGAGTTGAGTGGCGTGCGTATGCCCGCATTCGCCAGGTTCTGTATCTGTGCCAAGTGCTAGAAGAGAGTGGGCGAGATTGAGAGTGAGAGTGAGTCCATGTCCATGCCAGCGGGAGCCACTGTACTTACGCTGTGCGTATCCTCGGCCTGCTGCTGTGTTAGGCCCGAGACGCGCAGCACTTCGGCGGTCTTCAAGAACGACTGCAGCGACTTCTGGTGCACGTTCACCTCGCCGTGGTATATGAACTCCACCAGCGAGTGTAGATCCATGAAATTGACATCTTGCAGCAGGATGACCGGATGTTTGCAGGGTGTGCTCTGTGGCGCAAAAAAAGCGGGAGTATGCATTTAGATCTAATTCAGTTGGCTGCAATGACCTTCGACCTTTGGTTCAATGTCAAATGAATCGCAACTCGAATGTTTGCTGTTTCTGTCTCCTTCTTCTACTTCTACTTCTGCTCTGCCTATCTTTATTCTTCTCTCTGGCACACACATGTACATACATATGTCAACTGCTTCAAGTTGGCCCCATTTCCCTCATCCCACATCCCACATCCCTCCACCCATACCCCCCAGTCAACGCCAATCTACAGCTGTGTGTAAATTTCACTTTATCATCCGAATGGCAAAAGCCAACAAAGGGCCCCAAAATTGGGTCAAGTTACGGCGTCGTTGTTATTATTTCGCTTGCACGCATTGCGCGCCTCCAATACCAGTTCCAGCTGCGCTTGCAATTCCAGTTGCAGTCCCTATGCCAGCCCCAGCCCCAGCCCCAACATCAGCCCCAACACCAGCATCAGGCACGATCCTATATACCAGCATCTGCCTTGACTTTACATGCTTTGTCTCTGCTTCCATCGTTCTGTCTCCGTCTCGCTGCTTGCTGGCTTTACCTCCATCTTGCTCTGTCTTGTTTACTATATCGCAATTTATTTTCACATTCGCCATACACAAGTATATGTGTATGTATGTAGATAGGTGCCTGTATGTAAGTATAACAGCAAGATACACAAACAGAGGCAGAGGCAGAGGCAGGGACCGAGGCAGAGGCAGAGGCAGATTGTGAAATTGAGGTCAAGACGGCAGCGATCAAGTGATCGTCACATCCCAAACGAGCACCTACAACAAGTTTATGCCGAAGGGAGAAACCCAGAAACAACGGATAGAGAAAGAAAAAGAGATGAAGACAGACAGAGAGAGAGAGAGAATGATAGAGAGGGAGGGCGAGGGCGAGAGACTAAAGTAAACATGAAGGATCCGCCATCTAGAAAAGTTTCGCTTGCGAGAAAACGGCAAAGAGAGAAATTTCGCTTAGAGATACCTTTTTGGGAGACAAGTGATCTGGCATGGAGAAGAGACACCGCTAAGGCCAATGGACGATGAAAAAGAGGAGGCGAACGATTCGACGTGGTCCAAATGCAAATTGTGTGTGCTTGCTAAATGGGCGTGGCAGCAGACAGTTCTCAGTTAACTGTTTTGCAGTTAACAGTCCACAATTCACAGTTGAACAATAGCCAAAATGCTTTTAGAAGCGCTTAACTCACGCCCCTTTTCGGTCCCAAGGCACCTCCCCACTGAGAGTACTTCATAGTGTGTTGTTGTTGTTGTTGTTGTTGTTGTGTGTCTGCTTTGCAGTTTTACACCTAATTAAAATAATGCGCTGCAGTTAATTAAATATTTATGCATAGGCACAAGGCGACGCCAGCAAGAGATCAAGCAGAAGGCAAAGACAGTGCCAGGGAGAGAGAGACAGAGAGAGAGAGAGAGAGAGAGAGAGAGAGAGCAAAGTGGCAAAGTGTCGCCAAGCCGGAGCCGGACTCAAGCAAAGGCTGGACTTTAGCTATAGCATGTCTGTGTTTGTGTCTTTGTTGCTGTTGTTTACATTGTTGTTGTTGTTGTTGTTGTTGTTGTTGCTGTTGTTGTTGTATGTATTTCAAATTGAATTTACAAACTTCTGGCTGACTCGTATTGTTGCACTGCCAACAAAGTTTTTGTACTAATTTCTTGGTATATAATTATTTTAGCATTTTCTTCTTCTGCCCCTTCCATCTGCCCCTCCTCCTCCTCCTCCTTCTTCTTCTGTCGCTTTTTTTCTGTTCCTTCGTTCTTGGCATTGTTGCAGTTGCAGTTTGCTGCGAATTTAGTTGGCCTTTTTAACAAATTAAATGACGACTTTCAGTTGTCTGTCTGCCTGTCCGTCCGCCTGTTTGTCTATTTGTCTGCTCTTGTTGTTGTTGTTGTTGTTGTTGTGCTTCATTATCATAGTCGTAGTTTCAGCATTTGGCTAAAAGTTTCGGCGGAATTTATTGGCCGGACAGCTTGTAAAGCTACAGCTTGGCGTGGCGTGGCTGGCTACAGGGTACACCGTGTCGTATACACAATATATACACACATACAAATATACGCGAAAAGGTTGACGTATTGTCAGCTATAAGGCAAAGCCGCTAACCATTAGCAAAGGCCGCTGCCAGTAAAAGCACCAAAAGAAACGAATCGCCCATTTCTCTTTCTTCTCTCTCTCTCTGCTCGCTCTCTCTCTCTCTCTCTCTCTCTCTCGCTCTCTCTCAGTTTGTGTTGTTCATTTGTCTGGCTGCGTCTAAAAAAATGTACAAAACTCAAAGTTTTCTATCATGTTAACAAATAACGTCGTAAGCGAATATTTACCAAGCCGAGCACAGCAAAACTAAGAACTGAGAAGTTTGTAATTTATATAATTTCTGCTGCAATGCCAAAGCTAAAGCTAAAGGCAAAGGCAAAGGCAACGGCAAAGGCTTTTCCTCTAACCACAACCACTAATCAATCCGCTAACCAATTCGCTAACCCAACAGTCCAAGCCCCAAGCTCCAAGCTCCGACCCCAATGACAGCTCAGACAATGCAAATGGCAAAGTTTTTGGCTGGCAAATGTAATGGGGAGTAGGGGAAGGGGAAGGGGGTGTGTGTGGGGCTGGGCTGAAGGGGTAACCAAGTCTCGAGGCCTGCTAAAAACCGCAATTGCGTGCAAATATTTTCAATGCAGTCGCAAATTTTTTTTTTTGTTTTTGTTTTGGCGGACAGGTAAACGAGGCAACGACTTCCATAATTTTAATGTCATAATAAAAACAAGCACGACTGCTCCATTTGAGCATGCACGACTAACACATACCCAGCAGAACAACACCACACACACTAGTGCAGTATACGGGTGAATGGGATCTGAATGGATTGCACCACGCCTCCTGCCAGCCACACATGCCCTGCACTGTCTGAGGGTCTCTGGATCTCGTTAGACGAGCTCCGCTTGGGCTTGCCTCGTGGTCCAGTCACATGTTACTCAAATAATGGCCCGCTTTACGACAGTTGCAGGCGGAACTTTTTGCGATGGCCTCGACTGTACCTCATGCCCCATACATAATGTTGCAGGCAATTGCCGACATTTGGCGTGCTGTCGTCTCCTGCTCTTGGTCTTCTAGTTGTTGCAATTGTTGCCCGTTATACTTATAGTTGTTGCGCAACTAAATAAATTAAAATCCAAACAGAAGACGGCTGCCCCCGTGCCACGCCTCCCGCTAACTAGCTGCCATCATATTTTTTAGCGAAATGCACAGCTAAGAACTTTTTCCCTAACTGTTTACACCACGCGCACGAAACGTTCGTTGCAAGCAAACAAAATGCTTGCAACATTTGCAGGCAGACAAAAGTCAACTGACTCTCCTCTCTCTCTCTCTCACACACACACACACACACACACTCTTTGGGTGTGTGCGTGTGTAGGTATCGTTTTATTAATTAGGCTGCCATTAAAACTGGGCCGCAGCAGCGGCAGCGGCAGGTGAGAGCGCATGGATTCATTTGATCAACGCTGCGTATGAGTAATATATTTATGTATGTATGTATGTATGTATATAAATGTACTGTACATATACCTATTTGTGAAACAGGATGTATTCAACAGACAACAGCTGAGACACATGTGCTCTGCCTCTCTCTCTCTCTTTCTCCCTCTCCCTCTCCCTCTCTCTCTCTCTCTCTCTCTGCAGCTTACTTACAGTTGCTATCTCCTTCTCCTTCTCTCTCTCTCTACTTATCTTGCTTATTGTCTGGGCTAAGTAGGTCACCGAAATGTATTTCGAGTTTGCGAAACGCAATAAGCAAAAAAAAAAAAAAAATGAAAATGAAAGAAACTCAGACTCTGGTACCAGATCCAAAAAGATCTTGCCCCATGGCACCCCAAGCAACGATATGCTAAAGCAGGCAATGCAAAACAATTGACAAATCAAAGATGAAATGATGATAAAGAAGAAGCAACATAATGATAGCAAAGCCTATATACACATATACATACATACATATAGAGATATATATGTATAGCGCTCTATCATTTTAATGAACACAACTGTATGTGTGTATATGTGCATACATACATATGTACATACATACACATCCACCTAATTGAACAACTCAATTGAACTATGCCAAGTCAAAGGATCAACACACGGGTTTCAGTAGAGCTCAGTCTTAGCCACAACTCCAGCTGGTACTGAAATATTCTTCTCAAAGTATCGTAACTCAATGATCTATTGCAATTCTATCTAGCTCACATACATACAGATATACATACATACAATGAACTCGAATCAGTTAGATATACAGATATTTGCTTATCTTTATGGGGGAGCTCGAGCACGATCAAAATTGTGAAATACTTTGGGGAATTTAGCTGCAAAAAGCCTAGTCGCCTTCCATTTCGGGCCCACACTTATATATAGTAATTTGGATTCCCTCCCAAGAGGGGCGGACTATTCGAAATTCGTATGGCAACTCACCTTCAGCAGATCGCGGAAGTAGGGGCTGCATGCGGAGAGGACGACACGATGGGCTTTTATGCTCCGTCCCTCGCAGGCGAGCGTCACATCGACGAAGTCCTCGTCGTCGCGAAGATTCTCGAATGCCGATGTGATGCTGCTCTGATAGTTGTTCCATCGCAGACAGAAATGCTGTGTTTCGTCCATGTTGATTTGTTCGTCTTCTTCCTCTTCCTCTTCAATTGCTGCTGTGTAACGGTTATTCAGCTCGACTGTAGCCGTGGCTATGCCTGTTGTTGTTGCACTTGGAGTGGGAATTCTAGTTGTTGTTGTTGTTGCTGTTTTTAGCTGCCTAGCGTTGTTGTAGTTGTTGCTATTGTTATTGTTGTTGTTGTTGTTGTTGTTGATGTTGTTGTTATCGTCGTCAACTGTGGAAACAACGCTGGCTTTCTTCGTGGTCACCTTTTTGCGTATTTTGGCGGCTTTTTATTGCACCGAGAGAAAAAAAGTTTTGTGCTCGCTGCTGCTGCGTTTGCTGCTGCTCACATGCGCACACATACACGCACGCAGAGACACGCACGCATGCACTGCTTGGTGAATTATCTGCAGTTGTTGTTGTTGCTGTTGTTGTTGTTGCTCCCTTTGTCAAATCCAACGATGATGATGCTGATGCTAATGCTGTTGCTAATGATGATCACTTTGACTATTTCACTAATAATTAATTAACTGCAGAGAGAAAGAGAGAGAGAGAGAGAAAGATTAGATTAGTAATTCACTTGGATTGTAAATTAATTAAGCTATAATACTATATATAAACATGTATTTCATTATTCATTTTTTGTTGTTTGTGTTTAGAAAATAACCAGTTTGAATATTTATTTCGTTATATTTAATATTTGTGATATTTGTTTTTCCTTATAATATATTTATACGTAAGTGCATATACATATCTATATGTATAATATATGTTTTTCTGTATAATAATTTAATAGTGTATTATTATTATATATCATCGTATAAATTTACTAGCTTGAGAGAATATTCAAAGTATTCAGATCAGTTTCCCCCAATTTTATATAGGAATTGAATTGATTCGCATTTTTATGAATTTGTTGATATTTTTCCAGAATATGTTTTTCATGATTTGAATCGGCAATTTATATTTACATTGTCTAAGCATTATAATTGTGATTAAATCGCATAAATTTTAGTGTCAAAAGTTTAAGTTAATTATATTATTCTATATACAACTCGTTTGACTTGTTTTGATAGCCAAAACTGTATTTTTGCGCATTCGTTCATTTCGCTCTTTCCCTCACACTCGCATTCACATTTGCCGGCAATCGTGTGCGAAAGGTAGAGATAGGGAGAGAGGGAGAGAGAGTGAGAGAGAGAAGGGGTAAGCTTTTTTGCTGCTTGTTTTTTTTATATGTATTTAACGCTGCGGCAAAGTGCAGCAAACGCAACATTTTGCAAAAATGTTCGAAAATTGTTAACAAATGCACTTTAAAAATTTATCCAAACCACGGCGACAATTTGTGTGACATAGAAACAAAAATGCAGCAAAATAAAAAACTAAATCAAAGAATAATCCATAAAAAAAAAACTAACCAAGCAAATGAAGCAACGAAAGAGACAAAATACAATTAAAACCAGTACAATTTAATTTTGTATGTTTTCTTTTCACTCACAATAATACAACAACAATAGCAATAACCATAACAATAACCATAACAATAATAACAACAACAACAACAACGAAGAAGAAGAAGCACCCCAAGCGGTCAAAATTTAGCAAACGCATCGCAAATAACTAAAACACTTGTAGTGCACAAATTTCGATGTGCTTTTCGCTTTTCGCTTTTCGCACTTCGCATTTCGTTTTTTTGATCTGTTTCTTTTTCTGTTCTTTTTGTGTTCGTCATTGTCTTTGTCTCAATTAGCAAAGGATAGTTATGCTTCTCCTTCTTGCTCGCTCGCTCACTCACTCGCTTGATCTTTCTCTCGCTAGGCATGTGCATACATACATACATACATACATATGCATATTCAGTGCGATAGAAGAGCAAGCCAAAGCAAAGCAAAGCAAGCACACAACGCGCACAAAAGCTTGCCCATACATATACATATGTATATGTATGTATGTGAGTGTGTGACATTGAAAGTGAAAACTATCAGATAATAATAAGTCAAGGCGTGCCTACGAGTGTGTGCGCTGCACTTTTTAGCTATGCTAATAATAGACCATAGCGGCCGACCCCAGTTACTGTGAGAGTGTGTATGTATGTATGTGTGTAGATACATATTTACGCTTGCGCTCTCCCCCTACAATGATAAAGCTGCATCATTTACAGTACATACCTTCCGACTGGGGTGCGCAGCCACTGGCATCCTACTAACAAGCTATGCACGTATGTATGTATGTACGTATGCACGTATGTATGTATGTCTCTAATAGTTCATTAGTGTTGCGAATGCCAACAGAAATAGATTATTATGATGTGTGCAATTTGTTGTAGGTGAATGTCGCACAGCAAACATTTTGTTTTTTTTTTATTGGTATTAGATTTTGTTTTTTTTCTTTTTCTGTTTATTGTAGTATTTATTTTATTTTTTATTTTTGTATTTGCTTTGGCTTGGTTTGAGTTGAGTTAAGTTGAGTTGAGTTGAGGTAGAAATTTGTTTGCGTATACGTAATATGGTAATTTAAGAAATGCTATTCGCTGCTGACTTGAGATCTTGGCTTAGACGTTAAATGCAAATAACATTGGCACAATCAAGTAAAAATAAAATGTAAAAAAAAAGAATTTAAAAAAAAAACACACACACACTTATTAATTACCGAACCGAACCGAACCGAACGACCGACCGAACACGCACTAAAAACTATTTAGCTACATATGTACGAATGTAGCGGTATATATGTATGTATGTGTATGTATGTATGGCTACACATATAAACGATTGCATGGATTGTATCTAGGCATATGTATGCATGTATTGGAGTCGAGGTAGAAGCTGAGCTGCATTGCGTTAGCGACGCTTGCAGGATCACTTGGAATTGTCTTGTGCTGCTTCCACTGAACTGAACTGAACTGAACTGAACTTAAGTGAAACGCTGAGAACGGGAACGCTGGGAAAGCAGCAGTCGGCGGCCAACCAGCGTGTTGGGCTTTTTGTTGCGTTTGATGATTGCAAGCGTAGAAACTCAACTGAATTCATGCTAAAGAAGAAGAGAGTGCTCGAGTGCCTCAGGCAGCCAAGCAGCCAGGCAGCGACGGCAGCGTCAACTGCGCGCACCAGCAGCAGCAGAGCCAGCAGCAGCGATAGCGCACAAAAAAGCGCATTGGGCAGGGACAGGGGCGACGGCAGTCGCAAGCACACACAAACAAACGAAAAGAATGAAAAAAACAAAAAAAAAGCACTAAACTATTCACCGAAATTTTGGCAACAGCAGCAGCAGCAGCAGTAGCCTTGCCTGTGTGTGTGCGAGAGACAGAGAGAGAGACAGAGAGCGGGACAACAACAAACGTGCGCACGCTCTGTTGCGTCGTTCGCTGTTCTGGCCAGTGCCAATCCCCCTGATCCCAGCCCCATCCCTAGCCAGTCAAATGCTAGGATCGTCAGGTAGGCAGACAGGGACAAGAATGTCAATGTATGTATGTGTGTGTGTGTGTGTGTGTGTGTGTGTGTGTGTGTGTGTGTGTGTGTGTGTGTGTGCATATGCATGTGTGCTCACTGATCTGTGCGTATGCATATGTATGTATGTATGTATGTAGTGTATGGGGGGGAGGGGAGGGCGAGGGAGCTGGGAGCACACAGTGAATTGAACCTGAACTTGAGTATTAGAATGTGTGCGCTTGTGCTTTCAATTCCCACCACTACGAAACATGCTCAGCAACGGACCAGACTGAACGCAGACACACAAGCACGCTCACACACGCACACACTCGCAGACTACTGCAACGCACTCACTCTCGCACACACACACACACACACATAGAAGCAGTGCCAAATAAAGTTTTTGGCACAGTCCAGTATTAAATTTGTGACTCTCGATCTCTCACCCTCTCTTTCTTAGGCGCGCTCTCTCTCTCTCACTCTCTCATGCTCGCGCTTAGTTTATACTATGTGTATACATACATACACATACATCTGTGTCCATCAGTGTGTGTGACTGTTGTGCATAGAACAAAACTCCGTTGCGGTCGACGACGCAGTCACTGCGCTAACGCTGACGTTGACGCTGACGCTGAGGCTGAGGCTGAGGCTGAGGCTGAGGCTGACGCCAACGCTAACGCTAACGCTGACTAATATCAACAAAATTAAAGAAACAGACACACATGCATATGCGTGTGTGCGTGTGTGTACATGCCTATTCACTTTGTTGCATACATACATACATACATACATAAACTAACAGGCTGCGCGATTAACAGTTTCGCCTTCCCACTGAACAACTTTTGACACTTTCAACTTGCACTCGGGCACATGCATGTGCTGGGCTTGTGTCTAATTACCATTACGAGCAACAAATTCGTAATTAGCGCCCTTGCCCCATCTCTCGCCCCATCTCCCGCTGCGCTCTTCCTAAACTATCGCATTACAATTGCAATTGCAATTCATTCGAAGTGGAGCCCGCCGGTGGGCCAAACGGTGGGAAAGACTCAAGTTTCTAATGCAAAGCACAACATTTCATGTAAACCTGCACAGCGCCACTCTTATTGGCAAAGACTAGACATGGGGGAGGGGCGGGGGGGTCCAGGAGAGCGTGCGACCGTGACCGTGGCCCACCAGCTGCTGCTCAGCTTTGGAATATTGGAATATGGAACATCGAATTAAATACTACATATATCCATTTGCTGTATCTTATATTTCGACTCATATTCGTCTGTGTGTGTGTGATTCGAACTCGAAACTTTCGACTCCCATTAGCCAACTAACATTGTGCATACAGAGTCCAGAGGCTTTCGTCAGCTTCGTCAAGTTCGCTAAACTAGCATTCTGCATGCAGAGTCCACAGGCTTTCGTCAGCTTCGTTAAGTTTGCTTTAAATCGATTCTTCGATCTGCTGCTTTGTTGTTGTTTTCGATCCATTTCGAATTGTATTTAATGTGACTTTTTGTCCGAAAAAACAACAACAAAACTCAAATGAAATAAAAGATCTTCGCGCGTAGTGCTTACGAACTTTCAAGGCTAAATACTACATTTGTTGTTGTTGTTGCTGTATTATTATTAAATTTTGTTTGGCGCATTTCGCTGCGCACTCTCTACGCCAGCCAGAGCAAGCGTGAGTGGGAGCGGGATAGCGGCAGAGCGGCAGAGCGGGCGTGAGGGCGCGAGCCGTCGACGTCGCCAGTGCCGTTGCCGTTGCCGTCGCCGTCGCCGTCGCCGTCGCTGCCGAACAGCTTTTAAAATAGTTCTAGAAAAAGAATGCCTTTTTTTTTTTTTTACTTTTGCTTGTTTTTTGGCACTGCATTTGTTTTTTTTTTGCATTTTTGTCCGTATGTGTGTGTAGGTGTGGGTGTGAATGTGTGCGTATAAAGCAATTATTTGGTTGAATGCGCGAAAAAAACAACGCCAAACAAATGAGATTAGATAGAATAGTAGTTTGTTCGGTTGGAAACTAAACTAAATTTCATTATGTCATTCACAATGGATTCAAGTACGCTCTTCATTGTGTGTTTGTGTGTGTGTGTGTGGAAAAGCATTTTTTATCCATCTGGATAATCTCAGATACTTTAACCAATGATATATTAACTAAATACATACATATGTATGTATGTATGTATATCCAGCACACATACATACATACACATAGATTGATAATGCATAGCGTAAATCTTTTGTCCACTATATCTGCTTACTATTTACAGGGTATCTACCAGTGCTATCTCACCATACATGCTGCATTTTTTGTCTGCTCTCTTTTTCACTCTGCTTCGCTTGGCCTGCTCGCCATGTGTGCGGCGTTTGCCTTTGCTATTTCAAGGTTAGCTTTAACATACATACAGGCATACAGACCAACACAGACCAGTCTCCTCTAGTAGTTCTCTATCAGTTGACTCTGCTCGCCAAGCCGCTTGGCAACGCGAGTTCCACTTCGCGCAGATAAGTAGAGCGCTTGCTGGGGGCTTGGGGTTGGGGTTGGGGAGAGGACGATGGTTGTTTACAGAGCGCTCATTGAACAAGGTCAGTCCCACCCGCAGACACAGAGACATAGAAGTAGACATAGAGATAGACACACAAACACATCGCCACTTGTTGCCGACAGATGGAGACCCGAGTCAACAGTCGCCCTGCGTGTGTGTCTGTGTGTGTGTGTGTGTATTTGTGGGTGCCTACCATTTGTCGGTCTCCTGGTTTTGTTTTGGCTTCCCTCATTCCTCCAGTTACCATACACACACACACACACACACACATATTATGCCGGTCAAATGTAAAATCTAACGTCCGCACACAAACAAAACCACACCCACACTCACACATACATACATACACACTGACAGACAGTCAGGCACTCACACACATATACATGTATACACATAGTCAAGCAGCCACAGCAGCGAAAGCGAAAGTTTTATGTAAAAACTAGAACGAGGGACGACGATGACGACGACGACGACGACGACGACGATGACGACGACGACGACGACGACTACGACGACGACGACGACGATGACGGCGCTAGCAATGACGATGACGATGACGACGGCCATTACAAAAGCAACGTAGAGTGGGACAGTTCTGTCTGCACATGCGAGTGTGTGCTTATATGTATGTATGTATGTATGTGTGCGCATGCCAGTGTGTATGTGCGCTCCAGTGGGCTAGACAAAGGCTAGACAGATGCCGGCATGGGCACACATACATACATACATACATACTTACATATTTACACATGTTGTTGCTGAAGGGGAAGAGCAACAAGAGCCACAACAGCCACAACAACAAGATGAGTATGCAACCACATGCAGTTGCAACAAGCTTGTTGCACATGTTGCATGCAGCGAGTGTTGGGCTATCTGATTTGTCTATTAATTAATTAAGGCGAATAGACTAATTAAATACAATTGAATGACATCTGCGGGCCGTGACCAGTACCAATAGAAACCCGTAGAGCTTGCTATGGAAGAGCGAGAGGCGAATACCACAACGACACACAAAACAATTCAAAACAAAACCCAATTTTTCAACTCGTAAACTGAGTCCAAGTTCAAGGTCTTGCGTTCAACGTCTCTGGTTCTGCCTCTGCCTCTGCCTCTGCCTCTGTCTCTGACTTTGCTGCCGGCAATATTGCTGCCTAGAGGCATAGTGTGTGCACGAGTGTGAGGGAAGCAGCAGCTGAGGCGAAGCCAATGCGCCATTAGATTGCAGAAAAAGCTTCTCGCGCTCTATTGCTGGCCTCTCTCTGAGTATGTTGTGTGTGTGTGTGTGCGTGTGTGGAGTAAGAGAGCGAGAGAGCGAGAGAGCGAGAGAGCTTGTGAGCAAACGCGTGGCGTTCAACAAACACTTTCAAACAGGCAGCGTCAGAGACGCAGGCGCAGACATGTACAAATGCAAAGACTCAGCGCACGTTTCTGCACTATATGCGTACATATGTACATATGTATGTGTGTTTGTTTCCTTTGTTGGCGTCTGTCTATCTTTCGATACTCATATGTATGTATGTATGTATGTAAGTATTTCGGGATGTAGACAAACCACGCAAAAATTAGAATTGGGAACTCGACTGCCTGGATGAGCTCAACAGACTTTGCGACTGTTCTATGACTTGGCTAGCGACGGTGGAAGGGGTTGCTCACGATGCGGGCTACTATTCAGACACAAAAAAAAAGACAACTGCAACTCTCTGTCTGGCTGTTCCTCTCCTCTTCCCGCGTCTCTCTCTCTCTCTGTTCGTCTGCCTGTCTGCCTGCCTGCTAAGCTTTGCTGTTGTTGTCTGGAGTTCAACTTTCTATACTTGCGTATGTATGTATGTATGTGTGTGTGTCTGTCTGTGTGCTCCTGTGTCTTCCTGCCTGCCTGCCTGCCTGCCTGCCAGTCAGCGCGTGGTCACGTTTGTCTACGCTTCAATTTCTTCTCTTCTTTGCTGTTTGCGTTTGCCTCTGCTTTACTGTTGTTGCTGTTGTTGTTGTGTGTTATTTTAGCTGCTCGATCGCTTTAACGCTGACAAAGTTGATTTCTATTGTTGGTGCGCGCCGCAGTCGACGCCACTGCCGCAGTCGAAGTCGCTGTTGCGCTGCCGCTGCTGCCTGCCTTTGTTGTTGCTTTATAGCATTTTTTTGCTAATTTGACCTTCACCTTAACCTAGTCATCGTCTGTCGGACATTCGGTCGTTTACCTCATGCCAAAGTCGAAAGCAAAAAAAAAAAAAAAAACAACAACAACAAGCTCAATCACTACTTTGTGTATTTGTACATAGATACATACATATGTATGTATGTATGTATTTGTGTGCTTGCAAATGAGAACAAACGGTAGAGATTTCAATGCTGATGCCTGCATAACTTGTTCCCTAACACATCGTCTACCACGTAAACACACACACACATATACACACTACACACACACACAACAGACACGCTCGCACACACAAACACTCAATAGTGATCGCGCAACTATTGCCGTCTGCAGCTTTCACTCAAAAAGCTCCATTCGGCTCATTGCTCGCTCAACTAGTTTCTGCTTGTAGTTTTCGTTTCTATTTGAGCGCTTTGGGCTTATCTAGCGGCGCAGTCGCGGCGCTGCGCTCTGCCATCACAAACTATGTAGCTGTAAGTTTCCCCAATCGAGCAGCTGCGTCGCTGCTCTTGAGCACAAATAGTTTCTGGGCTAGAGCTAGATCGAGTCGCGCATTTTCCAGCGTTGCTTAGTTGAGTGTGCGACGCGTTTGGCTCTGGTCGTTTGCCGTTAGTTTCGTTCACCGAATGGCGTCGATAGTGATGAAATTTCCCGAGTGGAAATTGCAAATTAGAAAGTGAGAAAAAAAAAGAAAATGAAAAAGGCCCAAATGCAAAGCATTTATATCGCAATGTGTGGCAAAGGTGAAGTGAATTTCTTATTATTATTATTATTTTTTTTTTTTTTTTGGCCGTTTCGCCGTCGCAGTCGCTGCGTCGCTGTCGCTGCCGATGCGAGGGCTTTGAACTCGCGACGTTCGCATACCCGTTCAACGGCCCGCAGATCGCAAGTAACGACACCGCCCCCGCCCCCGCCCAGTTGCTCTAGTGAAAAAGTGTAACAAAAATCAAAGTGCGCTGAGCTCCATTATCTGAAACGCCTTAGATAACCGCCTCACCCCCACCCCCTGCGGACGCAGCAGCGGACAATCAGCTATTGGCCCCGCTTCTGAGCATTGAACTGCGAAATGGGAGCCATCAATAAAACTGGATGTACAAATAAATGTATACATACATACATATGCAGCTGCATGGAGGTGAATATATGAAATATATTATAATACATACAGATATGTAAATATTGGCATTATCAGTTGAAGGCCTCTGTGCAATGTTTAAACTCTAACTGGGAGTCGAAATAATTTAGTTAGATTTACATACCAATCAATTTTGAGGTTTCTTAGCGGAATTCGAACTCGAGCTCGAACTCGAATTGGAATTCGATTAATTGGTCATTGAATTACTTACTTTTGTACTTCAGCTTGCTTTTCCAATTAGTTCTATCACTTCTTATTGGGCCATTCTATTCTCATCATGTTCGTAGTATGTTTATATGTACAAATGTGTGTGTATGCACATATGTATGTATGTATGCACATTGTATGTATGCACACCAAACTAACCCAATCGAAATCGCAGGACTGTTAATCTGCTTGCGCAGCACTTCGCAGTCGCCGTGAGGCCCACAAAAAGCAAGAAGGCACTTTCAAAAGTAATGCAGAGCTGGCAAAATTTCTTGCCAGTTGAAAAATGCATTTTATTTTAAAATAACTACATACATACACACACACACACACATACACAGATACTTTACACGAATTGCTGGCATGAACAAAAGCCTACAACGCAATGCTTTGCAAAAAAAAATACGTAAAACAAAAACAAATACAGCTCTCCCTAGTGTATGCGTTGTGTGTGTGTATGAGAGAGTAAAAGCTAAAACAAAAGTTAGCTGCGCATTGGACGCTCTTGTTCTCGCTCGCACTCTCTCCCTTTCTTACGCTCAAAGCTGCGCGCGCGCTCTCTGAAGTGTGTGTGTGTGTGTGTGTACACATTCGTCTATGGATGCCTGTATGTATGCATGTGCGTAACATATTCACAATTTAATTCGTATTACATGGCTTTTGCTTGTTTGCCTTGCAATTTACGCAGCACTCTCCATTTGAGTGAAACTGTATACATATGTGAGTGTATGTATGCATGTATACATGTCCACATGGATGTATGTACATACATACATATATGCATGTTTGCGAATTTCTGCACAAATAAGCAAACTCCTACTTGCTGCAAGAATTGTATTCAATTGACACACATACGCAAATATATTTACATACATATATGTATGTGTGGCATATATACATATGCACGCATGTAGGCCTCAAGTAGTCTCGCTCGCCTCTCTCCTCCCGCAGCCTACAACATCTACACGACGGCAACCGAATTGTCGCCTGCGTTCATGTGCAGTCGAAGCTGCATTCGTATTAGTGAGCGAGCTGTATTTTTTTTTAAGCTCTGTGCGTTGTCGTTGATTATTTGCTCGCGAATGTGTGTATGTGTATATGTGTGTGTGGGGCTTGCATAAAAACGCAGAGAGTACGCGTATTAGCATTTCTCATCAAAAGCTGCTCAGCGCGCAGCTGTGCTGCGCTGCTGCTACTACGGCTGCGGCAGCGGCTGCTGCTGCTGCTATGCCGGCGAGGTTAAGAAACTTTTTGGGTTTAATAACATTGCACAAGGTTATTAGATAAAAATGTGTTCGAGCAAAAATATGCGCTCGCAGTCAACACTGGGAAATGGAAATGAATCGGCCGCCGACAGCGACTGTGACTACGATCGCTGTTGTATATACATACATATGTATGTATGCAAGCATGTGTGTATGTGTGCATGTGTGCTTGTGCTTGGAAGTGTGGGAAGGGGAATTGAATGGAATGGATGACTATGACCGGTTCGCTCTTTCCCACTCGCTCTTTCTATATAAGTATATACCTATGTAGATGTGTGTATGTATGTGCATATTTATAGTCGTAGTGCTATAGCTATAGTTAATATATTTTATACAATTTATGTACGTGTTTATATGCATATGTATGTATGTATGTATATTTGCAGTCCCATGTGACTTATTCTTGAGTTGTTTAAGGCTTTAAAACTTTTGGGTGCGCCAAATGCCGTTATACAGCTGATGGCGCAAGTGTGAGCGAGAGGGCAAGATCGATGCATTGACGAGCGCGAACGAGTTCAATGATCATTTGATTTGCTGACTTGCTTAAGTCGTCTCTCTCTATCTCTCTCTCTTTCTCTCTCTCTTACCCTTTCTATCTTGTACGCTTGCCTGCCTGTCTGTCTGTCAATCGCATTTTCTAGTAAAGAACGCATGTGTTACGTATACGCCACATGGTCAACGAGAAACCTGTGTTTACCGTTACCAATATCAGCAGACACAGCTCATATTACAATCCATGTGGCTGGCTGGCTGCTATGCATATGCATAAAGCGAAAACACTAAAAAAAAAACAGAATGGGGAGGGGAGGGGTGGACAGTGGCAATGATGTAAACTGAGACTCGGTCCGCTTCGCTTCGCTTCGGCTCGCCACGCAACGCCACGGCGCGCCACGCGAGACTAGGCCAGGAGCCATAGCAGAGAAAGAGGAACGAAACTGAAGAAGAACAAGAAACAGAATAAGCAGCAGACGGAGAGAGCTTGAGCTATGCACATGACACCAATGACCAACTGACTGACTGACTGACTGCAAAGCGCAAAGACTAAGGGCAGTTAAAGGAGAGGGATAAAGAGAAAGAGAAAGAGAAAAGAGAAAGAAGAGAACAACGTCCGTCTTGCTTTCGCTCCGGCTGAAGCTTCGGCTCTGATGGAGAGTCGACGAAGCAGCAGCAAAAGAAGCGTCTCTGCTGCGTTTATCGGGTACAGTTATTATTTCAGTTTTCTCTACGCCTGCAGCTTCGTCTATGGCAGCGCCGTTAGCAACATTTCGTGGTCTATGCCGATGTTCGTTTGTCAACTCGCTGTTTATCATTGCCTTGGCGTGGCCTTGGCGCAACCGCTTCCAGGCATGGCAGCCGCGCGAGCTAGATGCAACAGTTTCGCTCCATTCCCACCACGCCCCACGTCCTCAGCTCTTGCAGCGCCGACGTCTGCCATGGCAGACAGCAGACCCTCGCACTTGTCTCTCTCTCTCTCTCTCTCTCTCTGTCTCACTCTATGTGTGTGCGCTTTGTTGCATTTTGCAATTCTCGCCTGTGCCCGTGACTGCGGCCTTGGAATGAATTGAAGACATCGTCATTATCAATGTGCGTGTGTGTGTGTGTGTGTGTGTGCGTAGACTTTGCTAGAACTTTACATGCAGGCAAGCAGCTGCATGTGTGTGCGACCCATTGCTGAGTCATCCCATCCGTCTGCAAAGACGCCGGCTCCCATTCGCGTCCATCCGTCCATCTGTCCATCTGTCCGTCTGTCCATTTGGCTGGCTGCCCTTCAATTGAAGGCAGTTGATGTCTGTTAGTTTATTTATTATTTGATTGGCTCTCAAGGCCAGCGGAAGTGTGGAATGGCTTTGCAGGCTAACGAAAAGGGCGGGCACGTCTAATTACTCGAAGTGAGACTGAGACAGAGCGAGAGAGTGGGAGAGCAACACACCCATACACACATATGTATGTACATATGTATATATGTATACACGCACACACACTATAAAATAATGATGGCAGCGACCGACTTCTGTCATTTTGATTAACTGTAAATAACAGCTCAATTTCGCTGCAAGCGAGAAAGAGAGAGAGAGAGAGAGAGGGAAGAACGAAGGAGTGGTAGAGGGAGAGGCAACAGCAGAGACTGGCGAAGCCCTATGAAGGCTTCCGCTGTGACTTGTGGCTTCAATTTTACTGTTACATTTTTTTTTTTTTGCTCTTTCTTTCTTTCTTTCGCCCCTCATACAATATTTTGCTCTCGTTGCCGTTGCTGCTGCTGTTGTTGTTGTTGGTGTTGATGTTGTTGCAGCGTTCCTGGAAATTGGCTTCGCTGGGCTCTGGCGCGCTGTGCATATTGCGTTTGCCTTTTGCCTTTTAGCTTTTAGCTTTGTTGTAACTGAAACTAAAAACAAACACAGGCACGCAGACAGCCACACATAGATACATACATATGTATGTATGTATGTATAAAAAAAGAAATAACAATAAAAGCAACAACAGAAGCAAAAACAATAACAAGAAAACAAGTTGTGCGCCGTCAACCTTGAATGTCGGGCACTTGCACAAACACACACACACTCATACACACACACACTCATACACACACACACACGCAAACGCTTTCTAGTGCCCTCTACGCAGCCACAGCCATTTGCCTAGCATCCTCAGCCCCAACAAATCGTCTCTGTTCTCTGTCCCCCTCTGTCCCTCTCTCTCGAACACTCTGTCTGTCTGGCTGCGTCTGCCGTCTCATAGTTGTTGTTGTTTTTGTTGTTTTTTTTTTTGCTTCTCTCTTTATTCGCTAGGCCAAGCCAGACCAGGCCACAGCAGGCCAGGCCAGACCAGGCCAGGCACGGCTTCACGTTCGCTGCAATTTTCATTCAGTTTTTCCCGTCTTCACGCTGCCGCCACAGGCGCATAGACGGACGCACCGATGGACGAAGGGAGGGACAGAAAGGCGTACGGCTGGCTGGGGCAGGAATGTAGAAAAATGTGTTAGTGGAGTAGTTGGCATTACGTCACCTCTGTGTGTGCATCGGTGCATCTGCATGTGCATGCCGCATGCACATATGTATATATATATGTGTGTGTGTGTGTGCTAGTGAGTATGTGTGCGTGTGTGTTTGTGTTTGTGTGTATATATGTATGTATGTATACCGGTCTTTGGCTGCATTCAGGGTCTCTGGGCTTGGGGTCTCGGTCGCCCCATAACTGAACAGCCGCAAATAGCAGACGGCTCTCTTATCTCTCTCTCTCTCACTCTCCCGACGACCATTTGACTGAATGCACTACTATTTATTCCCTTGTCGTGCCCAGTTCCTAGTTTCGCAGCATTGAAAAGCGAAAGTTTGCACACACAGACATCCATATGTACATATATGTATGTATATAGGTAACTGTATTTATGTGAATGTTTAGTATACATATGTCTAGGCGGGGTTTGTTATGCTTAGCTGAGATTCACTTGTCACTTGTGTCGCTTACCTGTCAACGGTAATTTCGCATGCCGATTCCTGAGTGAGTTGAGTGCGGCTCTTAGCCAGGTTAATTGTGTGAGGTGTTTAACGGCTGTGTATCTATGTATGTATTCTACGCTTATACTGACTAATTGTTGTAAACTGTCCTGAGTTGTTGTTGTTGAGCTTTCTTGGAGGCAACAAAAATACTATCCGAGATATAGCGAGCGACCACAAACAAACAAATAAACAAAAAAACAAAAAAAAATAAACACTACATTAAACACAAGAAAACATAATGCGGATGGAAGAAAACAATGTAACGCACAGTGTAAACATACATACACATACATATATCTATATGTATATATATATGTAAATATATATATATGCACATATAGAATTTATAAACAACTATGAAAAAAAAAAAATCACACAGCATCAACGTCCTTTCAGCTACATGTGAATGTTTGTTTGTGTCGCGTGCATTCGGGATGCTTCTCAACGTGCAAATCTTTGGGATGCAATTTTCTGTTGCCTGCCGCACGACGTTTGCTCGCTGCGACGTTGAATACTAAACTGCAGGCGCAATGCCAATGCCAAAGCCCAGACGCCCGATCCAGCGCAATGCAAAAAAAAAAAAAAAAAAAAAAGATCCTCCATCGACGCAGCAGCAGCAGCGTGTGCAGCAGCAGAGCAGAAAAAGGCAACAAAGGCAACCGAAAGACACGAAGCGAAACACGAACACAACACGAACTAGGCCGAACGCAACGAACGAATAGCGTTCGTTTGCTAATGTTGTTGTTGCTCTTGTTGTTGTTGTTGTTGCTCTTGTTGTTGGGCTACTGTGTGGTAACGACTTCCTGCATATCGGCTATCGCCCATTCCTCCTTCTCATCCTCTCGCCCTCTTCACTCACCCACACGCTGTGTCCAAAAGTGCTTGAGAAATGCTTCTTATACTAAATATTACACACACATACATACATACACGCGCACACGCACGCAGTTTAAATTCGCCAGCGAAGGGCAACGGTGACTCAAAAGTGCTAATGATCAAGCGCTGGAACTGCAACGGCGACGCCGACTGTTACTGTTACTGTTACTGGGACTGTAACTGGCAACTGGCAACTGGAGTTGGAATTGGAATTGGAATTGGAACTGGAACTTGGATGAAGAGTGCATAAAGAAGAAGGGGGAATGGATGCGCGTGCCCGCTCTCTCTCACACACACACACGCACACGCACAGCCTACTAAGCTCAATGCAGAAAATTGGCACAAAACAAAAATGCAGAGAGCGAGAGCGAGCGATCGAGTGTGTGTGTGTGAGAGAGAGAGAGTAGCACGAAAATAAAGTTCAACTTGGGCCCGATTCACTTGAACGCAGATGAGCTGATCAGATACATTCCCCCACCCTCTGCCTCTGTCTCTGTCTCTGCCTCTGTCTCTGTCTCTGCCTCTCTTGCGCTCTTTGGGCTTTGCCCAAAAACTTGCTCTCCCGGATCGCATGAGTCAAATGTCCTTCTTTTGCTAAGAAAGACTACATGTGTGTGCGTGGGTCTCTCTGCCTGTGTGTGTGTGTGTGTGCGTGTGTGAAGTGCAGCACTTCCTTGAATCAGTTAACGACTGCAACTTTAGCTCTCGCCCTTAGCTTTCGAGCACATTCTGGGCTGCTTCCAATTGGAATAGAATTGAGACGTACCTGGTTAGCTGGAAGCTGGAACTGCTGCAGTTGTTGTTGTTGCTGTTGTTGTTATTGTGTTGATGTTGTTTGTGTTGCAACTGCAGCTGTGCAGGCTGCGTCTTGACAAAAAAAAAAAGGAATTTATTTTGTTCTCACATGGCGCGACATTTGCGAACTTGAAATAGCTGCAGCTACTGCTCCTTCTCTCTCTCTTTCTCTCGTCTGCTACTTAAATAGCTTATTGCTGTCTCTTTCAGCAGTTCAAGTTGGAAAGTCCTTGAAATTGCAAATTGCAAATTGGATTTAGATTTAGATTTCTTATTTTTATTTTATTTATTCAAATTTGTTTTAGGCCACAATGCGACGTGGGTGTTTTTTTTTCACTTGTTTGCAAAATGCATAAAAGTTGTTTTTTGTTTTTTTGTTTTTTTAACTGAATGCAGAACGTAAAAAAAAGAAAATAAACAAAAAGAATTGTTGAGCTTTTCGATCCTTGCACTTGTTGTTGTTGTTGTTGTTGTAGCACTTGTGTAGCACACTTGAGGCACGTTCTCTAGCTGTGCTTTGTCTGTCTATGACTGATCCGCAGATTCGCATCCGCATCCGCACTGCACTGGCCCAAAATTGTTGTTGCTGGCACTGTTGCTGCTGCTCTGCTGCTGTCGCTGCTGCTGCGGCTGCTAACAGTGAAATTCGAATTTGAATTTGAAATTGTGCGTTTTGGCTGAACTAACTTTAGTAACTGAACCGATCGAATTAAAAAGCTCAACTGAGTTCCGAAAAAATGCAGTTAAATGTGTTGATATGTTGCCCCTGCTGCTGTTGCTGTTGCTGCTGCTGCTGCTGCTGCCGTTGCTGTTGTTCGCTGCGCAAGTGTGTGTGTGTGTGTGTGTGTGCGTGCTGCCCAATTGAATCAGAGAATTCCCTGACATTGTGTGTGTGTGTGTGTACCGCCTGTGTTTGCTCATTTCTTTTCAATTTTTTTTTTTTTTAATACAACTTTTTTACACACTCACACATACACACACACAGAAAGAGAGAGAGAGAGAGAGGGTCGCATACACACATACATACATACATTTCCTTCATTTTTTGGGCTTGCGATTTGCCATTGTGCAGTGCACCGACGCCGACGTCAACGTCAACGTCAACGTCAACGTCAGCCGAAAAACCGAAGCACACACACAGACAGACGTACGATCAGAGACGCGACGCGTCGCGACACTGCAGTCGCCGCTAAGCGCTGCCCGCGCACATTACAGCAGCAAGCGGGCAGCGCAGTCGCCCAAAAAAAGAAACGAAAAAACAACAACAACAACAACAACAGCAATATTTTTGTGGCTCATGCTCTTCTCGTTTTTCTTTTGACATAAGCAATATAATAGAATAAGCTTCGCTGTATGCAGGCATGTGCGTGTGCATGTGTGCATGTGTGCATGTGTGTATGTGTGAGTGTCTTTTTGTTCCTGTGCAGAGAAATCGGACAAGCGAAAGAAATTAGGGATCGCTGCAGTTACTACTACATATGTATGTATGCATGTATGTATGTGTGCGAGCAGGGCAGCCATAAATTTGTTGACAGTTATGCGCTGCCCTTGTTGTTGTAGACAACGGGCAAAACTGTTTGCATTTGCTCTGCTCTGGAATTGAGTTCATTGCAGATCCAGCGCCAGCAGCGGCGCGCACTTGCAGCGCACTGACTTTCACTGTATTAGTGTGTGTGTGTGTGTGTTTGTGTGTATATGGATGTCTGTATGTATGCACATATGCATTATTTAATATGTATGCATGTATGTATGTGTCTGTGTGTAATATACGATCAACGGGCATATCAAAGCGTTTATCAGCTTCGTTTTCGATTTTCGTTTTCGTTTTTCGCTCTTGCTGTTGTTGTTGTTGTTGTTGCTGTTGTCGGCTGTTGAAATCGTCGCCAATTGAAAGTTGTAGCCCACATTTTGTTCGCAATTTTACAAAAAGCCCACCAACAAAATTCTTTGGCCTGTTTTTCTCTCTCTCTTTCTCTGTCTATGTGTGTGTGTGTGTGTGTGTGTGTGTGTGCATTTGCAATTTGCAGTTGCTGAATTTTGTGCTGATGCCGATTGATGATTGGCGATTGCCGATTGGTCAATGCATCGCACTCCACTCTACTCTTTGCCTCTCCCACTCTTTATGTGTGTGTGTGTGTGTGTGTGTGTGTGTGTGTTTAGACACTTGGACTTGGGCCTAACCTAATTCCAGATCTATAAAACATATTTCATTGTACACCTATTGGACACCTACTCTTTTCACTCATTGCCTCTATCTACCTCTCTCGCTCGCACTCTCCCTCACTCTTTCTCACTCTGTGTGTGTGGCCCTGAGCTCGCTGCGCAGGAACTAGTTGGGAATTGCACGCCGAATTGCATCTTTTGGTGCATTGTTTTTTTGTTGCTTCTTTTTTGTGTGTTTCTTCTTCTTTGCTTGTTCCATTTTTGCTGATTTTTATATAATTTTTGTATTTTGTTGGGCCTTTTTTTTTTTACTGTCTGTCGTCTGTCGTCCGTCGTCCGTCGTCCGTCTTTCGTCGTCCGTCTTTCGTCGTCCGTCGTCTGTTTGCTGAACTCAATTTTTTTTTTTGTCTTGTTGTGTTTTCATGCGTGGCGATTTAATTTTTTAATTGTGCTTGTCTCGCACTTGCGTCTTGCCCATTTTTTCAGAATACGCATTTTTTTTATTTGTTTTTGGTTTTGATACCTCGTTGTTTTTTTTTTACACTGCTGTTTGCCATGGCTTTTTGGCACTTGTCTTGACCTTTCGAAGATGCGAGCAGCGCGCTGCTGGCTTGAATGAAAATCTGGCCAACATTTTGCGCTAAACTCGACATTTTTTTAGAAGCAAACACTGATGTACTTGGATGTATATGTGTCTGTCTGTCAATCTCCCTCTCTGTGTGTGTGGCTGATCATTGGGACCGATTGGAACGGAACAGTTTCATTGTCAACTGTAGCCAGCTTTTCATTTAATTAGTTTTACTCTATTTATAAGTAAATCTATTTAAATTCGCTGGAACGAAATGGTATTGAAACAGAAATAGAAACTCTTTTGGACATTTGGTATGCATCTCTCTACGCATAGAACGAAATGGTACGAAACCTTAGGCTGAAACTGAAGGGTATGCAGTTCCCTTTGCCCCTCACCTATTCCACATAATACTCTAAGGATTCCTGCAGCATGGAGCTAAGTGATACGAAATCGGAAATTGAATCGCAATTCTATACGCAGCCATTATCTGTCTGAGCTTGACGAGCCTTACCAATTTACATTATATTCCAAGCACTGATATGAAACAGAACAGCATAGTACGGAAAGTGGAACTGAAACTGAATCGGAACTGCCTAGGCAGCCTTCTTTGATTTAGCATTGAAACGGAATTTTCCATTTGGCCTTTCATCTCCCCTGAATTGCCGCTCCTCTGTACCCTTGCTCGCTCCTCCAATAGTTGCCAATTGCTCAGCTGTCGCTTAGTTGTTTGTGCGAGCTGCTGCTTTTGACATTAACCCTTCGTACGACCTCGTATTAACAACACACAAAACAACAGAAACAGCAGCAACAACAACAACTACAACAACAACAACAACAACAACAACAACAACAACAAACCGCAATAACAACGACTACAAAACGCAATGATCTGGCAATGCGATCGCAATGAACCCGCCGCTGTTTGTTCTAATTGTTGTAGATTGCATTGGGTTACCGACACCGACACACACATGTACACACACACACACACACACACACACACACACACACACACACACACACACACACACACACAGGGGCATAGGCGCTGAAGGCCTAATAAACGCGGCGTCCATTGACCGCGCTCGCGCTACGAAAAACACACACAAAAAAAAAAAAGTAAAAAATAAAATGAAATAAAACTAAACAAAGCAAAGGCAAAAGGCAAACACAAATAAGAAATAAAAGGCGACGCTAAACGCGGCGTATACGTAATGCGAATTAGCGCGATCATTGCTCTAGCAAGCGCGCGCGCTCTCTCTCTCTGTTTCCCTCTCGCTCTCGCTCTTTCACTCTTCTGCTCAGTGCATGATATCAGCGTTAGATATGCTCACAGTGAAGACTCACACACACAGGAACACCCAAGCTTAATTATCTTGCAATGTTTTACAGCTCACAAAAAAATAATAAAAACAAAAACAGGAAAGAGACGAAGGCTAACGCCACGCCACACCGAACCAGCAATGCCCTTGCGATCGACCAGAGGGAAATTAAGAGACCTTATAACGTATGCAGACTGTCCTACCAGAGGCCACATGAGCAGGGCCCTATGATCTCTCGTATCGTATCAGAGGTTTCCCTGAATCTGAAGATCGAGCTCCTAACTAAGATATCAGTTATCACTAAGAGAAGTAGAATAAAATATAATAGTTTCAGCCCTGCTAACACTCTGATATTAAAGCAATCATATCCATCTATCTATAACATTATATACCATTAGAGATAGCTTTACCTTTTTCTCTATCTATGGTAAAGCTGTAATGCCCACATGAAGATAGGGCAATTCAAATCAGTCGAAAAAGCTCGCAAAGTTCAACGACTTGCCTTGTTTTATACATTTACGTTCCTCATCGAGCGAGACATATCGTATAAGGCGAGCGAGAGATAGAGTGATATATGTATATATAGAGAGGGAAAGAGATGTAGAGACAGAGAGAGATAGAGAGAGAGAGCTCGTATAGAGTGCAATTCCATTCGTCTCGTGTCTAAGAGACACCAAATTCTTGCAACTCAGAAGCGAGACTATCTATCAATGAAATGTGCCTATCTTTGGCAGGTAATAAGTAGCTGGGAAATGTCGAAATTTCTGTTTTCCCAAAATCTGCATTTGATTCAGCAAAGAGACCATTTCTCGGAGAGTTTCAGATTTCAAATTCTATCTAAAGAAGATTCCATCCATAGAATAGACTAGGAATTACATATGCTCATCAGCATTTCCAATTGCAAAACTGATAAAAACTACCAAAGCCCAAGACGGAATTATTTCCACCGTTTGTATGCTCTACCAACTATGTAGTTCTTTTTACAGAGAATTTATAGAGATTTTCCAATTCTTGAGTTACTTTCTACATTTATGCATATTGATAGAGATTATTATTTGAGTGGGACGAGATATTTCATATATACGATATTATTATCAGATATGCAATAATATTTTTAGACTTGAAGTTTTCACTTATGATATTTTCAGTTTTTTTAAGTCATTGAAATGATTCAGCTATATCACAATTGGGTTCGACCCTTGACTGATCTTTTCTAATGAGTTAATGGACTTTATGTGCCTTTCATTTTCTCATCATTCCCTATTCAGTGTCAGATTTTTATATTGTGACTGATCTCCACATGATTTGATTTCTTTCCTAACTATATTCGTAGACATTAATTCATATATGCATTATATGGGTGCAATTTTCATTGTCACTTCTCATCGAAGATATATGTATGTATATGCACTATCAGGAAGTTTTTCATAGATTACTCTGAGAGATCTCTCTTAACTAGATCAATCTATTCGATTGATCAACTTTACTTACATGATTTGATTTGTTGTTGTTGTCGATTGCACTTTGATATTGTTCTTTCTGCTGTTGTTGTTGTTGTTGTTGTTGTTGTTGCTGCTGCTGCTCGTCGTGGTCGTCTGCAGCAGGTCCTTCTGGCACTTTCGCTTTCGCTGTTCGATTTGTGGCTCGAATGTCGCGAGCTTCGCTTTCTCTTGTTGTTTGTTGTTGTTGGTTGTTTGTTGTTTGTTGTTGGTTGTTTGGTGTTTGTTTATCTCGTCACACACTCGAATCACACTGGACCACAGGCGCTGCAATGGGCCACAACAGACGAAATTACTCGATATTTGCTATAGATGTGTGTCTGTCTGTCTGTGTGTCTGTGTGTGTGTGTCAATTCGATTCGATTCGATTCGATTCAATTCGACTCGATTCACTAATTATTATTGCACGTTCGACTGCGTTGCATTCACAATAAAAAAAAAATGCTTTATTATTACTATTATATATTCAAACTCCGATTTCGAAAAAAAGAGAATAAAATTAGTTCACAATAGTTGCTAAATATTTGTTTTTTGTTTGTTTTTTTTAATTAACTTTTTAAGAATGTATTTTTGATATTCTGAATGAAATGTCCTTTTAGCTGTGCTCTCTGTTCTCTGTACTGTTTGCTGTTTTCCTTCTTTCTATTTGTTTTTTTAATGTTTTCAGTTTTGCTTATTTTTGTTTTACTGTTGCGCGTCGCAACACGCGCACGTAACGAGCAACAAACAGCAACTAACGTTATTTTTAAAAACGGAACTCAATTGAAGTGAGCCAAGTAACGGGCAAGTCACAGCCACAGGACGAGCCGGCAGCAGCGGCAGCAGCAGCAGCAGTCGCAGCAGCAGCAGCAGCAATCGCAGTCGCAGCGTGGTGGCAGCGCAGCAACTGTGGCTAAAAAGAGTCGCGCTCGTCCTCGTCCTCGTCCTCGTCGTCGTCGTCGTTGCACGAAGCCGAGCCGAAGCAGCAGACATCGCGACACGAAGCTAAAAGACGACGCGCTGTTGATGCTGCGGCTGCGGTCGCTGCTGCGCAGTCAGCGCGACAATGAAATAGAAAATTTAGCACACAATTGAAGCCATTACATACGCAGAGCACCCCCGTCCCACCCCCTTCCAATACACACACACACACACACACACATAGGCAGAGTGCGCCAAATGTTGTGCTATGATTTGAAGGCGTCGCGTCGTTGGCGTCGACTGCGACGCCAGCAGCGACAGTGGCCGGCATTTTTTGGCTCTTCTAAGGGCATAATTGCCGCTACTGTCCGCTGCCGACTGCTGCTGCCACGGCGACGGCGACTGCGACGCCCGCCAAACTACACACGAGCACTAAACACTCTCATTACTCATTGCCATTGCCACCCGTTCCACCCATTCCACCCGTTCCACCCGTTCCACCCGTTCCAGTCGTTTCACCCTGCTTTGCGGCCTATGTCATGTGGCAGCAGCAGCCAACCCCAGACCCCACCCCACCCCCAATCGCGAGCAACAACTAGCTTTTTTTCATCTCTTCTGTTTTTTTGTTTTTTTTTGTTTTTATGCTGCGTGCGGCGTTAAAAAAGGCTGCGAACTGCGACGTCGGCAGCGACGCGACGGCAACGTTGGCCAAAGGAAAATCGCAAACAAAACAAAAAAAGTAAAAAACGAAAAATGCTAAAACCAAAAGCAGCAGCAGCAACAACAACAACAATGCGCTGAAACAAAAAAAGAAGAAAAAGAGTGTGCGCGCATGAGTGTGTGTGTGTGTGTGTGTGTGTGTGTGTGTGCGAAAAAAAAGGAAGCCCATAACCAACCCCGCTGCATGCTGCGTTCACTGCGACTGCGACGCTAGCGTCGCTGCCGCAAATACACTCGCACACACACACACACACACACACACACACACACACTAACAACCCCCGTGCGACGGCACGAATTTAAAAAAAAAAAAAAAAACAACAACAAATTGTAAAGGGCAAAAAATCCAAAATACAACTATGTGTGCAGTAAGTGTGTTGGGTGGGTGGAGAAGGAGCGGGAGAGGGAGGCTGCGGGGGAGGGGTTAAGCTGCCACCCACTGGCGTTGAAAAGGGGAAATCGACGGGGCGACGCACAAAAAATATATTTGAGCCGACAACAAAAAAAAAAAAAAAAAACATTCAACGAGTCGGCTGCGAGTGTGTGTGAATAGATTTATTTGCATGTGTCTCAGTGTGTGTGTGTGTGTGTGTGTGTACTCTTTTTTTTGTATTAATTTTTATTTTTAATAATATTATTAATTTGTTATTATTGCAAAAACGGGAAGCAAACGAACCGACGCTCTCTCTCTCTCTCTCTCTGTCTCACTCGCGCGCGCTCGCTATCTCTCTCTTTCAGTCGCATTGATGCTAGTTAGGTCACATCAAAGAACAGTTAGTAAATCACAGCAGCCAACATTCTCATTCACATTCACATTCACATTCACAGATTCCCAGTTACAGTTACCGTTACAGCTGCCGTTACCGTTACCATTACCGTTACAAGCGCAAGCAACACGTTCTAGCCTGTCCGTCGCTTGTCCGAGCGAGCTACATAACTGTTATTGTAAGCTGCCTCTCCGGCTGCGGCGCGCCGCTGCTGCCGGCTGCTGCTGCTGAGGCGAGCCGGCAAACAACAGAAAATGTGAAAACACAAACAGAGAACAGAAAACTAAACGAGCAAAGCGAGAGGCGAAGTGAAGTGCAGCAAATGGGCAACCCACAAATGAAGCGAGAATGACGACGGGACGAGACGAGACGAGACGAGACGAGACGGGACGAGACGAGACGACCACGACGTCTTAACAGTTACTAACTGCCTTGCAAGACGCTGGCGATTTGGTCCTGCTGCTGGCTGACTGCCTGGCCGAAAAAAAACCAAAACCAAGCAAAAAAGAAAATAAGATGAGAAAAAAATAAATGTAAGATGAACTCAGGCAGCCGGCAAAAGTCGCCGTGTGAGGATGGCGGCGGCGGCGGCGACGTCCTTCATTGCCGTCGACGTCAACGCCAACGCTAGCCGCGATGCCAGCGTCCATCACAGTAGGAGGTCAAAGTAGTTCACTCGCTCTCGCTCGCACACTCAATCTCTCTCCCCCACTCCCTCACTCCCTCATTCTCTCTCGCTGGCAGTCTGCGAATCTATTCTTATAATTTAGTTTAGTGGTTATGGGCGTCAAATTGAGCAGGCGGGGACACACACACACACACATGTAAACACACAACCCAACACACACGTACACGCACTATCTGTACAGCTACTCTCTGTGTGTGTGTATGTGTGAGCATACAAATGAGCGTAATAAAATCAAATGTTGATAGTGTGTAGTTGTAAGCATTACCTTAAGCTAACCACCCACACACGCAAACGCACACAAACACAAGCACTAACACTAGCACACACACACACACTAGCACACGCACAGGCAGGACACGCACAAGCCACTGGACCCAGCAGCAACAACAACAACAACAACAACAACACCAAATGAAAAAGAAGCACAAAGAAATCTACTACACGCAATCTTCATTTTCAACGCCATCAAAGCCATTCCAATCATCATTATCGTCGCCATAATCATCAAGTAAAGTACCCACCAGTAGCGCCACGCAGCGTCGCTGCCTTTGCGCTCGCCTCGCCTCGCCTCGCCTTGCCTTGTCTTGCCTTGTCTTGCTTTGCCTCTTTGCGCTCTACTACGCTCTTCGCCTAGGCTGCGCTCTTCGCCTCGCTTCGCCTAGCCTCTCCTCTCCTCTCCTTGCCTAGTGCCGTAGCTCGTGCCTTGGTTCGCTGTTAAGTATGCTATGCTCTCTTCGCTTTGCTCTTAGACGGCGCGGCGACTTTGAGATGCCAACAAGTGCGCCGACATTTCTGTTTCTTTTTTTTTTTTCCTTATTTCTATCTTTCTTTCTTTCTTTTTCGCCTTTTTACAAATCGTAAGAGCGCGCCCGCCTGCCTCTGTGTGTGTGTGTGTGTGTGTGTGGGTGTATGTGCGTGTAGCTGGGAGAGCAAGGCCAAGAGACAGTGTAACACAATCGACGTGGATGTTGACGTCTTCGTTGTAGTTTTATTTAGCGCTCCCAACTAGACAAAGCGACGAACATGCCGTGGGGGCTGGGGGCTTGTATGGGGATGTAGAGCGGAGCAGGCAAATGCTACAAATTATTTGAGCTGCATGTGGCTGTAAATACTTGTAGTTTGTTAGCGGTTATTGTTGTTGTTGTTGTTGATGTTGCTATTGCCAGTGCAGCCAACTTCATTGTGTTGTATAAAAATCTAAGATGCTGGCTGTGCGCTTGTGTGTGTGTGTGTGAGGGGGGGGGGCGCAAGTAGTGTTTCAGCTTGGATCTGTGTGGGTGCACAAAATTTTGATTTACTCGACTCACACACACACACACACACACACACACACTGTTACACTTGCCTTGATTTTGAGTTTGTTTTACCTTTTTTTTTGCTTTTGCTGGGGTAAAGTTTCAGCATATTTTCTTAGACATGAGCAACTCGGCGACGACGACGACGACGATGTGTGTGTTTTCTTTTTTAAATTACTCACACACGCACACACTCGCACACACAGACGGAGCTCACACGCGCATACTCATAAGCCCAAGGCATTGATGTACGTATGTATGTATGTATGTACGTATGTAACATCTTATGTAGATTATTCGCTGTGTATAATTTTTCAGCTCGTTGTAATTAGCCAATAGGAATAGCTGTTTTGCATATGTATGTAGTGGTTGGGCGTGTTTCAAACCCTGTCTGTGTGTGTGTGTGCGGCCCGTTACTGTATAGTGTGTGCGTGAGGCACATTAGACAGAGATTTCAGATCGTAAAGTTAGCCTTGGTCAAAACTGATTTCACTTCATATACAAAGTAAAATGTCCTTTTATATAAGAAAGTTCCTCAATTTCAAATTCAATTGCAGTTCAATAATGATGGATGCCTGCTCCACAGCTGATCTATAGATCGGTTAGGTTCGACAGCTATGGATGTGTAGTGGAGTATTGTTGGATAATATTTATAGCTAGACTGGAGACTGTTAGTCGAGTTTTTCGAGTTCTAGTTGGGCTAGAGTTAATTCTTCTCGAACTCTATTTATAAATGAAAAACGATTTGTGGACCTAATTGAATCTATATAAATATTTATTAGACAGTCAATCAAGTAATAATCATTCAAAGAGTTGAGAGTTGAATTGAGAGAGAGAGAGAGAGAGACAGCGAGAAGAAGAGTGGGAGAGTCCGGGAGGGTCCGGTGGACGCAGCAAGTGTCAGCGCTCATTTTTACAGCTCCACCTACTTTTTTTTCTTCATTTTTGTCGCTTAATATATTACGCACATGACTCGCTGCCTCTAGAGGGGGCGGCGGAGTGGCAGGGGGCGGCGCATGGGGGGCGGAGCTATTTGAGTGTGAGCCGAACAGCCTACACCTATCTGTGTGTGTGTGTGTGTGTTTGTGTGTGTGCACTTATGTATATACACTAGCAAACCCACAAAGACTCCGCAAACACCCACACACACACACACACACATACACACACACACATGAGCACACGCACACGCATTGCCCATAAACGAGCCAAAATATTAACCAAACAGAGAAAAGCGCCAAACGAATATCAACCCTAACACCCCGCCAACCTTGCCACGCTGCCAGCTCCACCTCCACTCCCCAAGTGTACCCCTCGAGCCACCACTGCCGTCGCCGCCGCTTACCCCGCTCCTGCCCCTGGCCTACCCAGGCATGAAACGATGCGCAGCAGTTAAAAATATTTAAAAATGTGGAGTGCGACGCAGGCAACAAAAAACTGTGCGTATGTGTACCTTTTTTTTTGGTGGGGGTAGCACAGCCCTCAGCCCCCTACCCCCTACTGCCAACTCCCTGCCCGCTGATTGGGGCGGGCAGAGGAGTGATGGGCGTCGACGTCGCAGCCAGCAGCACTCTTGGTTAATTGCCAAAAACAACTGCACACGTCTGCTCAGTGTAAGTGTGTGTGTGTGTGTGTGTGTGTGCTAGCCGTGGCATGTGGCATGTGGCATGTGTGGCAAGTGCTGCAAACAAGAAATCTATAGAGAAGGCTTGCCCGAGTCGATCCTGCTGCATAGCTGACACAGTTTAGACGACCCATCATAAGTTCCCACTGCAAAGAACCGATCGAAAAGGCTCTAGGGAGTGCACGACTAGGAGATGCCCTGAAGTTGAATTTGAATTCGATTAATATGGGACGAACCATCGAGAGAAAGAAGAATGATCAACTCGTACTGCGTATGATCTACAGAAGATTCTTGGGCGGACATGCACGACTACCCGAATCAGTCTACAGCTGTGAATGATATACTCGAATACATATGTATCTGTTTAACAGTTATAATTTCTAGCGTGAATAGTTCTTGAGATCTAGGGCAGACAGATAAATGCATGCTGATGGCATACCCAATCGTCACCCAACATACTCTGGCCATTGCTGAAGAGTATGCATCAAAAATGGCAAACAAAAAAGCTAGATCTGTCGAGAAAAAAGCCAAATTGTCAGCACTACTCGAAATAGATCACCTGCAATTGGAGTCTGCTTTTGGCTTTTAGCTCTTTGCTAGTTGTTTATCCTCTCTTTGTTTGTTCCGTTTTCGCTGTTGCTGCTTCTTCTTCTTCTTCTTCTGCTGCTGTCGTTCGCCGTTCGCAAAAGAGAATGAAAAAACGAAAAGTTTTTTCTAATTCGCATTTATGTTTAATTTGGTGGCTGCTTTCGTTCTGTCTCGCTTGCTGCCACGCAGAGCTCGTAACCCCAGCCCGAAAGGGGAGACGGGGGGGGAGGCATGGTGCCGCCCCCGCTCAGTCCATTTCTAACTTTGTGAAGCGTTCGTTGTGAGCCTCTTTTTTTAATGGGGTGCTTTATGACAAACTTTCAACTCGCGCGCCACACACACACACACACGCACACACGCTACATGTCTGTATATGTGTGTGCGTGTGTGTGAGTGCTCAAAAAAAAAAAGTAGAAGTAGCCCTGCACACGCGGTGCTCTCTGCTATCTCCCTCTGTCTCTGTCTGTGTGTTGCTGTATGTGTGTGTGTGTGTGTGTGTGTGTGTGTGTGTGTGTGTGTGTGTGTGTGTGTGTGTGTGTGGAGGTAGTAATGTCGCCTTTACAATGGGCAAGGAAGGATCCACGCAAATTTCTAACACCGCCCACTAATGCCAAATGTGTGTATGCGACTACATACATATGTGTGTGTGTGCACATACAGCACATATACACACATACATATACCAGTTGGCTACCCTCTCTACCCCTACCACACATTCAAGTCATGTAAATTGTTTGTGTGCGCGTGTCTGCGGAGTAATTTTTTAACTAATTTTCTATACAAATTTTTAGCATGTCGCTGGGGTCGTCGTGTGAGTGCACACACAAACACACACACACACACATACATACATATATATACTATATATATTACGCACATTCCTTTACTGCTTTTACGTTTGCTATATATGTAAATACATATGTACATATACATACGTACGTGAAAGAGTGTGTGTGTGTTTGTTTTCGTTTGTATGTGTGTGTGTGTGTGTGTGCTCTGGAATTTGAGTAAGTTCCAGCTTTGAGCTTTGACAAGCACATGTTGTACTTCTGCTTCTTCTTATACTTCTATGCCTGGCTCCTTTTTCCTTCTTTCATTATCTTTTACGCTTTTTCAAGTTCCCTTTCTGTATACTCTCTTGTTTCCTCTTCTTCGTCTTCTTCCTCTCGTCCTGCATTTCTTTCGTGCTTTTCTTTATTCTCTTACCCCTTTTCCTTGGTTCTCTTATTCTTTCCACTTCTAAACTATCTATATCCGCACTTATCAAATCTATTAATAAATCGAGAGCAAAAAAAAAAAAAACAACATTAAAAAATAGAAAAATCAGAATTCACCTCACTCGTAGCACAACTACAGTGAAGCCTCCCGAGCTGTAATAAATTCTATTATTTGAGGGTTAAAGCACTTTGATTTTTCGAATCGTCGGGGCTTCACTGTATTCGTATTTGTATTTGTATTTGTATATGTGTGCCTATAGCTATGTCTATATATATGTCTATATCTTGGTCTGACTGATATACGGATGGAAAAGTGAAAAGTTAAAAGAGCTTTTCTTTGTTTTCCCATTGAGGGCTGGGAAATGCTTTGGCAGCTGCCTTTGTCTGTGATTCGCGTTTGTTTGTTGGCCTTACTCAATGGCATTGTCTAATAACGTTAGCAAACACTCTTTCTTTTTCGACAAACAATAAGCACACACACACACACACACACATACATATCTGGTTAGAAACTGTTGAATTATGAAAAAATTTCTAGGTTTTGTCGCTCGCTCGGGCAATGGGCAAGTCATGTTGCTGCTGCTGCTGCTGTTGCTGTTGTTGTTGTTGTTATGACAATTTGGCAGCATGATATTCATTTTGCTGGGCTGTGCTGGGCTGGCCAGGGGTCAAGCGGGTGCTAGACAAGAGGGGCGTGGCGGAAGGCACAAGGCCAGGATCGGTCAGTCATTGTGATTTCCATTGTTTGCTATTGCCCGTGTCAGCTGTTAAGCTGAGAGAGCGAGAGGGAGAGACTCAGATAAAGTGAGAGCGAGATAGAGAGAGAGAGAGAGAGAGAGAGCGAGTGTGTGTGTGTTTGAAATTAACATTTCATTTGGCTGCCATTTCTTTCTTTTTGGTTTGGTTTGGTTCTTTTTTTCCCTCTCGCTTCATCAATAAATTTTGCCAACCCCAAAACACACACAAAATATTTCCATCATTTTTTCATCTATTTTTTTGTTTGATTTGTTGTTTATTTTGTATGCATTCTTTTGCAATAAAAAACCATTACATAGGCAAATATGAATGTCGAAAAAAGAGTGGAGGAGGGGGTGGTGGCGGAGGTGGAAGTGGAAAAAACTTTGCCATTATAATTACAATATATAAAAAAGCATCTGACGTCAAATATTTTGCGCTATTATTCATGAGGTTTTCTCCTCATTTATAAAGCAAAAAAAAAAAAAACCATTTCGATTGTCGCGTAAATAATTTCACATGCGAGGCTATCTGGGGTCTGAGACAAGTGCATGGGCGGGGGCGTGGCCATAAATTAAGTAAAATGCATGGAAAAGTGTTTGGCGGAAAAGCAAACGATCAAAATAGTCGCAGCGAATGGGGATGCGATGCAATGCGATGCATTTCGCTCTGCTCTGCTCTGCTCATCTCATTAAATTGGCCATGACTGTTTTGGGTAAACAGAAGCCTAATTGGCTAATAATTCATGAATATCGATTTATAATTGATGACTAGACTATGAGCATCGATAGGCGGATGAAAGTCACAAGAGATGAATATTGTATATCGATTTATCTATATGAATGAGCACAAAGAAATTATGCAATAAATATCAGAATCACTAATGTATGAGTATCGATTTACATAGTTATAGGTCTATCGATTTATCGATTTGTAGTTTTTGCACAATGAAACCAGAAATAGTCCAAATTAGGGCGAGTGAATACAAAAAACTATCGACTTATCGACTGACTCTTTCACTAATACTAATCACTAATCGATAACTTATTGGAAAGAGTGTATAAGAGTGCTCTCAGTTACTTTTAGCTTTCCAGTTGGAACTATAGATCGACTATTGTCGCTAGCATACTGTTTAATAATTGTTATCAATTGGATTCATTATTCAGTATTCATTGGAATAAGTGGATTGTTTCTTAGTTATCGAAGAGCTACGATCAATTGAAGGAATAGCCCCTGAGAGCACACTTTATGATATCAGTCCCTCATCCGTATTAACTATATTCATACAATATAATACAAAAGCGTGTGCTACACACAGGCATCGTAAGGGCTTCCCTCACACCCCCACCCTCACCTGAAGTACACCTGAGTGTAAAGTGAAAACTTACAGCCAACTCATCTGCATAGCTACATACATATGTACATACAGACAAAGCATACAAACAGCCACACATACGTATGCATATATGAAGATGTGTGTATGGGGGGTAGGGCAGGGTAGGCGTGGTTGTTGACTGAGGCAGAATGCTATTTTACACAACATATCGCGCTCGTAAAAAATAATATAACTACATACATGCGCGTTTACTACCCATTTAAAACGCAACTTCTGCTGAGCCACCCACCACCAACCGCACCCCATCCCCGCCATCCTCTCAGTCAACCCAATCCCCCCACCAAGCCCCAAGTCTCAAACCCGTAGTGAAAGTTTGGCAAGCAGCGCAGTCGCTGCCTCAGCTCCATCTGCCCCTCCCCCTCCACCCCCGTCCGGGCGCTCCTCCTTCGCACTAGGCTAACTGCTTTTCCACGCATAAGCGCAATTCTAAAAAATTAATGTCGCTTTCGTAATTTCAGCACACAAAAAAACTGCCAACGCCGACGCCGACGCCGGCAGCGCAGCTAGCATCAGCGCCAACAACAGCGACAGCGACAGCGACAGCGAATGTCTTAGTTAGCGAGAAAAAAAAAAATGGAGGCAGAAGAAGTAGAAAAAAAAAAACATTGCAGCTCGCTAGGGGCGAAAAAATGGGGTAAGCAAAAGCAAAAGTAAAGACAGCCAGCCGCGGCGACATGCGTGACAGCGACGCCGGCAGCGACGTCGACAGCGCCGGCGACACTCACTTAAAAATTCGAATGTTATAGAAAAATGAGCAAAGCGCAAAAAAAAAAGCAGCGCGGCGAAAAAAAAAAAAAAACGGCGAAGTGAAATTACATAAAATGAAAAGTTCTCGTTACGCGGAGCAGTTGTTGTTAAACCAGCCACCAGCTCTCTCCTACCCCCCTCCCCCCATCCACGCCCCCCTTGTCGACTCCCTACACAGAGTTGTTGTTGCTTTTGGCTGCCTGCTGCCCGCTTCTAATGCTCATCTCTTTCTAACTCGGGAATGTCGACAGAGCAACCTCGGCGATTCGCTCGCCTTTTATATATATGTATGTGTGTGTATGTGTGTGTGTGTGTGTGTGTGTGTGTGTGTGTGTGTGAGGAAGGCACCGCGACTGATTACTACTTTTATTGCTAGCAAATATCGTACTTTCTCTTCAAGGTGGATACGGCATGTACTCGTAACCCCTCCAAGTAAGTAGTGTGTGTGTGTTTGTGTGTGTATGTGTGTGCTTAGCTTTTTTGCCAACTGGTAGAGTGGAGGATGGGGGTGGGGGGGGGGGGGGGAAGCTGTTGTAACTTGCGCGGAAACAAGGTTTTTATTTCAACATTTCTTTCTATACTTTTGCACTTCGTTTCGCTTTTTTCGTCTCTTGAAATTTTTGCTTTAGATTTTGCTGCGCGAGATTTTTTCAAGGGTGGTTTATATGCATGTCTGTGCGTGTGTGTGTGAGTGTGTCTGTGTAGTTGCGACTTGGCTGTAGCGAAACCAGCTGAGACTGAGACGATGGCAGACGTCGTCGTCGTCGTCGTCGTCGGTGCGTTGTAGTTGTATTATTATTTTATTTTTTTTTTCGTTTTTTCAATTTTCTGACGTTGATGCTGGCGTCGATGCCGCCGTAGCTCTTCTTCTAGGCACGGCCCCATTCACCCCCATTCGCCCCCGTTCGCACACACGCACATACAACAGCATCTTCATCTTCGTTTGCAGTTCTAAATTTTTTCATTTTTTAACTACGTGTTCGTAGTTAAAAAAAATAAACGAAAGAAAAATCTCATACATATTATGTTTTATGGTGGCGGCTTGTTTAAGTGTGTGTATGTGTATGTGTGTGTGGGTGTGTGTGTTGTAAATTGTTGTGCCATTCTGTTATAATGCTGAGACTGAGACTGAGACTGAGGCTGAGGCAGTGGCAGGATAAGCGGAATTGTAGTGGAAAAAAGGTGCTTTTTAGGCGCAATGACAACGCCACACAGACAGTCGCCAATACAAAGCGTACACTGAAGAAAACTAAGGTGTGCCTAAGGGAGATCGTAGGGAATAGTCAGCTAGACGAAGGGCATACTTATAGGCGATAAATAGATCGCAATTCATTTATATATTTGAGGTCTCTCTCGATTTGTGATACTCGCTGGGGAGGAGTGAGGGAGGTCGGTGCATGCCTATAGCCTTCCCCTAACTCATGTAACCCTGTTGCCCTACTCTGCTCTCTACCTACATACATACATATACATATATAATGAAAGGGAGAGCGCAATGTTTTTAGTCTTGCGGAGTCTAATCGGAATTTTGTTCAGTGTATTTTTGGCATTGCCCAGCCACTAAGTACGGGTACTATATATACATACATACATATAAACATGTATAAAAAAAAGCATTCAAAGAGCAGGAGAAGAAGCAACAACAGCAAAAAAAAAAAAAAAAAAAAAGAACGACAACTTCAGTAAAGTTTAGAAAATAAAAAGCACACACACACACAGACACACACACAGACACACAACCCTCTGCCGAGGGTTGCAATATTTCTTTTGCATTGCTAACGGCAGCTGACGTCGACGGTGACGGCGACAGCAACAGCGACGGCGGCGTTGGTAGCGCTGTAGACGCCGGAGACCAGCTACAGCCGGGGCTTTGGCATTAGTTGTTGCTAGTAGATGTCAGGTGGGGGCAGTCGAAGGGGTGGGGCACATACACATGCATATTGCGTACGCGCGCGTGTGTGTGCATGTGTGTGTGTGTGTGTGTGGCATCCTTTTATATTTAAAAATTTTCATTTCAATGTCTAAGTTCGCAGGGTAGCTACCCCCACACTCGCACACTCGCACACTCCCCCACCCGCACATGCCCCCATGCTCCCCTAGCTTGACACACCTCCGTTTGCTCATACATAACATACTTATTATTACTTTTAATTTAGAATTCGCGTTGTCTCTCTCTCTCTCTTTCTCACTCTCTCGCTCTCTCTTTGTGCTGTGCATTGTTAGAGAGCAGCGACTGCTGTTGCTCCCTTTAAGGAGTTGCGATTAGTTTTGCGGCATGGGCTATACAAAGCGAGAAAGAAGAAGCAGCAGCAGCACAAACACCAAACAAAAACGAAAGTTGAGTGCATACAGTGGTACAAAGTGCTCGGAAATGTGATTGATCGAAAGCGCAAAGATCCTAAGTAATGATGTGTAGTTAGAGGGCGACTCCCTACCATGTGACCATATTACCTCAAAATTCAGTCAGAGATAATTGAGATTCATTCAGAAAAGTCAAGGATTATCAAATGTACCTGACTTATAGCTGAATTATCTCTCAGACACATCATTACTAAGGGTGGAGGTTTCAGCAGACAGCTCGCCTCTAAGAGTTAGTTGTGCAAGGATATTCTCAGAGCACACCAGGACATTTTTACAGGATTAGCTTCAAGTACGACTGTATTTGTATGTCTTTATAAATCATAAATGGATTCGGAATGAATTACCGAATATCTGTCTTGCTAATCATGCAATCTTTCATGTGTTCTAAATTTACCTTTTCTCATTCAGGTCAGGCAACACTGAGACTGCAACGCTCTATAATCTGAACTGATCTGAATGATGCCCAAAAGGAGGAGGAGATGGGGAACTACCTGAAGTAACTCTCTAATGGCCGTAAGTTCTGACTACAAATATATATGAACTAGAACGTAAGCCTGCCATCAATGCATCTTTGGAATTCCTCTCAATCCAACTTAGTTTCGACTATCCATTCAAGTCAATAATACAGTAATACCCAAAATCTGCTTAGATCAGAGAATATTTTCGTGTCTTTAGAATCAAATTAATACATAAGCACACATGTATAAGTATGTACATGTATAAATATATATTCAAGTGTAGATATTTATATAAATGCGACACAGATGAAGACGAGAGGTGGGCGAGGGGTTCGGGCCCAGGGCCAGGCATGGGTCGAATTCGTAGGTAGCGGTAAACGACGGCTCCCATAAAACATACAAATGGCCAAATAAAACATTTTAAATGTAACAACAACAACAACAGAAGAAGAAGGAAAAAACGAAAAGAAAATAGTATTGTGCTTAGAGGAAGAAGAAGAAGAAGAAGCAGCAGAAAAAAAACGAGATGCCGAGACCAGCACAATGAAGCTCAGGAAAGAATGGGAATTGAAAAGCAGGCAAACGCAAGCGCCAAGCAGTACGAGGTGAGGTGAGGGGAGGTGTGGGGAGGGGAGCAGGCAGTGCGGGGGAGTAGTAAGACGAAGCAAGGGTAGCTAGCTATAAGCATTAGATAAATACATTGCTTATGCTAACTCCATAACTGCTCCACGGCTCAAGCTGAACTCAAAGCGGGACTAGAGATCAAAACTAGACTCGCAGCGTGTGCAGTCAATGCAAGTCCGTGTCTGTCTGTCCGTTTGTCTCATTGCTCAATGGGCATACGCAGCGTCTCAGCTGCTGTGGCTCAGCCACAAAGGACATCCTACTCACTGGGGCTCACTATTTGGCGCTGCTACGTGCCTTCTTCATATATATGTATCTCCCCCTCTCTCTATATAAAAGTGTGTGTGTATATAAAGATCTGCCCTGTACCTATTCTTATGCCATGAACTGAGCGGCGAGGGGGCGGCGCATTGCTAAGCGCACAAAAACTTAGAAATAATCACCGACATAAATCTTAAAATGCCTGTCTGCCCCAATGGCGCTGCCGTTGCCGTTGCCGTTACCGTTACCGTTACTGTCACTGTTACCGTTACAGTTGCCTGTTGGCCGTTACCTAACTACTCGACAATCTTTTGTTGTAGCTGTGTACAAGTGTGTGTGTGTGTGTGTGTGTGTGTGTGTGAAGGATAAAAACAACAACAAGCACAATAGCAAGCAACGCTCAAGCATCTAAGATGTTCTGGCCAGTGTGTGTGTGTTGGTGTGTTTGGGTACGGGCCTTGCCTGCAGCTTGGGGCTAGAGAGGGGGGCAAATGAAAAATAACTTAGAAGCACGTTTTGTGGCATTTTTCGTTTTGCTACGCGTCGCTTCCGTTGTTATTGTTCTTGCTGTTAGTGTTGCACATAGTCGAAACAACAGAGACAGAGTCAGCTAGAGAGAGAGAGAGAGAGAGAGAGAGTGAGAGAGAGAGAGGGAGAGAGAGAGAGTATGTGCTGATCCCATAGCCAGGGTAAAGTTTAACTACTTCGATTTTAGTTTACTTTAGGTTTTATCCATCTGTATCTATGCGAGTGTATCTGTATCTGTATTTCTATCTCTATCTCCATCTCTATCGCTCTCTCTTTCTCTAGCTGTATCTGCATGCAGCTCTTTGAGGCACGTGGCAACGAGGTTCGCGCAGTCGGCGATCGGGTGATCGCATTCAGCAGCTGATTCAATAATCGGCTAACCGGGCTCGAGCTTCAACTAAAATGTGGCTATAAACAAAGCGAGCTTCTCCCTGCTCTGCCTCCTCCGGCCCCCCCCTTGGGCTCTCGCATGTTCGCATTTCATCAGCAAATATTGAATGTGTGCTGGGTTTCTCTTGTTGTGTTTTTTTTTTTTTCTTTTTCATGTGGGTTTTTTTCTTTATATATTTCTTGGCTTGCCCAGCTTTGCACAGGCCTTTCTCTACAGCACCCAAACGCCCCCTCTCTCCACACGCCCTCGCTGACACTTGCGTAAATCGACTGTTTGCCACTTTGTCAATAATTGAATGCACCGCATTGTGCATTGAACCCTTCCGTCCAAGGCCAAGGCAACGCAAAGGCACGCAGCAGCAGAGCACAGAGCATCAGCAGCTTCACACAGACATCTGCGACCGACCTGCACTACCAAGTGCTTAGAAGTCCTTCGGGAGCTGGATCTTTCTGCTGCTCGCCAGCTCAACTGTATTTACAGGGTATGCCGCGCACAGGCAACACTTTGGCTTAATTATTGACCAGCTATGTAGTAATCAAGTAAATGTAGTTGCTATTCGCGGGGGGCTGAGTGGGAGGGGAGGCGCAACGAAATGTATATTTATAGCGGAAAATCCGCAACGGGAGCTTTTGGCTGGCGACTTAGAAATCTAAACATGAAACTTGCCAAACTGCCAAGATAGGGGACCAGGGCAGGGCCAGGGCAGTACGACTCGGCTGAGGTGTGGGGGGAAGGGGGGTGGGCGAGGCCAGCCCAGGGCCAGGAGCGAAGGTCCTGCCGTTCCAGTTGCTGGTCGCAGTCAAGCGCAGCGGCTCCGCAGGCAACACAGCCGCCGACTTGCGGTAAGGGTGAGGGTGGGGGTCGCTCTGGTCTGCTATGGTCTGGAGGAATTGTATCTGGGGGAGCTTGAGGTAGGCGAAGGAGGCCACGCGGCGGACGGAGGGTATTTTGGCAGTTTTGTTTTTTGACTGCGTAAAACTTACAGCAACAGCATCTGCGACTATTTTGCTAATGCTGTCGCTGCTGGCGTCGACTGCGCTGCCGCTGCCACTGCCACTGCCACTGCCGTCGCTAGCTGCTCTGTCGCAGCACTAACTCCCCGAACGTTTTACATAAATCTTCTTTTCAAAAAAAGAAAAAAAAAATAAACACTAATGCCAAGGCAAAGGCAAAGTATAGAGTAAAAGGGAAATACACAAAAAAAAAAAAAAACTAGAAAATTTAGTATCTACACACACACACACTCATACACAAAGGTACACACACACACACACACACACACATAGCTCTATATACATATATAAACATTCTGTGATGCGCGGCAAAAAAAGGAAAATTTTTTATTACAGCGAGAAAACTTAATGGCTGCTGGAACAGGAGGAATGAATAGATGAACGAGAAGGTAGCGGGCAGAGAGGGGGGGGAGGGGGGCAGCCGGTTTTGGGGGTGGGTGGCTTAGGTAATAGGAAAACGGAGAAGCGAGCGCAGCAAGAAAAGGGAAAGGGCATGAGAGTTAAAGACGCTCAACAGCCGAAGTCGACGACTACGAGGACTTGGACAAGGACGACGCCAACGACGACGACGACGACGACGACGGCGCCTCGTGGTAAACAGCGTTGCGTAGGCGCGCAAGCGTTGGGTCTGGGTCTGGGTCTGGGTCTGTGCCGGGTAGAGGGCGTTGAGGGGTTGGGCTGGTTGTTGAGCCTTATCCCGGCAACGGTAAAATCATCGTTTGATTTCGTCTGCGCCAGAAACATTATTTATAGAGATTTCTGTAGCAGAAATTCGCTCTGATTGGGGCCGGAAAGGGGGTGCCAAACTATGAGCAAAACTATGGCTAAGACATTGGCTACAGTGGGGCATCGATAAAGCGAGCAGACACAGCGATAGTCAGAGAGAGGGAGAGGGAGCGAACTAATGGGAGAAAGAGAAGTATGTTTCGAGCTACATTAGAGAGTTGTCGAAGGATTTGACAGCAGCACTTCAACTACATAGGGATGAACTAGATGGCGAAATGAGTTGAGAAGAGGGACGGGCAAGGGCTAGGGGCACGAAATGAACTAGTTCAGTTGGCAATTGTATTAGGCTGTGTAGTTCATAAACGACTCAATAGAACATATGCATTGATAATTATCTTAATCGAACTTATGGAACTAGTTCATCACATTGAGTTGGCTAATCAAATTCAACTAGCTCAATTCCAACACTATTTAAACTAGTTTATCAAGCTACAAGAGATCCAGCTTGTTCTTCAACACGAACTAGCTCATTATATTGAACTAGAACTGGCCATCAGAGGCAAGGCATCCCGATATACCCACTTACCTTCCCCCCTCCCCCCCTGCCCTTTGCCTGGCATCAGCTTAAGCTTCAGCTACGGCAACGTCTTATACGTTCATTGATTTCGTGGCAGCTGATGGTGAATGGGGCGAATGGGGCGTGGGGCATGGGGCGTGGGGAGTGGACAACGAGCAGGCTGTGGCAAGGCGGACAGCTGGGGCGCTTTGGGGGTGAATTGGGGTCAGCTGAGTGGCTGTGCTTCGATGTCTTGGCTGTGGCATCTGAGTAATTGGGTTTGGGGTTCGCTGCTCTAAAATTTGTAGTTCGTTAACGCGCGCGCTTACTGCTTCTTCTTCTTCTTCTTGTTGTCGTTGTTGTTGTTGCAATACGATTCGATGCCATTTGCCAATTTTCCTACCAAATTTTCTTATATTGATACATTTTATTTATTTTGCTTTTCGGTTTCACTTTGTTGTTGTTCGTTCTCGTAGTCGTGTGCCGAACTTTTGTTGTTGCTTCTGCTTCATCTTCTTCTTCTTCTTCTGCTTCTCATTTTTGTTGTTGTTGTTGTTATTGCCTTTTTTAAATTTTATTTCTCTATATTTTTACGATGCTGGAAACTACCCTTAATGATGCCGCGGAAGCTGCTGCCACTGCTGCTGCCGCTTTTCTTTTTATGCGTTTGTATATCTGCCTGTGTATGTGTGTGCGTGTGTGTGTGTGTGTGTTGCGCTGCTGTTGCTGTTGCTGTTGCTGCAAGTTGTTAGCTGGCAAAGCCAAAAATACCGCTGATCATGCGCTTAAAGTAGTTTTTGAAGGCCCCACGTTACATATTTCCTTTACACACACTCGCACACACTCGCACACACACACACACACACACACATATACAAAGAGAGAGCGTACGCGCATCGTCTGCTGTCTGACCTTACCCGTCGCCGCCTAATGCTGTGCTATGGTTTTCTGTTGTTGTTGTTGTTGTTGGTTCGCTTCCGCCTCATTCGACATCGATGCTCAGGTTGCGCCTTCGCTTGGGCTTGCCTGGTTCGGATGCTCGCTGGCTTGGCGAAGAGCGGGTATATTAGTTTCTGTGTATCATTAGATCGACTTTTGTCATACGCGAGCAGTGGGCGTGGCAAGTCGGCTATAGACCAGAACGTGCCGCTCTTTCAAGAGCCTCGATGTGGGCGTGGCTAATCTCTGTGTTAATTTCAGAATGAGTATTATGCAGTCGTGTATGCTTGACTACAAACGTTTCTACTTGTGTATGTGTGTTTTTTTTTTTTGTAGTTGTTGTAATTGAAGTCGCGTGGCCAGAAGGCGGCGACGGGGGCAGTGGCACTCGCGGGGCTGGGGGTGGTTGGGTGTATCAGAAACTGCCCCTAACGACGAACGCGGCAACGGCAACGGCGGCCTCGGCGGCGGCGGCTTCTAATTTTACATTTTATTGTTATGCTCGGTTATAGTTGTTGTTGCTTTACAATTTTTTCTTCTCTCGTTTTTTAGGGTTCGTAAAAGGGTTGATTAGGAAGCTGCACACACACACACACACACACACACACACACACAGACGCACGCACACATAGAAAGAGTTGAGTTAGTGCTTGATAAAGCTGCAGCCCTTGCCCTTGCTCAGCTCACAGCTCACAGCTTCCTTCTCGCTGCTTGCCAGCTCCATCTTCTCTGCTTTAATGACCTTTGTACGCTTCGATTTTTGTTATTTCGCTTTGCGGCTGGCCTTAACGTTGCCGTTACCGTTACCGTTGCCCTGGCCTGGCTCTGGCTCTGGCCCCGGCTCCGGCCCTTGGCACTTTGACTAGAATTCCGCATTTTATTGCAGGTAATACGAAAATTATGAAATGCCTGCAATTGCTTGTAAAAAGACCACAATTCTATTAACTTTACGATGCCATAAGGAAACGGCACCCCTACCCCTAGCCCAAACCTTCTACCCCTACCCCTATCCTGCCTCGGCTCTAGTTTATTGTCTGCTCTGTAATCAAATTTGTTCAGAGACGAGAAATAGTTACAGTCATATAAAAGATATAGCATTCTATATAGCTTATATATATATATGGTATGATATGATATGATAGGATGCATCACATTTGCAGCATCAATAAAATGTTGCGGCTTAAAGCCAAAGGAAAATGGAAAATGCTAAGCAAATATAAATATACATACATACAAAAAAAATTCGTTTACCTTTGTTGGGCCTTTCCAAAAAAAACACAGAGATAGAGAGAGAGAGAGAGAGAGAGAGAAAACTGCAAAGAAGTAAATAAGTATAGAAAAACAAGAAAAGAAAAATTGAAAAAATTTAGCTGAAATAGTAAAGCAAATGAGAATACAAAAAAAAAAATGAAACAAAATGGCGAAAAAGTTTTTTCCTTCGGCTTTGTTTTTACATTTTTCTTTTTATTTTGTATTATTTTTTATTTATTTATTTTTATTTTTTTTTGGGGCAGGCATAGGGTGGGGAGAGAGGCTGCCTCTAAAGTTCGCGGCAAAGTTAAAATAAATTGCAAGTTGGCATTAGAGACGCACACACACACACACACACACATACATACACTCAGAGACGAATGTTAGTCAGCCGCCATATTAATGGCAATTGGGTGGCAAGTGTTGCGGCCCTTGCGGCATATGTGTGTGAGTGTGTATGTGTGTGTGTGTGTGTGCGCGGTACATGAATATAAAACTTTATTTTTATTTATTCCCTTTTCTACTGCTCGCCCGCCCTCTGCTCATGCCGTACGCTGTACGCCGTACGCCGCACGCCGCACCGCGCACATAAAGCAAAATTTATTAGAAAACATTTCATTCTCGTTCCGTTCTCATTCCCCATTCCCCATTGCCCATTTCCCATTCCCCCATTCCCCCATTCCCCCGTTCCCCTGCTCATTCTCATTTTCCCATTCTGTTGCCGTCGTCGCAGCTGGTTTTGACTGTGGCACCGACTCAAGCTACTTGCCGCAGCTTTTCTCTGCTCTGCTCTGCTCTCTTTCTCCCTCTCTCTCTCTCTCTCTCTCTCTCTCGCTCTCTCGTGTCGCGTGTCTCTGTCTCTGTCTGGCTCATTTGGCTACTTCATCTTCTACTTGCGTTTTGCATGCTTATTCGCAATTGTTGTTGTAATTGTTTTCATTGTGAAGGCAGCTGTATAAAAATAAAAATAAAAAAAGGAGCCAAGCAAAAAACCAAAACAAAACAGTGGAAAACGGCACAAAAATGTGTGTGGCAACATCTTTAACGTCGGCTATGTCGGTGGCAGCATAGAATTATTGCCAAAGCGCCCGCCTTGCCTTACCTCTGCCCCTGCCCCTGCCCCTGCCCCTGCCCCTGGCTCTGACTCTGGCTCTGACTCTGGCAACTGCCTAGCGCCTCGTGTCTGTTCAAGTTCGCTTTTGCCTTTGTTGTAGGCGTAGGCAGCAGCTACAGCTACAGCTACAGCTACAGCTACGGCTACAGCAGCGACGCTGGCAGCGACGCTACGGCGGGGGCATCGTTGGCGAAAAACAGGCAACTAAACCCCAGATGGCGCACTACACAAAGTTATGATATAATTTGGATTTCTTTTCGCTAAATTGCTTGTTCCAACAATAAATATGTATTTATGTTTGGTCCCTCTTTCACTCTCTCTCTGTGTGTGTGTGTGTGTGTGTGTGCAAGTCCTGGCTCTGTCTGCCTCCCTCTGTGTGTGGGTGTGCACTAGTGTGTGTGTGCTTGAAACTGTGTTTAAGTGCCTATACACACACACACACACACACACACACACACATACACACACAGCTTGCAGCTTCTAGCCAGCCATAATATGGATCAGCAACAGCAGCAGCAGCAAATCTACTTACAAAGCAAAGATACAGGCGGGCAGACAGACAGACAAAGACACTTATACATACATACATACATACATTCTGATATGATGTACATATACAGACATACAAGTATTACAAGAGTATTTCAGCTAAGCAGGTAATTCTAACTACAATTCACATCTGACTACATCTACGTCTATTGGCAAGGAATGTGAAAAGCAATAAAGAGAGAAAGAGATAAAAGACTTAGATATCGATAAATATCTCTCATGTGTGAGCCTTTTCTTAACTTGTCAAATAAAACACTCGAAATTCTTCATCAATCTTCATCATCATCAGCCGGCCTATGGTCGACTATTGACGGTTCTTTAATAACTATCGCCACTATCGATTACTTGTGGCTAACTATCGTCACTATGAATTGTGAAGGAGTATCTCTCTCTCTCTCTCTCTCTCTCTCTCCCTATTCTGCACTTAGATGTACATGTGATGTAGATGATGTATGTACATAAGTGCTTGTAGAGGAAGATGAGGAATACTTGAGCTGTATATCAGCAAGACAAGAGAAAGAAGAGCGAGAGAGAGAGAGAGAGATTGAATTCATTGATTACTCTTTGAGCTTTTGCTGCTGCCGCTGTTGTTGTTGTTGCTGCTTAGAGCTGCGGCATTTTGTAATTTTTAGTTGAGCGCACACGTAAAATAAATAAATATATTATATGTGCACATACACACACACATACACGCATCTGTAAGCAGAGGGAGGCAGCCTCAACCACCCAGCCACACCCACTCGAGCAATGTCGCTGCCAAAGAATGCCACAAAGTAATAATAAAAAAATGAAAAAGAAAACAGTAGATGAGAGAGCGAGAGAGAGAGAGAGAGAGCGAAAGAGAGAGAGAGAGATTTAGAGGGGGAATATGAAAGGGGCGCAAGGCAACGCGACTGATTTACATTTTTAATTGTATGTGTTAAAAGTAAAAGCAACAACAACAACAACAACAATGTTAGCTAATACGAATCGTGACAGCATCAACCAAGACCAAGATCTAGCTCCACAGCTTATTCAATTAACCTATTCAAATGAACTGGTGAACTAGCTCTTCGATTCAACAGAGACAACGAATCGATTCCGATGGAGCAAATGAACTCAACTATCGCATCCAACAATGCGATATTTATTTGACCAACTGTCACGAGTTGCATTCAGGCATCGTATTCGTCAGCTCTACGTATGTATGACGAGCGTGACTAAAACGTCTAACTGTCTAATAGGTATTGGGCGTGGAGTTTGTTTGGGCGACGACTTCGACGTTGACGCTGACGTTGACGTTGGCGCTGACTTCGCCGTCGCCGTCGCCGTCGCTGTTGTCGTTGCTGCTTGGCAACGCGCGAGATTAAAAATTAGGCAAAAGGGTAGTTTAGCCTGTCACACACACACACACACACACACACACACACACATGCACATACACATACCTAAGCACGCACATAAAGCGTGTATGTATATAAATTACAAGTACCCAACGCAGTTGTTGTAATGAAATGAGCACATACGCACACATCTATATATATATTTACATACATATATAGAGAAATATATATATACATACTTCTGTATAGTATAAGAGGAAGAGAGAGAGAGAGAGAGAGAGAGAGAGAGGGAAACCCGCACAGAAAAACGCATTATAAAATGTGAGTAGTGTATGCTAATGGCAGACGCGCGCTTGGCATTGGCTTTGACGTTGCGCCCAACCACTGAGCCACCCTGCTAACCCGCACCGCACTGGCACCCGCACCCGCATACTCTGCCTTACCCCTGGCCATAGTCTTAGCCGCACTCCCCGAACTCCAGCTACAGCTACAGCTTCAGCTACAGCTTTACAGTCGGCGAGCTAGCCCCGCGCCTCAGAGCACCCAAAACGCAAAGTAAAAATGGAAAATTTTGTTTTTTCACTTTTTATGCTGTCAGTGTGGAGACATGCGTGAGGGGGCGGCGTCGTTTTTGGGGCTGACTGCTGGGGGCTGGGAGCTGGGAGCTAAAGGAGCAACAGCAACAGCTACACACAACACATTATCTAATGTATGCGTTTGTTTGAGTATGTGTGGCATCCCCATTGCCGCGGCTGCCGCTGCTGCTGCAAATACCGCAGCTCCAGTGCTTCGTAATTCCCCCTTCAGACTACCTCCCCCCCACACAGTCCCGCTTCGTTTTTAGCAAGGCTCGGCTGTTGCGTCTACCACACGTCGTTTGCAATTTTTCATTTTAATTTTCATTAGCGTTTTACTCGTTTTTTTTTTTTTCTTCATTGCGTATGTGCGGGAGTCTGTGTGTGTGTGTGTGCGTGTGTGTACTTTCTTTTTGCACATATTTATATATATAAATGTGTGTGTTATATATAGAGACAGAGAGAGAAAGAGCCAAAAAATGCGTAATACCCATACCATCTAGTCTTACCCCTCGCCCAAAATGCAAAACCGAAACAGAAACCGTGGCCCGAGCTACAGTTTGCGTCTTTCAGTTTCTCAAGTTTGAATTTGGGTTTGAGTCTGAGTTGTGTTCGGGATTTTCCTTTACTCTGCTTTCCTTTCGTTTTGCCTAAAATGGGGCACATGTACATCGCAATGATGTAATAAGCGTATGGGAAAAGGAAAAAACTGCGACCTGCCCCTACCTCTCTACCTGCCCCTCCCCTGCCCCTTTTCGAGTAGTGCTCACTTGTGCTGGGGTAAGAGGGGGGGAGTGGGGGTGCTCATCAAGCTGGAGCTGACTTGTGGAAGGGGAACGGGCTCGAATCAAGGCAACGAAACTTTGCGCGAGCGTAATTTTTCAATTTGGCAACGGAAATTGCCTAGGGAGGTGACACACATACAGCCACACACACACAAGCTACATGATATGTGTGCGTGTGTGTGTGCCCGTGGAAAAACCTCTGGGATGCTACCCTTTCTTTGCGCTCCTTTTTACCACAGCTGATGCTTTTTCTAATAATTAATTTAAAACTTTTTCTTTCAAATCGAGCGTCGCGTATGTAGCTCCAGCCCTTAAGCCACAGCAGCTAAGGGCCTACTCCACACGCCTCCCTCCCCAGCTACCCCCTCGGTAGGCGCAAGTCTACTCCAATTAAGAGCCCAGACTCCCCTACAAGAGATGTCCCATTGCTAGAGTACAGATCATATTTGTCGAAGAGACAAAAGTCTGTACAAATTCCCTAAACTCTTCCGCTAAAGCAGATCCTGCATTGAGCGCAGAGATCTATGAGATATACCATCACCTGGCCGCTTACTGGCCCGCCCAGTTGGGGTCAAAGTTGAAGAGGCATTTAATTAACTCCTCTGACTGCTCAACCCCTGGCGCATTTACATATGACTTGGGCTTGGGGGTATAACTTGTTTAGCATGTCGGAACGGAATGTGATTGCGCTTGGTTAGATTACAACCAACAACGCACGGGAAGGGGTCAACTGGCAAAACCCTTGACTGCTTGAACCCTTGCACTCCGGCAGAAAACTTTCAAATACCACAGGCCAATCACACACATAAGCTCACACATACTCATTCCCAGTCCATTTGGCTATGCCCCTTGACCTACGACCTCAGAGTTGACCCCGCCTTCATGGTCGGCCGTTGCTGTTTTTTGTCCCAAAAGCGATCGCTTCAAATGCGACAAAATAGTCAGCAATTTATAAGGCATTATCTGGGACAAGAACAGCAACAAATAAAACCAAATTTTCAAGGGGGATGTCCCAACCCCTGACCGCACACACGCATACAGGCACACTCGCACACACACACGTACACCCCTTGAAGAGTGCTTCGATTAAAACATGTCCTATTGCTGACAAATGCAAATGAACCAATCGACCAACTGGCTGACTGGCAGTCGTGCGTGTAAATAACCTTAACCCTTAACCCTGCACAACCCTCTAAGCGTCTAATCCCCCTCCACGAGCTCATGTGGCAAATCTTTGCCCAAACACTTAACGAGACACGGCCCAGACGCGGACATGGCTCGCCAATCCGGCAACCGGGCAGACCGAGCAGACCGGGCGGGCCGCCAGCCAAACAACATCCCGTTAGCCTGCTAAACCGACAACCCAGCAGCCCGACAGCCAGCAGCCCGAACAACCCTTCCACAAGCTCAGAAACCTGTCTGACATGACATAAGTAAGTGATATCGCTCATGAGTCCTACTTCGCTGCCTTGGCAAAAGGGTCAAGGGTTAGTGTGTCTGCGTGAGTGTGTGCGTGTGTGTGTGTGTGTGGTGAAGCTCACGCATGCATGTAAGGAGGAGCTGTAAGGGCAGGTCTAGGTATGGGTCCGTGTCGCGTCCAAGTGTGTCGGCCAGCTTTTCCATTTATTTTCACTTACATTTGACGGTTTGTCATTCTGTTTGCTTGTCAACAATGACGTTAGGTTTGGCAAGGAAGGATTTTCCTTATTGGCACACACACACACACAGAAATACCCACCCACACACACACACACATACACTCACATTGTTATATGCAGTGCTAAGTTGTCTGAGGATTCGTTTGTAGGAGAATCATAAAAATTTCCATATTATCGAACTCAACTAGCAGTAAACACACACAAGGACAAGACAAACAGCTGGCCGAATGTCGGTATAGCGTATAGATGCCCATAGAAACCAGCTAGAGAGAGGGATGCGAATGGGCGAACAGATTCGATGGTGGGGAGAGGCGTGGCAATGGCAATGAAGTTGGCGGGAGACAGAGATGAAGACATACAGACAGTGTGTGATAATTTGTTGATTTGGGTGCATGTCTGTGTGCGTGCGTGTGTGTGTGTGTGTGTGCGTGTGAGAGTCCGGGTGTGTGTGTGTGTGTGTCAACTTGTTGCGTGAGTCGCCCTAAGGCGCAACACAATGGAAGCTTGCTTTGTGGTAGGGCACACAGAGACGAAGCAGCCACAGAGACGGCCAGTCTTGCTCTGTGTGTGTGTGTGTGTGTACTTAAGGCTGGACGTCAAGGGCTCACACACACACACACACTTATGCAAACACTAAGACATTGTCTGGCTGTGGGCGGCAGGTCCTTGTGTTAATATATTCATTGCCTTGCCTGACAGACCCAGCGACCCAGACCCAGACCCAGACCCAGACCCAGACCCGGACCCGGACCCAGACCCGGAAGTAGTAGTCAGCAAGCCATAAAAACTTAAGAATACATACACACACACACATGCAGTGGCACACACAAAGTGAGACAGTCGCCAGGACTACGTAGAGGACATGGCAAGGAAATGTTTTTTGGGCGCCGCGTCGAATTCACATATGCTTTTGACTGGTTGACACACTCGCACGCACACACACACACATGCACACATGCGCACACACACACACATACACACATATGCTGCTGTTCAGGACTTTAGGACGTACGTTTGGCTAGCTGCCTGTCTGGCAGGGGCTTTCCGAGTAAGGGGAATATGGGGCATGGATGCGAGTTGCTTGGCTTTTCTTTTTTCTTTTTTTTTTTTTTTCGGGCATGCGAGTGAAAGTGAGCCACGCGCCGACGACTTCACTTGCTTGGCCAATTGGTGTGTATGTGTGCGTGCGTGTGTGTGGGTGTGGGTGTGTTTGTGTGGGTGCGAATGACCTTGGCCTTACTTTTGCTTTGCCTTGTCGTCGTCGTCGTTGTCGTCGTGTGTGTATGTATGTGTGTGTGTTTGTCGTCTGTAATTTTATGCGGATTATCATTACAAGCAGACACAGGCAGAGTCGAGACCCAGTTACAAATACAGCTACACGAACACACCCACACACACACACACATGGAGCAGCACACGCGTAAGATTGGCAGACAGGTAGACGCCCAGTCTGCCATTTAAAGGCCAGCTGCAAGGTCAAGTCAGTTGCCGGCTGTCGCGAAGGCCGACAATGCCAGCTGAGACAGACGAGAGCAAGGCGAAGACAGAAGGAGATACCTACATAGAGAGAGAGAGACAGTGAGAGAGAGAGGCAGAGGGCGAGAAGGACAGAAAGACAGAGACACAAGCCGGAAGTCAAAAGTCCGCGACAAACACTTGAAGCCCTGGGCATGGGCATGGCCATGGACATGGGCATGGGCATGGGCAGGTCGGCATTTTAATTTTCAATCGCAAAGAGTGGAAGAGAGAGAGAGAGAGGAACGCAAAGAGAAAAGAACTTCACAGAGCATTGGAACAAAGTAACGTTCTTTGGTACTGCCTGCCCCCACTCCGTCTCTTCCTCTCTATGGCGCGCTCTCTTTCTCTCTCTGTTCCTCTCCCTGTTTCATTCTGTTCGTGACTCTGTGTGAATAATATTTGCTTGTTTGTTTGTTGGAAAACTCCTTCCATTCTTTATTTGTTTGAAAACTTCATTCGCAGAGGTCCTTCGCCTTTTTGAGATGCGAACTGCGAATTGCTTGGCTACCACAGCCTCCAGGCCGCCCACCCATTCGAGTCGACAGCCCAGCGACCAGCGACCAGCGCCCAGCACCCTCTTTCGTCCCCTTCCAGGGGCTGGCATGTGGCACAGTTTCGCATTGTCCAAAATGAAGGTCATGGCTGTGTCTACAGACTGCCTTGCCAGACGCCAAGTTCTGTGTGAGGCGAAGCGCAAAACGTGGCAAATCCACAAGACAAGCGAAGTCGAAGCGACCAAGCCAAACCACCAGCCCACCCACCAGCCCACCAACCCACCCACCACCAGCCGGTGGAAAGGCTACCTGTTGCAGTTTAACAACCTGTCTGTCTCGATGTCTGTCCTGCCCGTCCTGCCGGTTACAGTTAGCTGCTCAGTGACTCTCGCAGTGCAAGGTGTTCGGTCAGCGGCCATTACGCATACGACCCGTATTACAAAATATGGCAATAACCTGCCCGTGCATCGAAATAAATATTGCAAAACTCTTTTTCCATACACTCAAAATAACATTTTATTAGTTGCGACGCGGCTTATTGAAAAACTTTGCCAAACAAATGATTTACCAAAAATATAAATCGAGCGAGAGAAGGAGAGAAAGAGAGAAAAAGAGATAGGTAGATGGCTATAGATGTATAAAGAGAGAAACGTTCATAAGTTTGTAGAGTGTATACAGAGAGAGAGAGTATAGAAGCTCTCACAATACTCTACATAGAGTAATTCTCAGAGAGTTTAGCGATACATGGAAATGGAATACAAGAAATATAGGTGTACAGAATAGATGTTGAAGGTATAGAGGATATACGTATAGAAGGTATATAGAGTGTATATAGTGAGTAAACAGAGAGTATGTGGTATACAGGACTCATAGACAAGGTATAGGGGTATATACGTCTGGAGAGGGTATACAGATGGAATAGCGGACACACAAGGACGTTATATAGGGCATATAAATTGATTATAGAGCTGGTATAGCAACAACTTCTATGCACGTCCATTGCATAAGCTCAAAGGGGCGAGAGGGAGGAGGGCAAGCTGTTTACCGAATTGACTATTTGAATCTGGCAAGCCCAAATAGCCAGCCAGGTGTGAGATGTGGACGTGGCTTAGTGCGATGAGGTGTGCTATGCTGCATAAACGCCACATTTCCATTTCCATTTCCATTTTCATTTTCATTTTGTATTTCTGCATTTTTGCATTTCTGCATTTGCCCATTTACCACTTCCATTTGAATTTATTTATAGCACTTGCTAAACTTTCTACGAAATTACATGCTATGAGAAAATACTAATAAAAAAAGATGACAGACAGAGGTTGGGGCAGGGGCTGGGGCTGGGGCAGGGACACAACAAAAAGTATCAAAACTGACTTTTACAATTTACAATTTACAGTTTACACACATGCAAAACGAACTGAAACACAACAAAAGCAAAAGGAAAAAGACAATACGGGCTAGAAGTATTTCTACACACACACACACACATACAAAAAATGGGCCACAAAAAAATTCTATAATTATTTTAATACGAAAAGCAGAATAAAAACGCGGCTGCAAAGCGAAATTACATTAACAATGCAGTGATGACCCCTCTCTCTCTCTCTCTCTCTCTCTCTCGCTCTCTCTCTGTCTCTCTGTCTCTTATCAGCAGAGTGGCGCTAATACTGAAACACACACATACACATGAGCGCACACATAATGTGGCTGCAGCTGAGGCAGCAAGGCGAAAAAATACCGGGCCAAATAATATTATAATTATATTTAAAATGTTGCTGCTGCCCTTAGCCCAGACCCAACTATCGCTTTGCCCCTCACCGACCCCCTCCCCTCTCTCGCTCTGTCGCCCATTCCGAAAGCCCTATCAAATCCCTTCCACACCTTTGCTGCTTATGCTGCCCCTGCCCAGGACTCAGCTCACTATGTCTATGTCTATAGGAGGCAGAAATAACAACAACGAAAAAAAGAAGTTGCATAAAGCAAGTAGTAGCTGTTGGTGGGTATGCTGGGCTAACAAATACCCTAAGCAGGCAAGTGAGGCGGCTTATTGAAAACTGAATTCATTCGAGACTCAACTGATCCAAATTATGCTTATATACTGGCTATATTGCTCGTCTCCAGCTCTCTTAATTCCCGCCTTCCCGAAGCAGACCTCATATACGACTCACCCATTATACCCATTTTCATAACTTCCATTGGCTTTCCAGTTATACGAATTATAAGAACCAGAAAAAAATAAATATAATAGCAGTAAATTTCGGGTTAAAAACTGAAGGTGCTCTCTCGAGAGGGGGGAGGAGGTGTGCTGAGGCGTCTGTGTGCTTTTGTAAACATTTCTACCGTTGCTTGTATAACTGTATTTTCCTCTGTCTCTTTGGGTTGCCGCTGCTCTGGACAACGGTTCGTTTGCCTAGTGCCTGGTGCTACATATCTGCCATGCTTTGTAGCTAAGTTCTAACTTTGTCTGTGCATGGCTCAAGCTGCATGCCATATACATACCACATGCCACAAAGTTCTATTAACTGGATAAGTCTTGTTGCATCCAAATATTACGTATACGCCAACGAGGCCCGTGGCAAACTAGCTTTTCGGCTGGGATCTGACGGATTATAGTTTCAATTGCAAATTGTCCTGCAGTCTAGCAGCTGTTGATAATATGATGATGGATTGATTGACGGTCTGACTGGTTGACTGATTGATTGCCTGACAAATATAATTGATGTCTCAATTGAATTGGTAATTAAACAATTGGCTGATTGACTAATTGATAAGTTTACTCATTCACCTGGTTGATTGACTAATTGACTGACTGATGCGGATTGACCACTTGATTGCCCACCGAGTCAATCAGTGTTAATGATGGGCTGGCTAGCTGTATGGTATGTCTCCTAACTGATTGACTGATTGAATGACTGATAGACAGCCTGACTAAGGTAGACTCTTGATTGATTGACTGACTCTATGGACTAGAGGCTCTCTACCTGACTCTACACTCTGAATTGAATTGATTGACTCTTCTTTGCTTCTCACTTCACTCCCCACTTTCTGAGTGATTGCATATGAACTTCACTAGACTCCGACTAGCTCCTTCTTTGATGACCTTAGTTTATGTTCCTCCCAGAGGAAAGAGCCAGCTGACTAGGCCCGGCTGTCACTTGGCGTACGTTATCAATAGTAAGCGTCTTTGTGTGACTCTCGTTGTTGGCTCTTTTCCGTTGACGTAGCCAGCGGAAAAGACGGATAACCTCTGCTGCACGGGTGAGCCACTCCAAGCCATGTTTCTCATCTGACATTGCCGCAGCGTTATCCATGAACCGTGAACCCTGATTATCACTGAACCCTGATCGTCAAACAAATGTGGCCAAACACTCGCGTTGCATCTACGTAAACTGACATTGAAGAAGAAGTCAACTCAAGAAACTGATTTCCTCAGCCGCGCCCCCCTTTCGCGCGCCTCCTATTTCAGTGCTGTAAGCCGCGCACAACTGTACGAGAAAAATACAAATAAGGAAAGAATTGAGATAAAATAAATCTCATTCTACTCGTGCTACTGCTCGCTGCTCTCTGCCCGCTGCCCGCTGCCCGCTGCTCCGCCACACATAACTCGAACTCTTCGGCCTGATATCGATTTGAATACATAATAATTCAGCGAAACTTTGTATTACAATTTATTTAGTGCACAGCAGCAGCGCAGCTGGCAGCGAAACTGAGGCTGGCAGCGCAGTCAGCGCTCTATCTCGCCTAACTGCCGCGATTCCCCGCCCACTCTTCGGGCAGGCCGTGCTAGTTGGCAATCTTTCTATACATGTTCTCAAGTAATACTTTTGCCTACTTCTCCGACTCGTCCTCTCTGTTCCACTCTCTCTCTCTCTCACTCGCTCTCTTTCTCTCACTTGCTTCGCCTTTACCTTGTTCCCCTATTCTTGCAGCAGCTGCCGCTACTGCTACTTCTTTTTTTTTTTTTTTTATAGCAGCTTGCGGGGGGGCGATGGGGGCATGCTTTGTGTGGGTGGTCTGTAAAATTTGTGTCTAAACGCAGCTCTGGCGGCGTCTGGCTGTGGGCGGGCCAACCAACCGTTCAATCAACACCCCATTTTGGCTAACAACAACAGCAACAACAACAACAACAGCATAGGCAATGAAGAAGACGTTGACGTCGCTGCTGGCGCTTTCGACCTTCAAACTTTGGCAGCAGTAGCAGCAGCAGCAGCAGCAGAGCTCTCACACACACAAACGCACACTTAATATATATACACACACACACACTTACAGAGATGGGCGCACACACAGGCACAGCAAACACTATTCTAACGTTCGCGTAGCTATAAAAATATTTTTTAACATTTCTCGCGGCGCGCGTACATTTTCTTTTTGGGTTTCCTTTTCATTCTCGCTTGTCGTTTTTACAACCCCAACCCGCCTACCTCCGACCCACCCCATCCCCTCTCCCCCCTTTCTGCTGCTACTGGTTTATTTTAGGTATAGGCGAAAACTGTTAGAGCGCTGAAAAGTTTGCGTCTGTTTGCCAAGTAGCGGGCGAAGCAGCTCCAAAACTGTGCGGCCGTGGAGGGAAGCGGGTGGGGCGGGGGATAGGGGTGGTTTGCTGTTGCTGTTTTTTGTTTCGAGTTGAGAGTTGGCTCAACAACAACAACAACAACAGCAACAGCAGAGAGAAAAATAAGAAGTAGTGGCAGGCAGTCAAGTCGCTTTTCTCTCTCTCTCTCTCCCTTTCTTACTCGCTCGCTTGCTGGGTCTTTTAATCCCATTTACACAAGAGAGCGAAAAAAAGCAGCATAATAATAATAATAATAATAATGTAGAGTCTTGTGTATAGAAGCAGCGCACGCAAGAAATATTACCAAAAAAAAAAAGAAGCCAAGAAGAAGACGTAGAAGACGAAACAGAAACAGAACCAGAACCAGAAACAGAGACTGCAGCAAGAAGAGCAAAGGCAAGAGCAATGTATTTGAAACTAAACTGCAAAATAGAAGAAGCTGAAGAGCTGCTAGATACACATACACACACACACACACATACACATATATATGTATATAGACGTGGGTAGGGCCCGCTCGACTCGACTGCACATTAAGTTAACGGCAACGGCTCCCACTCTGCTCCACTCAGCCCCACTTAGCTGTACTCAGCCTCCTTGCAACATAAAGAAAGTTGTAACTATGAAAATTTTATAAATTCCGCAGATTTTCTGGGCGCTAAGAAAAGCTTTGGGCAATGGCAATGGCAATGGCAATGGCAATGGCAAATGGCTGATGAGCCGCCCCTAGGCAGCATTTGAAAAAGAGGGTTTTATAGAGAGGCTTATATATACAGATATATTCAGATGAGAGAGAGAGGGGAATTGTGTGGGATAGGGCATACGCTCACTATATATATGTATGTATATGTATGTATGTATGCCAGTTAGTTGGCAAAAGTTCTACTGAAGGTTGGGGCCAAATGACAATGGGGCACTCGAGGGGCGTTGCTTTGATGGAAAGTATTTCTGTTTATAGTTGTTTCCTGAGTCAGAGTCAGACCCTGAGCGAAATAACGTTTAGCAGGCCCACTTGTGCAGTACGGCGTGATGAATGGCTCGAGTATGTGCAAAAGGTTTGCAGCAGACTGACTCACGATCGTTGGCAACGAGGGCAAACGCATGTTTGCTCTACAGATAAGTGTGGATCCGGGAAACTGGAGTTGCCTACCCCCACTTATCACACACCAAACGAGGCAAGCGAAGCAAGGCAAGCGATAAAAGTGTAGGAGTTGTAAACAGAGAGATAAAAGCCAAGAGAAGTTAAGACTTCTAATGTGACGCACGATCGAAACGGGGAGAGAGAGAGGGAGACAGCTAGAAGTTGGAAAAGGATGCGAATGGCAGAGAGGACGATAAAGGGAGAGTAAGAGAAAGAGATCTCACTATCTTGCTTGTTTGACAGAGAGAGACTTTTAGAGAAAGAGATATAGAGAGAGCGAGTGAGATATCTATGATACATATGATGGATTGAGTGACAGAAAGACACATAGAAAAACCGAGAGAGGGAGTGAGAGAAAGAGAATTTCTGTTTTAATAATTCATAAAGCGCATTTCCTTTCGACATCCGCGTCGTTGTCTGAGAGGCCGCAACGGGAACGAAGCGCGAGAAGACGAAAACTTCTTTTGCGCTTTTTGATTATTTAGAGTTTATTTGATTAACAAAAAGCGTCAGGCAACGCATACGAAAAAGAAGCAGAAAATAAAAAAAACAAACGACAAATTCAATTAAACTTAATAAGGATGTCGCGACGTCTTCTACTCTCGTTGCTCTTCTTCTTGTTGTTGTTGTTGGTGTTGGTGTTGTCGTGGACGCTTCCTTGAGCAATTCAATTATATAAAATTAATTGAGCAAATGAAGTTCAGTTCGGTTCAGCTCAGTTCACTATTTTAGCCAATAGAAAATATGACGTGAGTTCTATTGGCCATCAAAATATTTAAACATCCCAACTCCCAGCTGTAACTCTGCCAAGGCTTATCTGGGACCCATTCTCGTAGTCATTTGCATTAATATTTCCATAATGATGATATATCAAATGATTAGCATCCCTATATTCCTCATCATTATTATTGTGATCAGTACTCACATCAGATCACTGAATGATCTGGTAGATCGTGATAAATCGTTGCTACAGCTGCAGATACCCATTGGGGCTGCCCTTCAGATACTATACCTCCCTTAAGCCTACACTCTATAGAACTTTGTTTTTATCATATCTATCATATATTTACTTAATGAGTGTACCATATATCTATCTATCTATTTATATGTATATATATCGTGTACAACGATTGCTAAGTCGAGGCTCGTCTTTTGCTTCAGCCTCTTCTCTTCTATATAGTTTTTCCTTTGTACTCGCAATTTTCAGACAACAACAACAACAACAACAACAGAAGAGCAGCAATGGCAGCACTGAAAACTCTGAAATAAAATAGAAATGTATATGTATATGTATATATAAAAAAAAAGAAACAAAAACCAAAATCGATCGATAATTTATAATGTAGTCGTATTTCTTTTTAAGCATTCGCTGTACCTTTTCGACTGCCACCGCCACCGCCGCTGCCTCTGCTGCTGTCGCTGCCTCTGCTACCGTCGCCGCTTCAAGTTTTTCCTATTCCCTGCTCAGTTATCGCTTACGGTACGGTACGGTACGGTACGGTACGGTTCGGTTCAGTTCGGTTCGGTTCTATCTGGCCCCGTCAGCACCCGCCCGGCCCCGTTTTGGTGGGGGGTTTTTCTTTCTTTTTTCCCATTTTTAATATTTACCCAATTCATCAAAAAATAAGTAATTATAAACTTTTCAGTTTTTCTTCTTCTGTCGTCTTGCGTCTGCGCTCGCTCTTTCTCTCTCTCGCTCGCTCTCTCTCCCTCACTCATTCACTAACTCTAGCTCACTCGCTTACCCACTCGCCTGTGTGTGTGTGTGTGTGTGGGTATAAAAACGCTTTCCTTGCCCTTTTCCTGACTGTGCAACTTAAACACACACATACACACACACACACACACACACACCCGCACACCCGCACACCCTCCCCTCGCCGTGCAGCTTCGCGTCGCGCGCAAAGTAGAAAAAAATTCGAAACAACCCCGAAAAAAAGAAAGTTTTTGTTGTATAAGCGAAAAACTAAGCTTCTATTCAAATTCTACGCCATCGAGTGCTTCGCTTTTATTATTCATTCATTCCATTCTCAGCATACAACACCCCCCACCCTCCCTCCACAAGCTCCACTGGCTTGGGTACTTTTTGTATTTTTGGCACAAGCACGAAAAAAAAGATGAAAAATGTTAAGAAAGAGGAAAGTTTCCGATTACAGCGCTTGAGATGAGGGCGCGAAGAAGCTAAAGGAGAGAGTCGGGGTGAGTGGGGCTGCTGGGCTGGGGCATGTAACTGTGTGTAGATGAATTGTGGAGGCTTTGGCGGCAAGCGATATCGGCTGCCATCGAATGTTTGCCTGCCTGAGCTTGGGTGGGGTTGGCTTTGGAGTGGGTGGGCCGCATTGTAGGCCCAGCACAAAGCCAAGCACTAGTCCTTACACACACACACACACACACACATACACACACACATACACACACACATACACACACACATACATTCGCTTTCTTTTGAGCATAAGTAAGAATATATATAAAAATTTTTGCGATTATGAATTTGAATAAAATGCGATACGAAGCTAAAAGCAAGTACAGAGGGAGATGATGCTAGTTGTTGTTGTTGTTGTTATTGTTGTTGCTGCTAGTTGTTGTTGTTGTTGCTTGGATTTTGGAGCAAAGCTAATCCAGCTGCAGTTGCTTGAAATGGACAAATGCTGAAAGCAGTCAAAGCCTGCATACCACCTGCTGCTTATACATATACTTATAGTACATATGTGTGTATGTGTGAGTGTCTCACACTAACACACACACACGGACATTAGATTTCATCGATGTTTCATAATTACAATCAATATGCAAGACTTTAAAGAGCTTGTTTGCTCTGCGAATGTATTACTCACACAGTCGCATAGCACACATACACACATGACACACACTCACACACATACGCACACACACTCACACATACGCACACAACATAAACAGACCTAACAAATGCGAGCTAAGACATGAGCTACGAGCTGCCAACAAGCTTAAGAAGCAGTTGCTACTCTAAACGACTGTATGTGTGTGTGTGTATGTATGTGTGTGTGTGTGTGTGTATGGGTGTGCTTGTGCTTGTGTTGTGTAGTCAGTGAAGCCTGCTGCTGCTGCGGTTGCCAAATGTTTAAGCTAAGGATTAATACTTCTTTTTTAGAATTTTATACTTATACAAAAGAAAACACACACACACACACATATTTTTGTATGGGTGTGTGTGTGTGTGTAAGTACATATTAAAAAATGAAGCAAAAGAAGCGGCAGCAGCAATGGGCGTTCGTAGCAAGAAATCCTTGTAAGCAGTTTTCACTCCTGCCTGATTTCCTTTATTTTTTTTTTTTTTTTTTTGCTTTCATTTTTTCATTTTTCCATTTTTTGATGCTGCAGAAGGACGACAAGGACGATGCTAAAGAAGCGCGCAAAATGATGAATAGAGTTACTCAAATACAACGCGCAGCCTTCGCTGCCTGTGCGTGGGAGGAGGGCGTGGCATGTGCAAATGCGTAGTTGAAACATGCTTAAAAAAATTTCTATAACATCTTTCAAATGAAGCTGGCTCGGGACGGGGGACGGGGGACGGGGCTACGGGGGGACGGCGAGTGGAATGGGGGATTGGGGCTGCAATAACTTCTAGTTCACTTTTTTAATATTGTTTGAATTCAATGGATGTAGCTGCTCATACACACACACACACAAACAGAGTGAGTGGGTGAGATAGAGAGAGTGTGTGAGAGAGAGAGAGAGAGAGAATTATGTGTGTATGCATAATAAGAGCAAGGAGAGCAAGCGCCAATGCTTTTCATTACAATTTTTGCTTTCAGACATTTGACAATCGTGTGTGGTATGAGTGTGTGTGTGTGTGTATGTGTGTGTGTATTTGTGATTGATAACTTTTGACTACACACATACACATACACATTAAGGGACAGAGAGAGAGTGAGAGAGAGAGAGACGTACATCAGCATCGTCTCTTTCACTTCAGATGTAGTTCAATCGAACGACTTATCAAAATGAACTAGTAGGCTACTGAACTATTGATATGTGATCTGCATGCAATTCGGCTGTTGTTGTGCATAAAATTGAACTAGTTCATAAGTTTAGCTAATGAAATGAGTTCTTTATTAGAGCATTGTTGTGCATCAAACTGAACTAGTTCATAATTGAATTTGAATTTATCTAGTTATGCTAGTGAGCATATAAATTGAGCAATTTCGAACAGAAGTTAATGGATCAAACTGAGCTGGTTCACTGAATTAAACTGGCTCATCTAATTAATCTAGCTCACTTAATTGAACAAGCTCATCAATTGCAACTAGTTCATCAAGCTAATATTCAAGTTTCTAGCTCAGCTCTACATACATACATACACAAAAATGTATAGCGATATTGAATAATGAATACTGAACAGTGGATGATGAGAGAAATTATTGCTCAATCAATATGTGAATATATATACATACATATGTATATAAACAGGCTGCGACTTACGTCAGCTGCCACGCCCACGCACAAAATTGGGGGCAGCTGCTCGACTAGCTGCTAAAACAGTAAGCAAACGCACGCTCTCCCTCTTGTTCTGTGTATGAAAGTGAGTGTGAATTTTGATAAAGAGCAGTTTGCAGTGAGTATTTTTAACTTTTGTCGATTTTTTTTTTTTTTTTTTTTGCAGTTGTTTTGCGCAGCGTCCAGTGAACTCTTGCCTTATCGGCCAACAAGCGTTTGCCAGGGCAGCGCAAGAGAGCGGGCAGCATGCTTACGCTAATCAGTATGATCAGTGTGATCAGTGTGATCAGTGATCGGTGATCAGTGATCAGTGATCGGTGATCGGTGATCGTAGTTCATTGTGATTTGGGTAACTGCTAATTGCAGTTAGTCAATCACTCAGTGTTGAGGTCAAAGCCTTGCCTCACTCACACACACACACACACACACACACACACACACGCACATAGATATATACATTTATATATACTTTAGTATTCATAATCAAACATGTGTGTGTGTGTGTGAGAGCTCATGTGTCAATGCCACGCAAATCGCTGAAAAGTTAAAGTCAATGCACTTCTCCACACGCATTTGGCGGTTTCGCCTCGCGTGAATCATTTTTTTGGTTATTTGTCTGGCTATGCACTGCAAGCTTCTAAGCACCCTGTATCACACACACACACACACACACACACACACACACGCACGCACACTATTGCAGATATGCCAAAAAACTCGCCTACGTGCGTGCCGAATGAGAGCGACACAAAAAAGAAACTGCAGCGCTTGCGCTCCCTATATATCTCGCTCTCTCTCTCTCTCACTCCCTCTTTCTCTCTCGGTGAGATCATCGGCAGGTCAGAAAATTGTGTGTGTGTGTGTGTGTGAGCGGCGACTATCGCTCTCTGTGTTTAAGTTGTTTGCTATCTTTCTACATCGTCTTTTGCCATCGCCATCGCCTTCGCCTCCTCTTCCTCCTCTCTATCTCTTTCTCACTCTCCCTGCCCCTCTTTGTTGCCTTGGCCATGACGCTCGCTCGGGTCAATGACTGCCAAAAAAAATTATTTTTTGACTTTTGAGCAGAAGCAGCAAAGCTGAATAGCTGCAGTTGTGTATGCGGCGAGTGTGTGTGTGTGTGTGTGTGTGTGTGTGTGTGTGTGTGTGTGTGTGCAAAAGGCATACAAGTGTCGTTCTTGTTCTGGTTCTCGTTTCTCATTCCGCGTTCCTTCGTCGCCGTCGCTGCTGCCGTTGCCGCCGCTGCTGCTGTCGCCTATGCAGTTGCGCATATTTTCGTAGGCGTTTGATACTGCGCAAAAGAAACAGCAACCACAACAACAACACGAAACATTTGTACATATGTATGTACATCCATCCATACATCATATATGCATACATACTGTACATACATATGTACATAGACTGCTCTACATTTGTATGCCTAAAATTTCGTGCTAAATTAGAATGGCTTCTCTGCTGCAGCCGCCGCCTCTGCCGCCGTTGCTGCTGCTGTTGTTGTTGTTGTTGTTGTTGTTGTTGTTGTTGTCATTTAATACCCGAAATTCTAGTCTAACCGGATACAAGGTTCGTTGCATTATTTTGCATTGTTTGGGCCCTTGCCTTTCCTGGTACGCAATATTTATTCTGTTCTGTTCTGTTCTGTTCCCAAACAATAATTCTTTGCAAAAATTATAGCAGACGGTTCTATAAGCTATATACAATATACTATATGCATATATACATACAATCTATATGTACAGGGTATATAAATATAGTCTTACCAGGGAATTGAAATTCGTTGCGCTTTTTGGCTCTTGACTAAATACCCCAAATGTGTATATGTATAAGGTATGGGCTAGACATATGTACATATGTATGCATGTATGAATATACATATACATATATTTGCCACAGATCTATTAAGATCTATGTATGTATATACATATATAAATATATAGATTAGTCTTGGAAAACTCGTCTTACATGCTTATAAATAGATATCTAATAGTGCATGTAGAGGTATATATGCTAATTACCATGCATCTACTCTCTTTATACCATCCACCTATGATCAATAGACTATCTATATACTACTCAATACTATATACTCTCAATATATTTCTAGTGTATGTTTTTTTACTGGATTACTCAACAATGATAATTTATCTCGTTCACTTTCTCGTTGACTTTCATCGTAACTAGAAATTCCTATAGCTACTTATAGCTCTTTGTTCAATATAAACCATATACAATTTATCAAAGTTTGTATATGTACACTTACATACATACATATATGTATACTCTATGAATTCTAATGAAAAGTACCCAAAAATTGTATTGCTTCTAATTTAGAGACTGCATTGCTAAGTCACTCACAGAGGTTCGTCCGGTAGAGGCGCACCCATTATGTATGTATGTGCGCCATATGTTACGATCCTGATTTGATGGGCAAAAATGCAGCAGAGTTTTGGCATCTTTACCTCCGCTCTCTCCCTTTTTCGCCCACCCCCGATTTAGTGTGATCTCTCTCTAAATTTCCTTATCCTATTGATCGTCACTCGTTACTTGTTTAACTCTTGATCACTGATCCCTGATCACTGATCACTGAGTAGTGATCGTTCCTCGTCTCTTCTATCAATCATTGCAGTGAACGGGTACTATCGACTGCATAATGCGCCTTCTTATTGTATTTGGCAGTAGGAACCACAAAGTGCCACTAACCCCTGCTGGTCATTTTACAAGCTTTGCTTACTGATCGTCGTCCTCTTCTGTTGTAGCTGCTGCTGTTGCTGCTTCTTCTTCCTCTTCTTCTTCTTCGTCATCGTCGCCTTCGTCGCATGAGTAATTTGCTATTTGATATTTTTGTATGCATGCTGTGTGTGTGCGTTTGCAAGTTTCGGGTTTTTATTTTTGTCCGCTTTTTGACAACTGCACACGCCTTGCCCCTCCCCTGCGCTCGTTGTCTCTCTGGAGCTGCTGCGCTCTCGTTTGATGCCATTTTGCTTGCTCTCGCTCTCTCTCTAACAGCTTGAAGATCGGCACACACACACACACACAGAGAAGAGGAATCTCTTGCTGTTGTTGTTTTGGTTTTTGGGGGGCTTTTGTTTGGTTTCAATTTTGTGGGTCATTGAACCGGCCGTAAATTTCGCTCTTGCCTAAAAACAAAAAATTGCAGTCAATTTAACTGCGAACAAATTGTGTGTTTTTTGCTCTTCTTCTTCTTCTCCTTATTTTCTTTGCTTGGAATTTGCGCGATGCCGAGCTGATTCTGGTTCTGGTTCTGGTTTTGATTCGGAATTCAAATTGGGATTTGAGTCTGTTTTGTACTGTACTGAGCTGAGCTGATCCAATCGTTGTCTCTTCTCTCTTCTTCTTCCCTGTTGAGTCGATGCTGTTGTCGATTGTTTGTAGTACAAACCTAAACTTTGGCAAATTCGAATAGAGAACTAATTGAGAAACAACTATTGATTGTTAATACTCTAGTGAGTTGCATAGCCCGAAAGATTTCAGCTTAAGTCAAACAAAGCCTGAGAGCAGCTGACAGTATTATCTGGAATACAGTATTATCTGAAATATGGTTTACGAGATTTCTGTGTTCGTATTGCTTTGGCGTGTTGCACTTCTCTAAAATCCAAATATACATATATGTACATCTATTTGATATTGTCAGCCACGCCTCCTTCTGGCTGTTACAACCATTAAACCCTGATATCCCATTTTCAGGCTATATGAAAAAAAAAGGGAAACGCTTGTGTAATTGCTGCAATGAGTTGCAAGCAGCGCTGCAGTTGCACTAATTAAATAAGATTGCCGGCAATTACGCACACAAAGACCGCATAATTAAATGAGAGCTCGTTTGGGATAGAGTGAGGCTTAGAGGAGACGCACACACGCACACACACATACACACACAGACACAGACACAGGTAGCAAAGGGCACATTTTTATTGCACTTTTCTTTAATTTCATTCAATTTGCGATTAATTAATAAGCAGCGATTTAGCCAGCAAATGCAAATTGATATTAAATAGCTCGCATTAGCGGTTGCAACCAGACAAAGAGAGCGATAGAGAGAGCGATAGAGAGAGAGCGAGAGAGAGGGAGAGAGGGTGAGCGAAAGAAGTGCCTAAAAGTTGGCGTTTGGCTAAGTAAATACATAAACAGATCCTACAATTGGGCCATCAAATTGAGTGAACGACGATAGCGTTTGCCTTGTTCAGCAATTGACTTTAAATGAAAAAAAAAGAAGAGAGAGGAAATTATTAAAAAAAAAAGTGCTCTGCACCTAGCAAAGGCACAGGCCCTGCAGCATCCTGTGACTGCGCTCAAACAACTTTGTTGACTCTGTCTATGTTTACATTCTTCCTTTTTTCTACTTTTGCTTTTGTATACCCTGAGATGGAGTTGCAATCGGGTCTATTGGGGGCTAGTGCCTGAGCTGTGACTGAAGCCATCCTCCAGATTCACCTGTTATTCAAAGCATGTACAGTAAGGACATCCATTCGTGCCTGGGCTACTCGGCAATCGGATCATGTTTATGTCAGACTCAGCAAGCCGTTTTTTCATTACTAGAACTAGAATCGAGAGTACTTAAACCACAAACAGCATGCACGCCTTGTTCAGGGTATTTGCTAGTCGAGCACTCTCGACTCGAGCGCCCTCGTCTTTTTGTTTTTGTAGCCTGCTTTTGTGCTGCAGTTAGAACTGGAGCTAGAGCTGGAGCTATTGCAATGCACGGACAAAGGCTGGCACGGAGGCTGTGTGGCTGCGTGTGGCTGTGTGTAGCCGTGGGGCTAGGGGCTTAGGCAGAAGCTGCTCTCGGACGACCGCAGCACATGCCGCATCCTGGACAAACGGGACTGTGGACGGGTCTAGCGGGAGTACGAGAAGTTTTTCGCGTTTCCGCGTGTTAAACGTCGTTTTAGTAGTTTTCTATACATTGGGGATGTGGATGTGGTTGTGGATGTGCCTCTCTCTCTCTCTCTCTCTGCCTCTACCTCACTCTGTCTCTCTGTGTGGGTTTTTGTGTTGCCTTTGCCGGGTGTGAAAAATGATAAAGTAAACGTTTTTCTTATTGTTTTTATAACTTTGTAATTTCTGACGCCAGCAGCCAAACGGCAACGGCAAGGGAGTGTGTAATGGGTAATGGAGATTATGGCGCACTTATATACATATGTGTATATATAGACGTACTTCATAGATTTCGATTTGACTGAGATTAAAATATTAAATTCTAATTTGAAAACTTTTGTTTGTCTATTTCCAGGCCCTGCTTGAACTTGGCGGCGAATCAATCGATACACAGCCGCAATCCGTTGGCCAATTCGCTGGGGACAAGGCCACAACAATACGCTGAAGCCTTGACTCGCGCTGGTCGATGGATAGGACCATAGGACCAGCTGAATACATACATACAAACATACATATTTATACTTGATTATATTTAATGCAGAGTAATTGAGACATGCTAAGGACTTATTGCCTATATATGTATTTGAATTGTGGGCCATTCAAATTTTGTCTTAGAGCATATAATATGATCTCCAAATAAAGTATTTATGTATCAGTTGCAAATATAAAATTCGTTTCATTTCCTTGGTTAACAAATTGTTTAATGTTTTTATTTGTTTATCAACAGTTTGTTTAGTTTATCTCAGTAGTAACTTTTAGCAAGGATATTTAATAATATTAAATGTATATATTTTTCAAATGTTTATTAAAACTAGAATTGATTTTTATGTTTTCTAAACTTTCAAACTTAATTTCAGCTCAGGACATTTTCTATATGTAGTCTAGATTTATTTTGTTGAGCTTCTACAACTAAAAATCATAACACAAGCTATACAAAAAGTGTATAAAGATACCATCTCAAATGATCTTAAGTCATCTGAAAGTATCTCACATGATCTGAAAGTATCTAAAAGTTACTGGATGTATTTGAAAGTATCTCAGAGTAATTGAAAGTATCTAATAGAATCTCAGAATAAAAGAGAGTATCTGAGACTATCTCAGAGTAACTTAGAGTATCTAGAAGTATCCCAACGTTTCTCAGAGTGACTGAGAGAGTATCTAAAAGTATTTGAAAGTATCTCAGAGTAACTGAGAGTATTTCAAAGCATCTGAGAGTAAATAAATGTTATCTCAGGGTTTCTGAGAGAATAAGTAAAAGTATTTGAAAGTATCTCAGAGTAATTGAGAGTATCTAATCAATCTCAGAGTTACAGAGAGTATCTGAAACTACCTCAGAGTAACTGAGAGTATCTAGGAGTATCCCAACGTTTCTCAGAGTTACTGAGAGAGTACCTAAAAGTATCTCAGAGTAACTGAGAGTATCTCAAAGTATTTAAATTACTTGAAACTACCAAAATATTGGATAGTATATGAAAGTATTCTAGCATCTTCTGCTAAACTTCAATTATTTATCTTTATACCTTTGTGCAGCTCCGTCTCAGCTAAAATAGAATAGAATCCGAATCGAAATGCTTTATAATGCCTTTTGGTTCCGTACTTACTTAGGAATGCACGAAAACGGAAACGGAAATGCAGGTGTTAAACGGAAACGGAAATTGGGAAAAGCTGACTTACCTCACGCAAGGCTGCTTTGAGCCTGATCTTGACTCTGATTCGTCTTCAGATCCAAATGCTTGGCACAGGCAAACACTTATCGAATGCTTTGGTAGTTGTTTAGCTTTTCGACTGGGTAAGGGCGGCTACAAAAGATAGTCCATTGCATAGAGATCGAACGGCAGAGTGACACTTGAGGGACACAAACTTTATATGTTTCTATGTTTCGCTTGGCTTCACTTTTCAGTTATTCGCAGTTCACATTTGGCAATCAAACAAAAAAAGAAAAAAACAATTGTTTCTCTTGGCACTTGAACAAGAAAAAAAAAAAGATGAACGTCGCGCGCTTTGCCGCCTTTTTCAGTTTTTCTTTGCTTCGTTTTTTGTGGTTTTGATTTTGTATTTAGGTTTAGGTTTAGATTTTGTTTTAGTTTTAGTTTTAGAAACGGCAACTCGGCCACTGGCAGCACGCACAATTGTTAGTTTGTTGCATGTTGCTGTTGCAAGGACTTGGATTGTCAAGCAAATCCTCTCAAGTATTCACTTGCTGCTGCTGCTGCTGTTGCTGCTGCTGAATTGTCTGTTGTCTATTGGTTGTCTGTTGGTTGTTTGTTGGTTATTTGGCTGGTTTGGTTTTGCTTTTGGCTCGGCTCGACGCACGTCCAATCCGATAGCTAACTGATGTTCATCTAAATGGATCTGAACTATTCGAATATAATGTTGCCCAGGAAAACTTTTTTTGGGATCAGTCAGTCGTCGCCGACGTCGCAGCCGGCGTCGTCGTCGGCTTTCTCTCTCTCTGACTCGCGCTCTCTCTCTCTCTCGCTCGCGCACATGTGTTCAGTTGGTGCAGTTGTCAATGCTCCAACGGCAAAGTCCGTTCTGAGTTGTTGCTGCAGGGCTTGCACATAATATGCAGGCAACATCATAATGAGCTGCGTCTCATCATCATCAACATGGACATCATCGTCATCGACACACGCACAACAACTTTTGACTACCCCTACTTAAAGCTCTCAAGCTCCGGCTCGACCCGAACCCTGACTCGTCCTCTCTCGCTCTCTCTCTCTCTCGCTGTCGCTCGCCCGCTCTGACCAAAGGCCTGTGCTGCTGCTGCAGCTGAACTGCAGCTGAACGGCTGCCCCTCCAGAAACACCCCCCCCCCCGCCCTTGAATCACCTCTCTCTCCATATTCTGCCGCTGCTCCATCTCCTCCAGTTTCAAAGCCGCGGCCGAAAAATAAAAATCTGCCCAAAACACTGACACAAAAAAAAAAACCGAAAGAAGGAATGAAAAAAAAAAAAAACAGAAATATAAAAAGGCAACCAGCAATACAACTAAGAGCAACAAAATTGAGCGACACACACACACACACACACACACACAAAGACACAGGAGAGAGAGACACGAAACACAGGCAACAAAGCGTAATCCAAATGCTCAAAAAAAAAAAAAACACAAAAAGAAAAAAAAAATTGAACAGAGAAAAAAAAAACGAATTAAATAAAAATGCAATGGAAACCCTATAAAAATGCACATGTGTGTGTGAGTGTGTGTGCACACCTCCCCATCCCATTCCCCTCCCCCACCTGTCCCCCACACACATATATTATTGAATACATATATGCCTATATATACATATACGTATGTGTGTGTGTATGTGTGCACTGGCAAATGAGCGCCGCACTCTCGTCCTTTTTGTTGCTCGGCCTATGCGAACAGCAGCGTCGACTGCGCTGCCAGCTGCGCAACGAGCAGCGCTGTTGGCGTCGCTGTTCGATACTGTTGTCAAAAGCTGGGTCCAGTGCAACAAAATGCCCACAAAACTTTTTTCCTTTCTTTTTTTTTATTTTTATTTTTTGATTTTTTTGTATTTTATATATTCGGCATGCTCCCTCACACATGCACACATGCACACATGCATACATATGGCACATAATGCACAAACACCAGTTGCAGTTGCAGTTGCAGTTGCATCAACACCAGCAACAAAGCGCGTGCGTGCGTACAACAACAACAACAACATTTCAAATTGGAATTTAAAATAAAAAGAGTTGTAGTAGAAGAAGAAGAATGTTGAACATTTTTCCAGCAAATTTTTATTTTGTTTTTTTTTTCTTTTTCTGTTTTTGTTTTCTCTTTTTATACAAATTCACACTGCCGCAAGCCTTGTGGCAAAGGGCAGCTTTTTAGGAGTTCTTAAGCAGATGCTACAGAGATCACCTATATATGTAATCATATTGTATCAGATCTTCTCGATTCTACAAAGATATTGTCGTCGCGTACTGAATATATCAGATAATATCCTATCATCTCGCATGTGTATAAGCAGAAATGGTTAAATAGATGCTTTAAAGACCAATAATGATCATATTGTATCAGATCCCATCAATTATACAGAGATCACATCGTACACTGATATCATATATCGCATGTATAATCAAATAATCGATATTCACATGTTATCAATCGTATATGTATGCATATCAATAATATAGACTCTGTTAGATCATATGATACCTAGTCACATATATAACATGTATCATATCATATTCATATCCGAGTATATATGGATAATATAAAGACACGACATGTATCATCATATGCCAGAGGTCTTTCTTGCTCTTCTAAATAGAATGTGGAGTGTTTCAACTCGGTTTTGCTTCACTGTGCAGCTCATTATATTTACTTAGTTAAGGACAACACACACACACACACACACACACACACACACACACAGTCAAAATGTGTTGCATCTGAGCAGCAACAACAATTATTATTAAGTATACGCACCGGCGACTCTCTCACTCACTCTCTCGCTCTCCCTTGCTCACTCTCTCGCTCACTCTCGATGGAGCCACTGAGGGTTGGGGCAGTTAGGCCCGACACATAGGCGAAAAATTTCAAATGCCCCCTGCCCACCTGGCAGCGCTCCCAGAGCTTGAGCCGCGTGAGTAGGCCTATCAAAAAGTCCCGCGCCATATAATAAATAACACCAAAAAAAAAAAAAGAAAAAAGAAACCAACTAAAAAAAAAAAAAAAAAAAATTGTTCAATGCAACCAAAGCGCAAAGCAGAAGCTAAAAAAGGCGAATGCATCAAATGATGCCCAGCAGCCGACTCGCTCTGACGCACACAACGCAATGCAACGCGACGCAATGCAACGCACGCAACGCAGCGGCGCGGTGCGGCGCGGCGCCAACTGCCCAAAAAACGAGCAAAGTAACTCGCCACAAAAAGTAGGCAAACAAAAACAAAGAGGAGAAATAGACAGAGAGAGAGAGAGAGAGCAGGTGGGTGTGAGTGAGAGAGAGAGAGAGATGGGGAGGGGTGGACAGAGGCAGAGGCAGAGGCAGAGGCTGATGGCGCTGTGCAATATGACATTGAATGCAATTGCTGGGCAGACGACATGTGGGCGGCCTATGCACACACACACACACACACACACACACACACACACACACACACACACACACACACACACACACACACACACACACACACACAGCAATGAAATGCAACGAAAAAAAAAAAAGTTAAAAATAAGCCAAGTGCAATGTATAAATTGTATTCCCCTATTTTTTTTTTATGAAAATTTTGTTGCACTTTTTTTGATGCGTATGTGCGTGTGTGTGCGTGTGTGTGTGTGCAAAACAACCCCCAAAAAAAGGTTGGATGCATGCAGCCAACGATTATCTGACCAGTCGCTGGGCGTTTTTTATGAAAAAAAAGAAGCCAAAAAAAAAAAGAAAAAAAAATATACAGAAAAAAAAAACGACGTAGCTGAAATGCAGTTGCAGTTGCAGTAGCTGTGCTGTTGCTGCTGCTGCTGCTGCATCTGCCACCGCTGCTGCTGCTGCTGCTGCTGTTGCATATGCAAATGCAGTCAAAGTTAATATGCTGGTTGCATGGCGCCTGGTGTGGTGCGGCAAGGTCGTGGTGCAATAAAAAATCAGAAAAAAAAGCAGCACAAAACAACCAAAAAATAAAACGGGGCAACAAAGTGGAAATTATATAAAAATGCGCTAAAATGTACACAGCAGACACACACACACACACACACACACACACACACACACACACGCACACACACACACACACACAGTGCTGTACATTTAGGCACAAGTATGTACATAGGACATGCGTGCGCGAGTGCTTTGTGTGTTGTTGCCTGCTTTTGGGCGTCACTGTGCAATTTTTTGGATGGCCACCAATGCGGCATATACATATGTGATATATTTTGTGTACCCATTGATTGATATTGAAGACGAGGCATATTGACTGTGAGTGTGGAGTGTTGAAGTATGGGAGAACTGTGAATGGAATATAAAGACATTAGCTAGTTCCAGTTCATTCCGCCTCTTTGAATGCGTTTATCTCGAGATCTATGCAAGTTTCAGTCACTATATTTGGCATGTAGATTACATACCCCTCCATACCAGATATATCCTATACATCATATATCTCTGACTCTTTAACTGTGTTCATACCTCTGCCCCTGTAGAGTCTCATGCATCTCGTTCAACTGCCATTATAGGATATTTGGTAGTCGTGCATTGTCGCTAGGAGCACTCCTATTTGCTTCATTTTTATGCTTTTTTTTTCCACTTCTGTTGAGGGTAAGGCAGGCTGTGTGCGTGTGTGTGTTGGTAATATGTTTGCTTAATAGGCCCAAAGCCTCTGTCATTGTGTACACACACTTATGTGTGCGTGAGTGTCCGTGTGCGTTTATGTGTGTGTGTGTGCATAATGCAATTTTTGCAGTAGTAGCAACAAATACATAATTTAATATCGAACACACACACACATATGTATGTATATATATATGCATATATATAGAATAAATGTACAGTTGATACGCTCAAATTCAAATGCAAATGCTGATGCATAATTTTTAAGTTCAATAAATTTTTAGGTGATAAAAACCTAATGAAAAAACGAATATAGAAACCTAAACGGAACGATATAGTCAATCGTATGTATACAGATAATTATGTATGTAGCTGTAGGCAAATGCATACCATAGCAAGTAGTAACTAGAATAATAGCCCCATTAGATTGTAATTTATAAAGACAAAAGACAAAAGGATCAAAGTCATGAAAAAGTAGCAACAAATACGAGTCAAATATGAGTCAATGTTCCCTGTAGAGACTCATTGACTTAACATAGTCTTTATAGAGCCGCTAGTTTTGGACTTTCTATCTAACATCTGTTGCTCAGAATTCGATATCGACTCGATTCAATTGATTCCAGCTGTAGTTGCCGACAAAGACAACCCAAAGAGTCGCTCGGAGCTTACAGGCTGATCCGGCTGGTCAGCTAGCTTTGTCTAGTTCAGGGACAGGATGTTTCGGTCACATGCAGCTGGTGCAATTAGTCCTGTGCTGAAGCTCCATCGCCAAGGAAACTTCGCGATTCTGCGGTTAGGCTGGCCGAACATCAAATAGAGAGAGAGAGAGAGAGTGAGAGAGAGAGAGAGGGAGAACACTCGAAACAGTTACCCCTGCAACTCTCCAACTCACATAGAGCCGCACACATGCCCACACACACGCATGCATAAATGCATTTTCCTGGCGTAAACAAACTGCGTGCAAAAAAAAATGCAAACCAAAAAAAAAAAAAAGAAAAATTGTGAAAAAAAAGCCCAAAAAATTGTATAGATGCTCTGATGCATATATGAATATATGTATAAATATATATATATATATATATATATGTGTGTGTGTGTGTGTGTGTGTGTATGAACGTGTCTGCAACTAAATACAAACAACGGTTAATACTGTGTGGGCTGCCAAAGTATTACATTAACATTAACAACATATATGTATATAAATTCATACGTATGTGTGTGTGTGTGTGTGCGAAAAAAAAATGGCTAAAAAATTCATGAAAATAAACACGCACACAGAGGCACAAATGTGAAAAAAAAGAAGAAAAACGAAAATAAAATAAAAATAAAAATCATAAAAATTAAAAAGCATGTCCAAAACCTTTGTATATAGCACACACACACACACACACACAGGCAGGCAGAGACACACATACGCACACCCACACTCAATGCATGGATGCGTGCATGTGTGTAGCCACCCTGTGCCTCCGACCACCCTGTGTCAACCGATTGCATTACACGCACGAAAATAAAATGCAAATGCAGGCGGCCATTTGGTGGGCTGGCTGGCCGGCTTGCTGTCCGGATATGGCCGGCCGCCATTGCATTTTCGTTAGCCACACACACACACACGCACACACGCATACACGCACAGCCCATCCATTTGGTTCATTTTTATTCTGTTGTTTTGTTCGTTTTCTCTACTGACATCATTTTTTTTGCCTTTTTGCTTTTGTTTTCACTTTTTTGTTTTGTTTATTTTTGGTGGGAGTTCAAATTACGTATACGCCCTATACGCGGCAGCTGGACACACACACACACACACACACACACATATATACATATCTATATATATACATATATAGATATATGGATGGATGGACATGCCATAGACCATATAGTCGGATGGAACGTAGACAAAGTGCGTGTGCTCGCTCTGCTCTGGATAGAGAGAAAGAGAGAGAGACAGAGTGAGAGAGAGAGTGAGTGAATGAGAAAGGGCAAGAGTGAGATTGAGAGAGAGAGAGAGAGAGAGTGTGTGTGTGAGTGAGAGAGTGAGGCAGAGTGTGAGTACAATGGCAAAATGCGTGCAGGCATTGTTGGTGTGAGGAAGGGCTCGCATGCAAGACACCCCCAACTCCCTGCACCCTGCACCCACTTCGACTCTTACTCTCTGTCTCTCTCTACCATAGGGCGGCTGCATTTTTCGGACTGTGTGTGTGGTACGGCATATTTATCTATTATATTTTGTTTTATTTCAATTCTTTTTATATTTATTTTTTATTTTTTTACATACTTTGGATTATGTTAAAGCGCGAGTGTATGAGAATGTGTGTGTGTGTGTGTGTGTGTGTGTGTGTATGAGTGTCGGTGCTTTTGCTGTTTTGGCGTAGCTTATATAAACAACAAATTGTTGTGCCTACGCGTCGTTATTTACTTGTATTTTTATTATTTTAAATTATTTGGTTTTATTTTTTTTATGCATTTATCAATTTAATTCACACACACGCACATATGTGCCTGTTTGTGTGTGTGTGTGTGTCTAGTGTACATAAGTACTATGTGTATCTGTTGACAGCTCCGGGCTGAACCATCCGCAGCACCACTCAAACCACAGCAGCTCTCTGTCTCACTTCCCTTTTTTTTTGCGTTATTTTTTCCAGTTTTTTTTTTTCAGTATTTTAAATATTTTAATATATTGTAATACTTACTAGGCCTGGTCAGAGAAAACTGGCGTAGGCGTAGGCGGCTGCAAAGGCTGCAGCGGCGGGTGGGGCGTGGCTGTTGTGGCTGCATTCAAAGCAACTCAAGCCACGCCCAGGCGCTGTTTTTTTTTATTATTTCGTGCAGCGCTCGGTGTTTACTTAGCTCTTAATGAAAAATGCGTCGCAAAAAATTAGCATAAACATTTTTAATTGATTCCGGTGCAATGCATCGCATCACCTGCAACACCCACGTGTGCCACCCACCTGCACCACCAGCACCTGCAGCAGCCCACCTGCAGCAAAAGGCAGCGACTGCTGTCTGTCAGGGCTATCAAAATGTTTGGCCACATATTGATTGCATTGCTGCTGCACACCTCAATGAATAGATCGGAATCTGCAGCTACATCTTCCTCTCCCACTCCCACCCCGCCAACTCCCTTTCCCTTTCCCTTTCCAACTCCTTCAATATTTACAGCTGCATTTGCAGCGAACATCTGTATCATAGTCTATAGAGTAATGGAAACATCTCGACTGTCTCTCACTATCTCTCTTTGTCTCTTTCTCTCTCTCTGTCTTCCTCTCTCCCCATCCCCCACCCCCCCCCCCTTTCTCTCTCTCTGTTTGTTGTCCTTTATCTGCTATTCACGTTTATTCTTTCATTCCATCCGTCTCTCCTTCTCTCTCGTTCTCTATGCTCTCTCTTTGTTTCATGTTTTTATTTAGTCCCTCTTTGTCTCTCATATGTTCTAGATTATCTAGACTTTTCTTACTTTCTTCACTTCTTCTTGATCTCAGTCTACCTCTGTTCATTTTTTATGTGCATATATGTATCTATTTTCCTTCTTTTCATTTGTCAAATCTAAATGAATCTTGAATCTATTCATTAGAAAATTAGAATGTAAAGCTTTAGCTGATCTGAATTTTCTCGATCTTAAGTGGTCCATGAATAAGTTGAGCGATTTCCTCAACGCATCTTCTGCCTGCAGCTGTCCTATGCGCTATTAATTTAGTTCACTTTGGGGATCTTGTGTTGCACTTGATGTGCTCGTTTTGTGTGCCCAAAAAAAACACATTTCGAAAAAGAGAAATCGCTCACAAAAATCCACAAAAAACAACAAAGAAAACAAAAACAAATGAAAACTGCAAAATGTGAAAAAGTGAGGTACAAAAATTACCAAAATTTAACATCAGTGTGTGTGTGTGTGTTGATCTTGGCTGCTGAGACAGAGGCACAAGCAAAGAGTCTCACATGATTTAAGGGCGACGCCAATTTGAAATCAGCTTCATTTTCGTCTTCGTCTTCGTCGTCGTCTTCCTCTTCCTCTTACTCTGCGACATAGAAAGCTGCACCCAAAACCAAAATCTTGGACAGCAAATGCGCTCAGGGTTGGGGCCGTAGGGGGTTGAGGTGGTGCAGGCTGCAGAGGGCAGTGATGAGGCAGTTGGGGCAGCTGGGCTCTTTGAGTGAGTGTGAGTGTGAGTGTGAGTGTGAGTGTGCTGCAGCCGGAGTTGCATGTCCGGGAACTCGTTTGTGTGTGCCAAATATTGCAACTCACAAATCTTGTTCCTTAACCGAAAGCTATACAATCTACAACACGCTTAAAAGTGTGCGTGTGTGTGTGTGTGCCTTGTGTGCATTTCTTGATTTTATTTCACTTTGCTTTGCGTAATTTTGTTGTGAAACGTATTGATGCACACACATACGAATGCAGCTCTCTCCCTCTCTCCCTCTCTCTCTCTCTCTTTCTCTGCATGTGTGCCTCACATGTGAGCTGGGGGGGCTCTGTCAACTTTTTTTTAGCAAATGACTTCACTTATTTACTTTATGGTGGCTAAGCGCGCCCTGCTTCCCGTCTCCCTTCGCCCACCTGTCTACCCACTACCTCTCTCTCTCTCTCTCTCTCTCTCTCCACACAAACATGCATACAGTCCTCCACCAGCTCGTCTCTGATCTTCATTAATGTCGTCTCCACTACTCTGCTCTCCGCTCTCCACTCTCCACTCACTGCCCAACAGTTGGCGCTTCACTAAGACCAAGCGTTGATAATTTCCAAAAACAAACTCGAACGACGAGCGCGTAGCCGAGGTTAACGGCTTCAATACAACTTTTTGAGGTTTCTTAACACACACACACACACTCACACACGCACGCACACACACACATCGATCGCAGCGCAGCGACCTAGCGAGGGCACACACAGAATTTAGGAAGTGCGAGTAGATATGCCTTTTGCTTTGCTTTAATGGCACAACCACAGAAGGAGAGAGCGTGAGAGAGAGAGAGGGACGGGGCAAGTGTGTATGTGTGTGTGCAAAGCTTTGTTTGCACTGCAATATGTGTGCGTGTGTTCGTGCTTGCATATTTCAAACTAACTGACGCCGCGAACTTCCCCGCCATATGTTCAGCGACAGAGAGGAAGAGAGGAAGAGAGAGAGAGGGACAGAGACAGATAGAGAGAGGCAGCGAAATGAGAGAGCGCATTTAACAGAGTGAATTTGGCAAATACATATACAACAAAAAATTTGTAGCTTTTGCCAAAAAAGTGGATTTGCGCGCCTCTCTCTCTCTCTCTCTCTCTCTCTCTCTCTCTCTCTGTCGCTCTCGCTCTCGCTCTCGTTCTCTGTGCTCGATCGTTGCGCTCGCCAACACATTAGCAACCCTCTGGATGCCCCCTGGACTGCAACGACGCCGGCAGCGACGTCAGCGTCATCAGCGTCGTCGGCGACGTCAGCGTCGACCGCGACGTTACATAGATCGTTTGCCATATCTACCAAAGACCCTCTGATCAAAAACCCTGCACTTTTGTGTTATATATGCGCGTATGTGTGAGTCTGTGTGTGTGTGTGTGTGTGTGTGTTGTTTTTTGGTAGTTCAAAGACCGCAAAGCCAACAGCGTGACTTTGCTTTGGCGAACTGCAAGCGCCCCACCCAACCCGTCATACCCATTCCACAGCGAATCCATGCGATGAATATTTCTATATAACAAAAGCAGGGAATGATTAATATATAGCCCAGCTTAGCCAGCTAAGGCAGTGAGTGGAGTCTACTGTAAATTATTATTGGAAGTAATCACTAAAAACTTGTAGTTCTCTCTCTGTCCATATTTAATTAGTTTCCAGTTTGGGTTAGACCCATTGACTTAGAATCGACAATCGAGCTCAATGGAGACCTCGCTGACTGTACGAGGGCAACTATGAGAGAGCCAAGTAAGCTTGCATGCTCGAGTTCTGTCTCTCTCTCCCTTCCTTTGTCTCTCTGTCTCCTCTCTCAGCTAGGGCTCATGTGCGAGAGGAGGCGAGAGGAAGGGGGCTCTTCAGCAACGCTCTTTAGATTTACACACCATAACATTATTATTTTCGCATACGCTTTACACTCTTTTCGCATTTGTCCCCACGCCAAGCATGTCACTCACACATGCACACATACATAATATGTTTTTTTTTTTTTTTCTTTTTAGCTTGTTCTTGCTTTTCGTAGATGTCGGCTTCAAAATTAAATTTTTGGGGCTCTTTTCGCTGCTTCAATTTTGGGATCAATGCACCCGTCTATCCTTGTCTCTCTCTCTCGCTCTCTGTCAATCTTGCTCTCTCCGTCATACGATCTCTTTGGCTCTGTTCTCTCTCTCTCGCTCTCCCTTTGTCGTTCTATGAGTGCAGCAATTTGAAAAATGATTGCTTCGAAACGAGCTTCCACAGTTGCTTAACCCTTCTCATATACGTTCATGAACTAACTACAAAGCGTGTGGGGAGGGGGGGAGGAGGAGTAGAGAGAGAGAGAGAGAGATGTAGAGAGTATTGGCTTTTGTGCAATGTCAGATCAGAGGTCTGAATTTAGATTACATATAGCAAATTGAGAGGGTATGAGGGTTTTCTTGGGAAATTTGAGAACAAATGATCTTCAGCTGATCTCGTATCTCGAATGCAACTTGACCTATTAATAATATATCATATTGGAGTGCATTCAACAGTTGTTTCTCTTGCCTTGAACGAGTATTAGGCAGTCGATTGCTTTCGACTGCAGTATTTCTACTTGAATTTTGTTTGTTTGCCGCAAAGTTCAGCAATCGCAGTCAAGGGGTTTCTTGCAATTCAATGTCTTTTAATTATATATACACAAAAATATATATGTAGATATACATATATATGTATGTATAAGCGGATATGTATATAAGAGACTGAAGTGACTAAGATAAGACACAAACACGCACACACACACACACACACACACACACACACACATGCACATGCACAGTCGATTGCTGTGTTGCAAAAGTCAAACAAAGCTCAAGGTGAACCTCTTTTAGTAACTATGCAACTTTTTTTTTTTTTCAGGCACTCACAAGGCAGTCGTAAACCTTCAAGTATGAGATACGCATATACGCATGCACATACATATGTACATACATATATATACATATGTGTAGAGGTTAACTATTCATGCCTTAAATGTTCATTTAACTCACCCACACACCCGCACACAAACACTCACTCACACTCAGAGTCACACTCACACTCACACTCACAGTCCCAGAGTCAATTAGAAAGTCATCAAATTTTGCATGTCGACAATCTAAATAACATACACTTAAGGAGTTAAACGATTTGTCGCACGCTAATAAACACATGTACACACACGCACACTCAATCACAGTCCCACACACACACGCACACGAACATTCTATGATGGGCCATAATCAGGCAGAAACCAACCTTAATAAAAACTACCCAAAAGACACAAGTTCAAAGTTCAGAAACGCTCAAATGCCACAAAATCAACACGTTCACATATGCACACACGCACAGGGGTTGTGGTTGGGGTGGGGTGGGGTTGGGGGTTGGGGGTTGGTTGAAGACAAACCGCTTAAGTGCGCCTATAAAATTACTGTGAAATTTTCACACTAAAAACTTTTAACCTAAAACCCACAAAAAGTAGGCGGAGAGCTCTACTTAATGATGATGTTGTTCTTGATGATGTGTGTGCGTATGTGTGTGTGTGTGTTTGTGTGTATGTTTGTGTGTGTGTGTGCAAATGAGTTGAAATTTTAGGGCACAAATTCATCATAAAATCACTTAAAATGATATTAACAACCCTTGCCCCATGGCCCTTGCTCTACTCAACTCGAATAGACGTCCTGTTGCAGCTCCTTTCTGCTACTGTTGTTGTTGTAGTTGTTGTAGTTGTTGTTGTTGTTGTCCTAAGCCCAAAATAGGCCTAGCCCACATGTGCTCAAGTAATTGCGTGTCAAAACTTTTGAACCTTTGGCCTTTCGGGCAACAGAATAACAACAACAACAGCAACAACAACGGAAGCGGGAGTCACTGCCGCTTCATTCCACCCCTCGTAAAGTCGAATATCCGAACCCCTTTTTGTCCTTTTCTGTGGCGTGCTGCCTGCCTAATCCTTTGATGGGCCTAATCGTAAACAGGACACAACTAGGCAATAGGCAACAGGCAACAGGCTGTAGCTGAGGCACATATCATGCTAATTTGCGGACAGCCGACTTCGTTTGACTTGGCTTCCGACTCATGTCCTGCCGCCTCGGCCTGCCCATATAACGGGCAACCGGACACCCCATAAAACCAAACTAAACACACACAGACACACACACACACACATAGAAGTAGCGAAGGGACAGAAGCACGAACGGACGACCATATCAATAAACACAGTTGAATGCCTTATGCCATATACACGGACCATGTGCCAGGGTGGTACAAGACTGAAATCTAAAGCTCATAAGAGAGAGAGAGAGAGAGAGATAGAGTGGGGGGAGTGAGGGTGTAGGAGAGAGGGTAGTTATGTTGTTAGGGCAATGTCTTGTGGCGCCCACCGCTAGGAAATGGCAACAAAAGTCTCATAAAAGTGTTAAAAATCATTTTTGGGCTTGATTTCCGTCTGGGACACACACACACACACACACACACACACATTCGCTCACTCACTCACACACACACACACTCACTCACACAGGCCAGAGGCGAGCCAGCAACTGAGATTGCAGAGCAGCTGCTGAGCTTGGCTAGAAACAATTGAGATGCAAAGGGTTATGCCAGTGTGCATGGATGCCCTTTGGTAATTAATTTACATAATACCTGTGAGACATAGATGTAGACGTCGTTTAGTTGCTTAACCAGCAGTGAAATCGCTTGACGCAACACGCATGCCATGCCATGCCATGCCAGTCAGCTCCTCTCACCCTCTAGAGTCCCAATGCTAAGCCCCAAATCTCCATCTTGTGTGGGTCACTCAATTGACGACGTGCTGGGGCGTTGCGTGTGCCAAAATCCAAGAATTTCACTCTTGAATTTTCTAATAAATTCATAGCGCATGCTGAAATTTCTTGTCCATGCCAGACAGCTAAGCGAAGAGGGGAAACCTAAGGGCTGAGCGCTGAGGGTGAAGACGGACTGTTGAGGACTTGCTAGACCGCATGCTAAAAGCAATAAAAATGAGTCAAGATTTCTCTGTATGTGTGTGTGTGTGTTGTTGTTGTTGTTGATGATTATGTGTGTAATTTGTAATTATGACTTCGTTGTCTTAGGTCGCTCGACTGGTCCATCTGGCCATGTTATGCCTCGTTGATGTTGCGATTTCTTTGCAAAGTTCGTCTTTCCTGTTGCTCTTTTACGGCACTTCAAATTTAGACTGTATATAGCCTTGTTCTGTAGAATATGGGGATATTTAGGATAGGTCTACTAGTTCTCTGGCCAGTAGGGAAAAACTCTATCGTCCACGGCTTTAGTGGCAGGAAATCTGCATTGACAGTTGTGTGTGCGTCTTAAATATTTGTGCTAGGCTGCGAGTGCTGAGAGGAGGGTGCTGAAAGTCGAGAGGACAACCCAACTACCCACAAAAAATCAAGGACATCCCAACCTCTTGCTCTCCCTCTCTCTCTCTCTTTACTCGTAGTGGTAATCCCTGATTTTCTACAACATTCTCGTATGTATAAGACCCAAGGCGTAAACAGCAACTCACAATCTCTTCCTCTTTCTCTCTCCCTTTCTCCGTCTCTCGTGTGTGTGTGTGTGTGTGTGTCGCATAATTTGTGGGTCATACATATTTGGCATGTTTGACATGTTTCTTTGGTGTTTTACATGATAAACACTTAAGGGTGCTAACAAACCCAAAAAAGCTAAACCGAAAACCCCAAACAAAACACGCAAGAGGCTAAACCCCAAACACCAGTCGACCAGTTCTAAAGCTCGAAACGTTTTGGGAAATGCTTTAATAAAGTTGTGCAAATGTAAGAAGAGCAGAAAATATTCGAAATGGCCTAAGCACTATATTAACAATATTGAATAGATGCTTCTGCACACGATAGTCAATAGGACAGTCAGTATGAAGCCTTGATTGAAGTAAGTATATCTGAATAGCTAGATATATATAGAATCTTTTCTTTCTCTATTCTACATTGGTCAAGTCCAAGTAACTAATACGGCTCTGTTATTGAATTTACTTGGGAACTTTCTGTACAGTTGGTAGATCGTTCAAATCGTTAATAGCCGCCCATTAGAGAAGCAGCAGCAGATGCCTGGCTTGAGTGCAAGCCCGTCCAGTCCGCTGCATGGGCTTATGGTCCTAATTAAGCGCGTCGCTTTGGGCCAACTGCAGGCCCAAGTCCGAGTTGGCCAAGTGAAATTGTGCTAAAAACTTCAATCAAATGCCCAGACAGGCACACTCAAATAACCAGTTGGCCCGGCTGTAACTGGCACTAGGGCCAAGGGCGAGGAAGCTGCTGAAGACACTTTCCGTAAGTCGCGCTCCTCAAGACGCCGCTCCACGCGATCCTCTTATTTTGGAAACTAGTTTCTTTAGTTCCGCGTCGCTTTGCGTTTGCCACTGCCGAAAAATAAAGTCGAAACATTTTTGGTGCGCCAGGTCACGTTATGCGAGTAGAGAGCGGAGAGAGGAGAGCCTCGACGAGCATCGAGCATCGTCCACATCAACAGCAGGGCTGCAGAGCATACGGCGGAGAACATACTTTAATACATACATTGTGCGTTAGCTGAGTTTGAGCTCACAATGCAGTTTTCGTTCAATTTAAAATCTCGAAGAGCTGCTCTCTACCCTCCCCCCTCACTCTCTCTCTCTCTCTCTCCCTGTCTTATTGTTTGAAAAAAAAAGTAGTACAAGGATAAGGACTGATGCTCTCTCTCCTTCTCTCTCTCTCTCTCTCCGGCTCTCTTTCTCCACGCTGATCACGCTGCCTTCTTTCTATATAGGTCGTTGCAATTTAATACTCAGATCTCATGTTTGCTTCGCTCAGCCCCCGCTCCCCCTCACTGCTGTCCCCGCGCACTGTTTTCTCTACTGCCACTGGACGCTGTTGAATTCAATTTTGTTGTAGTTTTATGTGCCCAGTTTCGGTTTCGTTATCGTGCCCAGTTTCTGCATCGCTTGGCCTGCATGTTCAGCAGGCTCAGCTCTTCAAATCTTCATTATTGTTTTGGCTTCTTCTGTTTTTGGGACAAGCTCTTGCATAGGTAATGCAACAACTGCGAACCGAGAATTGAGAGCAAACTGGTTTCGTAGTATAGTAATTTGCAGATAGAGACCGCGAGGGCACTGAGCGAGACAGACAGAGAGGGAGAGAGAGAGAGAGCGCGCGTGAGGGGGTTAACGGTCTACTGAATCGGTGCAGAAGCCTATTGAGCTGCCACGATTAAGTCATCAAATTGCAATTGCGATATAATAGCCGACAGTCAACTTGTTACCTGATCGCCAAACATACATGCGAGCCTTATCTAGAAACCTTTTCGAATCGCCTTTAAGCTGATGCTCAAGCACAAGCAGCACCAGCAGCACCAAATGTCCAAATGTCCAACTGTCCAACTGTCTAACAGTCTGGCTGTCCGCCTGTCCGCCTGTCCAGCTGTTGAGCTATCTATCTATATCTTTATTTGAGGGGCAGTAGACAAGACAGCACACTCGACTGTGTGTGTGTGTGTGTGTGTGTGTGTGTGTGTGTGGGTGCGGGAGTATGAGTGTGTGTGCGTGGTTGTCAGGATTAGTGGCGTGTGCAACAGGCGACGAGTGGCTTGGGGTGGTTTGGTTGGGGTTTGACCGCATGCTAGCCGACTGCTGTCATGGCAGCGCTTAGCTCTGGCTCCAAGGTCAAGCATATATACGAGCTCCATTTCCAACAGCTGAGAGGGTCGCACGCACACAGCCACAGAGAGACTTGGCTAACTTGCAACCTGTTGAAGAAAGTTTTAAGAGCGTGGCAAGCAAACAGCAGCCGAGTGACACGTAACATGGCGAAAGCCAAAAGAGAAAGCTAAGCATATGAAAATCCTTTGCCAACGACTGGACAGCCGCCCACACACACACACACACACACACACACACACACACACACAGACACACACATGCGTGACATAGAAACATAGTCGAAATTGTTTAATCAAGAAAAAGCCTTAGCCGCTGGGCAACGCAGCTTACAGGTGGTTCTGCCTCTGCTGGCCATGTAGGCATTTGAGCTTATCCAGTCGTGCCCAATTAGGAGAGCCAGGCCCAAATGTTGGCTCAAGGTCGTGTTGGCTGCCCATTTTCATAGATAAATACATGCACCTACATATGTATATGTGTGTGTATGTATGTATGTATATAGGTATGTACACCTGCTACTTGTCTGTCCACCTGTGCCGCAGCATCAACTGTATAACTGTAACCGTGTAGCTGTGCGCCGTTTGCCGTTTGCCGTTCGCCATTCGCATCCTCGAAAATGTTCTCATAGAAATTTATCGGTTGCCACAATTTCCACATGCCGTTTTTCTTCTTTTTCCGTTCTTTTCTTTTGCTTTTTCTGAGCAAAAGAAAATTGGCGTTGACTGCGTGCTGGCGTCGACATTGACGTTGACGCTGGCGCTGGCGCTGTCGTTGCCGTTGCTGTTGCCGTTGAAGCTGACGTCGACGCCGACGCCGACGCCGACGTCGACGCTAGCACGCTAGAGCAAAAGAAGAAGTCGGCAAAAAAGCGAAGGCGACTCAGCGAAAGCGAAAGTTTTGTCTACCCACATGAGGATATGCCACCCGCACACACACACACACACACACACACACACAGAGAGAGAGAGAGAGAGAGAGAGAGGATTGCGTCGCGTTTTTCTTTTCTTTCCCATTTTTGTATTGCCCTTTCGGTTCGGTTCTTTCATTTTTTTCCTTTTGGGTGGCTGCACCCCTCGGTCGCCCCTGCGCTTGCTCACCTCTGCTCCCCTCGGCTCCACTCACTGTTGTTATAGTTGTTTTTATGTGCAGGATTTTCCCATTTTCCTACTGCTACACACACACACATACACACACAGCTTCTTCAAGAAGAGAAATGGCGAGTCATACGCCCACTCGAGACACTTTCTCTTCGCTTTTGGCGTCGCTCTCTTAAGCACCTTCCGTTTGAGCCCTAAGAGCGAAAGACAGCGAAAGGCGTCGTCGTCGCCAGCAGAGGCTGATTTATGCCCACTTAGAAGGCAGCCTCCTCCTCCCGCCTCTTCCCTCTTTTAGTTTTGATTTTTTCGTTTTCTTTTTATTCCTTCGGTATCGCCAACTACTTGAAAGAAGCGAAATGTTAACGAGCTCGCGTCTGGCGCTATTGAGCTTTCTGCTTCGGCTGAGCTTTTACGGCTGAAGAATCGAAAGCTTTTGGCGAGCAACTTGATCGAACGACAGAATTACTCAAGTCACAAACCAAGCGATGCGATGTTACGATATAAGTATAAGTACAATATAATGTGAAACGATATATTATCACATCAGATTATTACATATATTCATATCATATTAAATGATTATATATTATATACATATATAATGATATATATTATTGTATGTATATATAATATATACATTCTTCACCCTATATATATCACTCTTCTCTTCTCTTTTTCTTTTGGATACTACACGAAAAGTTAAACAACAGGCTAAACACTTCAGCTGGACAGCGAAGCAGGAATCGGGAGTAAGGGTAAGAGTCGTCAGGAAAAAACACCGGCGAATCGCAGCGTGTCGCCAAAAGGAATGAGGAAAACGCGTTTGTGCGGCGTGAAGGATAAGCGAAAGGGGATGGGGGCGGAGCACTTCACGCAAAAAGAAGAAGCATGCCGAAATTTTGCAGTCAACACACAAAAAGTTGCAACACACAAAAGGAAAGAAAACCGAACGTCCTTCACACTGCGCTGGCCGTGGGAGGAGGGAGGCGTGAAAGCGAACGAGGGGACTCGCATGAAACGGCGCGTGCCGGCCAGGAGTTTGTGGCGCCACCTGTTGACAATGCACGTCGAGTGTGGGCACCGTGGAGGTTTTTTGCTGCAGCACCACAAAAGAAAGAAGCTCCAGCAACAGCAGCAGCACCGGCAGCAGCAGCGGCAGCCTGTCAACAACAAGACCAAGCCAAAGCCAGAGCCAGAGCCAAAGCACGCCTCTCCACAGTTGGATGGATGAGCTCAACCCACATTTTAACTCGTATCCATAACTCACACACGCACGCAACTCACTCAGTGGAGACTCCAGTACCAGGCGCGCAGAGCGACTCCAACAATGAAAGCAAGTCAGCATCATCCAGTCCGAGAGTGTTCGACTCACAGATACCCTAGCATTTCTGATTAAATTTAATTTTTATCATATAAATATAATATTTTCAAAAAATTAATCTATATAATATCGGATTTAATTCGTTATATTTGATAAGGTTTCTATAGTTTCCAGGAGCATGCATTCAGTTAGTCTAATTTGATCAAACCAAATGGTATAGCTCTCTCAATCAGCTTTCGGTTTCTGCAGGGTATACAGAGCCAAACAGAAAGAAAAATAAGAAAATGTGACGAAAATCGGACGTTCAGCTGGGTTGGCTGCATGCCCCCACAGCCACGGTCACAGCCGCAATCGCAATCGCAGCCGCAGCCGCAGCCAGGACGCTGGGAGTGTGGGTCGAATGTGGGACAAAAGAAAATCCATGCCAATTGCTAGTAAGTGCGCTGCAAGTGCGTCAGTCAATAAATGGAAACAATAAAGCAAAACAAGTTCAAGCAACGAAAACAAACAGAAATCGCCATGTGTACAAAAAGTAATACAAATATATCCGTAGCGTATAAATGTTTTTATGCACTTCCCAAAGAGGGAAGTTCCATTAGCCTGTTATAATCAGCTCTAATTGAAGTTAGTTACGATTTACGCAAGGGAGGGAGGGAGAGCGAGAGAGCCAGAATGAGAAAAAAAAAAAAAACGACGAGGTAAATTCAATGAGCTCGGCTTTGGTTTAAGAGGCTTTAGGACAAAGTAAAGACAAGCATATTCGAGAAAGAGAAGAAATCTGAGATATCAGAAGCGAGATATATAAATAGAGGTAGATGCAGGTGCAGACAACTTGTTTTGCTATGAGTTTGATTCAAGTTAAGTCGAGTTTATGAGAATCACATGATCCATTCAAAAAACTGAAACCTCCCTCAATGATATTTCTTCTCATTTAGATAGATATATATACATACATGCATACGTACCTTTATTCTTCGGCAGAAGGCTTATCGCCACATTGACATCTGCAAGTTGAGTTGACACGAGTTTTGTTCTATCAAAAGATCTGGAAGTAAACGAAAACGCGATTCACTGATTAAAGGAAAATCCACTCTACATGCCATTTGAGTGTGGGATGAGGGGAAACTAGTTGCATGTAAGAGAGAGGAATAATGATAATACGCCAAGCTAAAATAAGATAAGATAATGATTATATGAAAAGCTAAGCTCGATTATTATATGCTCTCTGCAATTTATCTGGCAGCGACCATTGGAAGGAACATGTGCCCGGAGTACCATCTGCTCAAATATGCATTGACATTCACAGTCGTTCACAGTCGTTCAGTGTGGTTCACGGCAGCTCTTCTCACATTTGTGTTTGATATGCTCGCTCGCGTTGCAAATGGGTATATGGGTTTATTGGTATTTCTTATACTTATACTTATACTTATACTTATACTTATACTTATACTTATACTTATACTTATACTTATACTTATACTTATACTTATACTTATACTTATACTTATACTTATACTTATACTTATACTTATACTTATACTTATACTTATACTTATACTTATACTTATACTTATACTTATACTTATACTTATACTTATACTTATACTTATACTTATACTTATACTTATACTTATACTTATACTTATACTTATACTTATACTTATACTTATACTTATACTTATACTTATACTTATACTTATACTTATACTTATACTTATACTTATACTTATACTTATACTTATACTTATACTTATACTTATACTTATACTTATACTTATACTTATACTTATACTTATACTTATACTTATACTTATACTTATACTTATACTTATACTTATACTTATACTTATACTTATACTTATACTTATACTTATACTTATACTTATACTTATACTTATACTTATACTTATACTTATACTTATACTTATACTTATACTTATACTTATACTTATACTTATACTTATACTTATACTTATACTTATACTTATACTTATACTTATACTTATACTTATACTTATACTTATACTTATACTTATACTTATACTTATACTTATACTTATACTTATACTTATACTTATACTTATACTTATACTTATACTTATACTTATACTTATACTTATACTTATACTTATACTTATACTTATACTTATACTTATACTTATACTTATACTTATACTTATACTTATACTTATACTTATACTTATACTTATACTTATACTTATACTTATACTTATACTTATACTTATACTTATACTTATACTTATACTTATACTTATACTTATACTTATACTTATACTTATACTTATACTTATACTTATGCTTTTACTTTGCGAGTCAACTATTTAGTCAGTTAGACCCGATTCGAAATGCTGTCTTGTTTTGGGGGCTAGGGGTTAGCTATACTCAAACGCGATTTACAGTTATGTGTGCCACAAATCGGCATCAAATGTGTATGTGGATCTGCTTGTATGTCTGCCGGATCTGCATGCAGCATCTGCACAAATCTCCAGTTGCCCATGAATTATTCAACAGTTGGCATTACGCATACGCCCCGTCCTCCTATTCCGGTATGTGTAATACAATACACTCGCATGTGTGTGTGCAACTATGGCATACAATTTGCAACTTTCATATAGCTGGCAAATGTTACACGAAATTGACTACGCAACACCCTCACGCCCCACGCCAAGCACAGCACCAGGTCCCCACCCCGAGTTTGAGGCGGCCTCCTCTATGCCACTGGTTGTTGGCCCAGTTGCCGCGTTTGCCAAATCCTTTTTATGTCCACATTATGTAGTTCGCACGCATTTGCTAGCTTACGGGTGTGCTGGAGGGGAGTGGGCGTCGGCGTGGGCGTGGGGAGTGGCCTTAGGGGGGCTGCGTGGCACACATTTGGGCTCATTCAATTCCATTTCGGCTGCGCATCATTCCGTGCCATCATATAACCCAAGTTCAATTACCTGTTACAGCCGTTAGATGAATTTCTACGGCACGCACATGCTTCGACTAGTTGAGCAACATGTGAACGTGTGCGTGTGTGTGTGTGTGTGTGTGTTTTTTTTGAATATTTGAAATGTTTTTGTTCGCGCGCCGTTCAAGAAGAAGCAGCCGAGGTAGAAGAAGCAGAAGAAACGCAAGAATAACGACACACTTTGGCACGCATTTGTGATAAACATAAATGAGCTTAGAAATGAACCCCGGAGGATAAGAAGGCCACACATGTGAGCTAGAGGCATGCGAGCAAGTGTGTGCTCTGTGTGTGTGTGCGTGTGTGTGGCAATAGTACAGTGTGTATCAAGTATCAGGGCCAACACGAACATTATACAAATGATATGACATTAGATAAGCCTAAGTGCAAATTGGCTTACAAAACCGGGATTTGTTGGCGCGCGAGGCTCGACTCGCCCTTTGTTGAGGGTCTTGTTGTTTTTTCCTGCTCTTTTTTTTTGTGTTTTTTGTTATTGTTGGGGCTTTTGGGCCTATAGGAGCAACAACTGGTGACAGCTTCGACAGGCAGTCAACAGAGCCCTGCATCTGTTTTGCATGTTATCAAACAGTGCGCTGCATCTGATTAGAAACAAATTTCAATACTCACACAGTGGAGCATTTAGGCGAAGCAGCATTGTCTCTCTCTCTCATTCTCCCTCAGTCTCACTCATTCTCAGTCGGCCCCTTGATTACTAACATACTATTGGTATATACTACTACAGATAATACTCTTACTATATTATAAATATATACATATAGTAAATAGGCAGATATATGTATAGGCAGATTTTAAGAGCAACTCTTGACAACACAACGAGAGTGTGATGTGTGTGTGTGTGTGTGTGTGTGCGTGCGTGTGTGTGTGTATGCAAAAGGCTAAGCCCTTCGATGAGCCGAGTAAACAAGAATCCAACGAATCCGCAACATTGAGACGGCATTACTTTTACTTTCGATATAATCTACGTGTTGTTGCCTTCAACAAGCCCATAGCAACAGTAGCAAGAGCATCAGCAACAACAACAACAACAGCAACAATCACATTAGCTAACTGTTGTAATGGCTGTTTATTGGGGCACATTGGTTTTTACAGCGCATTAGAAGAAACGAATTGAGCATTCAACGGGCTCGGTAAACAACGACAACAAGTAGAAGAAGAAGCAGTAGAAGAAGATGAGAATGAGGATGAGGATGATGAAGAAGAAGACGGAGAAGGAGAAGGAGTGAAAGAGGCATGGCATTGATATTATGGCACACATTTCGTCGTTGAGAGATGGCCGCAATTTGCATGCCACATTGTTGCTGTTGCTCTTGTTGCTGGCCAAACCACGTGCATACGTCATCTTTTTGCATGAGGCATGTGGCATGCGGCATGTGGCGTGCGCCTCCCTCCCTTTGCAAAAGGTAGCAAAAGAATCGCCAACTCGAACTCGCAGTCGACTCAGGCCACCCGCCGCAGCCTCGCCGCACGCCAGCAAAAGGAAAAATGTATGCAAAACAATAACAATAAAAGGATGCAAACCGAACACCAACAGGATCCCCAAAACAGAGCAAAAGTAAAGGCAGCAGCAGCAGAGGCGGCAGCAGGCGCAGATATGAATTCACCAAAAAAAAAAAAAAATTTACCAAAAAATTCGTCCTTGCTTCGTTGCAGTTTCTTTCTGTTGCTGCTGCTGCTGCTTTCTAAAACGAAAGCAAAAGAGATGCAGCAGTCAACAATGGGCACGCACACACATACACACACACACACACAGACACAAACACAGACAAGGTTAAGACTGGAGGCTGGGTAAACGCGACCTGGCAGCTCAGTTTGAGGTCAACGTCATGAATGAAATGTTGTTAGTGTGTGTGTCTGACTGGGTATGTCTGTGTGCGTGTAAGTGGGTGTGTCTGTATGTGTCTGCGCTGTTGTTGTTGTTGCTGTTGTTGTTGTCTTTGACACTGCTTCCATCTTTGTTGCTTGCGTTTGTTCCTTTACTTTTGCAGGCCAAATTTGTGTGCCACATTCGAGTTGTGGCAAGCTTTTGCTGCTCCAGTTGCAACACGTTGCTTATTTTGTGGCATATGTGCAGGGCGGCGTGCGCGTGAGAGATGGGAGGTGTGAGGTGTGTGTCTGTGGCTTATTGTTAGAAATCTGCAGTTGACTCTTATTGACTTTGCAGCTGATGCGTTTGTAGTCCATTTGCATTTTGCCCCCGCTTTGGCTGTGGCTTTATGTTGCCCCAGAGCCAGCAGGCAGCTGGTCGAGTTGGGGACTGGATGGTGGAGGGGCCTGTGCCACTTCAGCTCAAATTAGCCACCCGTTTAGTCGCTGTTGTTGGCTTTGCCTTTGAGTTTTGGTTGAGCTGCAGCTGAAGTGGACAATGCAGTCGGGCACATTGTGGCCAATTTTGTGGCCGAGTGACTTTTTGTGTGGCATGCAGCGTGCCGCATGCACAAGCCATACGCCCCGTTGGCCAGGCAAATATAAAATCAACTGAGAGAGCTGCTCTTGCTCGTGAGTCGGCAGACGCACCACATACCCTGTAAACCAAGCTAAAGAACTGCTCCTCACGATCAGCCTAGAGCCATATATATTGCGAAGTCAAGGTATACGAAAATGTTAGTTAGGTGGGCTAGATGAGACCGTCTATCTATCTAGAGTCAATCGAGTCAGTCTCTTCCAATGTGTCACCTCTCATTTCTGTATAGGGTATACGAGGCATTTCACATGGCATAAAATTCGGCCAGCGCAACAAATTTCAGTTTCCACTTTCAGTTCACAGATTTTGAATTCTGTTGCCGTTTTCCGCTTTCCTTTTTCCTTTGAATTCCTTTTTTCGCATTTTGAATGCTTGCAAACCGTTTTGGCGAACGAGTCAACGAGTCAAGAACCCTCGAAGCGTGTCGAGCTACGACTACATACTTTTGGGGCTTACCTTTTGGGCAGGTAAAAAGCGGTTTTGCAATGCAATCGCATTTGCAAACATTTCGCTACCTTTTTTGATTGCTATACTCCTTAACCAAGCGAAAAGCGGGTATATTGGTTACACTGCTGTAAGTCATAATTGCAACTGCAGTGCTCATGCCATGAAGAGAGTTCATGGGGCTTGTAAAATTGAAAAATTTAGCCGCAGTTACCCAAGAGCATTGAGCACCAAATATAAATCATGCCATGAATCTTGCAATGACTCGAGCACACGAGCGAGTATTCAGTAGTCGATAATGCTCGATAGGGAAGGTGCCTACTCAGTACTTGCATTAATATATGCCCACATACTGATCAATATGTATATATGTATATTTACATATATATGTATGTATATATATTTAATTGCATTAAGCTTGTCCTTATTATTTATTGACTTAATTGATTTTAAATATGGATAAAGCTGCGGCGCATTTTGCAATATTTGTCTTTGGCTGCAAAACGCAAAGGCTTTCAATTAGCTCGCCAGCCTCAGTGAGGCACACACACACATACCTATGTTGCAGTTGCATGTTCCAATTGGCTTTTCGTTTTTAATTTGATGTTTGCATTATCGCATTTTAACTTGAATCGCCTCACCCGTAGTTTTGCCCTTCCCATTTTTTTTTTTTTTTTTTTTTGTATGCATACATAGTCGATGTGGATGCTGCCACGCACGGCAAATATGTATTTTCTGTTGCCTAGTTGGCCAAGCCAGCAACGAGGGCGGCTGGGCAGCGGGACTGTGGGTTCACAGGTAAATGAACGCCGAGCGCTGTCTTTCTGTCTTTCTGTCTTTCTGTCCGACTCTGGCCGACTCTGGCTGCTCTTTGGCTGCAACTTTGGCTTGATTAAATATTCATTCATAAACAAATTGTGTGGCCTTTGGTCGATCGTATGCTATGTATGTGCCCAGTGCCGCCACGCCCCTCTTTCGCGCCCCAAAAGCTATGCTGCACAAAAAATGCGCATTCGCCGACTCTTAGCATAAAAAATGCCAATGAGCCAACTATTTGCAACAAGCTGCAGCAGGAAAGACGGGAGGAAGGAGGGAGGAGGGAGTAGATGGGGCCTGAAGTTAGGCCCTGAAGCTTGTAGCACTACAAGTCTTGTGCATTACCAGAGCAACGGATATAGAGAGAGGAGAGAGAGAGGCGATGCTTCTCTCCAAATATTTGTTAGCTGATGCACTGCGTATTTTTTACGCTAATTGTTTCTTGCCACGCCCATACCGCCACTTACCCAGCCCTTCGGCATGCCAACTTTCCTTTCCGTATTTTATTGTTGCATTAAAACGACGCATTTTTACAGCCCCAAACAAAAAGCAAACTAAAATGGAAAAAATGCAGAAAAAGTGCAATATTTAACGCTGAGCCGAAGGTCCAAAAAGTCAACTTTAGCTTCAACTATGCATTCGCCAGTCAGGTGGAGTCTCGACGATGACGGCGACAACGGGCAGAGCGCCGCTTGATGGTCCATTAAATACAAAGATTTTTCCAAAAAATTACTTGGGCGTTAGGTAGAGATGGGGCGTGGTAACTAGAAATGGCTGAAAGCTTGCCGCAGGCGAAACAACAAAGTTGTAAAAATTGTTTCGTTTTTAAGCCAGGCTATAGCTAACGGGGGGGTAGGGGGAGTGGAGGGGACGGGTTGATAGGGGGTAAACTAAAGTAAGTTTTACAGCGCTCGCATAAACTGCAGCAGCAGTAGAAGAAGAAGAAGAAGAAGCAGCAGCAGCAGCAGCAGCATCAGCCCATGACCAAGCTTTACTCCGCTGCCATTAGCAATAAAAAGGGCAGGGGTTGGGGCTGTCCGGAGGGGGGGGGGGGGGTGTTCCTGCTCTCTGTCGAAGATTGAGTTATGTGTGCGTTGCGACTTTGTTTTTGGGCAATGCCGCGTTGTTTCGGCAATATAACGGTAATAACTGAATCGTTACAATCGCGCTGCTCATTTTTAGTTGCCCGTTAGACAGGGCTAGGGGTAGCTGAATAAATAGGGAGGGAGCGAGGGGGGGTGGGTGCAGTGTGCGGGGTGTCTTGGGGTGTGTTTTGTTAGGGCTTGCAGGTCATGAATTTGCCATTTTACAGCCTCGTATTCTTTTTTCGCTCCGTCCGCCCACACAAAAACTTCAACTCTGTAGTCTAAGCTCTTAGCCGTGAGCTGATTTTTTGGGTGGAGTGCGGGGGTTGGGGGAGGGTGGCTCTCGTCGAGCTACCCTAGAAATAATAACGCTTAAACTTTTTAGTGTTGTCATTAAATTCCTCGTGTAAGTTGCCAAGGGGGTTGGCCGACCGCCTTCGCCTTCTCTCCCTCTCTCTATATGTCTCTGCCTCTGCCTCTCTAGCTGTGTTTGTTTTTATTTAACATTTTTAATGTCGCTTTGGCCGCAGCACACTAACCATGCCCAGCGCCCCTCCCCGGCCACCCGAATCACCCACGCACATCTGCAGGTCTATAAATTTCGATATTTACTTTTTATATTGCAAAAATTTTTCTGCTGACGGAATTACGGAAATTAAAAACGAAATGACGCTGAACCAACACCGACAGCTCATGCTCAGGCTCATGCTCATGCTCATGCGCGCCTGCCGCTGACATTTGAAGACGAGCCCCGCCCCACAGCCCCCGTCCCTCCTATCAGGCCTCGCCCTCCCCCTCGCCACTTTTCTAGAGACTTGGCTCAGCCGCCTGCCACTTTAGTCATAAAAGAAACATTACCCGTGCACTTTTTAATATCCCGCACGGTTTAACTTTCTTTTGGCTGAGGCTTTGCCGTTGCCGTTGCCTTTGCCCTCTCCCTAGAACTCCCCATCACCCATTTAATCGTCACATCAATGTCGTCTTTAGCAGCTTCCGCGTTTGTCTGCCAACCTCTACTTTTATATTTTATCGTAGTGCTTAGAAAGATTGCTATGCCATGCTCTTTCACTCTCTCTATCTCTATCTCTATCTCTATCTCTATCTCTATCTCTATCTCTATCTCTATCTCTATCTCTATCTCTATCTCTATCTCTATCTCTATCTCTATCTCTATCTCTATCTCTATCTCTATCTCTATCTCTATCTCTATCTCTATCTCTATCTCTATCTCTATCTCTATCTCTATCTCTATCTCTATCTCTATCTCTATCTCTATCTCTATCTCTATCTCTATCTCTATCTCTATCTCTATCTCTATCTCTATCTCTATCTCTATCTCTATCTCTATCTCTATCTCTATCTCTATCTCTATCTCTATCTCTATCTCTATCTCTATCTCTATCTCTATCTCTATCTCTATCTCTATCTCTATCTCTATCTCTATCTCTATCTCTATCTCTATCTCTATCTCTATCTCTATCTCTATCTCTATCTCTATCTCTATCTCTATCTCTATCTCCATCTCTATCTCTATCTCTATCTCTATCTCTATCTCTATCTCTATCTCTATCTCTATCTCTATCTCTATCTCTATCTCTATCTCTATCTCTATCTCTATCTCTATCTCTATCTCTATCTCTATCTCTATCTCTATCTCTATCTCTATCTCTATCTCTATCTCTATCTCTATCTCTATCTCTATCTCTATCTCTATCTCTATCTCTATATCTATCTCTATCTCATTGCTCGATCGAAATGCAGCCGATCAAACATGAAATTGAAGATGTTGGTAGAACTAGAAAAGACTAGAATAGAACTTAGATCCTAGACTACACCTTAGACTCCTATTTGTGTGGTCAGCATCTGGTACATAAAGGGAACTTCAGAGCTGAAGAGTCTGACGATCTATGAGATGATGTGTGTGAACAGCATAACAAAATCACAGAAAGTACAGTTGCGCCCAAGCAGTAGCAATGGGCAATAAAGTACAGTTGAGCAGTAAGTACTTGGTGAACGGGAGCTGGGATAAGTGTAACTGTAACTGTGGCAGTCATTGAGGCCATCTAACTTCTAAATTGATGGTTTTTTCGCATAGTTGTAAACTGTAAAATGTGAATAATGGCTGGGCCATAACGAGGCGAGGGTTGCTCCATGAATTGCTTTATAGCGTGGCTGGGGGTAGCTCCGCAGTGGTTGGGGGTTGCTTTGCTGAATGTTGCAGTTTTACTGTCCTCTTGTTGGTGGCGATGCTACAACTGCCACTGGAGCTGCTGCGCGTGTATTTTGATTTGATTTTTACGCTCCGCCATAAATTGTTTAGATGAGTTTTTTAATCGAAATTGTTCGGAATGACTTAGGTGCGCATAAAATGTCTCTCTCGAGAAAGCGACGCAGACATTTTCAAATACATTTTTTGTTTTATTTCGCTGTTGTTGTTGTTGCCTTTTTTGGTTATGCGATTTACTTACGGGCCAGTTCGGCTCGTCGTGAGCCGCCATCGCCGTCTTCGTTTTTTCGTTACGTTTTCTTTTTATATGGCTTATAAAAAGTATATTTTTAATAGGGCGTAAAAGCACTTGGTAGTTTCGACCACGACCACGTCAAAGGGGCCGCAAAACGCAAAACGCTAAACCCAAAAACCCAAACGCGAAATCGCATACCCAATGCCCAATACCCAATGCCCAATGCCCAATACCCAATATCGAATATCGAATGTGACTCTCGAAATGAATTTCGAAGTTCGAGCTCGAATTTCGAATGCCCAGCCCAGAATTGAAGGTGGCAAATTTCGAACTATGACTTCCTAGTATCGAATGCTTAACATCGAATTTCGAATAATTTCGAATGTGTTCAACATCGAATATTACATATCGAATTCGTAATTTGCAGTAGAATACAATGTCGAATTTGACGAGCTTCGAATGATCGAATGATAAATTTCGAATAACCCCCGGTGGTAAGAAGGACCCATTTCGAATACTTAACATTCTTAGCAGTGCCGAATTTCGAATGAGAGTGCAGTTCAGGATACCATACTATCGAATGACCAATACAGGATGACGGATTTGGAATTCCTCAAGTCCAATGCTCAATGAATAATACCCAATGCCGAATGGGATTGGCTCGATGCCCAATGCCCAATGCCCAATGCCCAATGCCCAATGCCCAATACCCAATATCGAATATCGAATGTGACTCTCGAAACGAATTTCGAAGTTCAAGCTCGAATTTCGAATGCCCAGCCCAGAATCGAAGGTTGAATTGCCACTGATCAATGGCAAATTTAGAACTATGACTTCCTAGTATCGAATGCTTAACATCGAATTTCGAATAGTTTCGAATTCGTAATTTGCAGTAGAATACAATGTCGAATTTGACGAGCTTGGAATGATCGAATGATAAATTTCGAATAACCCCCGGTGGTAAGAAGGACCCATTTCGAATACTTAACATTCTTAGCAGTGCCGAATTTCGAATGAGAGTGCAGTGCAGGGTACCATAATATCGAATGACCAATACACGATGACGGATTTGGAATGCTCAATGAATAATACCCAATGCCGAATGGGATTGGCTCGATGCCCAATGCCCAATGCCCAACGTCAAATGTCGAGCGGTCGAATGCTCGATGTGGGATGCTCGATGACAGCCTCTAGACCAGGTGAGTACGGTCGTTGGGCAAGGGATGGGGGAGGGGTTTCTGGCCAGCGCATAGCCGTATAGCCGTGTGGCGGAGCGCCGAGCTCGCTGGGCGAACGCTCTTCATTTTTACAGGCGACAGGCAGCACGGCTCATAAACGTTGCCAAACTTTGAACTTGATGGTTTTGCTCGATTCCTTTTACGGCGCTGGCGTGTGCGCCATGTTCTCATGTGGTCGAAATGGAGCAGGAGGAGCTGGAGCACCACCAACTCCACCACCTCCACCACCATTGGCAGCCACATAAAAAGATACATTTGCAGCCACCCAAACGACGCATAAAACGCGTTACTTTCATCCATGAGCGACGTTGATGGGCTCATAAATGCCGCGAATGTGCATGAAATGCGTATTTTTCTACTTTTTGATGATTTTGAAATTTTGTATGCGTTGAGTGCCGTTAACTGTATGTATAAGTGTGTGTGTGTGTGTGTGTGTGTGTGTGTGTGTGTGTGTGTGTGTGTGTGTGTGTGTGTGTGTGTGTGTTTATCTGGGCACCCGTTAACTGTAACCTAACCTCAAACTTGCCTTTGCCTTCTTCTTCTTCTTCTTCGCCTGGAGCCTGGCCACCCAGTTGTCCCGAATTGTTTTTAACCCACTGAAGAGAGGCCTCAGCCAACAGCAGCAGCAGCAGCAGCAGTTGCTGTTGCCATAAAAGTAATATGAAATGTCTCATTTTTAGAGCTTCGAAATAAAAAAGTTATCGACGCATTTCGACAGCCTTAGTTTTGCCTTTCGTCATGCCCACAAAAAAAAAAAAATTCTCCCCTCGTCTGCAATTTTTTCTTTTCGAGAAATTTTGATAGTCTCAGCAGTGAAGACTCTCAGCTCACTTGGCTTCGAAAGTATCGATAACTTAACAATGCAGCTCGGTACAGTTAGATTGGATCATGTACATACATGGAAAAGGTGTCGATATACTGAAATAGAGCTTGTCTATGCTTGAAATCAAAACATCCAATCAGTTAAGGTTAAGGGAACCTATTAAATCTTATCCAAAAAACGGGTTGAGTAAGTATTGTTACTTTGATCCTTACTATGAATATGAATCAAAAATAAAACAAAAACGAATTTGTCAAATGTTGAACTCAAACCAATATAATCGATTATCGATACGGTGACAATGATTGTCAGCTTATCTAAGACCAAGCCAAAGGGTCTTAAGTTTCATCAGAGTATCAGTATCTGAAGTTTTAGCTGAGATAGGAATAGGAAGCAAAAGAATACACATCTGAATCTAAAACGAAATGTGTAAATGCAATGTGAGTATCGATACAATTCCATCTGGTTAACTATTTCAGCGCTTCCTCATTATGAGTCTCTTCAATTGCAGTTTGATTGGATATCAAGATCGAAAAGTATGGATATAATGAATGAGAGACTGATTACAATAGAGTTTGTCAAATTCGAAGCAGACTACGATTTCTTAAAGTATCGATATACAACCAGAGCATCATAGGAACTTAGAAGCCATTTAATTTGCGTAGGCAAATCATTTGAAATAGGAATATCTTCAATCTGGGCAGCTAGGCATAAATGATGCCAAAAGTATCGATGCTACGATATGCTGAGTCAGGGCGGCTTAAGCAGACTTAATTTTGGATTAAATTCGTGTTTGTGTTTTGGCGTATTTGGTTTGGGCTTAATCGAATATTTCTGTTGCCCATAAATGGAAATCACTTTGGGTGCTGGGCGTTGGGAGTTTTCAGCTTCAGCCTCCGACACAAAAATAATGCATTTTAAATTAGTGTATTCACACACGCACACACACACATATACCCAGAGGATGTGCGTGCATTTTTTTTTTTTAGTTTTATTAGGTTGATTTTTATTATTTTTTATTCCAATTTGTTTCCTTTTTTTGTTCAGCTTCGCTTTTTAGGGCGGAGTTTTTCAATTTTATTTTGCACCATGCGTCCGAACGAGAGCAACTGAAACTCACATTGCGCTGCTCCCTCACACACACGCACACACACACACACACACACACACACACACACACACACACACATGTGCATAACACAATGGCAACAAGAAAAGTAACAAAATTTAAATATATTTTGCCTGCTGTTCAAGCAATTTTTTTCTCTTTTTTAGTTTTATTTTTACATTTTTACGCATTTTTTTTTTTGTTGGCCGCAAAATTGCCAAACTGCAACTCATGCGTATGTATGTGTGTGTGTGTGTGTATGTAAAGTGCAGCTGCAGCAGCAACTGCCGCTACTGCAACTGCAACTGCAACGCTCTTCATTCGAGTCTGCTGCATTTCTCCTCCTTTTTTTCCTTATGCAAAATTAATTTTTTTTTGCCTCTTTTTTATATTTTTTTTGCCATTTTTTTTTTGTTTTGTTCCCTTTTTTTTACCGCTCTCAACTTAATTTTATTTATTTATGAACGTTTTTATTTTATTTTCATTTTGGTCTATTTGGCGTACTGCCCCTCTGTGCGTATGTGTGTGTGTGTGTGTGTGTGTGTGTGTTGGGTGTATGCATTCGCATATGCTCGACTCTGCATGCACATGGATCGCTCGCTGCATTGGCTGTCTCACCCTACGCCGCTGCTGTAGCTCTCTCGCTCACTCTCTGCCTGCCGCTCTCACTCACTCATGCTCGCACGAAGCTGGCAGCCGAAGCGCGAAATGCATCATCGACAAATGCATTGGCCACACGCGGACGAGAGCGCAACGCGGTTCAATTCAGCATTTGGCCACTGTCCACGCATCATCCGCATTGCCGACGCCGACGATTGCCCACAGCTGAGCATTGAATATGGAGAGTGGAAGATGGAAGACGAAATTTTTATATCTATGGATAATAGAAGCTGGCAGATCAGAGATCAAAGATCTGAAGAAGATCATATTATGTTTCGAATGCCAAGAGTTCTCCAGCTTCGATTGTTCTTACTCGACAGGGAATGAATGGCACAGCAAACTCTGCTGTTTCGTATTCTGTACTCCATTGATTTTCAGTCATTATTTAGTTGTTAATTTCAATTGTTTATTGTCATTTAATTGTCTACTTGATTGAATATTGAGCCAGATAAAAAAGTGTTGCCTACCTTTGAGCGCACTTTAGATTCGAGCTGGCTAAGCTGAAAAACAATTCACTCGAGAACAGAGATTAGATATAGATGACAATTTTCAAAGCTTATATAGCTGCTGTATGAAGTTTTTATTCCAGTTTGGCTTTGGTTGCTCGAGAGCTCTGAGAGAATGAAAAGGAATGACTTTGGACATATTCTGGCTGGAATTTAATGTGGCTTTTGTTTACATATTCCCAAAATGAAACAAAGTGTATATTGTTGTATTTGTATTTACTTCACTTACTAGTGCACTTGAGTGCTCTGAAAGAGTTAGGTCTTTCAAAATTATATACTCTTAGCATGAGCCGGCATTACGTATACGCTCCGCTTAGCTGGGCCCAATGCGCTGCGCACCTGGTAAATGCATTTGCTGGCAAAACAACTAAAAAACTCTACTGCAACTGCAACTGCAGCTGCAACAACAGCAACAGCTATTCGTTCGCTATTGCTGTCTCGCTCTGTTGCAGGCCAACGAATTTAGGAGGCGCCTTTTTATTATATTCAATTTTTTACACGTTTTTTTTTCAGTTTTCCTCTTTTTTGGACAATTTTTATATATTTTGTTCTAGGCGGAGTTTTTTTTTCCGATTTTTTCGCAGTTTTTTTTTCCTGTTTTTATTCAGGGCCATGTGTAACTGCCCACTGCGATTGCAATTGCCGCTGCTGTCGCTGCTTCTGCCGCTGTCGCTGCCACTGCCGCCACCTCTGCTGCAGCTCGCTGGCAGCGCAGTCGTCGGTAGCAAGTGGACAGCAATCAAGCTGTGCTGTTATTTCACTCGCACCCAGGCCAATGCCACAGCGAGGCAAATATTTTTTGTGTTTTTTTTTCCTCATGTTTTTTTTTTTTGGCGACTTTTTGTTTGATTTTTTCATTTTTTCGGCTCTTTTTTTTCAGTTTTGTTTTGTTTTTTGTTTGTTTTGCTTTTCCTGTTGCACGCAATTTTTGCCGCTGCATTTTTATTGGCTACAGTTGCACATGTGTGTGTGTGTGGCGGCTTTGATGCATGTGCAACACACACACACACAGAGTGAGAGCTGTGTTGTGCGTATGCTGCTTATATATGTATTTTAGCTATAGAATATTTGCTTTTTTTACATTTTTTCTTTTTTTTTGGTTGTTTTGGATTTTTATTTTTATTTTAATTTTTTTCTTCTTTTTTGTTGCTGCTCTGCTGCTGCGCTTAATGCAAATAAAATGTTTGCGTAGGCTTGTATTATGCTGATGCATCAGCTTGCAGCCAGCGGGTGAGTGAGGGGTGTGGCAGGCGGATGGACGGGCGTGGGCAGCCTGCATCCTTTGGGCAATACTTTTTGCACGCATGAAAAAAAATTGCACCAAATGTACATATATATGTATTGTTCGTATGTATGGGCCCCCATGCCATTGCCACGCCCATCGCGTGCGAGTGTCCTTTTATTGTGTGTGCGAATGTGGGTCGCAGCTGCCTCTGTCACGGCCTCTCCCTCTCTGTCCTCTCTCGGCGCCTCTCTGTCCCCCATCCCCCACACCCCGTGCAGACTCTTTTGTTGTCAAGCGCTTGGCATAATCGCCAGCTTCACACGCGGCCAGTCTGTGCTGAGCCCTACACCCTACCCCTCCCTCTCCCTCTGCCCCTCCTCTTCTTTTTTTTTCGGGCATATTTTTGCAGTTGCCTATTGATTTGCCTGTCTGTCTGACCCTTTCCAGCCGCTCATATTGTGCATGTAAATGTATAGACCACATAAATTGTGCTTTATTACAAAAATTACACACACACACACACACATGCACATATCAAGGGAGTGTGGGGGCGTGTCAGTCGCTCTTAAGTTTAAGCATTTATCTATCCGCAGCGAGTTTGGGCAAAAGCCTAACTGATTATTTGCTATGCAACGACGAATCAATCGATGTAACCGACGATTCCCCATGACACCACCCGCTGAACGTTACACCCTCTGCCCCATCCCTCAAACACCAACCAGTCAATCAATTCAGATAATGTTGGCGTTTCGCTTTACGCTTGATTTTCTACTCGATGTTTGTAGTACCTTCTTTTTTTTATTTTATTATTTTGCGTTTGAAGCACTCGACCAACGCTTTTGTGTGCAAATTATTGCAATGCTTTGACTGCGAAGTGCCAGCAGCAGCAGCAGCAACAACAACAGCCAAACAAGCAACCCACAACAACAACAACAACAACAACAGCAACAACAACAGAACAAACATAAACTGCACTCGCCTTTTCCATTTTCTGTTCTCAAATGCCGCAACTATGCAAAAACCAACAACAACAGCAACAACAACAACAACTGCAACAAGAGCAACACAAATGCAATAATAAAGCAAAGAGTCCATAGAAGGCGTTGGCCGTGGCAGGGAGGGGTAGGTGCGCCACCTAGAAGTGGGGCTGGACCTATTAGGGTGCCCAGCAATTATGACTTCTAAGCCAAGCCGAAACACCTGAACAGAACTTTTATCGACAATGCGAAACAAGAAAAAAAACGAAATGCTTTTGTTATGCTCGTTCACGTCAAGTCAAGCGAGTATATTGGCTTTTGGGAATGTGCAATTGTTAGCGGATAGAAGACAGAAAATCAGTGACAATATTTTCTCTAACAATAGACCCTTGAAACTTGATAATCATATAATAATATGTGCATAGGTAGTTTAGAATGTCTTTCTTGTTCTAATCGGAAATCCAATGAGATCTCAAAGAAATTAGGACCATTCCATCAAAGCCTGTCTGTATATTATTTTTTACTATCTCCGATTGTCTCTGAACGATGATTGTCAAAGAACATGACTGCAACAGCTTTGCTGGCAGGGGCATCTGCTAGCTGATCATACCCGAGTCATCCGAGTCGCTCAAGTATGGCTGGCAAACAAAGGCAATTGTTTTAATCAATAGGAAACGATGGACGAGATGGAGCATGTAGATGGAGGCAAAACATTGCAGTCCATGCGATTTGCTGTGTAGGCGTTGTCCTTGGACAAGGCAAGAGCAAGAGCAAAACGCAATCAGCATAACGAACGAAGGACATACATAGAGAATGTATACATGTGTGTGTTTGTGTATCAACACATATATTGCAATAACATTTATGGCGATAAACACGATTCACAATGAGAGCGACAGCAACAACAACAACAACGAGCTTATATTATAAGATGTATTAAAAATCACTGCACGCATTTTGAGCGCACATTAAAATCAAAGTCAAATGACATCAATATAAATACTCGTAAATTTGCAATTTCAAGTCAAAGCCTCTCAGGCTCAGTCTCAAGATCCCGATGAGCAATACTCGACGCACAGTTGGGGTGTATATGTGTGTGAGTGTGTCCCTTTTGTATACCCTATATTATTGCATTATTTCAATTGACTAAGAGTAGATTGTATATATAGCTGATCGGACTGATAATCTCACACGATCTGCCTAGTCTTCTGTTTTTTTGTCTCTTTATCTACATATGTATGTTCTCTGCATTGTCGAATTCCTTCCACACCTCGAACCATTTTGGCAGGGTAACTGCCCGTCGTGCACTCCATGGACTAGAGCACACTTGCTCAAGGCGGGAGGGTGCTGCTGTCATAAAACAAGCAGAAGCCAACCCCCAGCAGGCAGCGCAAAAAAAAAACCTCGTTGCGCATATGTTTAGAGAAATTAGTTTTTCATAACGCACAAGTTGTTATTGCCATACACCCACGCACACGCACACTCATTCACCCACCCACACACACACACACACATACGCACGTTTAGCTTGGAGCTGTGCCTTTTAACGGCATTTTTTATTGCAAATTCTATTCAAATATCCATACATTTTTATGGGCAACAACAAGCGAGGCTCAAGTAGCGACATCTACGACGTTTTAAAGCGCATATGAGCGAAATTCCTTCGCACCCCACCAAGAAACCCATCCCCCATCTACCCCCCCTAAGCACCCGAACCACCCAAGCCAAACCTTCTTTTCTTCTTCTCCTCTCTTCTTCTTTTTTTTTTGAACAAACACAATTTTTAATATTCGTGCAATTTTTATGAGTGTTTAAAGGAATTTTATTGCCAAAGATTTTTGGGCCTGGGCCTAGGCCTCGGCTGCTTCTTCTTGTTCTTCTTATTCCCGTTAGTTGCCGCAGACCCGCTAAGTGGGTAAGTGGCTGGGAGCTGGGAGCTGGGCGCTGGTTGGGATTTAGGACTATGCCCTCCTCCAGACCCCACGCGTTCCACTTGGCGTATGCGCGATAAGCGCGTCCCCAAATGTGACCAAAAATTTCCTCTAGTTCATATCAAATAAAAAACGAGCATGAATTATATAGCAAATAAGATGACTCTGAGCGGGTGTGCAAGAATACCAGATGCGCTGTTGGAAAGAGGCGCTGGGGAAGGAGGCAGCAGGAGGAGCAGGAGGTTGAGTTCAAAGATAGCCTAGAGAGCTATCCAGGGAAGGCAGCCCATAGAGTAATTCTTGACAGCAAAAATATAAGTTGGGAAATTTCACAGAATAAACTGTGTAGTAATAAATATTTCATCAATGATCCCTCTATCTGTTGTAGATCTCGAGATCGACGCATTAATAGAAAGAAGTAAATGATCTCAGACATCTGATCAGCCAGGATGTGGCTTTTGGCTCAATTACCTTGTTCCCTGAAACAACATTGGGTACCTATTTGAACGCGAATTTCCAGATATAGCTCAACATGAACTATACACTAGTTAAGAGAGTCAGAGTTGAAAAATAGTTCTCAGCTTTGCCTTACGAAATACAGAAGGAGCAAGTTCTGCCATCAGCTAACTAGTTTTCTTCAATTCACTTCACTTCACCTTTTCAGCTTGTTGAACTACTTCATCGAAATGAACTAGAACTCACCAGCAATGACTCAGAATGCACTAGTTTGAGCCGAATATAAAAATATGTATGAAGTTCATTGTTAAGGCTGATGGATTTTATCAGCTATCTGTGCATTACGACAGATATGATATATATATCTATATATGTACATGTATATGAGTATATGGGAATGGACAATCTGGTTAGTCTAAAGTATGGCTCCCCGTAGGCCGTCTGTGCTAAAGGACAGCCAGCATTGACTTTATCCATTTATGGATAATCGTAAAAGGATGCAGCCAAACAAAAATGGAAGAAATGGGCTGGCTGCTCGCTTTGTGGGTCGCTTTGTGGGTCGGTCGGCTGGAGCAATATATTTATTATTATTATTTTCATGCAATTTCATTTGGGGAAGCAGAACAAAAATAATAAAGACCAAAGTCGCTGCTGATGCAATTGGCGATAGAGATAAGGCAAAGGGGCAGGGGCAGGGGTAGGGTGGGTGGGCGAAGCTGGGATGTGGTCGAGTGGCTACAGTGAGCACTGCAAATAAGAGACGTTCTCTATTGTGAGAGCCGTGTGTAATGACTTTTTTATGACCCCATAGGCAAACAAATATTTTATGACATGTTATTAAAATTCAGGTGAATGTGTGTGTGTGTGTGTGTGTGTATATGTATCTATGTGTGTATGTGTGTGCACATCCTTTCTTATTAGAAAGAAATTGATCCATGTGACAGCTGCCTCACAGCGAATGGCGAGCTCATCGATGAATGTTGCTGTTGTTGTTGTTGTTGTTGTTGTTGTTGCCGTTGTCTCGTCCATAACGCGTTGCATTTTTATGCTTTTTGCCAAAAATTATGTTCTATAACCATTTTTATTATTATGAATAACGGTTATAAAATGGTCGGGCAAAACAAAAGCCCCTCCCGCCAGCTACTCACATCAGAAGAACGACAACAGCAGCAACAGTCGCAAGTAAAATAACCCAGAGAAACTCTCTCCCCCCTCTCCCTCTCCCTCTCCCTTTCACGCTCTTTGTCTCTCGCACGCCCACTCGCTCCATCATTTGCCCTACATGCGTTACAAGAAGTAAAGCCACGTAGGCGTGGCTCTCAAGTGTAGGCCACATAAAAAAAAAAAAAAATCAACAAATAAGCATCTTTTAGACGGGAGTGCACGACTGCCGTATACCCCCAGTCTAGCATCTGCTTCTAGCTTATTCTATAAATATATTTATATGTATTTCTTTTTTCGATATATGTATTCATGTATGCACACACATTCACATATACGCTAAGACATTCTCAGATTTGTTTATGTCTGTGTAGCTTCTTCTTTCAATCGACTTCAGTATTATTAGTCCTCGAATCAGATCAAATATCTACATATATAATGAGGCCACTTCGTACTGGCAGCCAATATACTCCATTTGGTAGAATTTGGCGGGTATGAAGAAGAAGCGAAACACACGAAATGCAAATTGTAAATTACAAATTTTGCAATAAAAATTTTTAATAGAATGAAACATTTTGCCTTTACGAGTTTTGTTTTTTCGGGGTAAAAATTTATCAGCTTTTATGATAAGGCTGAGTAGGCGGCGAAGCGAGGCGGGAGGATGGGAAGGGGGCGGGGATGTGGCATGGCCTACGACTCGTTTGCCATTTTGTATGCCGTCATCATTTTGTCGTATTCGTTCTTGATGTTGTTGTTGTTGTTGTTGTTGCTGTTGTTGTTATTCTGGGCTGTTTGCTTTGTCGTAACAGTTTTGCATTTAACATTAACGTAATTCTTTTTTGCATTATCATAAATACATTTTACGCATATTACGAAAACAGAAGCAGCGGATGCCACAGGGAACCTGATTCACAAGCTTTACGACCCATACAACCATGTAACCTTTCTCTTTCCCTCTGTCTGCATCCGTCTGTGTGTATATATATGTGTGTGTGTGTTCCATTCGTTCTAGCACAAGTGCTTCAGGTTTTTAGTACTAATATCACATCCATCATGCATCATGCATCAGCCATCAGCCATCCGCCATCAACCATCAGGCAAAGAGGCCGTGAGTAATCAAACATAAAATACAGAAGGCGACCGTTCCTCTGGCAGTCGAAATAGGACTGCAAGGACAATGTGACCAGTGCTTACCAAGCACAGAGACGAAGGACATGCCAGAGCGCACATGTAATGCTAGCTTACAGACTTGTATACTGTACAACAACATCCTTAGTTAACTTAAGGTCATATTTATTGATATCCATGTTATACATACCCTGCAATCCATTGGGTGTTCAGCAGGAGACGTAGAATACAACATGAATAATATGCATTCTTGATCGGGATGATGGCTGCTGATGAGTCCCCGCCATGTCCATGTGTCTATCAATTCGTCCTCATATAGATTTTTATGCAAGCCATGCGTAGTGGGAGTATCGATCCTTTACCTAAAATGAGATTTGTGTATTGGAAATTTAATACGTCTAGAAAAGGTTATTAGCGCCAGAAGGTTCTTATACGAAATTACCCTTAGTCATAAAAGAAACGTATAATTCCTAAAGCTACAGTTGCAGCTGCTCCATGGGTTCCAAAGGGTCAGAACTTATATAAACATTTACATTGGAGGTGTCTCTAATCTCTGGCAGATTTAGAGGCAACATATCTGCAAATTTTACAGTTAGATGTTTCTATTCACCTCTAAAATATATCCAATATGGCCTAGCTCATTCTTATTCTGTCTGCAAGGTCTTATACCTAGCATGATATACCATGATTTATTGAGAATTTTTACAGATATTGTTACAAATTGTGGGTAGCAGATAAAAAGGAGTGCGGCTGTAGCTAAGGAGTAAATATATGCATACATGTTCTAGATCAGAATATAACTGTATAACAGCTACTATTATATTCACTTATGCCTCGGTCTTCTTGCCTTTCTGTCTTGTGTGCCCATCTATAGCACCGACTTCTTCAGCTGTTCATTATATTTTGACCCCAAGCGTAGTTCTATGAGCTGAAGAACCTCGAATATCTGCAAGTCAAGCACACCCAACTGAAGCATGATTCTAAATTAAATAAATATAATCCAGATGCAAATCCATGAAAAGGAAGGAAGAAAGTATTGTTATATGAGCATATGCACTTCAATTATACATATTGCATATTCAAAATTATATAGATTTACTTCAAGAATTTCCAAATATTGGCTGAATATCAGCTATGAATAAGCAATTTGTAGCCAGTCTAATTGGCCAGGCCAGGCTCAACCTGTTGTCTAAGCTGTGCAGCCAAAAACCAATCACATTTATGTTGCTCTCTATTCCTATTCGCTGACAGCATGTGTCTACATGTGTGTGCGTGTGTGTGTGTGTGCATACACACATACGTGAAATGCAAAATTGTCGAACTAGTTTACAGCTGCCCACACGAAAGCTACACAGACACACACACACACACATATGTATGTATATATTCTGCAGTCTCCTCTCCCTCTCTCTCGCGCTCTCTCAGTGCTCGTTCACCAATCGGCGTTGCGAATGTGGACTTAGAAGCATTTGTCTGTCTATTCCATTCGCTGACTGCATGTGCGTCACTGTGTGTGTGTGTGTGTGAATGTGTATTTCTGTGTGTGTGTGTGTGTGGTTGAGAAATGCAAGTCTGTCGTCTGTCGAACTACAGCTGCCCACGCTATCCCACTTACCCATTCTCTCTTTTGCTCGCTCTATGTATGTGCTGTGTGTGTGTGTGTGTGTGTGTGTGTGAGTCTCTGAGTCGGTCGTGCACCAATCGGCACTGGCAATGCGAACTTAGAAAGCCCTACAAAATCGTTGCATTTCAAACACATTTCGTTGGCAGAAGCTCGTCAAAGCGCACTCGGCCCACGTCGGCTAAGTTTTGCGGCTCTAATCAGAGCGGGCGAGCGGGGTGGGGCGGTGCGGCGCGGAGAGAGGCGCTTGTGTGAGCGGGCGGTGGTGTGTCCAAAGGTTGAAAGTTTCGTTGAGCTTCGGTTAGCAAATCGTTTATGCCGACTCGCTCGCACTCACTCTCGCATGCGCCTTCATCAATTCTATTCGCTCTATTCACACACGGACACGGACATACATAGTTGTTGCCTACACATACATGCGTATGTGTGTGTGTTTGTGTGGTCGTATTTTCGGATCGGCACTGGGCTCTTTTCATATATGTATGTATGTATGTATGTATGTATGTATGGCTGGGTAGGGAGCCAAACAAATCGGCTCGCAGTCGCTTCGGCTGCAGCTGTTCGCGTGCTCGCTCACTCGCTTGCCATTCGCTTCGGCTGTGCTTGTGTGTGTGTGTATGTGCGTGTGCGTGTATGTGTATTTGTGCAGGCATAGGTCCTCCTCTACTTGTAGCTTTGGGTGCGCAACGAGGCGCGGGCGAGTGAGGCAGCCGTTGTCCTAGATTTGTTTAAATTATTTGCGATAGTGTGATTGGCTTCTGGCCAGGCACGATGCGTCTCCCCACCGCCCCACCCCGCCCCGCTCTGTGTGTGTGTGCGCGCGTGTGTGTGTGCACGATTTAGCTTGCTTTGAGCCAACAGCCAATGGGAGCATTGCACATGTTTAGTCGCACTAGAGTTTCTGTTCTGACCTAAATGCGTGTCGTCGGAGTCGTCGGTGCCGAATAGTGCAAAGCCCACGAGTCAACGGGTTTTTCTTTTTATTATATGTGGTTACACATGCGTGTGCGTGTGCGTGTGGGTATGTGGGTGTATTTAGTTTTCGTGATAGGCCAACTGTATGAGGGCTGAAAATATTTGCATACGCTCGCTACAAGTGGCAGGAAAGGGCGCTTAGAAATTCTCTCGACTCGCATTGGGCGAGCGAAAAACATGCAAAGGCTAGGTAGGCAGACCCGATGCAATACGAAGCATTATTTAGTCTAGAAATGGACAAGTTCTTGCTGTATGAGAGCTCAAATGGAAATGTATTGGTTTTATTCTATATGAAGACTCACAATTTCGATATTTAATACCAAATGAAATCCCATACAATGTTCTTGTTGACCTAACAAAGAATCAGAATATTATCTAATGCCATAAAGCATGAATTAAACATAAATTTAAGTTAGAGAATATAGAATATACAATAGATCCACTGATATCAACTGAGCCTTGCTGTCAGTTCTAGCAAATGGTTCATTAAAAATTCAAATTAAGCTGGTTCTTTCTGTTTATGCCCTCATGATTAATTTAATGTAATTGTTCATGATCGATTCGTTCTTATGATCAATTCAGTTGTTCATTAATAGCTCTCTGTCTGTATATAAAGATGTGGATCTATTGGCACCCGAGCTAATATGAAACTCACCATAGAAGACTCCACAATATGAACCGGTTATGAACTGATATTCTCACTGAACTAATGACTAAAATTATCGATATTATAAATGAATATTATTATGAATATTATCTTGAAGAACTTTTGAGTAAGTTCAATAGTTTCATATTGATTCGAATTTGGCTAAAAGATTTCGTATACCACATTGCGTATGCTTAATGTATTTCAATGTTTTCACTATTAAAAGGTAGAAGTTGTAAAGCAAATGATCTATTTATTAGTTATTACTATTACTTCCATTAGACTAGTTCAGCAACTGCAGCTAGTTTATCGAATTGAAATCGTGAATTTATATGGAACTTGTCAATTTGATCTAGTATTTATGTTCTAAGAACTAGCTCAATGGCAACTGCATACATCCTGTGTATGGGGACTATTGAGAATTCCATTTTTAACATTCACATTTCTATTAAAATATATGCGGAACTGAATTTTCGCTATGCGTTTATTGGGCAATAGAGCGTATACTTAATATCACATTAGTTCATTAAAAAATATATATATTATGTTTCGGAAGAGCCGAAAGACTCCAAATTCTAAGAGTCGTCTTCAGCACCGTCAATTAGGATGGCATCTAATAATATAATGATGTCTATGACATGGATAATCAAGATTTCGAGGCAAAGTACGACTGTACCTGAGATGCTTATTAGATTAGCGCTTGGCTAAGCTAACACAATATTATTCGAAAATATTTATAGCCTGACTTTAATGGACTTTACACAAATTTGCTGCTGAGCAGGAACTACGCCCACACTAGCGTTAAGATTCGTACAAAAATATATTAATAGAAATCTTCAGTCGTTGACTGAAGCTGTTTCAGGGGATTTTGCTTAAGCACAAAGGGGCCAAGCGCGAAAGTTGGTAAACAGCTTCGTTAGATAAGCTGGAAAAACATTTAAATGCGCGCGTGACATAGTCAAGTAGCTGCCATATTCCACACACCCACAAACACACACACACACTTACACGGGTGTACGCACACTTGAGAAGATGAGTAATGAAGTTTAAGACATTTTTGTGTTTCGAAAAATGCGGCTACCACAGCAAAAGGGCTTTCAAATTAATTTCAAAATAATCATGAGTAGAAAAGCAGCCGAGACACATGGGAAACGGGGTATTTCGCTTAAAATTTTTAGCCTAGGGGACAAAGGGCGAGGGGCGAAGGGAGGCGTAGAAGCATTTGCGCTTTTAATTTTTCACCAAAAAAAACAAAGAAGCAAAATAAAACAGAAAAAAAAAATATTTTTTTTTTTCTAGCCAAAAGAAGCAAAATACGACGCGTTCCCAAAGGAACAGCCAAATGAGTGTGTGTGCGAGAGATAGAGAGAGAGAGAGAGAGAGTGTGTGTGAGTGTGTGTGCGTGAATGCCTTGAGAAGGTTCAGGGTTAAATTAGCTGGCTGCCAGAGTGGGAGAGTTGGAGAGTTGGCAGCATATTTACGATGCGATTAATGTATCCAAGGAGATTCACTGCTGCGGCTCTGTTTTTATGCCCTGTACCCGACGAGAGAGCCAAAGAGGAGGGATATTACTTTGTATGCAATAGATGATACAAAGTGAAGTTCCCTCTAGATGTAAATGCATCGATCGCGACAATTGCACAAATTCTCTCTCCTCTTCGCTCTATGTACACAAATTCGCATATTTGACTCTCAGTCTTAGCTGTATTAGAAACATTCTTGAGTAATATTTCAGTCAGATCTCGGCCAGGGTATCTCGCAGTCGTGCACTACCGACTACGAAATTCTTGCTTACTTTGTATGGCATGCTGGTGGCTGCGATCTTTCTTGAGATTCGACACTGAAGCCGTCTTCGCTCTTGCTACTCAAATGCCAGCATCATCATCTTGGTCTTGGTCTTGGTCTTCATCGTCATCTTCGTCAGCTTCACCTTCGCCCTCCTCGACGTCTTCGCAACTCGACGAACATGTAATGAAATATGCTTAAGAAGTGCGCCCAGCCCCTGTTTTAACCCATCTTTCCATGCCTTCCCCATCTGGCAGCAACGCCTCAAGTTCTTTTCATGCCCTATCTCTACAACTTTTTTGCGTAACCACACTATAGATACCCTACACCCTGGAACACGACTCTGTGTCTCAGCCTGGTCTGAGTCTCAGTCTGAGTCGGTGTCTGAGAACAGGACTACCATTTCTTTCGCTAAGGAGTAGAGCAAAACAAGCATGTGAAAAGTTTGTTAAAAATTCTTTTTGTGTGCACGCTTACCCACAGCACACACACACACTCACACACACACATACACATGCGTAGGTATTGCTACTAATTTTGCATAATGTGCAGAGCAACATTTGCGGTTTTAATTCTTTGGCGCTGCCCTTGGCCCCAAACTCCGGAGCACCCAACCGACCGCAGCCCCTACCCAAGCCGCGTCCTCCTTTTCTTTTTTGGTGGGGTAGGGGTAGAGGGGGGAGGTGTGAGTCGGCTGGCAAGCAAGTTCTGTGTCCTTTGACGGAGGCAGCCAAGCACTTCGAGCAGTTCGAGCAGAAAAAGAATAAGAAAACTTTTGCCAGCCCAACTCTTTGTGAATATATGTATGTGTATGTGTGTGTGTGTGTGTGTGTGTGTGTTCATTAATGTATATGTGCATATATATATATCTATCTATGTACATATCCAAGAAACTGTCAATCGACAAAAGTCAGTCGACTTCGTTTTTGGCAGCTCAACTAACAATTTATTAAGTATACGCAGCGGTGTCCTTCAGCGAGGAAAGACAATAAAAGTAAGTCAATTTAGTGTCAGGGTACATAATGCTAGTTCAATTTGTTGAACTAGTTCCGACCATCGAATTATTTGAATTCAGTTATTTAATGTGTGGAACTAGCTCAGGTTGAGTGAACTCATTTCATCGAGAATTCATTCAATTAACAAATGAACCAATTGGGTTTTATGAATTAGTTCACATGATCGTTTTTCAATAATGAACATGACACAATTGAAAGCTTCATGATCGATAGCTAAAATGTTGAATAGAATTTGTCGCCTATGAAAATCGAATCGTTGTTTTATGTTCATGATCTCCATTCCTTGCAATTAAATGAAGCGTTCCATTGAACGTTAAGACACCAAAGGATACATATATATTCTCACACACACACACACACACACACACACACTTGACGACAGGGACAACAAAATATAAAATGGAGCTGTGACATTTGAAATAACAATTTCGCGGTTTTTCCAGCACAATTCGATAGGCTGGGGCAGGAGCGCACGAACTGGTTCTTTTAGACTGAGCTGTGGCGGAGCTGGCTGCTTCCTTGTTGTCAAGACAGCTAAGCGTACATGCGTGTGCGTGTGCGTGTGCGTGCGTGTGTGTATGTGTTGCCGCGAGGCAAATTAAAAATTTTGTTCCTCGACTTTTTCCAACATATTCTCTCTTTTTGCTTATGTTGGCGCGTTCTTTGCAACTTTTTGCACGCGTTTGTACCAAACCCCCGAAAAAAAAAAACAAAAAGTAAAATAAGAATACCCAAAAGCTGCTGCTACCTCTACCCCAACACTTGCCCACTCACACACACACACGCACACACACATGCACACACACTCTGCCTGGTTGTGTGCTTTCTGCTTATTATGCCCGTTCATGAAGCGGAAGAGACGAGAGTATTGGCTTTATTATGCATTTTCTTCCGCTTGCGCTTGAGCGTACGGCGACTGGAGGCGTGGCAAGTGCATAGAAACTAGAAATATCAAAGGGAGAGGCGGATACAGACTTTCAGCATTCAGTTAAGTGATTTTGACTATTCAATATATGTATGTATGTATATACTTATATACGTAGTCCATTGTCATACACCTTCACTTGCTGCACAGTAATTGTTCTTTGCAATGATCCGTCTTATTCTCTATCTATCTATCCATCCATCTATCCGTCTGTCTGCAGGGAGAGTGACCTCCATTGAGAGAGCGAGAAGTCAAGTATGCGAAGCTCTGGAACTCTCATCGGCTCTCGTCGAGGATCGTTTGATCGTTGAGACTAAGCTGAGACGGTAGGCGCCGTTGAGCCTCGCATGAGCGAGCATCGGGAAGGCAGTTATCAACGGCTATAAGGCTTTTGCTTCTCTTTTGGGTGGGGTAAGATTTCGTTGTTGTTGTTGATTTGTTGGTTGGCGCAATGGAAAACTTTCTAATAATGTTGTACACAATTTAAATAGAATTTGCTGTGTTGCCACACCCCTTCCCCGCAGTCCAACACCCATTCGTACGGCAGAGCCTCCACGCACGCACACAGCGATACAACGGCGCCAAATACTTGCGCAAGAGGCACAATCAACTTGCTTCTACTTATGTCGAAGTGAATGTGTGTGAGTGTGTGAGTGTGTGAATGTGTGTGAGTGTAGGCGTGTGGATATGAACACGCGGTTTCTCATTATGCTAACGAAGTAAAAACTTTACAAGCACATATGAGTGCAGAAAACCCACGCGCACACACACACACGCACACACACACTAGCACACTCCCTGAAAGTAAAGAAGAAAGAAAGCTCAACAACTACGCAGCAAATGCGCAAAAGAAAAGGCGGCTAAAGAAAATAAAGAACTGCAAGAGAAAAAAGTGAAATAAAATATGTATAATAATATGCGGAATAAGGCTGCAGCAATTGCCCACACTCACACACACACACACACACACGCAGAGAGAGAGAGAGAGTCACCCAGCCACGCCCCATGACTTGCTGCCCACTTTCTTTCAATTTGGGAAATGCGTGCGGCAGCAGCAGCGAGGCCGCTGCCAAGTTGCTAACAAGCTTAGTTCCTCTTGCGCAACATGCTCATTTTTTTTTCTCATTGCCCTCACACACACACACACACACAGACACATGCATACGTATACGTAGAAGTAGGTGCAGACAAATTTTTAATTAATTTAGTTACTCAAAATTCGTTGATAAAAGAGTAAAAGCAAAAAGGTTTATTTCTATGGCGCCATTGGGCAAAGTTTTTATACATACATATGTGTGTATATATGTGAGTACTATCATATATATATTATAGTAAAACAAGTCTATACACATATACATATATGCGCATAATCATGCAATCCAATCAATCAATCCCAATTAAGAATCCGAAAACTTCTTTACGAATACATTCTACTTTGAGATATCGAAGTCTTTTACGTAGAAGGACTGAAGTTCTTTAACTCCAAACATGCCATTTCTAATTTTCATATTTTTCCAAAATATTCTGCCTCTATCATTGGAAACGATTGAAATTGCGAAATAGGGAAAAATTCTCAAGATCAACTTTGTTCTACATAAATTGGATCAGTCGAAATTATTTATTAATTGATTAACCTCAAGTTAAAGAATGTCTATAGAAACATGTATCCAAATTGACTGATTAAATTAAATTATCTTCTAATTAATTAATATATGAAACTCGATATAAACTCTTTTCATGTGCATACTGTCTGATTGATCCTGATTGACAAAGTTATATATGTATGTCATGTAAGATTGACTTGACTTTTCACCGTTTGACTTGCTTGCTGCTTGAGTGATTGATAAGCTAGATGATTGACTGAATGTTGGAAGTAGAGCTACCATTTACGCACGGCACTCTCTTGATTGATATGCAATGCAGGTGATGGCAACTGCTTGAACAATTATGAAAATTGCACTTGTGGGAAACCTATTCAGGGGAAAAAAGTGTCGAGCACAAAGTCTTTCAGCAACAATTACGAGTGAAACAAAGGCAAATTGTCATACAATATCTACATTAAGCGTAAATTGCTCAAAACAAAAGTCAAGACGAAGCCCCCCCGGCTTCAGCCACATTAAATGCAGCTGAGCATTGTGTGTAAATAGAATATATCGCGGCAATTTTCAATTTAGTCGCCGTAGACGCACAATGGTTCTATTTGTGAAATCCATTAAGATGGCTGCATGCATTACGGCCAGCACTGTCCCTCAACAAAGGCACACGCCTTTTACGTTGCGTATACGCAGCATGGGACTGATAAGCTCGTTGATATCCCGGTTCGAGAAGTTCCAGCTAAGCTCAAACAATATACAATTTCTCGTTACCTATCTATTGTCAGCCAAGACGTATCGATAATGTCCTCAAAGAGTTTCTAAACAGATTCTGAAACTGCTTCGCACAGAACAGACGGACAGACATAAATCCCATGCATACACTCGACTATGATGGTGCTCAGTTTAGCATTGAACTTTATTCTTCAGAGCCTACGATAAATGCATCCCCTAAGTCAAGTCTATCTATTGCTGAGTTTGTAAGGCGCAGCGTTCAGCTCTTAAATATGGGGTCACAGCTCATCTACCCATTTAAAGAGTCTCTTTGCATCGCGCACTACCTGCTAATCGTTGAGTGTGTAAAAGGCATGTATACGATCTTTGTTTGTTCATTCCTGAACAGCCCGTGTTGATTCCTATTGCGAATAAGGAATAAAGCTGTTGATCAATTACCATCATAGATGATTTTTAGACTTTATTAAATTTGCTCAAACAGAACAGGCTAGGTATAAATATGCCCGAGTCAAGTCACCGATTGAATCCGATCAATATCTCTTAAAGAGGTTATTCAACTGCTGCAGACAGACAGAGCAGGCAGACACAACAAATCGCATGTTGGGTTTTGTCAAGATTGTGTCACATGTCACTTGTACTTGAACGAAAGCCAATATGCCCCGACCACACAACTTGTCGCTGCATACGGGCAATAAAAATCTGTAAGAGTGTTTAAGTTTCGGTGCCATCTGCCATGTGCTTATATCTGTTACTTTTTTCTGGGCAACTTTATCGATTCAATGAAATGTGTCACTGCTGTTGGCACTGCCGTTGCTCTGACATTTCTTGGAGGCAAAAGAAAAACAACAGAAACAGAAAGAAAAGCCGGCGCAACGAAACCACAGATGAACACGCCAACTTTTCTTTAAGTGGCCAAATAAAAGCAGGAACAACGATTTCAGCTGTCCCACAATTCACTGGATGCGAGGTGTGAGTGAGATGAGGTGAGGTGAGCTGAGCTGAGCTGAGGTGAGGTGATGTGAGTCCCGTCGACTCGATGCCTGTTGCTTTCGACTCGCGTACTCCAACTCCGATTCGGACTTTCCATCTTTATCAGCCAGCCAGAAGTGTTTGGGAATCGAATTCAACTTTTCATGGGTATGACTTGTTTTCTCACTCTCCATCTCTCTCTCTCTCTCTCCCTGTCACATGCCCCATTTATGTGCCTCTTCTCAGTCAAGCTTCAGTCCAAGGCAAGCCAGAGTATTTCATTTAATTAATATATCTAAGCAAGCAAGAGTAACTCCACACTATATGCCTGGGCTAATCAGAAACATATTAAGCATACGCCCAGTACGTCGCTATTCGTCTGCCTTTTTCTTCTTTGTATTCCCTCTACGTATTTCAATGTATTTTTTCCAAGTATGTCCGCTAAGTATTTGCTCTTTCTTTCAAGTATTTCCTTTACGTATTTCCTTTACGTATTTCCTTTACGTATTTCCTTTACGTATTTCCTTTACGTATTTCCTTTACGTAATTCTTCTACGTAACTCCTCTACGTAGTTCCTTTACGTCTTTATTGCTAAGCTGATCGATCACTATTGCGCTGACCCCCACCAGAGCTGGACGACTGAAGACTGACTGAAGAAATGCTGCAGCTGCTGCCCTTTATATAGGGCCACTTTTACTCACGTACTGTCTCTCTCAAATGTTGAGCCCGACGGCAGGTAGAGCTCGCTACAGTCGAGCTTCAAGTGAGCAATGGGAACGCTCTCTGCTGCTGTGAGCATTCTAGCTTCGTTTTACTTAAATACAAATACCAAATGAACACTGCTGCATACACAGAGACAACTTTTATGATCTTCTGCACTTCTTCTCTGCTTGCTTTTACGTTTGCTCAAGTACTGTCTGTCTTAAATAATTGAAATATCAGTTCTCCGAAGGGTTCAGGGGATTTCCTAGTCGTGCAGTCTCAACTAGAAATTTCTTACTTGTTATTCTTTATGCTCAATTATGGCTAAGCTCTAGTTCCGGCATAGATGAATAACAAATTAACAAAAGAATCTGTCATAGTTGATTTGTTGACAAGAATTTTCCAAGCTCTCGCTTGATTTTCGTGGAACATCAAGGGAAGAAGAAGAGAATTAGCAGATTTTTATGCATTGTCCAATTGTAAAATATGTATATGTATATATACATCTTTTTAATATTTGGACTGCAACACTTTTAGAATCAGAAATGACCCCAAAGAGCGGCCAACACTCGAGGGGACATAACGAGCGACTCTGCAGAAGCTGTAGAAACCTGGCAATTAGCATTAACAACGGCAACTTGACTGCAGTTGGTAAACAGAGAAAGAGAGGGGCAGCGAGCGAATGAGGTGAGCGAGAGATGCAGTGAGAGGGAGAGAGGAGTTGAGGCGAATGACTTGTATATTGGTGCAGCTGGCATGGTCAGATGAACCAGCCTAAAGAGCAGACAAATGCGGCGCAATTTGCGGCACTGTGACAACACAACAAGCAAATGCTGCAGCTAGGCTACAGCTCCTGTTCCAGCTCCTGTTGCAGTTCTGGGCGTAAGTCAAACAACGCAACGAAATGAATTATAAAACAAGTAGGTGTGCTCTAACCGGAGCTGACCGACTAATAGATACCTCGACGGAGACTACTCAAAGATTTTGTGCTAATAATAAAAGAGTATGAAAACTTTAAGATTTCTAGTATATGAGCATCATCTCTTATCATCAAGTCATTCTGATGTTTTTCCAAATTCATATTGAAGTATCCTTCCATAAGGATATCAGATAAATGATAAACATAGTTAGATACTATATTTAGAGAGAGAGAGATAGAGAGAGAGGCAGGCAGTGCGTAGATCGACTTAGTCCTCTGCTCAACTATCTTGAATAAGATCTGTTTAGCTTTTGACATACAGCTGCAATAAAGGCCACACACACCCAATCTTTTCACTTGTCCAGGGTATAATAACATGCCAACAAAAACCAAACAAAACGTCTACGAGGCCAACGGGCAGCTTCATAGCGCCCAGGAAGTGCGGGTGCAGCTGGAAAATAGGCAAAGGGTGAGTGGGCACTGGCTCTGACTACTATATAGATATTTATACACACACATATATACTTATGCATATACATATATATACATGCATATGTATGTATGTATGTCTATATGACTGACTCTACCTAGCGCCACATGAAATTTTTATTTTATTTAAATGTAATTATCTGCTTGAATACAAAAAAAGAGGAAGAAAAAGAAGAAGAGAGAGAGAGATGGGAATGCTCATCATGATGAGACAAGCAGAAAACAAAAAAACATCAAAAATCAACCAAAAAATATATATACAAAAAAAAAAGAAGAAAAAAAAGAGAATCCATGTGCATAAAGTAAAACCCGACATAAAAACAAAAAAACAAAAAATCCATTAAAATTTTGCAGGCAAAAAAACCGAGCAGACTAAAGGAAACGAATAAAAACGTTGCAGTCGGACGTAACTAACTGCACATTGCATGCTCAAACCGTTCAGTTTGGTGACAGTTGAACCAAAAATATTGCGTTTTCCCAGATTTCCTATGGGTCCTACCCCCATCATTGATGCATGCATATGATTAGCTGTGGAGCCTTCAGCAATGTTTGAGATGCTCCTGGCTATATGATGACTCTGAAAGCTTTCATAGTACGTCTCCAAGTTTCACACAAAACCAATATACTCGCCTGTGCACTTAATGAACGGGCACACAAAATAAAGGAGTAATGCTGGTTGACTGGCTAGCTGGCAGGCAGGCAGAAAGGTAACGCAGCAACACGTTCACATACACGGCCTATGCCAGCAACAATAACAACAGCAACAACAACAACAACAACAACATCAACTGCAGTCGCTGCAGCCAGGACATGGGCCAGCAGAGCCGGGCGTGGCCTTTTTTTGCTCATTTGCAACGCACTTTCGGACACTATTCCGGGCAGCTATAGCTGCGCATTCGCCGTCATCGTTCTACGCCTGCCCCTCCCACTCTTTCACTTCCTTATCCTACTACAACTCCTACTCCAGCTCTTCCTTCCTTCTCTTGCCTCCCCATTCGCCGCTGTCGCTGCCCAGTCTCGTTCTCGTTCTCGTTCTCGTTCTCGTTCGTTCTGGCTGCAGTTTTCGGCTTTCGATTTCGGGCCTATGCCGCCTATCGGCTTGATTATGCACATGCCACCAATGATCTGTGTGTGTGTGCGTGTGTGTCACAAGCACCCAGCCACCCACACGCACATGTACATACATATATACACATACATATACCACATTTGCCGTATGTACTCGCTGCTGTATATATGTACCTTCTTCATCATCTTTTTTTTTTTTTTTTGGCTTTTTTTTTTGCACTGAACCAACAAAAAGTTGTCAAAATAATATAACGCAGAGCCCGCATTACTCCCAGCATTTTCAACCAGCCTTTTCACCCAACCTTTCCATAGGCCTATTAAAAGCATAAGCGCCCTCTGGCGGCATACTCAAGAGGAAAGAGAGAGAGAGAGAGAGAGTGAGAGAGAGACAACAGCAGAAAATGAAACGTTTGAAATTTTTACAGCGTTTTCTCGGCGTTTTCCACTGCCACAGCGCTCCAGTTCTGTGCTAAATTTAATTATTGCATAATATCCACGAAATTACCTTAGATCTGAATAGCTAGAATAGTCTAAATTGTCTAGACTATATATACATATATATATTGTATATCATAATAGTAAAACTGCAAATGATATGCTAAGCAAATGAATGAACTAGTTCAGTTATACGATTCCAAATGAAATTTAAGTATATTTTTATTTTTAACTTATTCAATTTGATGACCCAACTCAATGAAAAGATCTGTTGAATTAGTTTATCAATCATTTAGAGCGAATCAATTATATAGCTCATTTTCTGCACTAGTTCATTTGACTCAACAGCTCATCTGTGTCACTCGTACAAAGGCAAAAAGTTATACGTAATCTACTTCAGTTGAGTTGAACCATGCGAGCTAAGGGCTATCACCTTTCAGAGACCTCAACCCTTAGTTCTGAGTTAGGAGAGTTTTTTTGGGTTTCGGATACAGAGCTGTTCCTAAAGTATATATGATATATGTAAATATATAGTAGCATTAGCTCTCAGGCATTTTGAGTTCTGAGGCTGATGTGCCACTATGACTATTGGCTCTTCTCTTGCACTAGAAATGTATTTGATGATTGGATTAGAAATTGGGGTAGGCTCGAGTCGAAGAGCTGACTCTTGTAAAGGGCCGGCAGACTTTCCAAGAGGCAAAGCATGGGGACCATGCACAGACCAAAAGAACTTTACTCTGCTATATATGGGGGTTGGGCTGGGTACCTTCGAGGGCTGTGTGCTGCCTGCCAGTGCAGTGGACTATTCGAGAGAAGCGGCACCAACAGAGGAAGGATAAGGAGGAGGAGGAGGGGGAGCAGCACCAACTGCAACTGCCACAAGGCCACAATGAAATGAGGCTGGCAAAAAATAAAAAGTACAAAAAATAAATAAAAAGTGCGAAACATTTTGTCAGCTTCAACTCGCTGCGAGCGATTTGAGGACTTCACACGTTTCGCTTTGTTTCTGTTTCCGTTTCAGTTGCTGCTTTTTTCCATGCTGCCACATCGATGTGCCACAAGCGAGTATATTCGCTGCACACAACGCCTCTGCACCTCACTCTGAATGCGCCTCTTGAGGCGTGGCCCATTTGAGCATTGCTTGAGTCCTCTTCCTCCTCTGGGTTTCTGTGCCAGTGTATTGGTCAGTCGGGCACGCCCGCCTGGCAATGTTCTAGCTTGTGCTCGACGCTTTATCTGCCGCACTGGGGGGCGGCCAAAGTTGTTTTGTGTGACACAAGTTTGGGGCTTGTAATTAAAATCATGTTAGAATGCTTTGTGAGCGCCGTTGCAATTGCAATTGCACTTCCGCAAGGCTTTTCGACTGAGAGCTCTCTCTGTCTGTGTGTGTGTGTGTGTGTGTGAGTGTGTTTATGTGTGTGTGTCTGCATTTGCGGTTTGCTTATGTTAACTTTTCTGCCTTTTTCATCTCTTTTTCTTCCAGTTGACAGACGACAAGCTCAAAGACAAATGCAGTTGAGTTTCAAATTTGGCTACACACACACACACACACACACACATACACACACACACACAGACTTATCAGCGCCTTTGATTTTGAGTTACTTCTTTTATCTTCACTTTAGCTCTCATTTATTTTCAAATTGTTTTTATGGCAGCCTTTGGCAAATATAATTAAAAGATAATAATACATGAAATGCATAAAAGAAAACCAAATTGCAGCTTGTCACACGAACTAGTTCTGGTTCCACACTCGTCAGCGCCTCGACAAATCTATGAATCGAACAGAGACAGGATAACAAAAGTTCAAATGGAATCTATTCGACTGCCTAATATTTATTGGCAGAGCTTGGCTTGAGAAGGTGAGGGAGAGGGACAAGACGAGCGAGGAAATCATTTAGGGTCTATGCATAACACATGGACATAAGTTGAGGTAAACGAGCTCGCACTTCGGAACGAGGATCAGTTCATTCATCCAGCCCAAACGTCTTATAACTCAATCCATCCCCAATAATCGGATCTGATCTGTTGACTGATCTCTGGCAAATCAAGAAATGCTCAAGTTACAAAGGTAAAGCAACTCGGAGGGATTTGGGAGTATACGACAAATGGATGGGAAGAGTCAATGCGTGATATGTATATCTGTGTGTATGTGTATAAAGGAAAGTGAACACTTGTAAATGCGTTATTGCGGCTATATGGGGCTAGAGGGTTGCCCCACCCTGCTTCACATCTATGTAGGATTATGCCTACATATAAATACATATATGTATATATGTGTGCATGTAACACAATGTATGCATATACATTTAGCTAATGCTGAGGCAGGTGGGCGGAAGTGGTCACAGTTTCCATTTAGGAATCGTAAAAGCCGCGCTGATCTGCGGACACACGGACACACGGCTAAGGACGCGAGAGAGGACATGCACGTGTATATGTAAATGGCTGTGGATGTGGCATAAAAACATTTACATTAAAATTCCAAACAATCGCAGTTATTTACCTTATCTAAAACATGCCCGCGCACCGATTGCCTAACGAGGGGGCGGGGCACTGACCACTGGGCAGCGGGCAGTGGGCGTTGGTACGGGGGCGGAGGCGGAGGCGGGTTTCGCTACACCTTTCGTGGCGATTTAAAAGTCGGCAATACAATGTATGTATAAAAATGCTACCCTAGCTAGGCTTTTGGGGTAGATACCCCTTTTTAAATTGGTTTCAGCTCGCTTTATGTTTTTTTTTTTTTTTTTTTTTTTGTTTCCATTTTCCATTTTTTACTTTTTCACTTTTTACTTTTTTTCGGCGTTTTTTATTTAATGCGCGCATTTCACACATTTCACATGTCGAGCGGCTGGACTGGAGGTTTGGTAAAACTTTTTATCGATCGCTGCATAATGTAGAAGCGGAAGAGGAGGACTCGCCAAATATGCCTAGAGCAATGCCCATGTCAATGTGTGTGCGTGTGCGTGTGTGTGTGTGTGTGTGTGTGGTTGGGTGTATGGGTGAGTGGGTGTTGGCCGGGCTAAAACTGAGTCCAAAACCAACCGAAAAAAAAGGGAGCAAGGCCCAAAACCCAAGTGATTAATTCAACAAATTCATATGTGCGTGGCGGACGCGAATGCGCCCCAAATGCGAGTCACAGCCGCAGCGGCCGCCGCAGCCGCAGCCGCAGCCCACGCTCCACATAATGAGCAGCCCCCTTGCGCCTGCCCTACCCCAAAAAGGCAAGAGCGGCGGCAACAGGGTACGGTTCGAACCCATCAACGCAAACTGAGACAAACTGCGACGCGCAGCTAACCCGAAAATGTTGTCATCTCAGCTGAGGCGGGGTGGCGGAGCGACGAGGAGGCGGGGAAGGGCCCGAGGTCCGCGCAGGAAGGAAGGGCGGGAAGGTACTGGGGTCTTTGCAAGGATCTGCGCTGGCGTCCGTTACATTTAGTTGGTGGGTGGTTCAGATGCTCAGTTAGGTCTGGCCATAATAGTTCAATTTGCAATTTGGAATTAGTTCCATGTGCTAATTAGTACAGGTTCATATTATAGCTAATGAGCTAGTTCAATGAGCTACTGTGATTATTTTAGACTTTGATGTTTAGTTTCGTGAACTAGTTCAATTTCACTACAGTTCGTGAACTAGTTCATTTTGATGAGCTAGTTCAATCACTCCACATGATGCTCTCAGTGAGCAACTAGTTCAATGAACTAGTCAAATACCAGATTGATCACTCTTTCAACTCGCTCAGGGCGTACAATGAAAGAGTTCATTTTGAGTCTGAGTCGATCACGAATGACTCTATATAGCAGTAAGTAATCCTCCTCTATCTACTCTGATCAACGTTGAACTAACTCCGGTTCACTTGCACCATCCACGTTGGCCGGCGATGAGTCAGCTCTAATGTGAGCTGGTCAGTGAAAAATGAGACGGCGAGTCGCAGTCGCCGCGGCTACTTTCTAATTAAGCATGTTTAGTTAGCGGGTCGGCGGGGTGTGGCACCAGGCAGGGCCATGTCAGAAACAGACCCACAACGATGCTGGGTCTCTGTGTGTATGTGTGTGTGTGTGTGAACGAGAATGAGAACGGAAGTGCACACGCATGTCTAAAATATCTAAATCTGCGAGCGTGCTTATCTCTATGTGAGTGTGTATGCATGTGTGTGTGTGTGCTTGCCTCTATAAGTGTGAGCTGGTGTGTGTGTGTGTGTGAACCCTTTTTGTTTTGACATTTTCAGAAAATGATGTTGGCGCAAAAAAAAAAAAAAAGTTTCTAATGAAAACTCCCAAAAAAAAAAGACGAAAAAAAACAAAAACGAGAACCCACTAAACAATGAGACCAAAAACAAAACAGAAAAATAAAAGAGTTGAGGATACTACATATGTGAACATAAATACACATGTCTATATGTATGTGTGTATATTGCAAATGGATCCAAAAAACAGGGTTGACCCCAGCGAGAGATGGCGAAACCTTTACTCGAACTGCTCAAAGCTCATTACGCAGCATGATTTGGTGTAAACTGTACATAGACACACATACAGACACACATACAGACACACACACACACACGCATGTTGTGTTGGTGCTTTACAATATGAATATGCAAATAAAACGTTGCATACTTCGAGGCGCAAAAATAACAAAACTCGTGCTCTCCACTTTGCTTTCTCACTGTTTGTTTGCCTAAGCAGCAGCTGTACATGGGGAGCACATCATTAGAGGCATCATTTATCCCCCTCTTAACACCCTCGGCCTACAGCTCCCCCCCACTCCTTGCATCCAAAGTAGAGAAACCCCTAACGACATTGCAATCACTTGCATTTTGCATCCCTTAATAGCGCAGCTGCCCTTGTCAAAGAAATAAGCGCATATAGAAGTGTACGTGTGTGTATGTGTGTGTATGTGTGTGTGTGTGTGTTTGCAGTGGCAACTTACATGCATAATTCCCGCACTCCCTCAGTCTCTATTTCTCTCTCCCTCTCTCTCTGTCTTTCTCTCTTCCTATCTTAACCCTTTGCTCTAAGCTTGCTTTGCTCCCTCCTCTCATCACACGACTTCTTTCCTCTTGCCAACTTACGTGCTTACCCCTCGCCGTCCACCTTTCCCACTCTCCTCCTCACACACTCTATGCTCCTCTCTATTTAACGTAGTTCAAGTGCAGCACCGTCCCCCTCCTCTCCCCTCAATCTCAGTTCTGCGAAAAAAACGAGAATTTGACACATGCACAAGTACAAAATAAAAAACAAAATGAAAAGGAATAATAAAAAAACAGGTCAGAACAAAAGCGTCTCTGCAACTTCATCTCCTTGCTCAGCTCCTGCTGCCGTCCCCTGCTCCATCTTCAGTGCTCCTTCATCACTTCATTTCACTTTTACAACATGCACGCACATCCTCGATTCCAGTTTCTTCTTCTACGTTTTTTTTCTATTCAGCAGCCGCCCCCATTCTCCCTCCAGCTGCCTCTGCCTGCACGCGCTCCCCCACCTGCTCGGGCTTGTTTGTTGTTTCTGCGTCTCGGCTGCTTATTTCAATAGCCGTGCCACCTCAAACTTTCCATTTCGTTGCATTGACAAATATTTCTTTGTGCGCGCTTCCCCATGTCCCATTTCCCACCTCGCATTTTTCTTTTCCCCATTTCTATTTCGCCGACTCTTATGACTTATGGCTCAGCTTGTCAGCCAGCCGCCTCCTCCACGTGTGTGTGTGGGCCTTGGCATTCATTAGCCACATCTCCAGCTGTCTCCATTCGCCTCACACTAATTTCCTAAGCTTATGCGCTCTTCCTCTTCACTTTTAATTGATATTTTTAGCTCTTAGCTGCCAGACAGAACTTGGCATTATATTTAGAGAAAGCTCAGGTAATGCCCAGAACACCCTACGTTCCTTTCGATTTGAAGATCTTACTTACTCAATTTGACAAGATTAGCTCATTCCTTCCTCTCCTACAATTTGAAGAACAAGTTCACGAAACAATTGCTCATATTCTTAATAGCTTAGTGCAATTAGACGATTGAACTAGTTCACCACTGATCTCTTCTTCTCGTTCAATTTAAAGAACCAGCTCACTATGCTGTATGTGTTTGTTGTTTTCCTGATCTATTTGAAGAACTCTTTACATTTCATAATAGAGTTCAAAAGAAAAACTAGTTCACTGAACTATATGTATATTTACCAAACTAATTCAAGTGTTTAACAAAGAGAGAGAGAGAGAGATAGAGAGTAGAGAGAGAGAGAGAGAGAGAGAGAGAGAGAGAGAGAGAGATAGAGAGTAGAGAGAGAGAGAGAAAGAGATAGAGAGAGTTGCAAAATTGCAATTCAAATGTAGCTTAGGAAATGGGCAGAATCGAGGCCTAGACTGGACGGAGATATATAGAGGAGGTAAGGGCTTGAAGGGCCAACGGGAGTACAAGAGAATGGATGGATGAATGGAGAAGTGAGGCGGGGGTGGTTGGGTAGAGTAAGGGCAGCCAGCCTGGTGCATATTAGTTCTGTGTCTAATCTCGATGGGGCGACTGGATGGCTGAGTGCGAGTCGAGTCTATGTTTAGTTACATGCCACGTACATACGCACGCGGAAAAATGGGGTTAAATTGCACAGAAATCTCTCTGGCACAAAATGTGGCAAACAGCCCCGCAGGCAGATGGCACAGAGCACACCGACACACCGACACACCAACACACCAACACACGGGCACACACACAAAGACAACAGACGCTTTGCTTTGTTTCGACGCACTTAACACGGCGTTGGCGACATGCACTTGAGCTTGCACAAAAGCCCACTCATACACAGAGAGAGAGAGTTTGGGGCAGAGGAGTGGGGTGTGGGGGTGTGGAGGAGTGGGGGAATCACAAGTTAGATGCACTAGACAGACACGAGACAAAACGCAGCCAGACGCTTGTCTAGCCCCTCAGCCAAGGCGCAACCCCTTTTTTTCAAGTCGACCACCCACTGGTGCAGCATGCTTCATGCCACATGGCACATGCTACATGCCACATGCCACATGCCACATGCGCCGCATGCATTAGAATGTCGACGATGACGATGACGACGATGCGGCTGTCGCCTCTTGTCATGTTGACATAGAATCATTGCCGCTTGCCCCCAGATTTAGTTGCAAGCAACCCCCAACTGGGTGGCAGGTGCAAAAAAGTGACGACGAGAGACTCGCTTGCACATCTCCCTCCCCATTCCCATTCCCCCTTGCATCGCCCCAACTGACTCGCCTGGCCTCGCCAAAATGAAAGTGAAACATGGTGGTGGCTGGCACATGAATCCAAGCAGAGACCCTGCTTGAGTGCACTTTTTCCACTATTCAAAAGTTTAAGTGGTTGGTGGTGCGTCGGTGGTGCAATCGTTGCTCGAGTTGCCTGCATCCGTTTAACAGGGGTTGCAAATCCCGCTGCAGACAGTGCCAATGCCAATGTCGACTGCAGCGTGGAAGGTGCAAAGATGACTCCAAGCTACAGCGAAGCCTACAGATGCTGCGGCTGCAGCTGCAGCTCCAGCTGAAGTGGCAGCTCGATGCGGCTGGGGCAAGCACTTGAGCAGTGCCACCCCGAGACGGCTTCTTGGCCGGGCGCGAAAAGTGAAAGCAGCTCCAGAAAAGGGAAATGCGAACAGGAATTGCGGGACGTGAATGCGGCTAGGTTCGGATCGGGAAAAGCAATCAAATTGCGAAGCGAAAGTTCGGGAACGAGGGAAGACCATGAGCAGAAACAGTAGAAGGGCTAGCAAGAAGGTAATTTTAGTAGAATCCTCTCTTAACCTTAACGTGATTTCAAGGAAATTAATGAGAAACCGAGAAACCTTCACAGAGGGATATAGGAGAAGGAAGAGCATTCGAAATGAAAGGGGCAACGAGGATTCGGAAACGAGACCACAAAGCGAGAACTTATCCCATGAAATAGAACCCGGTCTGTGTTTAGCTAGGGAATCGGACTAGGAATAGTAAAATACATAACTGGAAACAAGAAATCAGAATGAAGGTATAGTCTAACCAATTTGGCACCTCGAGAAAGAGAAATGCCAATGCGAGTACAGATTCAAAAAATATACGGAAGGAATGGGTGTAGATTGAATGCTTAGGCTGGTTTATTTCTTGATTGGGGTTGGGGGCTTAGGCTTGGGGCAGTCAACGCGGCATCGTTACCATAAAAACCAATGAAATTTCGCTTAGGCGCGCTGCGTGCTGCGCTTTACGAGCCGTCCCCCAGGGTCCAGAACAACTCGACGGCTTCGGCATCAGCTTCACCTCTTGTAAAAACCTGCACAATGAAAGCGAAACGCACTAATGTCCTTAACGGCCGAACGCGCATTGCCGTATGCCGAAGCATCGGACGTCTCTGCAAATAAAAAGGAAGTTACCAATGCTCTAGCTGCAGATGGGGCAGACTTACAGATGCCCTTTGCTCTGCAACCCATCTATGCCAGCTCTAATCTATGTGTCCTATCCTATAGTATAGTCGTTGTCATTCTGACACAAGTTTAAGTTCAACTAAATACACAATCTAGATCTTGGTTTGAGTCAATTCGATACTCCCATATCAAAACAATCAAGAGAGACTTTCTCGCCTTCACCCCTTTGGGACGTCTCCTATGTGCCCAATGCTATAAGGCAGGAGAAAGTATAGATGCAGGAATTGGACCTGGAGAGATATACTCGATTGGTATACCTCATATTTGGAATAAAGATATAGAAATACATGAATAGACTTCACTTCTGTTGGAGTTAATATTAGCCAAAGCAGCTCAACTTGACTGGACTTGGCTATGTTCTCGTACCAGTTCTCTCAGTAGCGGCAGGGTATGTGGAAATATAAAAACTTTGCTGTCGTTTGGCCACACACACACACACACACACACGCACACTTATACGCACACGCAGAGAAAACAGTTCGCGGGCCTCATGTGCGCGGCGACAGAAGTTTTTATTCCTTTGTTTAGAATAAATATAAATGGGCACGTGTTTTGGGCGATGGCCTCGGCTCGGTCTCTCGGTCTCTCGGTTTTTAGTGGTTGCGCAGCAGAGCAATTGGGCTGGTGGCATGTGGCCAGTAGCGTGGGGCATGTCGCAAGTAGCATGTAGAATGTAGCATGTAGCATGTAGCATGTAGCATGCAGCATGATGCTGGGGTTGTTGGCGCAGTTAAATTTTAATGTGGCCATATCGATATATGCGTGCATGAATTTGCCGCCAGCCAAATATCGCGTATGAAATAACATTTCAAACAGCGTGCTACGTGCTAAACACATCGCTGCCTCTGCCTCTGCCTCTGCCGCTGCCTCTGTCTATGCCTCTGCCTCAGTTGACATCGTGAGAGGCGCGCGATAGAGCGTGAGTGAATGCTGAAGAGTTAGAAAGCTAGCTTCGTTCCGAAGCAGTTCAATTGAACCAGTCCGTAGCATTAGCTACTGAGCTAGTTCAATGCGATCAACACACGACTCTCTCTCTCTCTCTCCTTACCTCTCTGTAAATTCAAACTGAAATCGAACTTTATGAAATTATCAACTTGAACTAGCTTATTGAATTCATCTAGTTCAGCAAGCTGAACTAGCTCAACTAATGGAACTATAAATATAGCTGCAAAGCTTAAAGTCGGTTTAATTCCATCTAGAGTCACACACACACACACACACACACATGCACGCGCGCCCTACTGTGTGTGTGCATTTGCCAATGAATATCTTATGAGCTTTGAAGCTCACGCAACTCTGAACATCTCTTTTTACTTTGCATAAGTTTGCCATGGCTCAAATTCTAATCAATATGCCACGCCTACCTCTCCTCCACATCCCTCTTTCGCTCTGCCGCTGGTAAATAAGAAAATACAGAAGGAAATTGAACTTTGGCTGACTTAACTTAACATTTAATACGACTCTAATGGAATTCGTTAGCTCACATTGAATTCATTTAACGATATACATACATATATACACATTTGATTTTTCCTCGAAAGTTAATGCTATATATATTCCTGAAGAATTTTTTGTTTCTTAAATGAGATAATCTTTGTGTACACACAAAATCAGATTACCAAATTGCGTGAGATATTCCCGATTGAACTTGGGCTATCCTGATAATACATTTTTAGTCACCGTTCTTTAGGAGTCTATTTTATTTTAACGGAGAACATGGCAAGTGTTTAACATAGTAAATACCGGTAGACTAGTAGATGTCATATGCAGAAGATTCAGAAAGTTTTATGGAGATAGTCCATCTGCAAGAAAAGTTGGTACACCACTGTGTTCCGGCTACAATGGACTTTTACGATTTTTACATATACTACATACATACATACAAGTAGGGTATACAAAAATATATAAGACAAATTTCAAGTCCTTAGTTCTTGATATTCTAAAAAATCACTGCATTCAGACAGCAGGATCGAGACCATCTGATAAGCCTGACTTATCATGTATTTTCTAAGTGGATTCAATCCTTCTGGACTAATTAAATAAACTTGTAAACCGCTGAAGCATATGAAAAAGTATAAATAGCGGCCTATAAGTATGGGGAGAGCGCTTTGCTATCGACTCAATATAGCTGAATATACACACACATCAATGCTATATGAAGTTCATTTATCGGTCACTTGGCTGTATTATTGGCTAGAAGCTCTACTGGTTTGAAGCTAGAAAACAAGGTTCGTAAAGCTTAAAGCGCAAAGCTAAAAAGCTACGCCAAGGTCGCATCTTAAGCTTTCATTAAGCTCAGCACAAACTTTAGCAAGGACAAGGCTCTTTGAGATATAACTCGACTAGGATTTACCGCAACTCACAACAAATTTCTCTATAAGCTTGTACGAACTTTAACTTAAAAGAACTTGAACTTTATGTTTTTACCCTCAGCAAACTTAAATAAGTTACCTTATTTATTATACAAAAATTAAATGTTATACATAAATGATAAAATGTCTGAAAATATTTAAAAATCAAACACGATTCGTTTTTAATTTTTTTAGAAAAATTTAATTTATTGAAATATTGTTTTTTTTTTTTTTTTTGCTGCCAATGGCTACATATAGACGTCTCTTGATGATTATATAAGTTGTTATTGTTATAGTTGTTGTTGCAAGTACAGTGAAGCTTGCCAATGCGTGGCCATACACATATACATACATATGTACATATGTGTGTAAGTATGTGTATGTGTGTGTGTGTGTGTGTGTGTGTGTGTCTGTCTGAGTGAGTAGTCAATCTATGCATATGAAAATGAGAGAACAGTCCAGCATATGCATTTTGTCTGTGTGTGTGTGTGTCATCTGTGTATGTGTGTGTGTGTGTGTGTGTGCTCGTGTAATACATTCATATATAGCTAAGAACATGTCGCTCATATTGCATTGTTTGTTGAATTAACTTCATTTCAAACTCTATATTTTTTTTTTGATTTTCCAGACATACATATATATATATATACATACATATATATATATATATATATATATATATATATATGTCACCAAGCTATTATCGAGTCTGGTTATAGCTATCATATACATATATATTAATAATAATTCAAAATGTTTACAAAAAAATTGGATTCTCGACATTTCGAAATTCTTTTTTACCCATTTCTTTTTTATTAAAAATTATACATATATATATCATTATTGATTCAAATATATATATATATATATATATATATATATATATATTATGTTATTATTATTTATCTTAGTTTGTTTTTCATTTGTTTTTTTTTTCCTTTTTTTTTTTTAGTGCAAATTCACATAAATTCAGTCGTGATTAAAATGGTTTTTCCTTTTCCTATTTTTCATGTTTTTTGCTAGTTAAATAAAGCTCTAGGTTTTTAATGGGGACTGCATTTCGATCTGGTATATACATATAATATATATATAGATATATATATATGTAAATGCAGCTCGAACTGAGTTTTAAAGAAAGTTAAACATATCGAATGCTCAACTATATATATATATATATATATATAGTCAAATGTACAATTTGAAAGGAATTTAGAACATTGCAGTCGGGCATAAACAACTGCTCAATACTCGTTCAAATTACAAAAACAAAAAAAAAAAGAACAGAATATCAATTTGCCGTGTCTTCAAGGCATATATACAAATATGTATTTATACACATACATACATATATCAACTACTCTCTCTATTGAAAACTTGTGCTGGGCTTCTTTAATAAAGTTGCCCATTTCAGGGACTTCACTGATTACAGATAAGGTTTACACGAGTATATATGTATATATATAAATTTCTAATTTCAATAGATTGTTTATACTGAACAGAATATAGTGTAATCGAAAAATATCGCACCTGAATTATACAAAAATTTAGCTGAATGCCTATTGGAAACATAATCTTGCTGCCTTGAGGCCTAAAGTTTGAAAAATATCTATCTCTCTCGCTCTCTCTCTATATATATAGATATACTCGTGTCTACAGCTTGATGTGTAAGACTCGCAAGTGACAAGTCAGCGAAGAACCCTTTGATGGAGAGCTTTAAGCTATTCAGTTGCAACTTCTATTGTACTTCCACATATCTGGAGTGTATCAATGGGCTCCTGTTACTAATCCCACAATATATTTCACAGGTTTTCTGTAGCATGAACGGGCAATGAGCAGTCGACTACAATGTTCGTACAACATAGTTTTGATTTGAAATTAATTTTGAGTTTGAAAATACAAAATTTCCTAATGATGATGATGACGCACTGGTATATATATATATACATACATGTATACATACATATAGATATATATATATGGTGTGTATAGTCCTCTATTGCATATATATACATACATAACATTGCATTTTGAGAATTTGGTGTTCATGTTCAAGTGTTTCCATCCATCAGCTAGCTATGTGGTTCACTAGTTTCTAGTTTCTTTGGATCCTGTCGTATCGGATCCACAAATATATATATATATACATACATATATATATTATATAGATATTGTTGTTCACTTATGCATTAAATTTAAGCAAATGTTGGCGGTGATTTTTCTGTTATTTGTGCTTAGCTTCAACTTTGTTTTAGTTTTCGATTCCAGGTTTTAAGCGTATTTTAGGCACTCTTCAAATGCGGAAGGCAAAAGGGAAGCCAAAAGTAAAGTCATCCATGTGTGTGTTAGTGTCGGTGTGTGTTAGTGTGTGAATTTCCATTGCAGAGGGCTTGATGTGTGTGCATCAACTCGAGCGTGAACCGGGGTGACCGGGGTGTTCCATCAATTTGCTTCTAAAAATTGCTTCGACTACTTCATTCACAAACCAAAATTCACAATAAAAAGAAGTTCAATTAAAATTACAAAATAAAATAAAATAATAATAATAAAGCAGTCAGAAAGAATTTTGAAAAATTTTGTAAAAATGAAAATGACTTACATAAGAGTCAAGTAACGGCTGATTGATTGATTGATGTGAATGGCTGATTAAAAAACTGAAGGATCTGCTGAGTAATGATTGAACTGATAAGTTGCTCGATTGATGGCAGCTTGATTGAATGCTTATTAGCTTCTTATCTCTTCAACTGATGGCGACAAAGAGAATTTGCACTTTTTTTTGGCTGCTCGATTGACGATAGTGATTGAACTGCATTTAGATGTGAACATCCAACTGCTCTCAAATTGGATTTAGAATTGAATGATGTATTGAAGTTAATGATCGATTGATTGACTGCATGACTTTTGACTTTATTTCTCCGATTGCCGCCAAAAGGGATCTCGCTAAATTATTTTGTTGTTGTCTCTTTCATAACAATTGTGTTTTCCTTTGTTTTAGTTGTAGTACATATTTGTTGTTAATGCTGCTGCTACTGCTGTTATTGTTGTTGTTCATGATGTTTGTGGCTTGTCTTTGTTGTATAATTAGGCTTTGTGTGTTTGCTGATGGGAGTTACATTTTGTTAGATTTTGGATGGTATGCGCACTCTATGCTATGCTCTATAAGCAGTTTAAATTCCAAGACTGCAATTAAACAGAGAGAGAAAGAAAACAAAAGCATGTGGGAGAGAGAGAGAGAGAGAGAGAGAAAGGAAGAAAGAGAGAGAAAAAGAAGTTGACATCAATTATTTGGTAGCCAAACAATAAATTGGATGTAATAAAATAATCCTTATTTATATAGTTATATATAAGTAAAATTCCCTTGCTCTATATAATTGCATAGTCATATTAGAATAGCTCTATACACGAATAATGCGTACATAAATGCATTGCCTTAGCGATTGGTCATTGTAAATCAATATGCTTCAGTTTATAAATATATCATCTATCTCTATATATATAATATATTCAGAATAATATCTATGTGTATGTGTGTGTGAATAAGTGTGTGTTACTGTTTCTGTATTGAGTTGCAAGTTGAAGTTAAATTTACTAATTGATGAACCAGTTCAATCTGCTGAAACAGTTCTGTGTAGCTAGTACCTCTTGTTCAGTATAGAGTATCATCATTCGTTCATGGACGACTGATTTATTGGTTCACTGATTACTAAACTAGTTTGGTGGCTGTTCTTCATTAGGCGTTCAATCGAACACATTGTGAATATGAATACTTGCATATATGTATGTAGTGTAATGTATAGACAAGGCAAAGCTCAATTTACAGACATACACACACACATACACGACATTTACATACATCCACCCACAGCAAGCAGAGTTAGTTTTGATGAGAGAATTACAATATAGAATCGGTGGGGCTGCTGTTGATGTATGCCAAACTAATCAGCCAATCAGCTATTTAGTTAATCAGTTGCTCAATTGCTTTTGATTCATATCAAGCTTTTCGCCGTTCAAATATCTAGGGGTAATCCATTGCGAATAGATAGCAAGCATTATCAGCTAATCAGCTGTTAAATGGTTAATTAAGCAATGTCATAGCTAATGGCCTGATTGATCTACTCAGATATTGCTGTACGCATGAGTATGCAACTATAGTTTATCTGCCTATGTCCTAATTATCTCCTCGCTATTTGCTTTTGCGTTTGCTTACATTCGCGAACCCTTCTGCTGCAGAACCTTGGCGCGATCATTCAGCTCCAATTCCCGTCCTGCTGTCGAGCCGCATTCTTTGGAGACGACGCAAAGGAACTCATTATTTTCGAATGGCCCATAGTTTGAGCATTGTATGCCAACGCTTATCAGCTGCTCAAACCGCCAGCCATCCGAAAGCGTGGAGATCATCTAGAAACAGAGAGAGAGAGAGAGAGAGAGAGAGACGTAATACACCCGTCCAACGGTCGAAAGACAAGGATAGTACCTGTGTTAATTCCTGTTCGCGGCATTGCAGCACACGATAGACGCGCTTCTTATCCGCATGTGGTCGCTGCGATTGAAGAAACACAATATTATTAAGGTGAATTTGAGTTGAAGCGAGAGAAGGATAGACAGACAGGCACTCACCTGATCTCTATGGCTGATGCACTCCTTCAGCAGTGCAATCAGCTGCGTCACGTTGTAGAACTCAGCCTCTTCCAGCACACCCTCCTCCGAGACGCCGTCCAGAACGAGTTTGCCATGGCGTAAATAATTGAGCACAGGCGCAAAATACTTTGGATCTCTGTCTATCAAATATGCGCCGGTTTCATCCTGCAAAGAAAAGTTCGAAACCAATTAGTGAAAGTGTAGTATGGGGTATCTGCTAGTCAAGCAGACTTTGCTCGTATTTGTAGTTTTGTACTTGTTCTGCCATGAAATACTCAGACAACTCATATAGCAATACGTTCACATACAGTAATGGCCTCTCGCTATGCATTGTAGTCATTTATTATGGTAAATGATTTACACAAGAGCTGCCAGACAGACAGACAGACAGACAGACAGACAGACAACGAGACAGCCAGTTAGTCTGCCTGTTTGTGAGCTATGCGATTTTTGATTTCGTATACCCATTACATGTGTGTTTGCATATGGGGTATATTCTACGCTTACTAATATACATAAGGCTTACATAGGATCGACATACAAATAGTATAGCTATAAACCAACAAGTTTACTTCTCATTATAGATAAGTATCTCTATATTGATAAGTATCGATATAAATAATATTCTCCTTATGCTGACATTGAATTTATTTATGCGCTACAGACATCGAATTGAGTAAAAACTTTTGGCACAGGTCAACAGTGACTACAGGGTATCTGCTGGCCGCTCAGTTCGACTTGTTTACCTGCTTCTACACCAATTTAAGCAGCCACAATCAAACGAGTCAGAGAGCCCAAAACACAGTCATCAAACCGTTCATCTAGGTGCCAGCCCGACTGCCCGATTTGCCCGATTCACCCGATATAGACATATGCACATACATACATATATACGATATATGTAAGTACATGTGTATAGCATGTGGGTGCCTTAATTGGCGAGCACTGAGCTTTGGGCTGCCTTGGCATGAGTTTTGGGGTGAGGGCGGAAGCGAAGGCGGCGGATAGGGACAAGAATTTAATCAATAACAAAAGCGAGCGAATAAAAACAATCAAACAAAAATAAACAAACGAGCAAACTTTTTTATTGAAAACTATAAGCAAAAGCACCGACAGAGACTGCGACGTAGGCAGAGGCAGAGGCAGAGGCAGAATCAAAGGCAGAAGCAAAGACAGATTTAGAAGTAGAAAGAAAGCCTAAGGCAGAGGCAGAAGCAAAGGCAAATGCAAAGGCAACGGTAAAACAGGAGCAGATGATGACATAAAAATAAATTCAAAGGTAGAGACAGATTTTGTGATTTAAACAGAGCCATGGGCAGAGGCACGAACAGCACTGTAAATATTAAGCACAAAAGCAGCGACGCCAGCAGCGACGCAAGCAGTGACGCAAGCAGCGGCAGTGAAAACATTTGGGCATTAATAATAAGTAAACGGTTCGAATCACTTTTGTTTATCAAATTGGGAAAATCGTAAATATCATTCATACATATATACATACATACTATTTTAGAGTTATTTATATATGTATATACATTGCACATATATATTCATATTCATACACATACACACATATGTATATTTATGATATGTGTATGATATTTATGTGGGCGATATTTGTAGAGCAAATCGCTAAATACGCACTCGCCACGCCCCCCGCCAAGCCAAGGACTCGGACAACAACAGCAACAAATAGAAAGAAAAAAAAAAGCAGAAAGGAAAACAAAAAACTGGTTGCGAATACAACAGCAACATGCACACACACACATATGCATGCATGTGTAGCTAAGGCGTTTACATGAGTGCATGTGTGCGTGTGTGTGTGTGTGTGTGTGTGTGTCAGAAAGCTCAGCCAATGCAAGTGCAGCCTTGTAAAATACGAATGCAAACACGAATACGAAATTTAGAGCTAGAGATAGCACATCGGGTTCGGGTAGGACATCGTGAGCTAATCAAATACATACATATCATTTGTTTCAATCGTACAATTACATATACCACATACATACATACATATATCGTATCTATTTAAACACAAAACACGTGCATACTTGAATCAATAAGCTTATGCATAAGCGTATATAACGATCATTATCGTACAACTATTCTATATGCGCTTCAAATCGGCAAAGAAAATAATAAATTTGTTTTGTTTATTTGCTTGGCAAATAGAAAATTCGTATCTTATCTCTACTGATTTAGCACTAATCTTCAAATGCAAATTTCTATTTGATTACGCATTTTTGCAACTATTGAACTATTCGTGTCACGGCACGCTACCAGCTCAACTGTGCAACCCACTAAAATTGGACGACGCCGACTGCGGTTCGGCATGGCCCTGGCTGCTGCTTTAGCTGCCGCCACTGCTTCTGTTGCTATTGTTGTTGTTGTTGTTCTTGTTGGAACTGTAATTGTTTGCAGAATAAACTGCATGTTGAGCCTGCTGTTGGTGTGCGTGGGTGTGTGGATGTCTGTGTGTGTGTGTGTGTTTGAATATGTATGTATGTACATACATATGTGAGCACACATACATACATACATGTGTTTGGCTTAAAATTTTTGGACAATTATAATATAGCTGGCAGCTATGAGCGCAATGGCCGCTATAAATGCAATGCACACACACACACACACACGCATATTTAGGTGTATGGATTATGTGTGCGTGTAAATACACCGAAAGTTCGATAACACAGCCTTGACCACTTTCTCAAAATTCTATGCAAAGAATAAAATAATAAAAGTAAATAATAATTAATGTGAGCAACAAAAAAATATGAGTTATGATAAATACCATTGTTACATGTCTTATTTTGCAAAACAAAATGGGCATACAGTACAGAGTTTTAACTTCATTCATGATTTTCTATATGCCCGTGTAATTGTGTGCGTGTGTGCATGTCAGTGTGCTTGTGTGTGCGAACTCACCCGATCTGATATTAAATCGCAGTCCTCTTGTATAAGACGCGACAGAAAGGAATTGGGGTCACGGGAGAGCGTTGTTTTGGTGGTTAGAAAATAGGTGCCACCCACATTTAGTTTGACCCATTGGTCTGTGCCTTGTTTCTTTAGCACATTTGGGCTCTTCCGTGAGTTAATAAACACTGTGCTCATGTTGTTGACGTTGTTGTTGGCGTAACTGTTGATGTTGGTGCGTCCGCAGCTGTTGTTGCTGTTGTTGGTATTGCGCTGCTTTAGCGAAGATGAGTATGAAATGCGCTCCCGTTATTTATCGCTGTTATGTTGAGTCGGATGTCAATAACTGCTATTGCATTGTAGCCCAGCAATATCCAGTTAGCACACAAACAACAAATACGTACATCTGCATCCACACACATACATCTATGCATATATCCACATACACACGTGGTTGCGCTCCTTCCGTTAACCGTCAGTTCAGACCAGAGCAATTATTATTGTCGTTGTCGTCGTCGTCGCCTCCGTCGTCCAAATTGTCACCTTATTTGAAGTTTCTGTCTTTCCCCTGCGTTACGCAGCGTTGCCTTGAAATTATCTTTTTGTTTCTCTATCTCTCTCTCTTTTTAGCACAAGCTCTTTCTTACTGTGTGTGCTTGCTTGCTTGCTTGCGCGCGTATGTGTGAGTGTAAATGTGTGTGTGGCCTGTCCAGTTTCAACTCATGCTTTTTGCTTTTGGCCAGCGTCTTTGTTTGATTGTTGAAATTTGTCTCCTTATTTTCGCTACACTATTCTACAGTTTTCTGCTACGCGCCACGTTTTCGCCTATATAGCCACGTTTTAGTTTGTGCAACTCATTTATGTCACCGTTCCATTTGCATTTGATGATGGCAAATTACTTTTCAATGAGCATTAAAAACAAAACACTGCGAACTACCGATTGATTGTGGCGGCTATGACGATAGCCTATCGATATATACATATTTGTATATAAACTGTGCAACTCTGCAATAAGTGTTCAGCAACGTTTTTCATGCAGCTCATTTGTATGTCAGAGATACAAAAGCTGAATGCTATGAAACCAGTAGGGGAACGAATGAAGTGGAAATGCAAATATGTATATACCGATAATAAAAAAATATGTATTAAAAAAAAATAAAAAAATAAAAAATAAATCAAATTTAATTGTTTAAACGATATGATACCATATATGTATATATTTGGAAACTTTTCATTATTTATTTATATATCGATAGCTATGCGAACAGCGAGAGTGACCGAAAGCAGTGTGCTACAAAACAAGCCACTATTTTGAAGGTTGCCTTAAAATAAGGCGCCATTTAACGATACAAGTTTATCTGCACTTTTATAAAGATTTGCTAAGCGATTTGCGCAGACGCGTTTAGTTAAGCAACACCTGCTGAGCGCTGCAGACGTGCAAAATGAAAGTGGAACTCACAGTAATATATATATTTCTATTGGCATTCGCCGCTTCTACGCCCATGTTATACAAACGCAATCCAGATGAGAAATACGAACCGGGTAAAGTTGTCTGAAATTATTGAAGAATTTTTAACTTACATTTGGTGATTACAACACAGATCTAGTTGCCATTTCCTCCACTGTTATACCGTTGACCGTGCTGGAAGTCAGCTATGGCCTGGGCGGCAAGCCGAGTGACGAATATAAGGCCGCCTACCTACGCAAGTTGCGTAAACAGGTGCAACAGAAGGTAGCGGCTCAAGCCAGCGGCAATTCGACAGCGCTTCGCGCTCTGAGCGAAGTCTCCGAGCTGCCGCCTGCGCCCAGCGATGCAGACGCTCTGATTACACGTGAGTCGAAGTCAGATCAAGTCCAAGCAGCCTACGGCTGACTCTAGAGCATCCACTAATCCCAACTCTCACTTGCAGTCAAATCCAAGCAACAAGAGAAGGCCAAAGTCAAGGCTGTCTAGAAAGCAACCCAGCAGAACAGTCAGCCAGACCTTCAGCCAGACAGCCAGACAGCCAGCTCGACCAGTCATTGCTTTTGCGTTGGCGTTTGCTATGATATCATTGCCATAGTACATTTGTTTCTCTCTTTTTTTTTGAGCTAGTTAATAAATTTTGCGATTCGAAGTGGCTTTTGCCATATTTGGACGCGATGATGCCGAACAAAATGTTGTTTACAGTCACCATTGTGGACAATCTCCTCCAGCTCCATGGCCCAGACATCTTTAATCTTGCCAAACCGGAAGGAAATCGAAGTGAGCCAAAAAAAATATTATGTAATGTGTAATGCAATTTGAAGAGAGCTTCCAATCTGCAGCTGATGCTCTGTGATTTAGACAGAGAAACAGAGACAGATAGAAATAGAGATAGATAAATTATATGAGCCTTAAATACACCCGATTTTCCCATTCCCTGCATGCAGTATGTTGGGCAATAATATTATGAGAGCAGGAACTCGTGTGATTCAATGTTAACTCGTTTTCCAAATTAGATTTCGATTCTGATATCCTGTGCCATGGCAGACAGATGGGCAGGTTATTGGTGGGGGGGAGAGCTGGGTCACTGACAGAATTATGATTAAATCAGACGAGAAATGACGAGCAGGGATAAAAGGACAATAAACGAACAAGTAAATAACAAGCAAAAAGATGAAGCTGAAAATATATAAATGACAGAGCCAAAGTGAGAAAGATGTCCCGAACAAAAGCGACCAAACATTTCATATAGTCCCACCACCCCCTCTCTTTCTCTCACTCTTTCTTTCTTTCTTTCTCTGTGTTTCGGACAAATGGCATTTCATAAAAAATGAGGAGCAAAAGGTTTTTCGTTCTGGTCAACAGCAAGATATATTAATAGCTAGTTATCATTAGCACACGCTATTGCCTCCCACTCCCCCTTTCGCTCTTCCCCTCTGACGCTCTTTCAATAAGTTTGATAAATTGCACAACTGGGCTGCCCATTGAATTGAATTGAATGAAGTGAAAAACTTCCAAAGCTGTTTATTGTAATTGAAGTGCAGCCAGCTTAACAAGTGCCATAAATACGAGCGAATCAAGACAATTCAACTGAACTTACGCCCAGCGTTATACAACACTGGCTTGTTATTCCAGCCCCACTGAGTGCAAGCGCAGTCTACTTAAACGAAGTGCAACGGAGTTTCCACTCAAGTGTTGCCAGATGTCAAATTGGACTGTTGCCCTCGAGCACAGCCGACTGCCCAATACTCGCCCTTCTGTGGCCTATCTATTTTATGTTCTATCCTACATTTGGCTACATGTATTCCCTATTTCTATCTCTCACTCCCTTTTTAGCATCGTCCATCTTCATCTTGCTCTTCCAATCGTCCATCATCATCTTTCGCTCCCTTCCTCAACCAATATGCCCGCTTTTGCGCTCCATGAACCAGTATACAAGTAGATGTAGCTAAATAAACACAAATTCAAATTGCAAATTGAAGATGCAGAGACGAGTAGCTCGACAAATCGAATAGCACAAATTGTGCTGTATATGTGTGTGTGTGTGTGTGTGTGTGTGTAAGTGTGTGTGTGTGTGTTCAGTTTAACTTCGCATCAAGCTAAACACTCAAAGTGAAAGTAGAGGCTGGCGCATATCGGCAAAGCCAAAAAGCCGACAACTGCGTGCTGAGCAAACATTAGTCAAGCAGAAGGACTTCGACATGGACTCACACAGGGACATTCAAGCTGGGTAAGGTCCTTACACACACACACACACACACACACACACACACACGAATGCATGGTACCTGTCTGGTCGACGCTTTTAGCTGTCAGTTTGCCATTTGCCTCGCTGCTTGTTTATTTGCTCAAATACCCTACAGCGGGGTATTATAGACTAGTCAGGCACTATGTCGAGATCTTTTCTCTTACTTCCACATTCCTTCTTCTCTTACCTCCTGTCACTCTCTCATCTCTTCGTCTATTCCATCTACTGTCTTCTTTTTGCTTTTCCATCTACTTTCCTCTTGTATCTCATTTCTCGCCTCTTTTTTCCCCCTGCATTCGTCGGTATTTTCTCTCATCTCTCTGCTCCTTCATCTTTTCATTTAGTCTTTCTCTCTCTCTCTCTCTCATCTCTTACGCCTCTCTTCCCCGCCGTTCACGAATCTTTCCCTTCTCCTGCTTTCCATTTGAAGGGTATTCGCACGTTCACGTTTTCCGTTCAATTTATATCTCAGTTTTTCATTGTTGTCGTGTGCTGTGTTGTTTGAGTTGTTAGCGAGCTTAGCATTCCACACAGCCACATTCTCGCCTGCTCCCCCCCTTCCGCCACACCCACTCCCATCCTCACTATCTCCCGCCTCCTCCTCGCTCGCTCTCTTTCTCCATGCCGTTTCTTATTGAAATCGGTGTCCTGTCAATGTAGTTGTCACACGCAAGCTGCCTGCCTGCCTGCCTGCCTGATGCTTTGTTGTCGATTCCCGCAAGTGCTAGCCTGTGAAGTCAAGCAAACTCACGCAACCACACACACGCACACACACGCGCACACACACACACACACACACACACAGATGACATATGCTTTGCGTGCCTAAGGGTATGCAGCATTTCATGTTTTGCGGGAAAAGTCGAAACAATTGATGCTGGGTGAAAAACTGAAACTAGAACTGCGAAGAGTGTTTGAATTTAATGAACTAGTTCACTAACTCAACTTAGTCAGACGGAGAAGTCATGAAGCAACAGCTGAATAACTCAAGGACACGCATACCACGGGAAAACCTGAGTGAGTCAAGGAAATCACTCAACTGAACCAGTTCAGTTGTTCATTTCACTGACAAGTTCAATTGAATGTGGCATGGAACTAGTTCTTTGTCACAATAACGAGGCTGAACGAAGTTCATGAACCAAGTGTTCAATGAAGTTCATAATTATGCACTCTGGACTTGGCACTGATCTAGCTCGAATCTGACATGGAACTAGTTCTCTGCGATAGCACATAATATGATTTGCTAGAGATTGACACGTGTTTAATATACGTGAATACGAGAATACGGGAACTTATCAAAATGAATCTCTCTCTTGCACTTAATTGACTGAGCCAATGCTCAGCGATTTGCTTTTAAGTTTGCTTTTGCCTCTACTTAAGCACATCCATTTATACCCTGCAAAGAGTTCCGCCTTGGGCCGGGGGCATATTGGGCTTTGAGAGCTGCGATCTGGCAATACCCGAAGATTTCCATTTTACAAGGGTATTAATTGTTGTCTAATATACCCAGTAAAGTTCCACAGCTATCATAGAGTTATCGATAACTTCTGGAACTATAATTTACATTGGGTCTATAAGAGCCTTCACACAGTAATCAGTAATCATCAATAACTGTGCATCATTGAGGAGTGATGACGTGAACATTGTACTAACTAAAGCCAAATCTATTTATACAGGGTATCTCTCTGGCCAGCCGCTGTTAACTTGTTTACCGCTTTCGCTGTCGACGCCTGCAGCAAGTGAAATGTGTTTGATCTGCGCATTATGCGTTTCCACGCTCAACACTTAACTTGAGCCCATCTCTCTCTCTCTCTCCCTCTCACACTCTCTCTCTATCTGTGTGTGTGTGTGTGTGAGTGGGTGTATGACTTGGTATCAGCGCTTCTTCATTTACTTTAGCCGCCGGCATTAAAAGCCAAACGAATTCATGTATTTCTGCCATTCGATTCGACTCTCTCCCTCTCTCTCTCTCTCTTTCTATCTCTCTGCCATTCGCACGCTCCCCACACTCGAATGCCTATTCTCTGTTATGATTTATGGTAACCCAATCGTATAGCAGCTTTGTTTGGCTTTGTTTTCCATGTGCGAAGGCATTTCCTGCGCCCTTTTCCCATTGTCCTCTGATAGCCGATGCGGCGTATACGTAATGCTCGAGCAACCGCCGTTGCCGTAATGATGGCTAGTGTAAATCGCGATTCATTAATTATCGGCAATTAAATCATTATCGCATTGGCAGACGGCGCTTAGCTCGACTCGAGTCGACCGATTCGCACCGGTTGAATAAACGTTATTTAATTGCTTTGCAATCGACATTTGGCTTTTTGGCCAGGTTAATTATGCAAATTTAATGCCAACGCAAAAAAAACACACACACACACACACAGAAAGTAGAAGAACCAGAAGATGGCGACGAGGAACAGAGGAAGAGAAGGAAGCAAAAAAGAAAACTATGCTCAGATTGCGTATCCTGCGGGCGCTGCCTTATTGACGCACGTCCTGCTCATTGAGCACAATTCGATGATGTGGAAAATTGCTTTAATCGACCACACACACAGACACATACATACATAGACATATAGACACTTGGGTATTCCGCCAGGCTCTTGAATTTTGAAATTTATGAAATATACATACATATAACCAACATATACAAGTATTCTGGGCAACGCCCAACAACAACAATTGTGTACTATATAACGATGATAAGAATGTCAATGAGTGATGATGTTGTTGATGAAAAATCATATTGATGATTAATGTATAGCTACTGTATAGGACATATGCAAGTGTGCTCTAATGAGAGAGATAAACGATAAATGAAATGGACAGTATAGACGATGTTGAGGCCAATGATAATGATGGAGATGGTACAATCAATAATGATAATGATAATGAGTATTACTGATGGAGATCTTTAGTTTTTTTAATGAGACTAAACTATGATGATATGGTATGTAGGTGCGCTTGACCACATGTGATTGTCAACAGCTTGAGTGTCCTTTCATTGCCTACCCAGGCAATCAAAACAAACACACACACACATACAGATACACGCACACAGAGTGCTTAATACATTAGATGGCACAAGGGAGCTTTCAATAGTTGTGGCTCGAACCGAAACTAATATTTGGAGAGGAGTAGGGCTAATCTCGCTTAATCTCACTCTCTAGCTGGGACAAGAAGACAGCATCTATCATGGGCACGTCAACAGTGAGGCCTAATCGCTTGTCCCTGCCGCCGCTCGATCAAATTTCGTGTAAAAGACCCCACTCGGGGGCCACGTTTATACAGGCAATTTATTAATTTACCAACTTGGCTGAGACAGAGCGAAAGCCGCAAAACCGTTTACATGCCGAGAACGCATGGAAACCACCTCACACGCACACACACAAACAGCCACGGCCACACAGACATACACACGCAGAGAGATACAGAGCCTGGCAACGAATCGGCGACAGCGGCTGGGATAGCGACCGAAAAAACCGAAGTCAAAGCCAAAAGCCTCAACAACCTCGACAATGACGACGACGTTGCACATGAGCGAAGAAGAAAACAAAGGCAAAGGCAAAGGCGAAGGCGAAGGCGAAGGAGAAGACGAAGGCGAAGACGAAGGTAGGGCTGTGCTAGTGTGCTAGTGTGCGTGTGCATAGTCTCTGTCTCTGCGCGCTGCTTGATTCCGCAAAGGATTCAATTAAAAAAGTTTCAAAGGCAAAATGCGCATAATCAAAACAAATCAACACGTGGTTTTCGCAGCCTTGCCAGCCAGCAAGCACGAATTGACGAATCGACGCTAAAACGATGCCGAAGCCGAGCCCGAAGCCGAAGCTCGCAACGGCCGAGCTCTGACCTCAACGGTTTACGCTGCTGACGCAGTCGTTGTTGTTTATTCTGACTTGCGCAGTTTGCGTGTTCTCTTTGTTTCTCTGCCTCTCTCTCTCTGTCACACTTACGCCTATCAATTGGCAATGGTTAGCCGCATCGGCAGCGTTGCCAGACTGCTACCAAACTAAACATACATAACATGTGCAATATTTAGCAATTCAAAGTGTAAACTAGCTGGCAGCGCTTGTAATTTGAACAGGGCGGCGGGTGGGGGACCGTAAAAGCCTGTAAGAGAAAGAGAGAGAGAGAGAGAGAGTGAAGGCGAGAGTTGGTAAAATGGGTTTGGCACGTGGAGAGAGACCTCGACGCACATATACGCAATATAGAGGGCGTTTTTTGCTTCTTCTTTTTTTTTTTTTTGTTTATGGTGCGGCTGTGTAAACGTAAGCCTGCGCGCTCCTTTGACATTGACGAACGAGAGAGTAGGGCAGCCGAGTGTAGGGCATGCGGCAGAGGACTACAGCGAGAGCGTAAGAGCGTGTGTGTGTGTGTGTGTGTGTAACGTTTTTGTAAATTTCGTAATCAGCATCCATTTTGCTCAGAGCCTGTCGCTGCGGCTGCGATTGCTGCTGCTGCTGATGCTGCTGCTGCTGCTGCTGCTGGTAGTTAAGGCTATGCTTGTGTCCCGGGTTGGCAGTGCCACTTCGTTGCTCGTCGCATTCAGTCCGCATTGGCAGCGTCGCATTTCGTCAGCGGTGGGGCTCACAAACGCGCGACGAGGTTAACGACAGCCCAGACATAGACCCAGACCCTAGACCCCATCTCTAAACGAAACCCCAACATTTCAAACCAAACGTTAACCGTTAAACGACTAGGCACGTAGCGTAGCTGGCGGTCGGACTGATCTAACCGAGGAGCATTTAATAATAAACACAAACAGTGAATGTAAGCGAACAAGCAAAAAAAAAAAAAAAAAAACAAATTAAAAAAAAAAACTAAAATCAAACCTAAAACTAAAAACATATACATATGTATGTATATCCATCTCTCGTCGTACATGGCCCAGCTAACAAATGACAATAAAGAAGTGAGCAAAAACAATGTAAAAAAAAAAAAAACAGTTAGCGCAAATCCAGGCCACAAAATTCAGCTCACTAAAATAAATACATATTAAAGTGTATGTGTGTGAGTGTGTATGTGTGTGTGCCTGAATGTGTGCGTCTATGTGTATGTGTGTATATGTGTGTGAGCGCCGCCGTCGGCGTCGACGTTGTGCGTGTCTTTGAATTTTTGGGTGTGGACTTGTTTCTTGTTTCATTTTCTGCTGTCGCTGTCGCTGTCGCTGCTGCTACTGCTGCCGATGCTGCTACTGCTGCTGCTGCTGCGGCTGCTGCTGCTGCTGTGTTTCTCTTTGCTCGCTACCTAACCGACCTCTGCTGTCGCCTGTGCCCCTCTCTCCTTGACTGTGCTGGCGCACACAGCCTAAAACTAATAACGCCAACAACCACAATAATAACAACAACAACAACAACAACAACAACAATGAGTGCACAGTGATCAAAAGTGCATGACAACTGCAGATGCATTAGCAGAATAGTATTCTTTTTTTTCTGTTTTTGTTTTTGTTTCTGTTGAACGAAATGATAACTATTTTGGCTCAGCAGTGAATGCCCGGAGCCACGCCTCCTTTGCCTTGCCCTTGCCCTTGTTTGATCAAGTGACGCCTGTAAGTAGGCAATCAAATCATCAAAAGTAAATACGAATAATTGAAACAGTGCTACGAATGTTTTTCTTGATTACTTTTTTTTCAAGTGTAGCTCAAAGTGTGCTCAAAAAGAAAACAAAAATAAATAACGGTAGATCAAAGTTCAATGCTAAGTAGATGCCGAACCGAGGCACGAGCCCCTCTTTTTGCAGCAGCAGCAATAGCAACCACGCCTCCATTATTATTACTGCTGACACACACACACACACACACATACACAAAGCAAATCAAATAGAAAAAGCACAAAATTCTATGTGTGATGGTTTATCAAATAAATTAATTGTGTGTGTGTGTGTGTGTGTGTGTGTGTAAAGTGAACAGCTACACAGCTGCTCCTTTAACATTCCATTTGTTGTTGTTGTTGTTGTTGTTGTTGCTGCTGCTGCGCATCATCAACGTCAAAAAGATAACACGCCCCAATTTTTCTTGGCTGCCAGAGTTTTTGTTTCTGTTTCTGTTTTTGTTTTTGTTTTTGTTTTCGTTTTGTTTGGCTGCTCCCCATTTTCTTGATTCTTCTTTTTTTTTGTGTCTTCCTTTGCGCTGCTGGCTTTTGACACGTCTAGCAGAGCGACGACAACAACAACAACAACAGCGGCAGCAGCTCAGCGCAAAACAAAAAAGCAACAAAGAAACTAATAAGCAGTAACAACAAAAAACGGAGTAACGGAACACAATAACGGTAACATCAACAATAAGCGAAATATTCGTAACAAGACGCACGTTGACAGCGGTCGACGCACTGTCGATTTACGACTAGCAGAAGAAGGTGAAGGACGGTGTGAGTGTGTGTGTGTGTGTGACAGAGAGGGTGACAGCGCGAGCGAGCGAAAGAGTGAGGGTGGGAAGAGCGAGGTAAATTGAAAGCAAAAGTTGGCCCACATCACAAGACCAGCAGAGCGCATGAAATAGGCAAACACATTACAACAACAGCCGCAAGAGCAGCAAACAAAATTGCACCGACCTTTGCCCACTGTCAGTGTGGGCACTGTGGGCGGGTGGGCGTGTGGGCGTGTGGCCATGTGGGCGTGGCAGTGTCTGCATCAACTAAATAGAAAACAAGTAAAGGAAAAAAAAAAAATTGGAAAAACTGTCGCGCAGCCAAAAGGCGCGCTGAGTCCTTATGTTTTTTCCCCCATATCACGTGTATGTGTGTGTGTGTGTGTGTTGAATGAGGGTCCATAGTAAAAGTCATAAAACTGCCAACGAAACAGCGCCAAGGGACAGTTGATGATGATAATGCCATTGCAACAGCAACAAATAGATAGATAGATAGATAGATAGATAGATAGACTAGCGAACGGGTATGCTCGACCTATGGCAAGACCTCGTTACATCAGTCTCCTTATAAATAACTGTATCAATGATAGAGTGGATACTCCAGTATTTCTATTTTTAAGAGAAAACTTTGACCCATTTTTGAATTCTAAAAAGAGTTAGCATTGATACAATGCTAATGACGAATGACAATGATAATGACTAACAACAATAGCTAATAAAGACGATAATAATAATGCTAATGACAATAAAATGGACTATGACTACGTCAATATGCCTAATTATGATGAGTAACGATGTTGAATAAGGATAATGATAATAATATTGACCAATAATGATGACAACGATGAACACTAATGATTATGACAATAATGATGATGACTAATGATAGTGACGATGATGAGCAATGCTGATGATAATGACTATGACTAGTTCCAATGATAACTAATGACAATGACTAATGGTCTTATTAATACTACAAATAGCTTGAATGATAATAATTATATTACGAATATACATAATGAGGATCCTGAGCTCTTGACGTCTCTGTGTCACAATTGACCGAGCTGGGGGAGTCTTCACTGTATCTAAATTCATTCCACGTCCGATTGAGCAGGACACTCAAACTATGTGAGGGCAAACGACAAATGGGCGAGAGCTGGGCGAGAGCTAGGAGAAGCTAGGAGGAGCTGGCTGGTAGCGGGCAGGTACGCCGTACATCTATGTGGCATATAGTTATATAGCGCTCAACGTTGCGTATGCACAACATGCCACATGCCGCATGCCGCATGCCGCATGCCACATGCCACATGCCGCCGAAGCAGCCAGTGGAATGCCCAAACACTGGCAGCTCAGCAGCCAATGGCGGCCTTTTTATTTGCCTTTCATAAGACACAATTTATTGCTGCCTTGTTACGAGCGCACACATATAGATGAGTATATCTATATACGACAAACACACACACACACACACACACATACATACATATAGTGTGGGTGGGAGTGTGGGACTGTAGCATAGGCTCAGACGCTCCCATAGACATAGATGACGGCAACAAAATAGGATATATTGTAGGAAAAGAAAAGACAACGCATTTTATGGCTAAGTCTATGTGTGTGTGTGTGTGTGTGTGTGTGTGTGTGTGTGTGTGTGTGAGAGAGTGTGTCTATTGGTTAGCTATGACCTTCTATGTCTTTGACTGTAATGCAGCTGTTGTTGCGGCTTAAGCCGAACAACCAAGCAGTCAGTCCGCAAAAGTAATCACTGCTTTGTCCTGTAGCAGCATTGGGTCAACAGCAAAGCATTCCGACAGAGTCCCAAACACACACAAACACACACACTCGCACACATATGCATAAGTTTGGCTGCTTATTGACAGCGACTAAGTGGGAAGAAAAAAAAAAAACACAGTTTAAGGCAGTGCCAGTCACCCAACATGACGCCCAACAAATTGGTGGCGTGAGTGTGATGGGCCTGGGCTGGGCGCCTGGGGTGTTGGCATGAAAAAGGCTCCAGTGTCAGTCGGCCAGCTTCGCAGTTCCAGTGGCAACGCAGCTACGCCCTCAGCTTCAGACTACAAGCCGAGCGAACCCGAGCGCCAGCGAAGGCAGCGCGAGCGAGGCCGACTAAAGTGCTGACGTAGAAAAAACTTTCGTAGAGCAGCCAGGCCCAAACACCAGCCCCAGCCCCAGCCCCAATCCAACCCAACGCTGGCTCCCAAACACAACGCCCAAACTGAAGCAGCAGCGGTGACGCCCAAGCCAAAAGATAAATAACTTTAAGTATGTACTTGGCCATATTTCGAGTATCAGAAGAAATTTGGAGAATCATAGGAATAATAATAGTGATGCGAGCAATATCAATAATCATAATAATTATGCGTAATGGCAATGACAATGACAATGACAATGACAATGACAATGACAATGATAATGACAATGACAATGACAATGACAATGACAATGACAATGACAATGACAATGACAATGACAATGACAATGACAATGACAATGACAATGACAATGACAATGACAATGACGATGATACTAACAAAGACTATTGAGAATGATGATGATAACTAATGATTAGTTGCATGATTTATATGAATGAAGACGACTAATGATGACTAATATATATAAATAATGATAACGAAAAGAATACTGATGATGAAAAAAGAAATGATGATACAAATCACCAAACACAAATGATAATGATGATGACTAATATATATCGGCTTATCTTGATGCTGTCTAATGATAATTATTAGTGAGAATGACATTTATTATAATAATAATAACAATAATACAAACACAATGATAAGAATATTCATAACAATAGAACAATGAGCACCCATTGCGACAATACAAATCCCAGACAAATTGACAGACAGCAACTGCCACGCCCCTCAGCTAGAATTGTGCTAGGCCATGCTTCAGTTTCTTTCCGTTGCTGTTGTTGTTGCTCGCTTGCTTGACTTGTAAAGGGAGAGGCGAGGCAGAGCAATGAGGTCAGTTGGACTAATGCAAAGTTTTTCAAAGTCAAAGCAACTAATTATAGCAGCAATCGCTCTCACTCTCTCTCTCTCGCTCTCTCTCTCTCTCTCTCGCTCTCTCTCTCTCTCTCTCTCGCTCTCTCTCTCTCTCTCTCTGTGTCTGTGTGTGTCTGTGTTTGTATTGCAATGCTATATATAAGCTTGTATTAATACTCATTGTGAAAGAGCTTTAAATTGAATTATACACTGAGCTCATTTTGCCTGAGCTAATCTACAACAAGAACAACAACAAGAATAGCAATAGCAATAGCAACAACGATTGCCACCTGTGCACCCATAAATACATACACTGCACATCCTGTGTACAGTGAGGCAACAGCCATTGCTGCCAGCAACACCAACACCAGCAACGACAGCAACAGCAACGACAGCAACAGCAACAGCTGCAGCCCTCAATTGTTCATGTTGCTGTTGCCATTCAAACAACAAGCAACAAATTAGGTAACGGAAACGGAAAGCGTCAAGTCGTTACACAGCTGTTGTTGGCGCTGTGGGCGATGCTGTTGCTGTTGCTGCTGCTGCTGCTGTTGCTGTTGCTGTTGCTGTTGCCCAACAGCAAGTTTATGCAAACATGTGTGCGTGTATGAAAGTGTGTGTATGTGTGTGTGAGTGTGTGTCTGTGTTGGTGTAGAGGAAATGACTTTCACTTGCTGCGTGCTTAAAATTAGCAATGCATAATAGAGAGCATAATTTAAGCCCAGCAACAACATCTGCAGCAACAGCAACAACAGCGAGTTTTTCACATAGCTGAAGATGATGTGCAACTGCTTATGAACCCAATCCATCCAACAAGAAATAAACAAAAGCTATTTAAATCCATGCCGGGAGCCAGCTGCAGAGCGAGTGTGAGAAAATGAGCAGCAACATACAAGCAAATTAAGCAACAATACGAAAAAAAAAAGTAAGGAAACTCGACAACAGCAACAGCAACAGGAAGAGCCGACGAGACTAATTGAGGCAAAGAAAAACGGGCAATATCAGCGAGCATATTGTGCAGGTAATGGTCGAATTAAGGCAACATGCTGTGCGGCAGCAACACGACAGCAACAGCCACAGCTACAACAACAGCAACAGCAGCAACAGCAGCAACAACAATAATGCAAAGCTCAACTGTAGAGAAAGACAGCTGATGCGCGGCAGCAGCAGAACAAAGGTTAAGCTGAAATGTAGACCAAGAGCAACAGCAACAGCAACGGCGACTGAGATAGAGGTAGCAACAGCAACATCAGCAACAACAACAGAGAGCAAAAAGAGTTTCATTGCAACGTCAGCAACAATAACCAGAACAGCAGTAGCTGCAATTGCTGCCAATGCTCATATCAATGCAGCAATTGATATAACCTACAACAGCAACAACTGTAACAACAACTGCAACAACAACTGCAACACTGCCAACAGGAATAGCAAACACAATAGCAATAGCAATACAAGTAGCTGCCCAGCAGCAGCAACACGCACCAGCAACACCCGCTGTTGGCCAACAAAGATGTGGCTGGCATTGCCGCTGCTAATCATGGCCTGTGCTTGCCCCAGCACCGATGCTCTGCGGCTGACCAACGGTGGCAACAGCCTGAGCAAAGGCGTCGGCGCCAACAAGGAGCAGCTGAACATCGGCTTGATTGCCCCGCACACGAATTTCGGCAAGCGCGAATATTTGCGCAGCATCAACAATGCGGTCACCGGGCTGACGAAGACTCGCGGCGCCAAGCTCACCTTCCTCAAGGACTACTCCTTCGAGCAGAAGAACATACACTTCGACATGATGTCCCTGACGCCAAGTCCAACTGGTAAGTGAACTGCCAACGTATTTTCAAATGTCTGATGCTTAAATGAACGCAACTAGTTCACTGAACTAGAGCAATTCAAATTCAAGTAAACTAATAATAAACTTTGCTCGACGAACTAGTTTGGTGAACTTATCTCAGTACATTAGGCTAATTAGTAGCTCATTTAGTAAGCAACTAGTTCAATCAACTTTATAGTCTCAATGATTTAATGAACTGTACCAGTTCGGTGAACTAGTACTGCCTTTACTGGTCAATGGCGGATAGTTCAGTTATTCAATCGAACGAAACTCTCTATTGAGTAACTCAGTTGTTCCACAAGCTGACTCACCATTGAACTTGCCTATAAAGTCTAAGCGGATCTACCACGCATCCATTAAATTTCATGTGTTTAGAGAAATCCAAATCTAAATCTAAATCTGGATGTGGGGTATGCATAAAACGCTTTAGTGCTTTGTTGGGGTAAAAACAAGAAAAATAAATGCGCCTTGAATAAGGGGACAAGGCTTTAGACTTTATAATGCGGCCACACGTCACATTTTTAATTAAGATTCATCTTGAACTACTTGGGCGCTCAGGCGCTCGAGCGCTCTTCTATACCCATTAAAGTTTTGAAAGAGCAGCGGGTATAACGTAGCTAGACTCAAGTAGATGCCTGCCTTCTTTTCTTCATACGCCAAATGAACTAGTTCATTTAGTAAACAACTTTTGTGTATACTTAGACGAGGTAACTGCTCGTCGAGCACATGCAACTCGAAAGTGTTGCATTCAGTTGAATAAGGCTGCACTTGTACCTGGTCTGCCCTTCCCCATCCCCTGCCTCAGCTCTTCACCTTCCCTTTCTCCTGTTCGCCAACTAAACATCTAAGAAGTGCCAAGTCTGTCCACAGCAAAGCAGAGTAAAGTCATAAAGTGGATGTCATGTCTGCCAGAGAAAACTTTACCAAGAGATAGATATAGGACAGGCTAGCTATAATGGAATAGATATATACATATATTTTAGGTGTATGCATATAGAGTTTACGTTTACGTCTTACGAATCTATATGAGCTTTGACTTAATTCTACTTTAGTGATAATTGAACTATGACTCTCATTTCGCTCAGTGTAGGTCTGGCTGGTCAAGCCAGGGCAGCAGTCGAAGCGACTCGTCGGGGCAATCACAAAAGGCAGTGCCACGCCCGCGCACTCAAAAATGAAATCAAATTCAATTTCCCATACAAATTATTGCAGCATTTTCTTTTCAAATGGAAATTCGTAGAAAAGAAGAGCAAGAAGCAGCAGCAGGAGAAGCTGCTGGCAACTGAGATTTGATTTGGGTTCAAATTGGTGTTGTGGAGCCAGCAAACAAGATATAAGCAATCAATGCAGAAACGTAAAGTGCCAGCACCTAAACAACAATACGAGGGCTGCGAAAGTGGCTGTAGCCGAAACCGAAACTGGAACTGGAACTGGAATCTGTAAAGTGAAAATTGGAAATTGGAACTAAAATTCAAATCAGGCCGTTTCGCTTCTATGTGCTTCTATTGTTAGAAATGCGTATGCATGAGGGGGAAGGGAGGCTTGTAGAATAGAAAACCATTATAAATTCCCAACTGGCATACAAGCACACAGAAAGAGAGAGAAAGAGAGAGACAGAGAGAGGGAGAGAGACTTGTATTGTCGACATGTTTGGCAATCAGTCGTTCAGACATTTGTTATGTGTTGTAATTTGCGTACCCACATGACAGACCAGAGACCAGAGACCAGAGACTCTGAGGCAAGCCACCTCACCCACAGCCGCCAGGCAGCCACCCACTGGGCCACGCCCACACAGCAGCCTATCAAGCTGGCTGCCAGACCGCAATAAACATTAAACATGATGTTAAATTTCCTTTTGCTTTTGCTTTTGCTGTTTGCATTCGCTTGCCGAGTTTTTATTTTATTCGTTATCAATTTATGCAGAGACACAGCTTAGATGGAGAGCAAATATACCCACGTATATACATATATATGCATATTGAATATATATAGATATATATATATATACATATATGCATGGCCCGCAGCTGCGGCATAGCCAATCAGTTTTGTCGCTTGTCAAAGGCCCAGAACAAGACTCAATTTTCGAAGCTTCAATGTACAGGGAACAACACACCCATACATGCAATACATGCCATACACACACACACACACACACACACACATACACAGTTTCATGCATGCTTAGCCCTTGACGCACTGCAATGAAATCAAAGTAAAAGTTAGTTTTGCAAATGTCTAACAGATATAATAAAACCACGAAACTCCTAGTAGAGCATATTCCAAAAAAAAAAAAAAAAGGAAAGTCAATATACATATATATATAGATGTACAGGCTAAGAGCGAACTCCGCACTACATTGAATAGAGAGCTTCTTCATCAAAGAAAACAAAGTTAATCAAAAGAAACCGCTTCAAGTTAATCAAATGGGGCTACTTCATTAAAATGAACTAGTTCATCAAAGTGAAGTCGCTCAGGAAGTAACAGTACCTCGATTCATCATAGAACAAGTCAAGTTTATTGAATTAAGCTTCCAAAATTGAACTAGTTCACATATATATACCTATGTATATATTAAAATTCTAGTCTCTTACTTCCATCTATCAAAACAATTAGATGCATGTATGCGTACACCTATGTAGTTTCTAGTTTCCATCTCTGCTCATTTCGGGTTTGACTCCACAAGTGACTTTAACTAGGATTTTCGCACATTCATGCCGTGAAATGCGGGGCGACAATCGGTTAACGTATCTAATATTCCATATTATATTAGAATATCACACTTTCTAGGCCATTATCTTAGCCATTTATGTTAATTGGCACAGCCAAAGGCAGGTCTGTCTCTTGCCTCGAAAATAACAAATGACGGTGCGCGACTAAGGGATACCCCTTGGACAGGTCTGACTCTATTGGCAGGATGTTAGCTCGAGATTCCTTGATTCAGACAGGGATAAATCTGTTCAGCTAATCACTTCAGCCATAGCAATATATACCCGCACTCAGCGTAGTATTCGATGGGTGTACAGGGTATACAAAGCGATTATTGTCTGCTAAGCAAGAAATGGACAATAAACACAGTCGGGACCAATGGACACGCAGTCTGTGCGCTTCGTTCTTCGTCCCTTTGCTCAGCTGAGCTCAGCTCGGCTCAGACTCTGATTGCCTGATTACCGAGTTAGGTTCATTTGCGGTGAATGTCAGCAGCTGGGCAGCTGGGGAACTGAAAGAACTGGGAACTGGGGACGTGGGGACTGGGAGAGTGGGACAGCTGGGAACAATGTGTTCCATATCATCTTTTGTCGCTCACTTAACGCTCTTCAATTAGTGGTTAAAAATAATTGTTTCCATTGCACAACGGTGCGTATGATTAACTCCAATCGATGCGCAGCCCGAAAAACTCGCCAATCATACGAACGTGACAATTTGCACTCTGTTGCGGTCAAGGCCCTCAAACCCCCAATTATAGGCTCCACTGCATGCCGCACACATAATTTGTGTGCACGCACACATGTGTGTGTGTGTGTGTGTGTGTGTATGTGTGTGTGTGCTGGACTCGCGCATTGTTTGCTGTCATGTAAATGATTGAATGAGTGAACCGCAAAGGCAACGAATTGAACTAGTTCTGCCTCTGGCTGTAGGATATCGCAATTGTTCATATGAATTAGTTGCTTAGCAGTCTTGTTCAAATGGGGACAGTTTATCAATTGGAACTTTTTTTAAAATAGTTCCTCAAATTGAACTAGTTCACCAAATAGAGAACTCACTGGAGTGAGCTGTTGTAGCTTGATTTGTTTATTAAGAACTAGCAGATCCTTCGTCTATATCAAAAATCGTTAGCAATCAAGACTTGTATTCGATGAGACAAGGTCAATAAGTTCACATCTTGCCACACATATATCTTCTTCTTCTTCTCTCTTCGTCTGTTTCTTATTATTATATTCACAGCTTTCATATATCATCAGTTTATTGTATGAACGCTTCACTATGCTGACAGGACAATCGAAAAGTCATTTATCTTGCGACAAATGAATAACCAAGGCAACTGTTAAATATTCGTAGGCCTTCCGGTTGCTGCTATTCTATATTTAACTAGACAGAGAGAGAGAGAGAAAGAGACCGAGAGGGAGGAAGGTAGCGGTAGAGGTAGAGGTAGGTAGAGGTAAAGCTGTGCATAATTACTCATCAGTTCAGTTATCATTTGCTGTGGTTGACAAGCTGAAAGGGTAAACAGAGTCCAACCTTCTCTCTGCCTATCTCTGTATTCATCTCCATCTCTAACGACAGACACGTTTGTAAACCTTGTTTACACATTGTCTACATAGGGCATTACAAATACCCCAGTTTCCGTTCCAGCTTCAAGCACAAGCTCCACCTCCAGCTGTCCAACACTCATTGACCGCATGGTCAGTAGGCGGCAGAGTAAAGGGAGACAGCAGGGCAGCGGAGCACCGGAGCAACAGACCCAGCCAGGACATCATCAAAGTGCACATTAAAATGCTGTTGAAGCATGTTCCTGTCGTTAAGCGGCAAGCGCTTTCAACACCTGTGTAAGTGGCGTTGGCAATGGCGATGCTGATGCTGATGCTGATGCTTATGGCACTGATGGCATCGGCACAGACACCGGCACCGACACCGGCATCGATGCTTAGGCCCTTGTCGATATCCACTGATTGGCCAGCCACCTGACGGCGGCTCGAGCAAATGCTGGAGGATCATGTTTAAAAAGAACGTTAAGTGAGCAATAGGAAAAATTAAAGCCGGATCCATCTTGACCGACCTTACGACACCCTATGAGTAGATGTTGTGTGCTTGAAGTGACACCCTGTAAGCCCCATATACCCTTCATACACTAGAGACTCTGAATATCCCATGGAACCCATGTAGCCTACATACCCGTATACCCCTTGCATCCTATATACCCTATAGATTGACTGAGGGACTAACCGAGTATCCTGTTAAAGTCTCAAGTACCGAAAGCCTCAAGCACTCACAATCGCTGAGCGGCATCAAATGGATAAATAGATAAATGGGCGTATGTGGCTAGCAATACTCAATGAGGGAATTATAACGTATAAATACAATAAGTACACAAAGCTACATAAAGATATATATGTATGTATGTATATGTAACGGAGAAAGTACATGCCCCTTTCTCATAAATTTTTATGATTCGCAATGCGAGGCCGAGTTCCATTTGCGCGCAACTAGTCGAGAGACTTGTTTATTGAAACTGGCTAACTGTGTGTGGCATCCCAATAGCAAAGTGATTTTGACACACACACACACATACACTCGCCTAACTGAACAGAGCACAGAGAAAGCCACAAAGTATGTGGCCCATATAGCACACACACACAGCACAGTCCTTGCCCTTGTTCCCATCCCTCGGAACCATCTGCAGTTGCAGACCGACGACAGACAATGGCATCCATTCAGCTTGTGTGGCATAGCGGGCGGCCTCCATGCCAGCTAAAGTAGCAACAAGGCCGAAACAAATGGCCAGACCAAGGAGCAGGAGGGCGGGGAGGAGCGGGGAGATGCCGAGAAGGAGAGAGTGTGAGTTGCAGCTGGACTCACATTCGAGAGTAGGAGAGAGAGTGAGAGAGAGAGAGAGAGTGGGTTGCAAGGAGCAAGTGGCAACAGGGCTGTAGGGAGGGAGCTTGGGTTGAGCGAGCAAAGACCAAGGGGCAAGCAGACTCCAAGGAGAATTATAGAGCCAAGAGAGAGAGGGAGAGAGAGAGGGAGCTAGAGTGAGCAGCACAAAGAGGGACAGGGACAGAGAGAGAGTGGTGCTGTAGAGTAAGCAGCTAGGGCAACAAGACTCTAGGGAACGAAAGTGTGAAGGGAGTAGGAAGCGGGTGGCGGGTAGCGGATAGCGGGAGCCGCAGAGGCAGTCAAATGAAAAAGCATGGCCTTATCATGGCCTCTGGACCGACTGGAGTCAAACCGAGCAAGTAAACGCATAAAAATTGAGAACAAGAAAACCAGAGAGTGCTGTGCAGAGCGAGTAAGGGGTAAGGAAAGTGAAGGGGGACAGAAATCAAGATGTAGATAGGAGCAGAGATAAAGTATGTAGGTTCCGTTGGTGCATGCCAAGCATAAATACTTGTCGACAGCGGAGCGAAGCTGGCGTTTGCCTTCCAACTAATTGGGCAGCGGTCGGTTCCAGGTCAAGTGAGCCTCGCCCCTACCCTACCCTACCCTACCCCCTACCCTACCCAATTCCTTGAGCCCCAGCCAGCCGTATCTAAGACTTTTGAACTTGGACATAACGCTTTTATTTACACATTATGTTAGAAGAGGAGCGGAGACGACCTTAGCTTCAAGTCCTCGGTTTTATGTTACAGACTATGGACTGAGCTTTTTTTTTCTGGTTTCGGTTTCGGTTTCGTTTTCGTTATCGGTTTGGGTTTCGGCTTCAGTTTTGGCTTTACCATGTTGTTGACAGTTGAAACTGTCGCTAGCAGCTGGAGCCGTAAATCGGCTGCGAACATTGTTTTGTTTTATTAGAGAATAAGTCGCAGGCCAGGCCCAGGTCCAAAGTACTAATTCACGCCTCTTTCGCTTTCTCGCCCCGTTTGTTCCCCGCCCATTCCCGCTTTCGCTCTCTTGCCTACGAAGTGCAGCCGCATCCTTGCGGTCTGCTGTCCAAACAGGATGTTTACGCTTAGCCTCGTAAGCCGTGGCAACCGCTGCTAATGGCTGAGGCCCAAAAACCGAAACCAAAGCCGAAACTGAGGCCGAGACCGACACCGAGCCCTAGCTGGTTGAAGCTCAGCAAGTAGCTGCGGCTAGCCTGGATCACACGCGATTTACATTATTTCTAAGTGCTCTGGCATCAACCGTTTGCCATTCTCGCCACAGCTGCGAGCACCATTAAATCGGAGCTCTCCGCTACTCCCAGTAACTCGGGGTATGAGTGATATTTACATGCGGCTGTAGGGCGCAATTGAGCCGAATCTATTTGCTGCATTGACTGACACAGTGATTGGTTGATGGAATGTTGCTCCATTGACTGATTACCAGGATGACCGACTGACTCTTGGACTGACTTGACTCGCAATTCTCGGATTGATGATGATGATTGAGGTGACAGATTGATTGGTGAGGATTGATCGATTGACGGATAGGCCCAGTTATTCACCTACTCTTTGCCTGACTTTTTGAGTGCTTGATTAAGTGGACTCACTTTAAGATTGATTGATTACCTGCCAGATTGAATGACTGACTGACTAATTAGGTAGCAACTAGCTGACTCTTTAAGTGATTGACTGAATGATTGACGCACAGTTCTTTGATGGAGCCAGCCAGGCTGACTGATTGACTAAACTGCTGAGCTTATTGACTGATTTACTGACTGAGCGAAGAATTTACTCTCGATTCAAGGTATACATTGCTGAGGAGGGGGCAGAGACAAAAGTTTTCAATGTCTTAAGTTTTTCTAAGTGCATTTTCGCTCTAGGCAAAAGCCGAACAGAACTAAGCAGCAGAAATGAAGGAGAGTACGAAAACCTTTTTAAAAATTCTTTTTCCCTTTTTGTCTTGGCTCAAATTTGGAGCAACAAACTCAGCTTGCAACTTAGGCAAACATATTAAAAGTGCATTTGTGTAGGTGTCCCCGTGTGTGTGTGTGTGTGTGTGTGTGTTTCTGTGTAATGTATGGGACTTGTATGTCAGCTAAACATTTCTCACGTGTAAATCTCTTCTGACAACAGCCAAGACGAAAACCAACAGAAAGCAAAATAAAACGAGCCAAAAATCCCAAAATCAAAATCATCCTAACAACACTTTGATATTCGATAAGATGCTGCCAGCAGACACCCACGAGCAGCAGCAGGGCGTGTGCCAAAGGGTGCTAACAGGGCGGGTATAAAGTGGGTGGGACTCTGTATGTGTGTGTGTGTGTGTGTGGGTTACGAATGGGATATGACTAAAGTGGGGCGTCGTCAGCAGCATTCGCAGCAAAGCAACATCACGTCAACGTCCTCTCGTGAGCTCGTTGTCATTGTCGTTGCCAGCTCGTGTCTATGTGTGTGTGTGTGTGTGTGTGTATGTGTGTATTACAGCTGACCATGTGACGTCAACAAAACAGCTATAAAATCTATATATGCGCCAAGTTTATACGAACCAAAACCTTAACTGTAGTTTGGCTCTAATTTTCCTTCAACTTTTTTTTTTTCGCTCTTCTTTGCATACCACGCCCATGTCTCTATGTGTGTGTGTGTGCGTGCGTGCGTGCGTATGTGTATTTGTTTTCCTGCTGCCTGTGTGCGCTTAGATTACATTCATGAGCTCGCCAGAAGCCAAAAGCGCGAAAAGTCGTATATGTATGTATGTATGCTTCTGTTGCTGCTGCTGTGTGTGTGTGTGTGTGTGTGTGTGTGTGTGTGTAATTGAGTGGAATTATCATAGTATTGATTAATTGTGCTTGCGTGCATGCTGCTATGCAAAATCATTGCACACTTATGATTGTATATTAATATATATACATATATAGAGAGAGAGGGAGTGAGAGAGAGAGAGAGAGAGAGAGACAGAGAGAGAGAGAGAGATATAGATAGATTCACTGTGGCCGCATATGAGGCATGTGCGTGGTATATTCCAATTTTTAACAGTTCAAGTGCAATCAGAGACACACTCACACACACACCCACACACCCACACACACACACACTGAACACTCTTCAATCTGCACTCTTCACTCTTCGCGCCACTTGACTAATTGTGTTTCATGGCGCTTGACACTAGCTCGTTCAGTCCTTCGTCCTTCGCGTATTGTCCTTCGCCATTGTTCACGTTCGCTTGGCATTAATGGGTGTTTAACGAATGAGAGTAGTTCGTAGAGTGGGCTGCTCCCGACTACGACACACCCTGCAACACTTGCGCTCTGGCCGAGCCGACATGCTTATGCATATGCTTCGGGGGAAGCTAAAAAGCAGTCGAGGTCGAATATTAATTTCGATTTCAGGGAAACGAAAGAGTTAATGCATGCCACAAAGGCACCTGCAAATAACTGAAAGTTCTAGCTTTCATGGATTCCCAGAACAATCGATTCACGGAAACAGACAAACGGACGGATGAACGGACGAACGGACGAATGGACGGACAAATAGGCGGATTGACAATAGCTAAACTGAGCCACGGCTGTTATCCACAACAAATATACATATATACACATATGCTGCCCTGTAGGGCTCGGCCACACCCACCTACCGCCCGCCTCTTAACTATATATATATGTATTTCTAGCTAAAGTCTATATACCCTGCCTATGCCACTTCAATGGCTACAGGGTATTAAACATTTTATTGTGAACCTTTTTTGATGTCGCTACGGGCCTTTCAAGCATATTTTAACAGCAGCGCTCTATAAGTGTGTGTGTGTGTGTGTGTGTGTGTGTGTGTGTGTGCGTTTGTCTATGAACCAAAATGAATACCAAATTGTATTGAGCTAGGTGCCTCTGGCTGTGGCTGTGGCTGTGGCTGGTCTCCTCTCCCTATCCCCATCTCTGTCTCTGTTTCTGTCCCTGTCTCTGTCTTTGACACCCACTTGGGGCTGCTGTCAGCTCACTGTGTTTCCGTTTCCGCGTCAGCCTGCCAAATATGTTGCTTAATGCAAAAACTTTGCCAAGCACACACACGTGCACACGTGCACACACACACACATATGTGTATATGTGTGCCCAAAACTCTTGATAACTTGCGATAAAAATGAAGGCAATTGAATGATGCTCAAATGAAATTAATGGATGCTGTAATAAGTTGACAGACTTCCCAGCCACACACACACACACACACACACACAAACGCCCTTACCTCAAGTATGTGTGTGTATTATGTATGCTTCAATGGGTTGTCAACGCCTCTACTCAGACTGTGAGCTGTACAACAGCAGCAGGAGGGAAAAAAAAAAAAAAACATGTAAGCTTAATGGTTTCTTATTTGAGCCATAATTCAATTTGAAATTTCAAATCTTAAGCTAATTAAAGCACACACAAGTGAGGGCAGACAAGAAATGCCAATGCTTGAGTTTCTGTGCCTCTCTCTGCGCTTCTCACAAAAACTCTGCTCAGCTTAATTATGTCTAATGAAAGCCATAATTCAATTGGAATTAAATATTTTTAACTTGATTAACAGGTGAAACAAGATTGTCTCACTTTCGCTTTCTCTGTGTATCTTTCCCGCTCTCTCTCTGCCTTTCTCTGTCTCTCCTCTTCCTGTATTACTTCTATCTGTAATTTATATAGAGTCATATTGCACCGTCTCTCCTATACCTCTCTCTCTTTCCTCTCTGGCTGTATCTATCTTTCTCCCTCAATAACTTTATTATTGTTCCTCTCTGTATCATTTTGTTTCTCTCTGTCATTCTGTGTCCATCTATATTTCACTACCTCTGCTTGCTCTGCATCTAATCATTAGCTTGTTGGTCAAGCGTGTTAAAATGCTGATTCGATTTCCAATGAATTGAACACTTGTCTTCCAATTCGTAGAACCATGAAACAGTCAGTCAGGCACATTCCTAAATTTCAGCTGAATTCCTTTATGAAAGGGAAAACCATTGCTCAAATTGCGAACCAATTTAGAAATTGTTTTCAGGTTTAAAATGTAGACCAGAAAAAGTTTTCTTAACTTCTGCTCTCCGCCATGTGCCTCGGTGCCTTCGCTGCCTTCGGTGGCTTTCGGTGGCTGACAAGCGCGAGTAACTGGATGACTGCCACTGCTTGACGGCAGCACTGGATGCCTGCCAGCTGCTAAAGCCGCGATGGGGCTGGTAGCTGGAGGTAGCTGGAGGTAGAGGCGAAGGTGGCGCTTGCCTGGCTGGCTGTTAGCCAAAAATTGTAGCAGCACGGTGTCAAAATTCAATTTACGCATTATTATGCGTACATAAATGAGTCGACACCCTCCCGTCCCTCCCCTCGCCTTCGGGAGTACACGACTCTACGCCCTGCCGTCTTTTGAGTAGAGAAAAGCAGTTCTCGGCTATTTTGACTACCAGCTCGGCGTGCGTTCTATGCGATTCTCACTACCTACTTATTGTCGCTGTGACAGTTCAAAAAGGGAAGCGGGAAGCAGGAAACGGAGAGCGGGGAACGAGGCAAACAGCTCGAGTGGCTGCGGCAGCATGTCGCTGATTGTGGCTACAGTGGAACCACTGAATGAATTATTGGCGTTGCCAACGCTGTCAAAAGGAGACGTTGCGTAAAACCTTCACTTGCTATAAGTGTGCGTGTGTGCGTGATAAAAGAGCCGAACTTTTGAATTTCACTTTCAATTTCAATTTCAATTTCCATTTCAGTTTCAATTTTAATACGTTTACTTAAAATATGTACGCGCTCTTAAGCAATTATCGAACTCTATGATATGCTGAGGCCCCGATTCCTTTCTGCCCGTACTCTGGTTGAGTAAAGTGTTTATATAGACCCACATAAGACTTATATAGACTGTTCAGTTGAACTCGCGCCTTCCACGACGCTTCAAGGCAAAATTAATCAATATTTAAAGTCAAGCAGACGCTGAGGTCCATTTAAGATTGGATCTCAACCTCTTTTATGGAACTCAACTATTTTATGGAATGTTCCGGCTTATTTTAATTAAATCACAGACTGAACTTTGAGTTCTGTTGCCTAACTTTATTCAAATTGACAACAAACAGCAAACATTTGGCTAAGCATAATCGACCAAGTTGTAGACTTAATTGCTTTGCTGTTTCTCAGAGTTCATTTTTCATGCCACATTATGAAAAAGTTGTAAAAAAACAAAAAATATTTTTTTTTTCTGCTGCCTCTATAACTAGGCTTTAGTTTTTTTTACCTCAACAGAAGCATAAAATGGAAGCGGAAAACGGAAAATGGGAAATGGGAAACATAAAGCACAAACAGAGCCAGCAAAAACAAAGTGTGGTGTGACGCTGCAGAGAGTGGGTGACTAGCAAACACCCTGTACGAGTATTGGGAAGAGAACTACATAGCTCTAAGAAAATGCATTTTACTTGCTGTCATGGAATAAAATGAGTCTCTCAAGGGTTTCCCATAATAGAATTCGAGCTGTGCTTACTATAAGAAAATCTGCATATATAATGAATCAAGACTGTAGCTCTTATAATGCACCGACGTTGATACGAATGGATAGAAAGAGGGACGGAAAAAGAGAACGACTGACCTCTCCGTATTCTCAATGGGTAGGCAGGATGGTTCGCTTAGACTCTATATACATATGTATATACACATATATATCTTATATATATTACTCTGGTAGAGCTCAGTTTGCGCAAGTGACGATCTTATGCCATAAGCAGAATGCATAAATTATCAATCATTCATCTATTTCATCACAACTCTGGGCTCTTACAAGGCCAAACAGACAGCCGAGGAGGCATAGGGAAAGCGAACTTGAGCAAACTTGTTCACAATTTGATTACACCCCTTTGACCCCATTGGCAGGGTATATATGTATATATATTATACATCTATATACACAGTCATATATATTTATATATAAAGGAAGAGGAAATAGGAAAAAGGAAACCGAGAGACAGGAGCGCCAACAACCATTTCAAAAGCAATTAAAAATGTTTAATACATACAATTAAAGTTTTTAATGGACAGCCAGCCGCGAGTGACTTGTGTGCACGAAAGCAGGCTGGGCGGTTGGTGGTGGGGCGTGGCTAGGCGTGGCTTGGGTAGGTTGGGTAGAGGTGGACGTATAATGTAAAAAATCAAACAATTTTTGCGACTGGTAATTAAATCAAAATTCATTTAAGATCCAACTGAATTATGCCGACTGTAAATTGCATGGACCAGCAAAGGGGCGTGGCCAGAGTATGACTAGAAATTTAGCGTATCGTGTCCGCCCTTGCCTTAAGCCTTTAAGCCTTTAAGTCCTTGGTTGGTGGCTGCCAGGCATAATTTTATTAAACGATTTTCTATTGTCGACTTAATCAGTGAATTGTCCAGCCTCTCTCTCTCTCTCTTTCGCTCTCTCGCTGTCGCTTTCATACTGGCTTAGGTCCCATTCATCCATCAAACTGAATGGCTCTCTGTATGCGTGTGTATGTGAGCCTATCTATCTAGCTATCCAGACAGCCAGACAGTCAGGCATCTATCGATCTATCTGCGGGCTGGTAATTGAATGCATGTGGGGGAAAAACTGTTGATAAAATTAGCAGCACCTCCTTTTCGGCGCTCAAATGCAAATAGCAGAAATAAAGTGATGAAAAAGTTAATTAAACTTTTTGATGAGATTTCCAGATTTTGGCATTGCGAGGTACCTCTCGACCCTGACACAGAGAGCCCACAGATGTCAGCACAGATCCCACCACACACCTCCCCATGGTCCCTATCAATAGAGCCCTAAACAGACCTCAATAGAATCTAGCTAGCATTATGCATTATGCTCACCCTCCCATCTCTCCCTACTCTCTCCTCTCTCCCCTCTCCACTCTCTGGCAAAACTTTCGACACACACTCATGCTTCTCCCACTCATTCTCCCCCCTCTTGTGCTGGCTCTGTCATTTTTGGCCAAGTTATGTTTGTTCAAGTGTCGGCTCACTCAACTTTCAAGTTTCAACTTTGACATGTCATTCACATTCGCCCGTCGCCCGTCGCCCGTCGCCCGTCGCCTGTCGCCTGGAGCTTTTTTTTTCGTGTCTTCCATGCGCAAAACTTTCTAAATTATCGCTGGTCATTGTTTTACAAACTAAGCAACGCATCCTGCAAGTTCCTTGACATCCTGCGCCAATGCCAACCAACTCAACCCTCGCCCCGCAATATTGCAAAATGAGCTGCTCGAAGCCTTTCAAATCAATTTCATTGAAGCCCTATCTGTTGCTATTTACTGTTGCTGTTGCTGTTGCTGTTGCTGTTGCTATTGCTATTGATGTTGCTGTTGCTGTTGATTGGATAAACATCCCTTTCCCTTGGGCGTTCGGGAATACATATGAATTAATTACAATGGCTCTGCCCTGCATAATGAAAAATATCGTTTCATTCCAACTCATTGGCCAGCTGTTCGCACCAAAATTGAAAACCAATCCAATCCCAATCCAATCCCAATCCCAATCCCAATCCCAGTTTGATGGCCTCAATCCACTGTTTTTGCATCGAGCTTGAATTAATAATGTTCATCATTTTGAACGCTGCCTCTCAGTGGCTTTAGCTTTAATTCGAAGTTTTCATTTGCAGCATCAAAATTTAATAATGAGATAGCTGAAGACCTTTGGATACTTTCTGGAAAGCCCTTAAACAGGAGATATAAGATACAGAATAAAGCCGAGTTGGCTTGTCGAACAGACCAGACAGCCTGCCCAAGTGCATAAGCCTGGCCCATCAATCATCCACTCAATTTGCTGTAGGTGCAAAATGATTTCGTTTAAAACCAATTTCCGAATTGTTTGACAGCTCTCCAGCGACGCTTACCTTTAAATGCGCCAATTAGGCCGCTAGGCCGGCTCTATGACTTTGGTAAAGGCAGGCGCGACCGGCGCTCACATGTCCCATAATTAGGCCGGATAAAAATGTAAAAAGCATCTCCGCATTATGAGCAGCCTCGCCTCGCGCTGCGCCTCGGGGCTTACCACCAATTGAGCGGCGTTGAGCACCTCGGCCGCAGACCACCACAGCTCTTGATAACCTAATAAAGCTAGGCACGTAAGCAGCGCTCAGGCGCTGGATAATCTGTAATTAATTGGCGTACATATCTGCAAACAGGACACGCACAGAATGAGGGCAGTTCGCCCTCGTTCCGCACATTGTCGACGGACACGTCCCCTCACTCACTCTCGACCTGGTTGTCACTCTAATTAACGTATGCTAAAACATGCCAATGTTCCGGCTGTTTAGGAATACTGCAGTGGATTCCTTACCTTTCGCACGATGCGAGTCGAAGGATCATAGCCGTAACTGAGTTACACGGGACAGATCTGTCAGCTCTCAGTGGCAATTCCCCCGGATTACTAGAACTTCTCTTAGACCTTAGGCTAATGCTTTGACCCTTGCTCTTTGCAGCCATTCTGAGCACACTGTGCAAGGAGTTTCTGCGCGTCAATGTGTCGGCCATTCTGTATATGATGAACAACGAGCAGTTCGGGCACAGCACCGCCTCGGCGCAGTACTTTCTGCAGCTGGCCGGATACCTGGGCATACCCGTTATCTCGTGGAATGCGGACAACTCGGGACTGGAGCGGCGAGCCTCGCAGTCGACGCTGCAGCTGCAGCTGGCGCCGAGCATCGAGCACCAGAGCGCAGCCATGTTGAGCATACTGGAGCGGTACAAGTGGCATCAGTTCTCCGTGGTCACCTCGCAGATCGCCGGCCACGACGACTTTGTGCAGGCGGTGCGCGAGCGCGTGGCCGAAATGCAGGAGCACTTCAAGTTCACGATTCTCAATTCGATTGTGGTGACCCGCACAAGCGACCTAATGGAGCTGGTGAACAGCGAGGCGCGCGTCATGCTGCTGTACGCAACCCAGACGGAGGCAATCACCATACTGCGTGCCGCCGAGGAGATGAAGCTGACCGGCGAGAACTACGTCTGGGTGGTTAGCCAGTCGGTGATTGAGAAGAAGGATGCGCACTCCCAATTTCCAGTCGGCATGCTGGGCGTCCACTTCGACACGAGCAGCGCCGCGCTCATGAACGAGATATCCAATGCCATCAAGATTTATAGCTATGGCGTCGAGGCGTACCTAACAGATCCAGCGAACCGTGACCGACGCCTGACCACCCAGTCGCTATCCTGCGAGGACGAGGGTCGCGGCCGCTGGGACAACGGCGAAATGTGAGTATCTGTCCCTCAAGTCCTCAAGCCCTCAGCTAAACCCTCTCGTGCCCAATGTTCTTGCTCAGCTTTTTCAAGTACTTGCGCAACGTGTCCATCGAGGGCGACCTGAACAAGCCAAACATTGAGTTCACTGCCGACGGCGATCTCAAGTCAGCCGAGCTCAAGATCATGAACCTGCGACCCAGCGCCAACAATAAGAATCTCGTCTGGGAGGAGGTAAGTGCGACGCATCCTGCATGAGCCCTCACCTCCAGCTTAGCTTAGTGAACTTCACACTTGAATGACTTGACTTTCCGAATTGTTTCTCTCTCTCTCTCTAACGCACTCACATCCATAATCCACAATCCTATTATCCAATATTATCCAACTCACTCGGAACGCTTTTTGTGCAAATTGCAAATTGATTTTTTTTGGGGTCGGGGCCTGGGTGTGTGGCGCACGCACAGATCGGTGTGTGGAAGTCGTGGGAGACACAAAAGCTCGATATTCGCGACATCGCTTGGCCAGGTAACTCGCACGCTCCGCCGCAAGGTGTGCCCGAGAAATTCCATTTAAAGATCACATTCCTCGAGGAGGCACCCTATATCAATCTGTCACCCGCCGATCCAGTCAGCGGCAAATGCTTGATGGACCGCGGTGTGCTGTGCCGTGTGGCGGCCGACCATGAAATGGCCGCCGACATCGATGTGGGTCAAGCACACCGCAACGAGTCCTTCTATCAATGCTGCAGCGGCTTTTGCATTGATCTACTCGAAAAGTTTGCCGAAGAATTGGGCTTCACCTACGAGCTGGTACGGGTTGAAGATGGTAAATGGGGTACACTTGAGAATGGTAAATGGAATGGTTTGATTGCCGACTTGGTTAACCGCAAGACGGACATGGTACTCACATCTCTCATGATCAACACCGAGCGCGAAGCAGTTGTCGATTTCAGTGAGCCGTTCATGGAAACGGGCATTGCCATTGTTGTGGCCAAACGAACGGGCATCATATCGCCTACGGCCTTTCTGGAGCCGTTCGACACGGCCTCCTGGATGCTGGTAAGTCTGCAAAAGAGAACACAGTCTGACTCTATGCTCCGGTAAGTCCTTACTCAAAACTACTTTATGCGCTCTCTTTCTCTCTCGCTCTCACCTCTCGCTCTGGCTCCTGCTATCTCCTGCTACGCCTTGGCTTCATCTCCCCAATCCCATCCCATCCCATGCCACTCCCCTATTGAATACAACAGGTGGGTATCGTCGCCATTCAAGCAGCCACATTTATGATTTTCCTGTTCGAGTGGCTGTCGCCCAGCGGCTACGACATGAAGCTCTACCTGCAAAACACGAACGTCACGCCCTACCGGTTCTCGCTGTTTCGCACGTACTGGCTAGTCTGGGCGGTGCTCTTCCAAGCCGCCGTTCATGTGGACTCGCCGCGCGGCTTCACCTCGCGCTTTATGACCAATGTGTGGGCTCTATTCGCCGTTGTCTTCCTTGCCATCTACACTGCCAACCTGGCGGCCTTCATGATAACTAGGTTGGTTGCCTCTACTCGACTCCTCTAGTCCAGCCCGCTCTCAATTTGCTTCTCTCGCTCCCGTTTACAGAGAGGAGTTCCATGAGTTCAGCGGACTCAACGACAGCCGCTTGGTCCATCCGTACTCGCACAAGCCCTCGTTCAAGTTCGGCACCATACCCTACAGCCACACGGACTCTACCATACACAAGTACTTCAAGGACATGCACTACTACATGAAGCAGTGAGTAGCGCCTCTTGGGCTCCTCTGATGCACTTCCTTTCTGATCCCCGCTCCGATTCGTTCGACAGGTACAATAAGACGAGCGTGGCCGATGGCGTTGCCGCCGTACTAAATGGCAACCTGGACTCGTTCATCTACGATGGCACCGTGCTGGACTACTTGGTTGCCCAGGATGAGGACTGCCGCCTAATGACTGTGGGTAGCTGGTACGCAATGACAGGTGAGTGTGATTCCCTTTCCCTTTCTCATTCATTTTGTGCTTGATCCCATCTAATATTTCTTCTTAATCATGTCTGCTCATGTCTTGCTCACGTATCTACTTCGCTCTGTTTACTTCTATGCAGGCTATGGCTTGGCCTTTAGCCGCAATTCCAAGTACGTACAGATGTTCAATAAACGGCTGCTGGAATTCCGAGCCAATGGAGACTTGGAACGTTTGCGTCGCTACTGGATGACAGGCACCTGTCGGCCGGGCAAGCAGGAGCACAAGTCCTCCGATCCGCTGGCGCTCGAGCAGTTCTTGTCCGCCTTCTTGCTGCTAATGGCCGGCATTCTGCTGGCCGCGCTGCTGCTGCTGCTCGAGCACGTCTATTTCAAGTACATACGCAAACGTTTGGCCAAAAAGGATGGCGGTCATTGCTGTGCCCTCATCTCGCTGTCCATGGGCAAGTCACTCACTTTTCGCGGTGCCGTTTACGAGGCCACAGAAATCCTAAAAAAGCATCGCTGCAACGATCCCATTTGCGACACGCACCTGTGGAAGGTCAAGCACGAATTGGACATGTCCCGCCTACGCGTGCGTCAGCTGGAAAAGGTCATGGACAAGCACGGCATCAAAGCGCCGCAGTTAAGGTGAGCCCGCAAACCCTTTGGTGAATGCCCTGATCTAACCAACATTCAATACCATTTTCATTTTAGGCTAGCCTCGTCTTCGGATCTGCTCAATCACCATCATCTGAAGGAACGTCCGCCCTTGCTAGGAAACCTCAGCTTGGCTGCCAGCGCACAAGATCTATACAGGTGGTAAGTTTTTTATTACAGTGAAGCCCCCGCATGCTGCTACCCCCATGTCCCTCAGTGTTGTGTGTATACTTTAGAGAAGGAGAGGAGGCGAGAGAGAAGGGAGTGCCTAGTCCGTTGAGACAGCAATTCAATTAAGCAATTGATTAGAATAACAGAGTTCGGTGCTCTTGCTATTGTTTTCCGCATCTTTCGTTCCCACTTTCAGTAAAAATGTATGGAAATTACTTTATTAAATTAACTTATCTACTGCTTCCGGGGCAGTCAGCCAGCTAGAGACCTGGTCCCAGCTGAAGCCGTTCCGACACAGTTCCTATCGCCATTGGAGACGTGCACACACATTTGCATATCATTTACAGCTTCCACGACCACGCCCCACCCCCGCCCCTTTCGCATGTAGCCAGGTCAGCGACTAAAACCGACGAGATTAGCAAATCAAATCGAAAAAGTTCCTTTTCATGTTGTTGCGAAATCGATGCTGGCCTCGCCTCCATGGGAAAGCATCAGAGCCACAAAAATTCATCAACCATGCAAATCCGTTTAGTTGCGACAAAAGTTTTATTGTGACGCGGACATTTACCAGAAACGTGTAAGCATGGCTTACAACTGGTTTTAAACAACATTTGGTATGTACTGCGGATTAGCAAATGTTTGAATTACCCCAGCTCTAACTACGGACGAAGGCCGGAAACAGGAAGTTGAACTAAATCGATTGCAGTCAACTACAGTCAAATTGGCCATGAGTCCACTTGGGGTCATGACAGATCCATCTAAAAAACAGTTAAACTTTTATCTATCAATCGAAGCCTAGAGCCCTTTGGGGAGTTCAGTGAGAAGCGAGAAGCGTAGCTGTTTATAAAGAACTCAGCTAGGTAGATAGATCTCAGATGTTATGCCGGCTAATCGGGCAATTTGTCGAAACTTCCTCCCGCATTTTGGGCGAACGCTTTTGGGTTTGTTTCCCTGGCTTGTGGCTTAAACAATGAACAGCATTTAGCCAACAAATTGGTGATGCTCTCAACTGGATAAAATCTTGAAATGGAAAGTTGGCCAACTAATTTGCATATGAACATGTGCTTAGATGATCTCCTTGGCCTGCGGAGGGAGGGAGGGGGTCGGGTCATTTCGGCAAAATATGCTGATGCATAATGTTTACGTTTTCTGCTCAAGCATCAGATTAGCCTCGCAGCGCCAAGCCCTTCGTATACCCAGCTAAAGCAAATGCGGCGAATGTATATTGCCTCTGAGTGAGGAAGGAAGGAATCCTTAAATGGGATAAGAATTTCCCTCTTGTGATGAGTGGATACCTTGGACCCCTTTTTAGATGGGAAAGACTCTTACGCTTACACATATATAATTTAAATGTTTTACGGGCTAGGGTATCTGCCAGTCGGGCAGCTGCTCGAACTGGCTCGACATGTTTTTTATTTGTTTGATGATGGACGTGGACGTGGGGCTAAAACTTTTCTGCAAATTGTGCAAATTAAGCGCTTGAATAAAAACCGCCAAAAACTTTGCGGCAAACAACAACAAAACAACAACAAAAAGGGAAATATGAATGCATTTGCATATACGCATACATACATACATATGTATATATGTACATTAACATACATGCATATGGATATGAATTCGTATTTATTGATATTCATGCCACGTGCTCGAAACTTTTCACTCGCATTGCACACAAGCCAAAGGGTCAGACAACCGCTAAAAATATCTTCTCTTTGTGGCTGCTATTTTGGGGCCGCCCAGAGACCTGTTGTTACCCACGGAATTGAATCCGAATACAGTTGCAATCAATAGAAAGAGCAGAAATACCCTAACCACAGCAAAGAGATGTTCAATCATTCACTCAACCCTGACACACCTGGACAATTGATGAATACTTGAACTATTTAATGTACTGGAGTTATTGTAGAGGTTCCTAATAGAAAGAGCAGAAATACCCTAACCACAGCAAAGAGATGTTCAATCATTCACTCAACCCTGACACACCTGGACAATTGATGAATACTTGAACTATTTAATGTACTGGAGTTATTGTAGAGGTTCCTAAGGTTCTCTGTTAGAATATCGGTTTCAATCATATGCTATCGTATCTGTCCACAACAAGGGTAAAGTATGGGTAAGTTCATTCCATGCAACCGAATGAACTAGAGGATATCCGATAGTCGATCACAATCGCCTTTGGCTTGAGCTGTTGTATTGCAGAGCATCTGCTAGTCGGTCATGCGACTCGCTGACCACTTTTTGGCATTAGTTTATTTACTTGCGAGCCCTTGGGTACTGCACACCCTCTCGTTGCGCTCATTGATTGATGATGTTCAATTGAACTCTGAGCAAGCCCTCTCTCTCTCTCTCTCTCACTCTCTCGCATTCTATCAATCTCGCACTCTCTGTGTCTGTCTCCCTCTCACTTTCTGTTTACTTGTAATAGAATAGTTTTCGCATGACCATGGGATGGACCACTGCAGTGACGAATGCACATCGATTAATGCACTTGTGTGTCCCTAATGAAGCATATTTTCAATTTATTGCACTACACAAATATATTATATATACTATGTATGAATAAACGTTGCTATATTTAACCCATATATGTATGTATTGGTTATAGCACTCGCATGATTGATATATGTACATATATATATTTGCAAGCATAACTTAAACTCTATATAATATGCTAACTTTTTGGAGTGTAATTTTCTTGTTTTTTACTGCTGCGACAACTGCTATCCATCAACATCAATCAATGGCCAAACCGACGTGATTGAAAGGTCTTACAAGACGGAAATAGCTGAAATGGAGACGGTGCTGTGAAGTGTTTACCAGGCATCATCTGCATTCTTTTCTCTAGCCACTTCGATCCAAATACTACAGTAAATAAGCTCAGCTCAACCCACATCCATCCTAGCCGAAACCAAATAGAGCAGTCAACTGAAGAAGCACCGCATATGATGTAAGATGTTAGACTCAATCCACATCAAGCATAGCCAGAAAACAGCAGAAGAAACTCAAGCAATAATTTAATTGGATGCCAAATTCTAGGCATTGCCACTAAGACAGTTGGTTCGTCAATCATCGTCAATCACAGTCAAGTAAAACTCTTGTAATTACAACAACAAAAACTCAATTTTTTTTATATCTAACATAACAAAATAAACCAAAAGGCAAACTTATGATATAAGCAGTTCGGATCAACCCGCATCAATCACCATCAATCAAAGCCAAAAAGAAAAAGAAGAACCAGCAGAAGTAGCAGCGAAACCAAAGTCAAATTTATACAAGAAAAACAACTAACAATGAACAACACTAAAAAGAAAATATTAAAAAAAAAAACATATACATATATATATAAAGTCTCAACAACAACACCCTTCATATATATGTATATGTATATAGATATACACAAAAATATATAGATGTATATTTAATCAAAATGTTTCAAATAAATGTAAACTGAAAGCTTTTTAAAAGTTAAAAAAAAAATAAAATAATAATAAAAACAAATTTAAAAATAATTAAAGCCCAAAGCGCCTCACACAAGTAAATAAAGAAAACAAAATCTAAAAATAAAACACACAACTGGAACACAAAAAGTTAAAAAGAAATAAAATATAAAATTGAAAAAATTTAAGAAATAAGTTTTAAATGTTAAAAAGAAAAACAAACGAACAAAACCAAATGTGTTTTTTTTTTTGCTCGATTGAACTGTGAATGTTAACAAAACAAATTTTTTTTTAAAGTATTTATTAAAATATATACGCCAAACTATATATATATAGACAGATATATATATATATATACATAACGTCGAGCTGGAAATCGAGCTGCGAAAACTTGCAGTGCCAAATTGAAAGCAAATTGAAGTTGTAATTGAAAGTGAAAATGAAACTGAACTCAAACTTAAGCCGAAGCAAAATATTTAAAATGAAAATTTCATTGAAATTGAAATTGAAACTCAAATCGGATAGAAGTTCAAATTGAAGCTCAATTGAATTTTAATGAAGGCTGAAAGTGAAGCTAAAACTGAATAGAAATTGAACATTGTTGAATTGAAAGCAAAATTGAATTTGAGTTTCAACGTAAGCTTCATATTGTAATTGAAATTTGAATTTACCATGAATTGAAATCGAAACGGAATGAATTGAAGACGTACGCATTGCTAAACATATACACACTAACATATTTATATATAAATATATATGTATTTACTTAATTATTATGATTACGATATGAATGTTATTGCATATACACGTACATATACATACATTTATTGATATACATGCATACATATATGTGTATATATACAAATATATATATTGTATATATATACTTTTCCCTTTTTTTTTTTGTGGATAAAAAACCAGAACTTTAAGAGGATTATTAGCTAAAAGGCATTTCCAAAGAGCTTTTTCTTTCATTTTTTTGGGCCTATTGTTCAACACTTTATCTATTTTTGATTTTGGGTCCCATGCGAATGGACCAGCTAATCTAATGCTACTTTAATAGTGCAACAGCTTTTCTCTATGGTTTGCCAACCTTTTTCACCTTCCCACACTGTTCAACAGTCAACATAACCATGTACTTTGCAACACTGGTCAACACTGCTTAGACTCGCACATGCATTTTTAGCACTGCTAAGTACTAAATCTTAAGTTCACCGTGCTTATTGACAGACTGCGTATTCGAGGAGCGAGTATATCAAACTTGACTTTGATTTTCATTTCCGCTTGATCTGGATTATCAATATATACATACATACATATGTGTATATTATATATATATATATATATATATATAAATATATACATACATATATTTACAACAAAAATAAAATAAAATCCATTGTTAAACATTAAACACTTAGAAAACTAAATAAATGAAAACTAAATTTAAATAAATGAAAACAATTTTAAACAAAATCAAAGCAAAAACTAAAAAAAAAAAACTAAATAAAAAAACTAATTCAATGTTTGTGTTGCAAATCGTTTTGATGTCTCTTCTAAATGTTTTTGAAGCTTAAAAAAATAAAATTTAAAAAAAAAACGCTTAAACTAAATATAATAAAAAAAACTTAAATAAATGGATGCTTCTTAAAAACGAAAAAGAGAAGCAAAAAAATTTAAAAAAATAATGGAACGGAAATGCAAACAATGTTAACAGTAAAAAACAAAAAAACATTTTTAGTTTTATTTGCAAAGAGTGATTTTTTGTAGTAAAAAGTAAAAAAATAAAATATTTTATACACAATTAAAATGCAGAGAAAAAACTAAAAAAAAAAATAAATAAGCAAAAAAAAAACAAACAAACCAAAACAAAATAGCGAAATGTTAATTATTACGTATATATTTTTTAAGACAAATTGTTCACAAAAAAGAAGACAAAAGTAAAAACTAAAAACCCAATTTAGTATTAAAAAAAAAAAAAAAAAAACAAAAAGAAAACAAAAACTTTACGAACAAATTAAAACAAGTAAAACAAGTTAACATTACATTGTATAAGTAGTTAGTAATTGAACACTAAAGCAAAAAATAAAAAGAAGAGAAGAGAAGAAAACGTAAGCTAAGCGAAATGCAAATGTTTTATGTATAATGTATACAAAATGTTGTTTTTTTTATCATTATTATTAAATGTTATTCAGTAACGTGAAAGAGAAAACATCCACAAATACACCCAAACACAGTCACACACAAGCATACACACATATATATATTCCTTTTAAACTAAAAAAAAAAAAAAAAAAAACAACAAAACAAAAAAAAAATGCCATGAAAAACTAAAAACTCAATAATAATAATTATAATATTAATAATGTCAAATGAAAGGAAAAATGGATAAAATCTGCAACGAAAATGTATGTTCACCAAAAACAAAAAAAAAATGTTTTTTTTTTCCACAAAAATTACAAAAAAAGAAATTGTATTGGCAAAACAAAACAAGAATGAAAGGAAACCCCATATTATTGAATATGCATTTGATGTGGTAGTCGAAAAAGGCGAAAAACACGTACATTTACGTATATAACAAAAAAAAAAAAAAAACTTGCAATAAATGTGTATACAGAAAACAGAATTTACATTTATTTCATTTAAAATAGTGGGTATTTTAACGGGTTTAGGCTATAATGTTCGTAGCAAATAGCTTACTGTCACTTAAAGTGCTGTTCATTACAGTCATCAGCAGACATTCAAAATTACGGGAGTATCTAACAAATTAATATTTTAAAATTCAAGCTGCACAAACTAGTTCAATTAAAGATATTAGGAGTCTAACGATATTAACATAGTCAAATTATTAATTTTAAATTAATTATATCGATATTTCTCTAACAAACGCATCGATGTCTAAGAAGTACCATAGCAGCTAGCTTTGTAGCACTTGCTAACTATCGGCATACAATAACCAACACTTATTAAAGCTAGAAGAGATGGAAAGTGTTATCGATATTTGGCAAAAGTGCGCTATTCAATAGTTTTATCAGTTACCAACACTTATTCAAGCCTAGTCGCATTCGCGATGTCCATCACTCGTCCATTTTGTCAACGCTCCCAGCGGCATCCACAACGTAAGTGAGATGGTTTTTGCTTTTTTAATTTAAAAGAACTGAATTTGCATGTTGAAAAATAATTATAAAGAATGCAAACTTGCAACTTTAGAAATTGTGCAGTTGCATTTAAAATTCTTATTTGTTTGTTTGATATGTTTTGTATTTGTGTTTTTTTTGCATCGTGTGGCACGTGGGCCTGGTTGAAGTTAGGTTATGTTGCAAAGTGAAGCTAAATTATTAACTTAATTTCAATTGAATTAATTTGTTTTTCTCTTTCTACTATTACAGGTTTCGTAACTCTTTCACGTTAAAATGTCGGGAGGCTTAGATATACTGTCCCTCAAAGAGGATGACATTACCAAAATGTTGGTTGCCACTACTCACCTGGGCTCCGAGAACGTCAACTTCCAGATGGAGCAATACGTTTTCAAGCGTCGTGCCGATGGTGTGAATATCATCAATCTGGGCAAAACCTGGGAGAAACTGGTTTTGGCTGCACGCGCCATTGTTGCCATTGAGAATGCATCTGATGTGAGTAACAAATTAATAATATACATATGTAGATATTTGTTTATCGTGGGTATGCTTGTTGCGTTTGGTGCACATGATGAGATTTATCTAATCTTTCGGGTATGAAATTCAATGATTTCAACTTTTCAACTGATACACCCAAACAGCATACACACATTTGACTGGTCACACTGTGAATGCCTTGTTTTTGCCATTTGAGTAAGCTCCGATATAATTTTGCATTTCTATTGCAGGTCTTCGTCATCTCATCGCGTCCCATTGGCCAACGCGCTGTGCTGAAGTTCGCCAAGTACACGGACACCACACCCATTGCTGGCCGCTTCACGCCCGGTGCCTTCACCAATCAGATCCAGCCCGCTTTCCGCGAGCCACGTCTGTTGGTTGTCACCGATCCCAACACCGATCATCAGCCCATTATGGAGGCGTCGTACGTGAACATTCCCGTTATTGCGTTCACCAATACGGACTCGCCATTGCGCTACATTGACATTGCTATCCCATGCAACAACAAATCGCCCCATTCGATTGGTCTTATGTGGTGGTTGTTGGCCCGTGAGGTGCTCCGTCTGCGCGGTACCATTTCTCGCACCACCGAGTGGCCCGTGGTTGTGGATCTCTTCTTCTATCGCGATCCCGAGGAGGCTGAGAAGGAGGAGGCTGCAGCGGCCAAGGAGCTGCTGCCACCACCCAAAATCGAGGAAGCCGTCGACCATCCCGTCGAAGAGACCACCAACTGGGCCGATGAGGTTGCTGCCGAAACTGTCGGCGGAGTCGAGGACTGGAACGAAGATACCGTCAAGACATCCTGGGGCAGCGATGGCCAGTTCTAAAATGTTCAGCCGGCCGATAGCGGCCTAAACAAACTGTCAAGCATAAATAAATGCCAACATTCATATTTCTCAAAAAAAAAAGCACATGTGTTTCTATTTACAAACAAAAGATGGCGTTGGCCGGGTGTGAGTGAGCTGGCGCTATATTGGCATTAATTAGAGCAGTGCGGCAACATGCACAGAAGCGTTCCAAAATACAAATTTACGTCGGCTATGTACATATGTATATATTTGTAGTTTAGCTTAGCATTTATTCATAATATTTATAGCAATCTAAAAGTAGTTGCTGAAAAGGAGTGAGTGAATGATATTTCGAGTTCAGCTAATGTATCGTTCCACATTTACTATTTTCAACCAAACCTATAGTATGAATATGTATGTATGTATGTATAACGAGTCAGTAAATGCTTCTGCATTTCATATGAACGCATGTGTCGAAACCTTTAGGGTGCCAGCAAAATAAGCGAATATTTCCACTATTCAGAAAAAAAAGTCGTGTTACATTATTAATAAATTTATTTTATTTATTTTTTTTTTTTAGCTTTTTACAAATAGAAAACAGTTAATCATTGCTTAGTTATATAGATATACAAGAGCTCTACAATCCAACAGATTGAGATACCCACAAAAAAAAAAAAAATGATAAATACACACATATATATATATAATTATGTATATATATAATTATGTTAACTAGAATGCGAATACCGTAAACCCAAACTGAATAAATGAATGAATGATCAATAATATATATATATACATATATCTTCCGAGTCTCGCTCGTAATTATACATTAAAAACAATTACAAAAATTTGAATGAGATTTGTTTTAGGTTTAAAATCTGTTCTATATATATAAGCAATGATTCATTAGAATATGGGAACTCAAGAGGAAAACAAAAAATATAATTTAGAAAAAATATATATGCGTGTATGTGTGTGAGTGTGTGATTATTATTATTAATGTTATTGTTATTGTTTTTTTTTTTTGTTTGTTTTTTTTTTTTAATATTGTAATTTAGTTATTTAAATGGATTCGGACGAGCTTTAAATTCCGTCATTTTGCGCAGTTCCCTAACTTCCTCCATTTCTCGTTGCTTGCGTTGTTCGTCTTGCTAAAAGAAGAGAAAAGATAAATTATATTTTTAGAAATTGAAAGAAGGATTCAATTAGATAGAGTTTACTTAGATCAGGTTACTTAGGTAGAGCAATGTCCTTACTCTCTCCCCATCATGTTATTTTGGATTTAAATGGAGTGCACAAAAGCTCTGCTTCTTTCCAGCTCCTATCTACCCAGCCCCGTTCTACATGTACGTATATGTATATGTATGTACATATTACTCACTTTACGCACTTTGCTCTTGCGCTTTGCTCGCTTGCTCAATTAAAGCGAATACTTAGGTGGATCGTTCATATGGTGAATACCTGAAGTGATCCATTGGTAGCAGAAGGCAGGCAGCACAGAAATGAAACGAACCGTACAAAGCACAGTGAAAGCTCTGAGAAGGCAACAACCAACCATCAATCTAGTTTCAGACGAGTCTGATTAGTTAGAATCGTAGATCAATTGATATACGACAGAATAGGAATAAGTAGTAAAAAGCATATTCTTATATTGCCATCAGGTGTTTCTGGCTACGCCAAATAACTTTGAGCTCTGGCTCCAGCTCTGGCGCACTTTGGCTTTGCTGGCAGCGAACAAAACACGTGATCAGTTGACGCTAAGTCTGGCTAAGACATGACTTGTATGTACGTACATATATGTATGTATATTCACTTATGAGTAACAATTATGATTGCATTTGTATTATGTGTCAATGCAAATGAGTTGAACGAAATACAAAGAGCTATATCAATGCATCAGAGTGAGAGAGACAGTGCATGAGATGGGCGAGTCTGTGCACGTGTGTGTGCAATGAATGAATGTGTAGATTGCGAACAAATAGAACAAAATGCAGTATGCAAATCAAGCTTGGATGGTGACCAATACAGTGCGAGCGAGATAACGCATGCAAAAGGCGAATGAGTGTCTGTGCCTGTGGCCTTGCATGCTTTATGCATGTATGAACTGAAAAGGAGTCCAATCGAAAGGAACAGTTAGTAGGCTGAGTAACAGAGAGCTCGCAAAGGAGCATGTGACAGCAATTAATATGTGTGTGTGCGAATTCGCTGCGTACATATACATATGTATATGTTTATGCGGGCGTTTTACACGCAAGTCAATGTGATTAACAGGAAGAAAACAATATAAAAACAAATTAAATATAGATCTGCTGTAGCACAATTTCGCTAGCGCTGTGAGGCAACTTCGATATGTAAGCTTTCGTTAGTGAGTTCTTATACATACATATTTTATTAGGCTGTTATATGAAGTAGTTACTTTATGCGAGCTATTAGACAGATGTTTTTAAGCTGTTATATGTGTAAAATGTTATATGTGAACTTTTGCTAGATTTCGCTTGTGTGGCAGTTGAAAAAAGTTATACCTATGCTGCTTTTATATGCCCTAAATAAACTATTATGATGCATCATATAGTTAGCCCAATCTCTCAGACACAGGAAATGTATATACTCAATGTTCTCTCATTGAACAGTGTATAACAATTATCTAGCAGCAGCAACAGCGGCAGCACCAGCCACTGAAGCTGATAAGATTAGCATAAAACTTGACATGGAATTCGAGGCAAAGCTAAGTAAAGCAAGGCAAAAACGTATGCGAATCATCATATCAAATTTTTTCTTATACGCAACGGACGTGGACAGAGAGAGCTCTATATGTATGTGTGCATATCCCCCTGTGTATGTCTGTGTGTATGACTCCCCCTCTATCTATACACATATATATGAGTCTTGAGTAGTACCAGTAATCCAGTTCGCATTCAGTTTGCCAGCATCGTATTCTGTTTTGTTTTCTTTTCCAAAACTGTTATACACAGCATTTGTGGCTTCAGGCTCAGCAATTGACTGAAGCGGGGGCAGCGGTGGAGGCGGAGGGTGTGGCTGTGGCAGGTGTTGTTACTGTTGTCGTTGCTGCAATCGCTGATGAATTAGCCGTCTGCTCATCCGCCATAGACATGCTGTTGTCGCCATAGAATCGCGGCTCATCATGCGCCTCAGCCGAGCCCGGCAGATCCTCGTCAGTATCATCGTCATTCGAACTGTCCGCTGCTCCACTTATGTTCAGCTTAGAGGCCCGCTGCTCCACGGTGCCGTCCGGATCGGGTGCGTGGCGCAAGCGTTCGTAGCAAGCATCGCATACCCTCAGCGCTTTGCCAGTTTGTTGGGGCAAGAGGAACTTCTTGGTGGAACAAGCGGCGCAAACGACAGCGCCGCAGTTTCGACAATGATGACGCCGCTGGACGAATGTGAACTGCGTCTTCTTGCAGTGCATGCAAACGCTGGCTTCGGCATCGGGCACCCAAACTGCGGCATGGTTTCCCGGCGGTTTCTTACCGCTCTTGCGCAACAGATCCTCCACGCATTTGTTTATATGGGCCATCCACTCTTGCTTCTCTGTGCTGGTGGCCGCATAGACGACGAAGGACTTCGTCGTGGTGCGTATGTACCAGCCATTGCGGTACTGCTGGTTGTCGGGTATCGAGTCCAGGGAAACCTCCTCGAGCGGCATTATGTGTTGTTTGTTGTACTTCTTCTTGCCAATCACAATGTTACCATAGACCAGTATGTCGTTGAAGAGAAAAAATTGCCGCGATTTTGGACGTTTGCGGCACATTTTGGTCAGAACACCTTCGCCGACTAGAACGCGTCCGGGTATCGCCAGCGGCACTCCGGAGCTGCCAAAGCAGTTCTCGACGGAGGCAATGCGGCGGGTGTTCAATTCCGAGTTAACGAGGCGATCAACCATATTGCTTCTTCTTTTCTCTACTATTTTTTATCTGCTTGCTGCAGCGAAAGTGGCGCCACCTATCCGTTTAGCCAAAAGCTGTGTTTACAGTTTACAGTTTTTTTTTCTCTCTTTTTCTACAGACTGTTGCTTCAATGGCCGTGGCGTACTTCAACTGTGACGACGACGACGACGGCGGCAACTAATGTTGTTTTTGTTGTTGTTGATGTTGCTCCAAGTATGTGTATGTGACTGTGAGTGTGTGTGAGTGTGTGTCGACATATATATATGTATATATTTATACTTATATATATGTCTGTGTTTGCGTATGTGAGTTTGGGTGCAGCAGCTGCTTTGTGTCCTTTTTACTATAATTTCGAGTTTGGTGCTTCGTTTCGCTTCAACTGAAATTTCCTTTTTTTTTTTTAGTCACGCGTTGCGCTCTTTATGCAATCTATATATGAATATATATGTGCACAATATAACTGTTTTCTACGCCGTCCGTTTACCGAAACGTCATGACTCACACCACACACAAACAACAAGTATGCATACATACATATGTATGTGCACAATATGCAGTAACACACGACTATATTAATATATAATTTTTGGTTTTTTTTTTCTTGTTTTTGTGTTTCTTTTCTTTCTGTATGGTTTCACTTAGAGAGCCTACTTCAACGCATGTGGTGTGTTGACTTTTCTTCTTTTGATTTTTTACTCAACAAACTAGCGATCAAATTAAAACTGAGTTGCTCAAAACTTCAATTTCGCCTCTTCTGCTGAATGGCAGCTGCTAACGCAACAATGAGTCGCTGCATAACTATGTTAACGCAGTGTAGAGCACTGATGCATAATTATCGCAGGGTTGCATTGATCACAGGTATGCAACACTGCGCAGTGTTAATGTGTGACCAGTCCGTACGATTTTCATTTAATTTTGATACAAACAGCTCAATATTTACCTGTTTCTTTTTCTCATCCAGATTACACTGAACAATATTATTGTACTCGCGCCGTTCACGCACGCGCTGATCGGCACGCAACTGAAATGGCTTCACTTCGGCGAGGCCAGCTCTTCGTAAATTTCTGGCATTGTCATGTTCTTCTTGCAACAATTTCGAAATCTTGGCGAGAGAATTAAATATATGCTGTATAATAGCAATATTAATATTTATGCATTTGGCACTTACCTCTTCCCTACGTTTCCGCCGCTCCAAATACTCGTAGGAATGCTTCAATGTTTCTGGCGTCACAGGCACTGTTATCTTATGGGTAACTATTGTGTCCGCCAAACGTTTGTGCAATGCTTTAAAATTTGGCACCGGCTTGCTGTGGAATTCGCGCGCCTTACGCTCTTCTTCCTCTCGCTGGCGCATAATCATCTCCCGCTTCATTTGATAAACATCCTTGCATTCGTAGACTCTGGGTGCCTTTCCGGCAGACACTGGGTCGCCTTGACTTTTCGGTTTGGGTGTCCAGTTGAGTTTCAGCCTGGGCTTCAATCCAAGTATCTCATGCACCTCCATTTCCTGGTCACTTATTGATTCTGCTTGTTTAGGAATCGGCAACGATTCCACTTCGTCTCCTTCGCCTTGATGGGAATCTGTTGACAAATCCAATTGCAGCTGTAACTGAAGCTCAGATTCAATATGCACTATATAATCTTCATTCGAGTTTTGATAAGCTGCGGATTGATCCTCTTTCTCCTCTTGTTCAGCTTTACCATCGCTCGTATTCCTTTCATTTAAATTCTGATCACAAGCTGATTTATCCTGTACCCCAGCTTCGCCAAGCCCTTCAATAGATCTCAGCTTTACTATATCCTCTACATTTAAATTCTGATCACAAACTGATTTATCCTGTAGCGCATTCTCGCTAAGCAGTTCAGTAGTTTTTTGCTTTACTTTGTCATCTTCATTTAAATTTTGGTCACAAACTGATCTATCCTGATGCTCCCGCGTCATATTCGCATTGTTCCTGTTCAACTGATCGCCCATGTTTTCCTTGTTGGAAGAGGAAGCTGGCGCTAAACATAATAAATGATTTCATATGGATTACAACATTGACTGTAAATTGAAACATCTTTATTTGCCATACCGCACAAATCGTTTGAATATTCCATTTTATAGTCGGCCGTCTTGATTTCATTCCAGTCGAAATTCAAATTTCCATTATTATAATTCTCCATATGATCTATTGTATCACCCAGAGCGGTCGACCTGTCTGAAGAAGCAGCTGCTAAAATGGCGCATTTTTTTTTTTTTTTTTTTGAGTTAACTGTAAATTGTATGTATGTTTTATATACATACCAAAGAAGTTTTGCGAATGATCTAGATTATAGTCGCCAACGCTTATCTCGTTCCAGTCGAAATCGGTCTTCTTGTATTCGTTATTACTTATATTAGCCATATTATTGGATAAGTATAACGCGTCGCTAAAAATTCAAACAATACGAAAACAAAGACAAGCACACTTTCAATTTTTAGAGTTGCTCAAAGACTATCGATAGCTTGAGTGTGGATTCATCATCGATTAAACAGTTGCATTTCAATTTCAATTGTAAGTGATCAAACCAAGATCATGATTGTTGAAAATATTTTACTATATAGCGAACTATAATGTCGAACGTTTCAAATTCGATGCTTGAATACCAATTGAAAATTCTGTAATAGCAAATAGCAGATATACATAAATAGATCAAGCTGCCAATCGCTTGGATATATTTGAATTCTAATATAACACCTAAATAATTACAAAAAATATAATTAATATACATAGTAAGTGTATATGTTTGAAGTAACTTAGTACGCTAACAGTCCATCGTACACATCATTTTTTAATATTTGTAAAATCTTTGCGGGTGGACTCAGTCTTCGCAAGCAACATCCAAAATGGGCGCCACTTGAATTATATAATTACGTTTGGTACGCTGCGAGCTAATGCTAATTCCGAAGAGTTATCGATGAATCCAATAATGGAACACCCCTAAAACCGCATACCTCCAAGTACATTTGAGCGTTTAGTTTTTCTCGCACTGGAATCGCCCTTATGTTGGCGCTTGCGCGGCAGCAGAAGAGGTGAATGATCATCTATGGCCGGCTGCACTGTATCCTCATCGCAGTCATCGCTGGTGTTGCTGAAGAGCGTTCGACGGACACTGCGAGGTGCCGGCACCTCGCCCTCATCATCGGTTAGCACATTGCGTGCGCTTCGCATCCGCGAAGGACGTTGCACGGCGGAAGTCCTTAGCCTCACCTTCTCGTAGACAATCAGACAAATGTCTCTAGAGGTATCATCTTCGTAAGCGAGTATATTGCCGCGATAGCCTAGCGTTAATGACATCTGACAGTTTTCGCTTATTTCAATGCCGCCGTCGTTATGTTTATGCGATGCATGCAGTGATCCGCTGGCTGTGATACAATGCATCAGCTCTATGCTGTCAGCCGGTGCAGAAGAGCGCGGGGGTGTTATCAATTGCTTGGCAAAGCTTGCATTTGCAGTCTCCTCCTTCTCTTCCACCTCTTCGTCGCTTTCGGCACGCAAATGCATCGATGTAGGCAACACTTCTGGGTGCTTAAATCGACTGCGCAGCATTTGAAAGCTACGTCTGAAACGCTCTTTAAGCGCGGATTCCTCTGATTCATTACATTGCCGCACATCCAAAAACTCCATATGATTGTAGCGTCCTACGAGTTGTGCGCGCAAATAACTATATACAGGTCCAGCGCCCTTTACGGTGCGTCCGAGAAAAGATAAAATACAATCGTCGGACAGCTCACTGCGTATTTGGCCGTCTTCCATGCAATGCAGAAACCGTCGAAACAATTGGCTGGACGACACTAAAAGGATCTATGTTCATATAAAACGTATTGAAAAATCCACTTTGTTTACTTACCTGGATGATCCGCTGTTTGTTCTTCGTGCATTTTAAATTAGTTTCTTCACATAGACAACAATAAGCGAAATAAATGTTTGGTTGATGCGCTTTGGGGAAACAGCAGTGTTGCTTGTGTAAAAATCGTGATCTCTTTCGATTAATATTTCGCGTATCGATGTATCTATTTTAAAAAATATAATTTCATTTATTGAGAATCGAAAGTGAATTGTTTTGAATATTTTACATTTCCACTTTGACTGATCACACCTCGCGCTATATTTATGTATATAAATATAATACATATATGTGTGTATATATATTTATACATGCTATAAATATAGTTTTATATCAAAAATATATATGTATTTGTAATTTCGCCAATTAAAAATATACTTTACGATCGTTTAGTTTTTGCTTGTATTTGAATTGCGGCGACCAATCGATATATTTTTGTCTATCGATCTATATATGTATTTATATTTCAAAGCAAAAGTATGCTCAGACGCAAAAATAATATACTGACTGCATGTATTTAAAATTCAATTTGAGTTATCAGACTTATAATATTATATATATATTCAATTTTTATGAAAACTAAAAATTTCTTTACGAATCGCGCACGATATATTTATAGCATTTCTTTTTTTTTTTGAATAAGTTTCGATATGGGCGCCAACAATAGCAAACCGCAAACTGTGCAAATACCAAATACATCACCATTTCAAATCAGTCGGGAAGTTTTGGAGCGCGTCGAGAAGGCAACCAAAGCGGAAAAGGGACCCGCTGCCGTTACAAATCCAGTTCAAGTACCCTTTGCTTCCACCTGTGAGCACTGCAATCGTAAAGGTGCATCAGCTGGAGATGCGGCTGGAACGAGCAGCAGCGATGAGATGCAAACTTATCAGCAAAAGCAGATGGAGGTCTCTTCATCGTGGGCACGGCGCTCAACAGAAATTGAGGAGGCACAATTTACGAAAACATTAGATAGTGTGCACAATTTGTTCGGACAGCCAGTTAAATGGACCAAGGCCAACGAATGCTCAGCGGATATCGATAAGATGGAAAAGCAATTGATTAGCTGCTATCGCCAGTACGGCAAGGAGCCGTTGAAGTGCGCTGCCTTGGCTAAAACATATCACACTTTTGTCTTCAATAAACAGGTAGCCGCTGTTCAGAGCACAACGCATGATGTGCAGGATGCAAAGGGAGGCGATGCTAACTGATGCTTGGTTCCTCTCGCTCGTTCACCAATCAACTAAAACGAATGTGTATTATTGAAATATCTTGGACATTGTAAATATAACGATCACAATTAGTCTACATATTCGAAACAACCAATTAAAAACGCTCGCAACAATTTAGATCATACGTGTAAGGTATCTAACCATTTAGATCACCAAAAACTGTCGGAGCTTTAAGCTATTAACCCACTCAATTTAGTTCATTAGTTCATCACTACAAGCACTCACGCAGAGACTTAGAGGGCTTCAAAAGCTCTCGCAGCTTTCAGCCATCACCATGCGCACAGCTGACGCAAAACATTTGTGTTATTTAGTTCATTGAAATAAGCAGCGCAACAGCGACGTCCTGGCGTCTCTGGCGTTCTATGCACATAGTACTAAAAACTAGCATAACAATAAGTTGTTTAGTTCGTTTCTAACTTAAGCAAAACATACATAAGCATATGCATGTGTGTGTGTGTGCGCTTACATATGTGAGTACGCGTTTTACAAGGTGGCAACACGACGGCCAAGGCCTTTCTACATACATAGATACACACATACACAGAGAACTTATCTGTAGCTTATCGCGGCTGTAAATGCCGATTCGCATAAATCTGCCGAGCAGCATACAATTACATAAACATGCATATGAGCTGTGCGTAAGTGTAATTGTGTGCATAGTGCGTAACGTTTGTTATGACACAGGCAAATTTGATGTGCTGAAATCGAGCAGAAGCCTGCTCACTTAAATATGTGCATTTCTACTTGCATATGAATAACAAGTTTAATAATAATTTATGGCAATTTTGTTCATTGCACACACACACACGTATATATATAAATAGCAACATATTCATATGGGAAAATTGCATATATGTATACCATGTATGTATGTGTGCTTCGCCGATTTCCTAAAGAGCAGCATTAAGAAATAAACAAGCTTCCCGTTAGGAAATATGCAAAAAACTTTGCATGACATTTGGCCATATTGGTATCATTTTATTTTTTGACAGAAACGACTTTATATTACAGCTTTCAAAAGTGTATTTCACACACCCTTGACATCCGCTACGTCTGTCCCCATCTGTCAACTGCCAAAAAAAAAAAAAAAAATTGAGGAAACGGAAAAGCTTTTGCACGATCGTGCAACAAAATGCATTTTCAATGACAATTGTATTATTTAATTTTTTTTTTTTTTTTGGTGGCGAACTATTTGTAGCTTTCAGTATGCGTGCAACCATAGTGACATTTGGTCGCAAATATATACAAATTTATTAACAAATTTAAGTTCAAATACAGTGAGAAAAGTGCAGCATCAAATTGCGCGCCTGCGTTCACGAAACAGCTGACAGCAAAGCAAAAACAAAAACAAAAGCAAACGCAAAAACAAACAAAAACGCAAGTACAACTCAATACCACAGGCTTCAGCACGCGAGGCCCAGGGGTCAATTGTATACACGCTTTTCATTCTGCACATACATACATATATGTATGTGCATCTGTAGTATAAAGAGGGATATATGTACATATTTGTATATGCATACGTGTATATACGTGCAATATAATGTACATACATATATTTATGCATATATACATTATCAATTATTACAAAATTGTTAGATCAAACTTCGCGCCAGCTTTCAAAAACAATAGAAAGCGAAAGAAAAAAGCACAATTTGAGTAAATGAATAAAGCTTCTCCTGGTCCTCTCGGAGCCCAATGTTTGGACCTTGACACATGTTAACGAGGGAAGGGTATAATTATGTGCCATATGCTCAATTAGGCCTAATATATTGTTTATATTGATGTGTGTGTGTGTATCAATGTAGTCGCCTTCGACGTTGACGTCGACCTCGTCGTTGTCTTTGCCTTTGCCTTGTCAACGTCTATTTAATACTTTTGCTCCTCAGTGCCTGCTCATTAGTTTAGTTAGTGTTTAGTTAGATGAAATGCCAGTTAAACTGTTGTCCAAAATGCACCCCATGGCCAAGGGCATGGTGACTTATGCCCTGCTGTGGCCCACAGGCAGCCTTATCCAGCAGACAATAGACGGACGCAATTTCAGTAAGTCCACAAGGGATTGCTTTAAGATAACTCCAATATCCATTATCCAATATCCAATTCCGATTTCCCTTCCCTTCCCAGAGACATACGATTGGGCACGTGCGCTGCGCTTCAGTATCTTTGGCAGTCTTTATGTGGCGCCCTGCCTCTATGGCTGGGTGCGTCTCACCAGTGCCATGTGGCCGCAGACGAATCTGCGCATTGGCCTGCTGAAGGTGAGTAAAAGTGCTGCGGGATCGACATGGCTGACAGATTGGCAAACTCCTTAACTGAACATTCCAGGCCGTAACGGAGCAACTGTCCTATGGCCCCTTTGCCTGCGTTAGCTTCTTCATGGGCATGAGCCTGTTGGAGCTGAAGACCTTTGAGCAAGCCATTGCCGAGACCAAGGAGAAGGCCCCGCCCACATACAAGGTTAGCTGGCTTTGAGGCCGTAGCCGGAGGTAGTCTCTATCTAACTTGGCTTCATCCCTGACAGGTGGGCCTCTGTTGTTGGCCCATTATACAGACCATCAACTTTTCGCTAGTGCCGGAGCACAATCGCGTTATCTTCGTCAGCTTTTGCAGCCTCCTTTGGACTATATTCTTGGCTTACATGAAAACGCGAGCAATCGAGCCGGACCACGAACAGGTACAGGATAGGGAGCAGGCAGAGCATCAGCTACCAGAGATCGAGCTGCTTACATAGCTGTTCTATTTTTTGTTCATAGAAGAGAGGAAGCACGCGAAGAAGTTGACTCAGTGCAGCAGCTGCAGGGAAGGAAGGAGATGCAGATGAGGCTAGGGAGACAGCAGCAGCAGCCATCAGAGGCCAAACAGGATGCGGTCCTTGCTTTCATATAGGAACCCAAGCAACTAGGGCATTTTTACTTGTTATTCTATATATAAGGACAGGAGTAGGAGTAGACCATCTTCCGCTTGGAGCAGAAGAAAGCTAGAAGCAGGTGCAGCTGCTGCCGTTGTTGTTGCTGTTGCTGTAGACCGATTCAAGACTTTGCACTTCTATTGTATATAAAAGGGTTTCTTTTTAATTTAGAACAAATTGTTGTTTAGGTGAATAAAATGCATTTAAGTACAAACGTGTTAATTGGAGTCGAGTGGAGGTGGCTCGCGTGCGACAATCAGGTCGCCAATCCAGAGCCGTGCATGCTGTGGGTCATGCCGGCCCACTGTCTGCCGTATCCAATCCACGTAGGCGGAGACTTCGGTAAAGACGCCCGGGTAGGGTGGACGTGTGCAGGGCTTCACACTCCATGAGACGATGCCGATTTGGATGTCCAAGGCGGGCAACAGCAGTGGGCCACCCGAGTCACCACTGCACTGACCCTTCCAGCCCTCGGGCAGGCCAGCGCAGAGCTGGCTCCGATGCAGCTGCGTCTGATGACGTCGACTGCACTCCTCGTCGCTGAATACGTGCAGCTGAGCCTTCTGCAGCTTCACTTGCAGCGCGCCTCCAGTCTACAAAGTGGAAATAAGGAGATAATGGTTAGGGAACGAGGTCACTGATTATGCTGATTATGCTATTACGAACCGCATTCAAACCCCAACCAGCAAGCACGGCGCTGCTATTCTCGGCGATTTGCTGCAGCGGCTCGGGCAGCCGGACAGGCTGCACGCTGCGGCTATAGAGGATGGGCACCTGCAGCTGCAGCAGCGCTATGTCATGTATGTACTTGTCCTCTGGCTCGTACCCGGGATGCACGTGTATGGCCGCTACCCAGGCCAGCTGGCTGGCATTGCGGTCAATTTGATTGCTACCATACTGCAGATTCAGCTGCTCTGGCTTCGAGCCACGCACACAATGCGCCGCTGTCAGCACCCAGCGCGAATTCAACAATGTCGCTCCACAAGAGTGCGCGCCCGTTTTGGCACGGCGCAGTGACAACTGAAGAGGAACAGAGTGTGTGAATTGAAGAATTTAACTCTGACTATTCTTTGGATTTGCTTACGGCATAGGGAAACTCGCCTTGGGCAGCTAGCGTGCCATTCACTATCTTGCCATCCTGCTGATCCTCTACCGCTCCTACTTCTCCATTGGAAACCTTGCCGTGGGCAGTCTGCAGTTCTTCTCCTGCTTCTGCGTCTCCTGTAGCCTCTCTGCTGAGCAGCAATCCAATCACAATTAGAAGCAGTGTACACCAAAGGCGTGCCATGTTGTTTGATTAGAGCTTGGCAGGCAGCCATTGCATTTATTTAAGCCGTCTCCCAGCGGGGCTTTTACGCTAAACTAGTAAGCCCGCATGCTAGTAGGTCAATTGGCCTTTGGGTTTCTGCAAGCTGAAAGCGTGAATTGATTAACATGCATTTACATTAATTACGCACTCACTTACACACAGGCAGGGAGATGACTTCCTCAGTGCTGTGGCAACAGCTGAAGAGCTTCATCGTGCGATATCCCATTGCGCGTGGTATGATATCGTATAGCTTGATCTGGCCCACGGGCAGCCTGATACAGCAGACATTTGAGGGCAAGCGCTGGGGTGAGTTTCACACATATACATAGCCTAATCTATGTGTCTTAAGTGTATATTTTTTCGATGCAGGCAATTACGACTGGTGGCGCGTGTTTCGCTTCAGCATGTACGGTGGATTGTTTGTGGCGCCCACGCTCTATGGCTGGGTGAAGGTAACTCAATAGTTACATTTCCCACTTGCTTGTACATCGGTTTCCCTCCACAGATCTCCAGTGCTATGTGGCCACACACATCGCTACGCTATGGCGTTATTAAGGCCGCCGTGGAGACCATTTCGTATACGCCCGCCGCAATGACCTGTTTCTATTTCATCATGAGCTTGCTGGAGTCAAAGACAGTGCAGGAAGCTGTCGCCGAAGTTGGCAAAAAGTTTCTGCCCACCTATAAGGTATTTATTCCAATATAGAGCCACTTCTTAAATATATATATTTATATTTTCATACCAATCAGGTGGCTTTAGCTATCTGGCCTTTGGTAGCCACCATCAACTTCTCTTTAATACCTGAGCGAAACCGTGTGCCTTTTATTAGTGTCTGCAGCTTGTGCTGGACATGTTTTTTGGCTTATATGAAACACTTGGAGCACCATGAAGTGGATCAAGTTATTTAATTGTGTTTTGTTTGTTTGTTATTATAAATATTAGCTTTAATAAAATAGGGAAGATAAACTAATGGTAAACAAGACTAAAGTGTGGCCAGCAGATCTGAGAAAACAAAGAACAAGAAATGTACTTAATATCGATAAAAACAACAAGTATCTCCAGTGCGATCGGCAGGTTAAACATCGCATTAGTAATTTACTACTTTACTTCAACTTTTCGTGTATGAAGTGCATAATTTGTATTTTTTTTATTATTATTATTATTTTTTGTTATCAATTTAACTACAACTTTTTATATAAAAACGGCACTATTGACTTAAATTTCGATAGGACAGTTATTATCGCTAGTATCGCTATTATCGTGTAAGCATTGCTTCTACTTTTATCATCCCTAGCCCCACCTTGCAGTTGGGTGTGTGCAACGAGCTAATTTGTTTTTCAGTTGTTTACAGTTTGTAAAGCTAGTTTTTTTTTTCATACTGTAAGTAAAGGGTCTTCACAATGCGCAATTTGGGCAAACAGCAGTCGCAGGACACCACCGACACAAGCGTGGAGAAGGGCGACTACCCGCGTGCGACAAGTGAGTGACGCAGCCAACGTTTGTTGTTTATAGCTGAACAAATAACTGTATTTGCATGTGTTTGTGTGTGCCCGCAGATGGAGTCGTATTTGGAGCAATTGTCACCTTTGCCAGCTTCTTTGTATTGATGATGTCCTTCTGCTCACCGTATTGGATAGAATCGTATGAGGAGACACGCAGCAGCTTCAAAAACATGGGCCTCTGGCAATACTGTTTCAAGAACTTTGTCTATCCGAACTACCAATTCCCCAAGCAGTTCACGGGCTGCCATTTGATCTTCTCACATGTAAGTAACTCAATTAAACTAAGTTTGATAAGTATACTAAATGTTTCTATTGAAGCTAAATGAGTAAAGAAATGTACATGAAAACATATGAAACTAAATAATTTATTAGTAAACTTATCTAAGAACTGTTGTATTAAGTATGCCAAGCGTAGCACTTGTTGCACTTCACTTCTATGATACTATGGATATACTAAATGTTGTCTTATGTTGATCTAGGATTATTATGTGATACGTGAATATCTGCTGCCTGGTTGGCTGATGGCCGTGCAGGGCTTTGTAACAATGTCGTTCATCATAGTCTTCACTGTGCTGACGCTGCTCTCGCTCACCATCACTCGATTGCCCTTGAAGCCTGTGCTGCAGTACGAATGGCTGCTCGTACGCTTGTCCTACATAGGCACAGCCGTGTCCTGTAAGTAGATCGTGTCCTATATGTATATATATATACATTAACTATTGTCTATATACATTAACTATTGTCTATTGCAGCGCTGTTCATGTTCTTGGCCGTTTGCATCTTTGGCGGCTGTGCTTATCGACGAGATTGGCTGATGTATCCGAAATTCAATGTGCTTGGCTGGTCGTACGCCTTGGCCGTGGTCACCTTCATGCTCCTGGGCCTGGCTGCTCTCATACTGCAGCGCGAAGCCCGTCAGGCCTACGAAGCACGCGGCGAGCAAAAGAATCTGGTGATGCAGATGGAAATGCAGGAGCCTGGCTATCAGCCACCGCGTCATCATCATAGCCAATCGCGCAGCCTGCAGGGCTACATATAGTTATCAACCATATGCAGAAGCTATGTATTCAACTTAACGCAACTCGACTTCAATTCAATTCCATTTACAACAAATATTTCGAAACGCCGTCCAAGCAGAACTTTTTCTGCACACTGAATCTCTTCTACTTTTTTTTCTACTTTAAACTAAGTGCCTTTTGGAATTTGTAGTGCAAATTTGTATAATTAGTTATATCAGTCTAACAACCGTCCATAAATAGATCTATACATATATATATATAAATATTATATATACATTGTAAATCTGTCCAATTTGTCTATCAAATCAAATTCGAATTCATACAACTTACGCATTTAACTCTATTTACATTGATTGTATCTATAGATCTGTGTCTCGATTATATACATATATATATATATATATATATATATATATTTACTAAATATCTTCAATCTAAACATATCTATTTATACACGCATATTCAGACATTTACTGTAAGTGCAAAAAGTTTTACAAAAGAAATACAATTCACAAAATACGATTCCAACTTTGATCTATTTGATAATTTATATTTGATATATAGTTGGTATAGGTATGTGTCATAAAACCATGTTCTGCCTCTATCTCTCCTCCCTCTTACTCTAACTCTTTTTCTTATCTGACCTCTGTCGTAATTTTACTGATAGTAAAAAAACAATTGCCAATTGGAGCACAAATCGTTGCCGCTGTCGATTCCCATCGAATATTCAGTTCAAGCTGCGCGTTGACTAAATTCGGTTGTGACACAAACAATAACAAAAGAAAAGAGGCGTGAACCCTACATCAATTTGCTAACTTATTTTTTGATTTTTTTTTTTTTTTTTTGGTTGGTCTAAACGTTATAATGCGTGAACTCCTTTACCTCTGCAGTTGGCTAGTTATTTCTGGACAAATTTGTAAGACAAAGAATTTTAAGCAACAGATGTACACCCACACATACATGCATACATACCTATAAATACATATATACATGTATATGTATATATAAATTAATCTATGTCTTGGAAATGGGATTTTTCATTCATAGGACTCAAAGATTTTTCTTACATTTGTCGAAAATTGACTATCTCTCTTTCTTTTTCTTCCAATACTCTTCCTTCAAGTCAATTTTCTAGCTCTCCAAGAGAGACAGAGACAAATCTCTTTAGGTTAATTTCTGCCTGCCTCTCTCTCCCTCTTCTGTCTCTCTCTCTCTATCTCATGTCTTGTTCTCTGTCATATTTTCTCTTTTTTATGTTCTTCATTCAAATATTTTTATGAATTAGTCATTTTATTCTTGGAACAGCGTAATCTCTAACTCTCTCTATCGCTTTCTCATTCTATTCTATTGGCTTGGCCGTAGACCTGCAAGTGTTGTAAAAATTGTTTTTGACTGCCTATTTGACTGCAGAAATATCTAAATTTTATAATCATTTTTTATATGCTCTGCAAATAAAGATAATGTTATCAATAGGCGAAATATTTGTTATATATGTATATGTTATCGGACCGATCTATTGCAAACTAACGTTGTAATAAACACTTAATCAGCATATTGTCTATCATAGAGATTTATATATATGAGAACAAGAGAGAGAAGGACATAGATGTATATACATAGATATAGCGAAGAGAGGGATACAAGATTTGACGGAGATATATGTTTTATATAGATAAATATATATTTCTTAATGTAAACGAAGACACATGGAAAATTTTGTTATTATTATATAGTAGAGTAGGTGAACCTGACCTATGTATACAGCTTACGCCAAGAAGAGTGATGTACTTCTAATCCTCTGCTTTAATGTCTCTCCATCTGTCTGTCCAATTGATCCAGCTACCCTTCCGACTTGTCCGAGTCAGTTTATCGGGTGCATGTAAAGCAATAGAGAGTTACAATAGATCGATATGTTAGGGCCCATATCTACATATATAGAGCTATCTGCCTGCCCAAGGGTATTCAGACTTCGACGTTCGTAGACAAGTGCATGCCTTGGTTGTTAATCATCGGCTGTGTCGTGTCTTGCCACTGTGATAGAACGGAAATTGACGTAAAGAAAAAACAAGCGTAATAGATACGGCGGCAAGGCCAAAGGCGTGCATACTTCTCGAGTGGACGGCCGAGAGGGGAGCAAGATTTTTGATTACAAGAGTTGTCAAGTGCAAATTCGACACTCTCTCCCCTTCACTTTCCCTTTCTGCCCTCTCTCATATGCAGCTAATAAAGAGTCTATTTCACAGACGCTCAGGTGCCGGAATCGCGCATTATCAATGGAACTTTGGCCAGCGTCGCAGACACGAAGCATATGGTTTCCATTAGGCTAAAGAAGAACGATCGCAACTTTGGCAGTGGCCACATCTGCGGAGGCTCTTTGATAGGGCCTAACAAGGTCCTAACTGCCGCCCACTGTTTGTTCAAGTGAGTAGAAGGAGGAACTTGGGAGCAAGACTCTTCTTTATCCGGATGTAGACATGTAGAATATGTAGAGACCCTATAAGTAGAGGGAGAAACTACGGAATATTAACTCAAGCTCTATGGGTGATGGAGAGAGAGAGGGAAAGGGAGTACCTTATTTGTTCGGAGCGTATTCACATGTACACAGTAGAAGCATTTGGGAGGGATGGATAATCTATGGGAGATGGGAACCGTGTTTCTCCTTTGTTGTCTGCAATGGGATATAAAGGGCATATAGACAGAGGAACTATATATGCCCTTTAGAGAGGGAAGTCCATAGGAACTATCGTAACTAATCGGATCATGGGTTCCATTCGTCTTCATCCGCAGCTCCTCAAAGAAGCGCTATCGCAAGGCAAGTGAATTCGTTGTCGTGATGGGCACCCTCAACCGCTACGAGCGCAACAATGGAACAATTGTGTCCGACGTCAGCTCCATTGCCTATATGAACACCTTCAGCACGGAAAGCATGCGCGACGATGTGGGCGTCATGTTTCTGCGCACCGGCCTCCCCGTCAACAGCAGTCATCCGACTGTAGCGCCCATTCAACTGGCCACAGAGCCGACTCCTGCTGGAGTTACCTGCCAAGTCTCCGGCTGGGGACGCACCAACCAGGTGAGCTGATTGCCTTAGCCAGCTATGCAATTGAATATTGAATACTGATTAATGCAATGGATATCCAAGCACTTATCCACTTATCCCTGCAATTTATCCAGCCCATTTACTCTCGTTGCAGAGCTCGCTCTCGAATGTGCTGCTCACTGCCAATGTGACCACGATTCGTCACAGAACCTGCTCCACTATCTATTTAGGCAGCCTGCTCCCAGGCATGCTCTGCGCTGGGCGGCTAAAGGGAGGGACGGACTCGTGCCAAGGCGACTCCGGCGGGCCCCTGGTCTACGATGGCCGCGTGATTGGCGTTGTCTCTTGGGGCTATGGCTGCGCCGAGCCGGGTCTGCCCGGCGTCTATGCGGACGTTCAGTATTACCATCAATGGATCGAAGAGCGCAACGGCAACTCCGCCCTGACAGCTCCAAGCTTGATGCAGTTGCTCGCGCTGTGGTTCGGCTGTGCCTTTTGGCTATGGTTGAGGAGAAAATAAACTATATTCTAGCTGTAATTCAAATAGCTCTAGCTGGTTATATGTTTAGTAGGTTGCGGATAAATACCAGATGATGCAAACTAAATATCCGGATAGATGTATGACGGCCCATCAGTTGCGGGTACCCGTCCGGATAGCCTAGCCGCTGCAGATAGCTATCCGGACAGCCGCCTAGCATTCATCCGCGACTTTCAGATATAATACTGAAAGCAGGGGCCTTTAATCAACAAGCAACATTTATTTACAGTCAACACACATAGATAAACGGATTAACGGAATAAAGTTTGTCATAGTTTGGCCAAAAGTGATCTGAATAGCCAGATGATATATCAATCAATTGCAGCTTTCTGGATCCGTTGAGCAATTACAAAAAAATTGAACGGATACAGTTAGAAATTCCAAATTGTTATCTGGCGAACCGGATAAGTTTAACAGTTGCAGTTGCGATTGCGTCGAGGGGGACTCCCATTGGCTTGATGCAGTCTAACTATATCCGGGCCATAGGCGATGTTGGGCAGTCGACGGGACTGGGCCATTAGCAGGGTGAAGTCACGATTGGAGACAGCATTCTCTATCCGTTCCATAACACGGCCGACGAGCAGCTCAACCGCCTGCTGGATGTTGGCTCCGGTGCAGGCGCTCGTCTCGATATAGGGCAGCCGATAGCGTTGAGCCAGAGCGGCGACCTGCTCCCGGCTAACGACGCGCAGCTGCAGTAGATCACATTTGTTGCCACAGAGCACTACGTCCGGATCTTCTGTGTAGGCGTGCATGCGCAGCTGTTCCAGCCAATTGGTGATCTCCAGGAAGGACTTCTGGCTGGTCAGATCGAAGATGAGTAGAAAGCCCATCGCATCCCGGTAGAAGGCCGTCGTCAGCGAGCGGAAGCGCTCCTGTCCGGCCGTATCCCAAATCTGCAAGTGGATGCGATGCCGTCTACCACGTGAGCTGTACACCTTTGATGGAATAAATAGACATCAGATTGGGGAGGATGGGAGGAACGCGATAGTTGGATGCTGCCGCTCTCTCACCAGTCGCTTCTCCCGAAAGTCGATGCCAACGGTCGATATGAACTGCGTGTGGAATCTTCCGTCCGTGTACTGATAGAGCAGGCAGGTCTTGCCCACGCCAGAGTCACCGAGCACCAGGAACTTGAGCAAATAGTCGTAGTCAATGTTGGCGGTCGTCATTCTGCCAACAGCAATCCTTCACCATCCCAGAAACCCATCACCCATCACCATCCTGTTGATGAGAGCAAATTGGAAGAAAAATGCTGTCACAAGAAAAGTTAGAGTTAGAACGAGAGTGAGGGAGAGAAGAGAGGGATAAATACGTGTATTGACAGCGAAACGAAAGAAGGAGGAAAACAATATGCAGAGAGCTGAAAGCAGGGAGAAATAAGGAGACAGATGAATATGGCAAGAGAGGCAGATAGAGAGAGGGGTAGAAAGACTAGACCTGGTGAGGTAGAGCGAAAAAGAGAACGATAAGAGAATTAATTATAGAATTATAGGAACGAGATAGTGACTAAGAATGAAGAGAAAATGGAAGACAACAATTGTAGAAGCTGGAGAGGAAGTCGTATGAGTTCTCCCTACTGTCCATTAGGCTGATGTCCTGTCAACGAAAAGTAATACAAAGTGGTTGCTGTCGCAAGAACATAAGTATTATTTGGAAATCGGATAAAACTGTCCAAGAGCCGAGCGAGAGGGGGAAGTAACGTGAAAGTTTGAGTCGTATAGAGAAGGAGTGGAGGAAGAGTAGTCCTTCAAGGTCAAGCTGAAAAGACAGGCCTGATTGAAGTACTGATTCCGGAGAATGAGGAGGACAGAGAAAGTTGTTGTGAATCAAAGAAAGGAAGAGAGAGGGGGGGGGGGGGGGGAGAAGGAAAAGGCGAAAGAGCAAGAGCGAAGGGTCAGCAGGAAAGGAGAACGAAAAGTGACACACCGGAACTTCATGTCAAATATTGCCCAAAGAAAAAGACAAAGGCTAACGGGGGGAGAGGGCGATAGAAGAGACGGAGGTAGACAGTTAGGAAGCTGCTGTCAAATATTTGCAAACTCATTAAATCTCGATTTATTGATTTTCTGTCTGTTGCGCCTGAAGCACCGGCTTATGAAGTCTATGTTCAAATGTAGATTGAATATGCTTATGGAAATATTGTATGTGCTCTATGTGTGTGTGTGTGCGACTGTGTGTCTGTGTGTGTTGCGGTCTTGTGCCGAAGGTGTTTTGCCAGCTTAGGGTTGGTGGGTAGCTTGAGGCTACGCTTTAGCACGCACACAAGTTCATTCAGAAATTTCAAAGCTGAAGGTATTTCCAAATATTGAATGCCTTGCCATAATTAGGGCGTACGAATTGAAGGCGTGGCAGAGACAACCAGGCGCCCAGATGCAAAGCGGATTATGTTGGATCGCATAACGATTGCCGAGACTGCAGATGGACTGGCTTTGAAGCTGAGAGCTTACCGTGGCTCAAAAATAGCACCGCTAGAGAGAGACAGAGAGAGAGAGATGAGGGATAGGAGGCGGGATTTTCCCTTTTAGAGCATGTAGAAACCGAGGTGAAGGGTGAGGGGGCTGCCGCTGATGAGCGCTATTGAGATAGAAAGCAGGAGAGGGGAAGGACGAGACGGTCTAAACGAGTGCGTTGGGGTGTGGTGTTACCTTTTTGGGCAACACCAAACGCCAGACAGAAAGGAAGAGGGAGAGAGAGAGGGAGAGAAAGATGTGGAATGCCAGAGAAAAGTGAGGCAAAGCCTTTTCGAGCTCCCTTTTCAGTAATACAATAAGCAAATGCAGCTTATTGAGTGAAATTATGTTTTTCCAAGACAACTAATTAGCAAAGAGCTTTGTGTGATTGCCGCAGCAACAATAAAAGTACATAGAGGGAGAGAGGGAGGTAGACAGGAACGGCTAATTAAATTTATGTGTACGCAATTACAGTGAACGCTCTGCTAGAGCAAACGGCGAGAAAGAAGTGAATGCATACATACCCGTATACAAATTCCCTATACATAACAAAACCATTTAAAATATTAATGATATAGGAAATAATTGTCCTTTTTGGCCTATAATGTTTTCTATTGTATGAAAACAAATTGGGATGCCCGAATCGAGACTAGGGGAAGGGATTCTTGTATTCGTAACAGCTCTTACAAAGTATATCAACTATCATACACCATACATATACATACAAGCGGACGGACGGCCAGACAGACGTACTGGAGGAAATTTTCGTAGCTTATCGCTCTGATCAGGAATAAATTATTCTTCCAAGGGATCTGCCACGCTTCCGTCTGCCTGTTACATACGTTTTAACAAAACTATTATGCTCCTATTTCCCATTTTGATTTTAAGGTCTGCAAAAAGAGAAACATTAAGTAAAATAAAGATTAACTACAGCCTAGGAAGTTAAACAAAAATAAAATAAATAAAGGATCATAATATTGATAAAAACACACATATGTATGTATATACAAAATATTTTCGGGCAAATGTAGCACAGTTTTTGGCGCTGCATATTTGCTATTACCGAGAGGGGGCACCCAGTCATGACTTAATTGTATTGTTGCGCGCAAAATGCCTTTCACTGTAGCAAGGCGTTAGCATACACCCACACACACACACACACGGAGATACATAAGTAGATGGGACATAAGCCAATTGCACGTGTGTGTGCATGCGGATGCTCGCAATTAAATAGCCAGCGCATGTCTGTATATGGTATACATATGTATGTATGCATGTGTGAGTATGTGATTTGCTGTGTGGCTGGCTACTTGTTGCAATTGTTGTTGGCATTGAATGCGAGGACTCTACACGTGTAACCGTATACGTAGGAGGGTGTAGCTGTGTATCTCTATGCATGTGTGCGCGCGTATCTGTCTGTGTGTGTGTGTGTGTGTGTCCGTTTAAAAATAAGACACAGCTAATTGTGTTATGCTCGTAGAGGAGGCTCAAGCAGCAGCACTTACCTGGACTACGCATTGTACATTTAAGACTTGGGCATTTACTTTAAGTTGGGTAAATGCATTTCCGTTATGATATGTTATTTGGCGCGAAAATTCAAGTGATTGTTTCGTTAATAATCGACAAAAAACTAAATAGTTGCACTGTTTCAATTGATATGTGAGTGAGCTACTGTGTACTAACAGTTATTTATAGCACGTGCGCGATTTGTTTACAGTGCTGAGATACAGCATCTACAGCATCACAGACAGGACTAATGGAATGCGGTGCGTAGACAAACGCAAACTGTTAGGACCAAAAAAGCTTCAAAGCTATGCGCGGCAGCCAGAGATGTGCGCATGGAAAGCGTTAGATATCGACATTATCGATTGCATATCGATAGTAGGAAGAATGCGGATGAAGCGCCTGTAAATTGCATAAAATTAATCGCATGCAATGCGGGCAATTGTCCTACAATCGATTCACTTTTTGGGTGAGTGCTTTTTAAATTTTCATCAGAAATATCGATAGGTCGCGCAAAGGCGCGCATTGCCTTTAGTTTTGAATTTTACGAGTATGAGCAACAGCGGCTGCTAATTTATTTTAATTTATTTTTTTTTTTTTTTAAATGATATTTGATGTTTAATTAACAATGTTTTTATATTTTTATTTTTTCTTTAAGAAAAAAACACTTAGTTTTTAAGATTCATATGCTGTAAATATTAAATTTTGTTTTGCTTCTTTTCATTCAATTCGTTTTCTATAGCAGTTTTGGTTTTTCCTTTTGCGGCTAAATTGGGTTTATTCTCATTTCATTTTTATTTAGTTTTTGTTTTTGTGAATTTGTTAGTTTCTTCTATAGCTGACGTCAAGTACATTTTTGCTTATGATTTGCTTATATGCGTTTATTTTATTTTATTTATCTTTTGTATGACTGTATTTCTAGGTTAACCATTTAATACGAAATCATGTCTATGAAAATACAGCATTCATAAATATATATATATATATATATATATATATATATATATATATATATATGTATATACATATATATATATATATATATATGTATATACATATATAATTTTATATATAAATCTATATACCCTTTTTAATGCTTTGCAATGTGAAACAGAAAAGTGAAATCGACTCGAAGCTTTGTTTTTGTTTCTTTTCTTTTTTTTATAGTACATGTTTTAGACAATATAAATATAGATGTTTTGCATATATTAAAAAAAAAAAGTTTTCATTGTGGGATAAACTAAGAGTAATTTACATTTTGAATAGAAATATGCTAAAACCATAAACTGCATTAACAATGTGTATATGTATATGTGTATGTGTGACTGGGTGTGTGTAGGTATTTTTTATTCCTTTTCGTCAATGTTTATACAAATTGATTGAACGTTCTTTCCTTTTCCAGCTTACGCACAAGCTCGTAGTCAAGCGCTTGTGCTTGCGTATGCGTATGAGTGTGTGTGTGTATGTGTGTGTGTTCGTGTGGGCAAACAGAAAAGTGATTCTGTTAGTGGCAGAAGAGATATCTAGTTTTCTCTGCCTAGTTTTTCTCTTATAGGAATTTTGCAACAGCACAAATACATTTGCATGTTTTATTATTTAAAACGTTTTTCTTTTATTATGTTTGTTTACAGTTAATGCGTGTGTGTAGTTTCTTTTACTTGGCAAATTAACCGTTAGCAAATCCAAAGTGAATTCAAAAGTAAATGCAAGTGCAATAAAAACGATAAAAATCAATATAAATTTATAAGAACAAAAGCCTTTTCCTTTTCCTTTCCACAAAAAATCATTTATAAGTAGGCGTGCGTGCGTATATGTGTATGTGTGTGTGCATATAAATATATGGATCATGCCTGTGTCATGAGTGTGTGTATGCAGAGGCCATGCAGTGATTATTGGTGTAAGCAGCAACAACGCACGCGCAACGCCGCAGTCAACAGAACTGAATTACAGAGTGTGAGTGTGAATATAACAATAAGAGAGTGTGAGAGTAAGAGAGCGAGACGACATGCTGAACACTGCATGTATATGATCGACTTGCTTCTGGCGGTATACCAAGTGAGCGCTAGAGAAAGATAGAGATAGAGAGACAGGCTTTTGATGAGTGAGTGAGTTGTACTGTCTCCTAACGGCTTACGACTGAATTTGTTTTTTTGTTTTTATCTTTTTCGTTTTGTTGTTACTATTGCTTTTGTTACTTTTGCGATGCAATTTGCATTTGCATATTTGCTTACGGTTATTTTTGTTTTTCGATTTATGTTTTACTTTAACAATTACGTTATCTAACCATGTGTCCTTTATGTGAATGTGAATGTGTATGCGTGTGTGTGTGTGAGTGTATATATGTTTACATAATTTTGGTAGTTTTCAATGGCCAAAACAAATTACACATTTATATTCTTGCTCATTTGAATTTATATTGTGGGATTTGCAGTTGTTGCTGCTGCTGCTGCTGTTATTATTGTTGTTGTTGTTGTTGCAGTCTGACTATAGTATAACAGAAAATTATTTTTAAGTTCAAATGAGCAATTATATGAACCAATTGTTGTTAAGTTTTTAGAGAGTGCCACAAATGCTTGTTTTTCCCTCTGTTTCTGTGTGGCTGCTGCTGCAATGTTGTTGTGTTCGTTGTTGTTGTTGTTGTTGTTTGTTGTAGTTGTTGCTGTTGTTGTTATGGCATTTAGAGGTAAAACTTGCCCAGCAACAGACCAAAAAAGGCGGCAGCAATTGCAATGGCTATATAAAAGATCGGAATCTGTTTCTCAGCCAGAACCGGAGCATAGGGCTCATTGATCTGCTTGGCGGCCGGAGAGCTACGATAGCGTGTGACTTGATCCTATATACATATACAAAGATGAAATATGCATTATGCATATGTGTTATCTCTATGATTGTATCAACTTGCCTTCAAATGTAGATTCTCTTTTCGCAGTTCGCTGTTCAGGTCGCGTAGCTCCTTAAGCTCATCCACCAGGGCTGCGGCATATTCCGCATCAGACAATTTCGTTGACTAAACGGATATATAAGCAAATTAGTTCTAGTCTTTGCCAATATGACCTCACACACATACCAACGCAACGGACGCCCCAGTTGCATCGCTCTTGAGCGCCTCGCCAGAGCTAAGAGATGCAGGCGCATTGGTGCCCACGCTGCCTCCGGCACTGGCCGAGCCGGCACCGCTGACGCCGACGGCTCCGCTGCCACTATTATTCTCTGCATTGCCCTCAATGGGCGGCATTTCGAATACGCACCTAAGCTTGGCATCCATAAGCTGTTCAGGTTCCAGCTCCTTCCACTGCAATGGCATAGAATATGCATGTAATTAGAGCGAGCGAGACACAGAGAAAAGAGTGAGCATCCCCCCTCTTGGGTGGATAGGAACTACAGCTGCTTACCAACTTGTATAAATCAGACAAATCGGCATCGGGCGGCGCCAGCACGCTTTGCACCATGAACTTGTGCTTGTTCTTCTCCTGTTGATCGTACATAAAAGGCTGCAGGCAAACTACAGAGAACAGAAAAATAACCAAGATTATGGAATCATATTTAGATTATCAGACGCGTCGCTCTACTCACTTTCCACCTGCGTCGTACGATAAGACGCAATCTTTCCAATATTTGGACGCACGCAATAGCGCTTTGGAGCGGTGGTCTTAATTTTGAAGACCAGTGTCCTGACCGAATTGTTTTTCAAGGTCATGATTGTCACCACTGGGCGATTGAAAGGACCTGTGAAATGGATAAGAACAAATGAAATATTGTGGTATGTATATATATTTATGCGAATGTTTTATTATCTAACAGCATTGTAAATATGTATGTCTTCACTCTGAACTTAGATCCAATTGCCAATTGCTTTTGACTAGTTGGTTAGATCCCGTGGTGTCTTTACCCTTTCGCGCATCGTCTCTCTGGCTTAAATATCCTTTAAGTATCCCCAACAACAAACTCACCCACTCACATAAATGCTAAAGCTCTGCCCCATTGCGTCATTCTAATTGGGTATATTCGCTACGTGCGACGCTGGCTCTGTTTGCGTAAAATATTATTTGATTATTTTGCCAGCTGTTTGCCAGCTCTGGGTTCATTCATGTGAGCCGTGGCCTAGCCTTCCTATTCAGCCAATCCGTGTATATAGCATACATACATTTATATATACATATAGGTAGTATATGGGCAGAGCCCGATAATCTACTTGTCAATAAGACGTTTCGCACCTGACATCATCCGCATATGCATATCTCTCTTTATAGGGTATTCTAATGTTTGTGCACTTTAGAGCCATCATTTTTGGCTCTCCATGTCAAATTAATTGAATTAAAAGCAACACACACACACACACACACACACACACACACACACACACACACACACACACACATGCAGATACAGGCGCGCGCACACAAACACACACATGCAGCAAAGCATAGCAAAACATTTTTTTTTTTTTGTGATTCTGATTTTGTTCTATTTCAAGGGAAATTCATTCAATAAGACAGCCGTATGAGTGTTATATAGGCCACGTATGTATGTCTTATGCACGTATGTATGTATGTATGTATGTGCGATGATCGTTGGGGAAATAGTTAACAGCAGACGACACATGGCTGTATGCGTGTGTGTGTAATATGCACTAGCACATGCTTAGACATGAATGTACAGTGAGCAAAGGCTAACTACGTGGTCAACATGAGAGACAAGTGTTATTTGTGTATAGCTTACTGCATTATGGCCCACTGTGCGCGCAACACAAATCAAAGCGTGCTGTCATATGCATTGTTGTTGTTGCCATTTGGCCAAAATTCAAAAAGTAAAAGAAAAGAAAAAATGGCTCATGAAAAGCTGTTGAGTATAAAAATAAAATGTTAGCCAAAAGACAGCGGCAAAGGTTTCAAGGGAGACAGAGAGAGAGAGAGAGAGAGCGCGTGTAAAACGCAGAGAGCGCAAGAGTGAGAGAGGAAGCGAGTGGCGGCATTTCCAAAACGAAAAAGACGCCACGGCCGCTGCTGGCAGCAACATGCCAAAACAGCCGCACACACGTACCCTCGAAAATATGTCAAAAAACAAAAGTGGAATAAGAAAAAAAAAAAAAGGAATACAACAAAATTATTGATAAGCTGTGTAGAAAAAAAAAGCAAACAGTGCTAAGTGAATAGAAGAGAGAGAGAGAGAGAATCGGCAAAACGGCCCTGCGTCAGTTATGCATTAGTGTGTGTGTGCGTGTGAACTTTGCAGTTTGCTCGCTCGACCGCCGCAATTGACCAGCGGCAATGTTTACAATACGCATTCAACTGCCCATAGGTGTCTTAAAAAATAGTGATCGATATGCCGCCACACACACGACAGTGGCCTTCTCTTTGTCAAGTCCAAAACAAAACAAATGCAAATGCAAATGCAAAGGCAAATCCAAATGCAAATGCAAATGCATAAATGCAGTTAAACACACGCTCGTACCCATGCATGTATGTATGTAAGTATGTATGTATGTATGTGGCTGCGGCTGTTACCGCTTCTGCTTCTTCTTCTACACAATACGATTCACAGCAACAGCCATACACACATGCATACGTACTCAATATATAATGTACATATATGTATGTATGTATATGTATAACACTTACCAACAAAGCGCAACTCATGCTCTGGCTCAATGGTCAGCGGAGCTTCGAATTGTGCTGTTTTATTCATTTTGTGGTTGTTGTTGTGCTGCTGCTTTTGCTGCTGCTGCTACTGCTGATAATAACTTATAGTTGCTACCGATTCCTGTCCGTTCTCAGAATTGCTGCTGTTGCCGTCGTTTCCTGGCGAACAATAATGAAATAAATGCAATTACTTGCGATTACATTTTTGCCCACTTACGTTTTCTATGAGCCTCTCTGTGTGTGCGCTATTCTGTTTCGATTTTTTGAAATACTTTATAAGATTAAAATTCGAATGTTAATTCGTATTCTTATATTTTTTTTTTAGCTTAGCACACTTTCAAAATTTTTGATTTGACTCGACTCGACTTGACAAATTTTGCTTTCGATTTCGCTTGTTTTTTCTTCTTCTTCACTGCGCTTCACGTCGTCGTCGTCGCTCGTTCTTGTCTCTTCGTCGTTGCTTTGGTAGTGTTTGTGTGTATATATGTATGTGTTAGTGTGTGCCTGCCTGCGTTTAATGTCTGTATGGCCACCAAAAAATATCGGTAAATGTATGCGCAAAAAAAATTAAATACACGAGGCTGCTGCGTGCGAAAAAAAACCGACGATCAACGTGTGTTATTTGTAATTCGCGCGAGCCGCTAAATGTGTAATGTCTTTAACAAATGTTTGGCTTTCCTCACTGACTACGTTAATTCACGCACTTTTGCTTCCGTACTTTTCAGCAGCAGAATTTTCGTATGCAAAAAAAATTCAGTCACCGTTGTCATAAATGTATGTATGTCAGACGCATGCGTCAGCTACATAGCGTACCAGACCAGCCGGCAATTTGAGTTGCCAGATCGATATAAAAACCCCTGTGGCAATTTTATCACATCATTGCAACCTTGTGTTTTGACATAAGTTGGCAGCCAATTCAATGGTACAAATAATTAAATTTTAAATTAATAATAAAAGAAATTCCGTAAGAAGCAATTAATTTCCTATTTTTATTTACATATTTCGTATATTGGTTTTTGTTTTCCTATGTTTCCATGCTTCTCTTTCATTGCATCCCTTTGCCGTGAGAAAATGGCAGTACGACGGCGAATTCGTGGGCGCCACTATTTGAAATCTTAATATGCAAGTTTCAAGGTGGCTCAACTATTTAATTAGCTCTTTCAGCTTCCAATTAAAATTCAGATAATTGTGTATTTTTTTTTATTTTTTTTTATTTGTGTTTACATTGTTTTTTTTTTTTTTGTTATACATAACAAATTTTTACTTTTTTTTTTTTTTTTATTTGTGTTCACATTGTCTTTATATATATATATTTATTTTTTTGTTATACATAACAAATTTTTACTTTTATTTTTTGAACTGAAGAAAAATGTACGGCGAATTCATTAGCCAATATCGAAATTAAGATTGTGTTTGTTCATATGCATGCCAAATATTTCTGTTTACATATAATGCTTTATGTATGTATATTCATTTTCACGTATAGCGTATCATTACAGCCCTGTTTCTTAGGCGACGAATTCAATGGCGCCATAATTCTAATTTAATTGTTTGTTGATACGCAAAATTTTGCGTTGTACTGTAAATAAGTGTAGTTCTTGGTGCCTAACGTTCATTCGCGTTTGGCTAAATTAAGACTTTCGAGGACATAGCGCTCGATGCGTGCTTTGCTCCTAACGCCAGTGGGACGAAGTAGAATTTTCAAATTCGGCATTGCGGACAGCAAAATGTCCGGATTGCCAATTTTAGGAGCTCGCAAAATGTGCTCAATGATCATCGGATAGCTGCTGATTTCGGCCTGCTGAATCATTGCAGAGTTGAGCACTTGCATGTAGCACTTGAATATAAAGCGGTAAGCGTTGTTACCCGTGCTTGTCTCCAAGGCATCCACCAGATCTGCTAAGCGCTGCAGCACATCCAAGGCCAAATTTGTACGAATCGCGCTGCTCAGCAACTGAATCGTCTCCACAGTCGCTGCCACGCAAATCAGCTGCAAGAGTAACAATTTAGTACATACATGCATACTTTTATATGTATGTATTTAATGATTGGTAATTGCTTTAGCTTACCCTGGTATATTCATCAACCGAACGGTCAACATCTCTTAGCATTTCCAGCTCCTCGTTGTACCACAAGCATTTGTGCTCCACCTTCTCATTGATCAGCTGACGCAAGAGTCCACGAATCTCTGCAGGACATAGGACAACAATATGAATACAGTTACGAATATAGTTTAGCGGATTGGGACTCACCATCGTTGCTCGTTACCAAGCGGCTCACATGTTTTATGTAATACTTTAATGTTTTGTCCAGCACAACGATCCGCTTCAGGTGGAAGTTGTCTATCCTCTCTCTTAGCTGATCCATGCTTAGGATTACATTGGCGATGATGTCCCAGTTGGTGCTTCTGTATTTATGGAAGGAATTATACAGAAGCAATTGGGTCTTGCCCAGGTGCACCTGGCGGCGCGCTCGGCGCACCTCGACCGTGATGATCGATGATGAGTAGCTTCGTGCATTGCAATTGGTCCTAGCCTTGGACTGTATTAGTCTATTTAGCCGGATTTGCTTTGCCATCAACTTATCCCTGGCGGTCTTAATCAGACGCCGCTCCACATAATCCAGCTGGAGCATCACATGCATTGTCGTCTCCACGGCTAGGAAGCCCTTATCCATTGAGAAAGTGTACAAGGACCCGGATAGCTGAGCCAAGAAGCGCTCCTGATAGTGACGGAATGGCAGCGTCTGCTGCTGCAGCATCAGCGCTGGTAGCGGCCTGTTGAGCTTCTGCAACAGGATGGGCTGCTCATAGAGGCACAGCACCATCTTTATCGTGGAAAGGCAACACTCAAGGGGGGAGAATTGGGGCTCCAGCCAGAGTTCGTTCAGTAGGCTCCCGACTGTCGACTCTATTATTGCCAGCGAGTGGGGCATACAACGCTTGATGATATCCAAGTAGAGCACACAGAATTTGGTGTGCGTCATGGCCAAATGGGCAAATTCCAGCCAGGTCTCTTCGGGCTGCCCGAAGCACATATTCAGAAAGTCATTCATAGGAAAGTCCTTCCAGTAGCCCAGCTGATTGAAGAACGTGGTGCGGTCCGATATATAATGTGGATAATAGAACATGAAATCCTCCAGCATATTCAGCTGATCGCGCTTATGCAGCAAGTCAATCTTCACTTGGATGTCCGTAAGACTATGAAAGAGGGGTATCATCAGATTGCTTATGAGCTCGGTATACGGCCCATTGGTATCCTCTGTCTCATAGTCAAAGCGGCGCGATTCTTCGTCGGCCTCAATGTCCTCACTAGACGAGCTGCTAGTGTCCGTTATATCTAGCTGCATATTAACGAAATCGTTCTCCTCCTCCTCCTGCTTACGGCGCCCTATGTCCCTTGGCATTTGAATTTCCGGTAGCTCTTGGTCTGTCTCCTGCTCATTGGTTCCATTTGGTGGCTCAGCGCTGTTGTTTGTCTCATTGGTTCCATTTGGTGACTCAGCGTCGTTGTTTGTCTCATTTTGCGTCCGTTCCTGGTCATTATTCCCGTCCATGTCTGCAGCCTCTGCTTTACGCAGCTGCACCACTTGACCCAAGTGTTCAATCATCAGCAAGAGATGCTTTGGACCCATTAAACGCATGTGCCTAGCCATGCTCTGGACACACTCAGCGTTGCCGAAGCAAATGGAACGGGACAGCAGCTCATCGATCGCCTTAGACAGGATTTCATCATTCGTTTTACCCGACTCGCCGTCCAGTAAGCTGAGCAGCTCGCCCACGGTCAGGCCAGACAGACACTGCTCGAGGGTCTGGGCGCCACCCACAAAGTTCGAGAGCTGAGAATTGACCGAATGTTTGAAGAGCGTCTCGTGATCCTTCTGCCCAGAAGCCAGCAGTTGGGTGACCTTCAGGCACTTGTTGCTCACTTGGGCTTGCATGTTGAAGAGCACGTGATCGGACTTCATCTCGTGCCAGGTCATATAGGTGTCCACGCTGATCAGTTGCAACATCAGTTGGATGAAGTCCATTAGTTTGTGGCCATAGATCTGCAGCTGCTGCCCAGCCGAGGGCAGAGGAACATTGTCTGCACTTTCAGGTACGGGCGATGAGTGCAGTGTATATATGGACACGCAGGCGGGTGCCTCTGGCAGCTTCTGCAGGCAATTCAAGACCTGGACTACGACGTCGAGCAGCATGCAAATCGATTTGCCCAAGTAATTGTTGCGGTTGCTGCTGGTGGGCAGTTCGCTATACAGACGCTCTTCGTTGGATAGCAAGTGACGCTGGAGCAGCGCGATCGAGTTATCGATGATCGGCATTGAGTAGTGATAGCAGATTGCGTTAGTGACGGCGTTTAGGGCGCCGGCAATATAAGTCAGGGCATCCACCCTATCCTCCACATAGTGGTTCAGGACACCGCTGAGACAATCGAAGTATTGAGATGTTAGCCAAGCAGGCCCATAGGCGAAGAACTCGAAGAGCAGCTCGTGGATGCCGCAGAGCAAAGCGATGCTCACAGTCACGAGCTGCGTCAATGGCTCCGGCAAATGTTTGAGCAAATGCACAATCTGCGGGTTCCACTTGCCCAGTTCCAGCTCCTTCTCATTGTTGTTCATTGCGGTATTCAATACAAAATACATGAATATGCCGCGCAGACGATCCAAGTCAGCATCGGGATTAACTTTGACCTCCAGATGCTCATCAGCCACAAGTAGGAATCTGCTTTCAATAACCAGTTCATGTTCCAGCAGCACATTTAGCACAACTTCGGCTAAATTCTTGATTTGTTGGTCATTACCTGGAAGGAAGCCGCCGGTTCGGCATTTGAGGATTTGCACTAATTCAATTCTAAACGAGAACTTACCACTAATATAGTTGATTGTATTCAACGGCTTCACAAGTATATGATAGTTGGTAAGTGCATTGCGTAGCTGTTTGAACGGCTCGCAGTTGCTTAAGGCGCGCAAATCTTCCATTTTCTGAAATAGAATCGTCAAAACAATAATAAACACGTGAATTCGCCGGAGGCAAATAATTCGAAAACAAGTCTCACCAGATGCTTGCACAGTATACAAGTGAATAACAACTATTTTATGAAATCACAACTGCCTACTTGATTTGGCATTTTCCATCAAAAGCCAGCTACGTTAATGTTCTCATATATGAATTATCAAAAATATGCATGCACTGCCAACGAGGTTAAACACAACGATGGCGCTTTAGATTTGGCGTTCAATTGTTCGCCGCAGGTATGCAAAACAGAAGAGGTTGCACTGAGCGGACGAACATGAATTTTTAGTCGATAAGGCTTGATTGCTGGCTCAATAAACAGAATTTGTTATACTTTACGCGTAAAGTTAACATGCAATGTACGATAATTTGTATACAGTAAATACTAGCTGCGCAATTTCGTTAACTGAACGATTGTGACGTCGTAGTTGAGCGGAAAGTTATGCATTTAAGCATCGAACAGCTGTGCAGCAGCTGGCGGGTGGCGGCGTTTGTCATAAGAAAACCTATCGGTCAGCTGTAGTTTTGGTCAAATGCAGATAAACTAAGAAGATTTTATGAAGTTTACTTTATCAAAATCAGCTATGTAATTGCGTTATTTGCACAGCAAGAACGCCAAAGTTTCACCAATATTTGTATATCGATACATACATATAAGCGGCAAACAGCTGAGTTGTGGGTGGCGGCTGGCGATTATTGACAATAAGAAAAGGGCCGTCACCTATCGGCCGTAACGCAAAGGCAAAAACCGCGATACTGCTCTGCGAAAAGCGTGTATGCAACGGGTCAGACGATACAAAATAGAGCAAAAATTGGGTCAAACAGAATCCAAATGGACACTAGGTAAAAGCTAAAGCACTGCCAAAGACTGCAAAATCGGACGGCTTAACGATAGCGCAGTGACTGCAGTTGGTTATCATGGAGTTGCGAGAATTGCGCGCCGCTGCCGCTGCCGCCACCAACGTTAACAGCAGTGAACTGGGCGGCATTTGCATCGGGAGCTCTGCTGAGGGCGGCGTCCAGCGTATGCCAACGAAAGCGGATCTGTTCATGGAACAGCTGAATGCGACAAACGCAAAGAAGGTGGCTCTACTGCTGGTGCTCGGCTTTGTGCTCTACCATGGCCTGCTCAACTGGAACTATGGTGCGCTATCAATTGATTTTGGCTTATCGGACTTATTCGAATACAGTCTTATTTCGTGTCTTTCAGGCAGCGACTCCTGCCAGTGGCTGTTGTCCAAGGGTCGCTTCAAGGGCGACAACGAATGGCAGCCTTATGGCTGCATGATGCACAAATACACCTACACGTAAGTTCATACCCCCCGATACCCTGTAGCAGCATTTTTGCAGTTGACTCTCCTCTTCCTGCCTTTCTGCCTCAAACTCTTCCATTCACTCTTCCGTTGTTCACTCAGATTCTCCAATATATTGAGCGAAGCTCATATTAAAGCATATCATTAAACTTGGTAAATTTGTCTTATCATAACTGAGTTTTGGCTTGCTTAAAAGGTGTATAAATATGATTGATGTGCTATGTATACCCGCTTGTAGCTATTGGTTTCCCCGCCCTGATCGCTGATTCACCAAATGGCAAATTCTTATCGCTCCATATTTAATTATCTCCTCTTTTATAGTGACACGCGACGTTGCTTGCGCTATTTGGCGTTTTTCAACAACAAGAACAATTTCGTCTTTATCGGAGATCAAAGCGTGCGACTGCTGTATCAGAGATTTGTGGAGCAGCTGCAGCTGCCACGATCCAATGAATACGACAACAACGGTTCCACCTCCTCCAATGGAACACATTTCGAGGATAAGAAGCTGGGTATGCTGGCGCAATATATACACGCCGAGGAGGTGAGCCCGGCACTGATCGATCGGCTCTATCAGCTGGAGATGGAGAAGAAGCGCTCCTCCGTATATGTGCTGGGCCTGACCTACAGCCAATTGTTGGCTGGGAATGTCACGGAGGAGGTGTTGCATCAGTACAGCGTGAATCTAACGTTGCTCGTAGCACCGATTCACCGACTGGTGGCGCAAGCGTCGCGTGTGCTGTGGAAGCTAGCGGAGCGCGTGGATGAGGAGAAGCTGCCAGCGACGTGGAAGCTGGTGCACAACGAGGACATCGATCGCCTGAACAATGTGGCGCGAAACGTCTTTCGGTATACGGACGCAAGTGTCTGGGAATCAGCGTGGCACATAGCCAACGGCCTACTGGACACTGCCGTCGAGGGACATCGTCTGAGTGCGCACGGCCAACGGCTGGAGGTGCAGCTGTTGTGGAACATGTACTGCAACGACCAGATGAACTACAACGATGGCACCTGCTGCAGCAGCGCCGAGCAACACACGAGTCTGCAGATAGTCGCCTACGCTCTGTTTGGCGTATGCATTGTGCTCGTCTGTGGCATGTGCCTGCGCCGCTGGCTGTTGCACTTGCGGGGTCACACGCTCTATGCGCCGCTGCAGCAGCACCACCAGCAGCAGCAGCAGCAACAGCAGCAGCAGCAAGCGGACAGTCACCTGAGGGGTCAGTCATGTCATCATAGAGATCCCTCGCACTCCCTCACACTGCTCATCAGCGACTACGGCACGCCGTTGGTAGCGCTATCCCTGTTGGGCCTAATACTCGCCTACTTCTATCTATGCGATCGGACGAACTTCTTTATGAAAGAGAATAAATACTATTCGGAGTTCAGCTTCTGGATACCTGTGGCCTATGTGTTCGCCTTGGGTCTCTTCTTCACCGAGGAATCGGGCTTCACCAAAGTCCTAAATCGCCATCAGACGGACGAGCTGCGCGGCTGGATATTGCTGGTGGTGCTCATCTATTATATGACTGGGGCCCAACGGGTTCTACCGATTCACATGCACATCAAGCTCCTAATATCTGGCTATTTCTTTCTAACGGGCTATACGCACTTCACGGACATTTGGCAAACGGGCGGCAGCGGCTCGATGTTTGTGCGCTTCTTTCAGGAGATGTTTCGCCTCAATTTCCTCTGCGTTCTGCTCTGCTTCTGCATGAACCGTCCATATCAGTTCTATTATTTCGTGCCCCTGCTTTCCTTCTGGGTTTGCGTCATTTATTTCGTATTATCTCTGCCGCCTCGGATCACGACCGCCTCGGTCGATGCGTATCCCTTGCATTATCTCTACCTGGTATGCAAATGTATTGGATGCCTGGGCGTTATAACGGTCCTCTTCATGTCGGAAGTTTTCTTCGAGCGGATCTTCGTGACGCGTCCGTGGAAGGCGCTGTTTGTGACAACCGACGATGATATCCATGAGTGGTGGTATCAGTGGAAATTGGATCGCTATACTGTAACCTTCGGCATGATATATGCCGCCTGCTTTCACATCGCCCAGAAATACAGCATCTTCGACGATAATAATCATGGAAACCTGTTTGCCCGTCGGACTTCGATATCGGTGACACTGCTCGCACTTCTGGGCGTAGGCATCTACACGTCCTTCTCGTTTCTGTGCCGCAACGTTCAGAACTGTGAGGAGATACACTCGTATATCCTGTTCATACCGATTATCGGCTATGTTGTGCTACGCAATATCTCGGGCATCCTACGGACACGCTATTCCACATTCTTCGCCTGGTTCGGGCGCATCTCACTAGAGCTGTTCGTCTGCCAATATCACATCTGGCTAGCGGCCGACAGGCATGGCGTCCTGGTGCTACTGCCCGGTTTCCCCACTCTCAACATGATCATCACATCGTTCATATTCGTTTGTGCCTCGCACGAGGTGCATCGCCTCACACAGATCCTGCTGCCATATGCCGTGCCCAACGATTGGCGCTTGGTCATGCGTAATCTGGTCATTTTTCTGATTGTACTCGTGCCGGTCGCCAGATCCGATGGCATGTTCTGAGTCAGCTGCCCGCATAGCCCGTTTGCCTGCCCGTTGATGCGAAAACTAGCTTTATGTGCATCCCTCACATATATTCCCTTAACATACATACGTATACCTACTCTAAGATGTAGTCAGTCAGTCGAGACGCGAAGATAGGCTAGTGTATAAGCAGTTCTCTAAACATGCAAATGAATGTAAAGCCAATTGGGCATTTGCTATTATTAGTCATGAATGAATATTAGCTGTAAAACAGAATATTTCTCAAGCGGTAGGCAGGCAGAAGGGTTTTCGAAATCTAATTGTTCAAGACGGACTCTATATGTATGTATGTAATCTGAAGAAACCAAAAATTAACACATTTGTATTATTTAATTGTAAAGCAGAGCAACTTGCAGTCGATCATTATGTATTTAGAGAAAGCTAGCTAAAATAAGACCAGAATGTATATTTAAACAAGAATAATTCATATTTGCAATGTCGATAATGTAATTTATGTAAAACTTAACCTCAAATATCCCAAAACAAAAAAAAAAAAAAAAAAACAAACAAACAAAAAAAAAACAAGCCGAGTATTGTGCAGTCGGCCAATTGTGATTTGCCTCATTTTACAATTCAACTTTCCCTCGTTTTTTTTTTTTGAGCTTATAATTGCCATTTAAGTGCACACACACATACACACATCTACACATATACAACTATGCTTTAGTTTTAGGCGCATAAAAAACAAGAAAAAAAATATGAAAGACCTACTACATAGCTTTAGCAACTGCACAAAATATACTTATTGAAGAGAAAACGAATAGAAAAGGCTAAGCAAAAAAGTCCACTTCAATCACCGACGCAAAAAAAGAAAAAGAAAAAAAGGCGGCCATTGCGAGAGAAAATTTGCATGTCTGTCTTGTTTTGCCCGGCAAGACTCCTTGGTTGTCTACGATGAGCGCAGCGTATTGCGAATACGAGCTACTTAAGAAATCACGTTTATAATGTATTACTTACCTAATTATGAAATAAAAATACAAAATACAATACAATTATTATTGAGAAAATTTCAGACAATTTAGACACTGATCTGAACGCTGCGACTGTTGAAATTGAAAGAACGACTTCTCAAAAAACGGACGCGTAGGCTGCCAAAAATGGAAACGAAACGATAGAGCGATAGAAAAAAGCATCGAACAAATAGAATTACATTGACACTAGGCAATGTAGTTAGACATACCATAACATAGATATGTACATATATGAACATATACATGCATACTTTTGTAAGTGTGCAAGTGTAAGCAAGGGAATTCGCCGCAGTCAAAAGGCCCGACCTGCTAAGAATGTCATGGAAATACACGAGCGCGCATCGCTTAAGCAATGTCCAACCGAAAACCGAACCGAGTATGCATATGTATGTGTGCATGTGCACGCATGTATTGCCTGGTGTGCAGAGACCAAAACAAACGCGTGCTTGCGAACTCGCCGCATGTTAAGTGTCTTTGATCATTGTGAATGGCATGCAGAATGGCGTGGGCAAGAAAACACAAGTTGAGGCGTCAGTTGAGTTAGGCCGAATGAATGATATATGTACATACGAAATGTAGATACATACATACATATGTATGTACATATGATGGGACGTGGCGCCACTCGACTATAGTCGACTCTCGTTATTTCAAAATTCTAGGGACTCTTAAAATACTAAGAAATATTAAATGGCTCGACATACAAAGAGATTTTGTAGGGGACTCGCGATTACTTTGAAATAATGAGAGGTTCGAAATATTGCAGGTTTGAGTCGAGTCGACTGTAATTAGAAGTGCTGTCCAAGAAGAGGTCGAACCTCCTTCGTAAACTAATTGAGGCGGTGACTGCGAATCCGATTGGTGTACTGGGCATTGCCGCTGGACAGAGTAGAGCGGCTCATATTGTAAGTTGTATACACAGAAATGTATACATATACGTATGTATGTATGTACATTTGTATATATGTACATATGTATGTATATGTATACGCTACATGCACATGTACACGGAAAAGCAGAAAGCGCGCGCGTGAACGGTAGACGGTGGCTGTGAAGCTGAATTTATATGTATGTATGTATGTACATATGTATGTATGCATGTGTATGCAAACTGCGTAGCCACAGACACAGCATTGTTATTGCCATTCCACCTGTTGCATGCTCTGCAAGGCGAGAGAAGGAGACGGAGCGAGAGACAAGTTTGTGCTGTGTAGGCCGATGCTTGTATGTGTTCGTGTGTGTGGGTGTGCCAGGGGTGCATTCTTATTGGCCGACTCTGCAGTTGCTGCTGTTTCACTCTCACCTGCAGCTCAAAGGCGAGAACAAAAGGGAAGAACTGACGATTTTAGTCCAATTTTGAATTGAGATTCAAATGCACTCAAAGCTTCCCAAAGCTCCCGCCAAATGTTTATATCCCGTCGCGCCTGCGCCCTCTTTCCTCTCTCACCAATTAGCTTTCCGGCCACCACCGTGCAATTCCAGTGAATGTGAGAGAGCCGCAGAGAGTTTCAGCAGGCGCGCTTTCGCTGGCGCAGCGGCAACTGCATTAGCTTTCCCAATGACGCCACACACTTCAATCGCTGGCCGAGTGGCGATTTCAAATTAAGTTTCCTCCTCTAGGCGTTCGGTCTCCTGACCGGACGCGCAATTATTATTACTTTTGCTGTTTATTTTTGTGCGAGCAAGTTACAAGTGCAACACAAGTTTTTGTTTTTTGAAGTGCAACTTCATCTAGTTTAGGTAAGTACAAAATGTTATAAATATTAGTTCATTTCATTTAATAAATATAAAAAGGCCATTTTTGCCTGAATAAAGTGACAAAAATAAAAACTTTTTTATTTAAAGTCAATAAAAAAAAATTTTTTTCATTTAATATATTTAAAATGCAATATTTGCCAACAAAATAAATAAAATAAAATAATACTAATAAAAATAGTTTTTGACACGAAATGTCCTTCGGCTGCAATTGCGTCGCTGATGAAAATGTCTTGCTTGCTAACAATTTGATTCAATTGTTCGAATAATCAAATGAAAAAAAAAAATAAATAAAATAAAATAATTATATTATTTTGCGAATCTCATTCAAGTTTAAACAAATTATAAATCTTTGCTAATTCACATTGTTATGAGCTATGCTAGAAGTAAAATTTTTCAATTGTGAAAAGTTAATAAGAAATGATTTTCACATAACAAAGTTTAGTTTTTGCAGCTCTCAACAAGTTTTCCATATACATATTTCGCATGAAATTACAATTTTTCTTATAACTGAAAAAAAAAATCAACGTGCAATAAATTCCGTCCGCTGCACTAGAATGCCGCTGTTGAATGCATTGGCAAAGATTTTTCAATTTTGTTGCACCAATCAAAAATATTTCGAAGTTTCATACTTTTCCTGTAAGTAAGAAGTAAAGGAAAATAGCTTATTAATTGTTTTATATTTTTATTGATTTTTTAATTTTCAATCAATAATTTCTCTTAAAGAAATATATATTTAAGTAATTTTCATTTTTGTAATCGCATAATTTTACATTTCTTTATCTAGGAATAGCAAAAAGAAGAGGGAAAGGAAAAACCTGAGGCAACAGTTACAAAAGAGGAGACGAAAATAAACTTGGGTAAAATAAGATAATATATAATTTCAATGGAAATCAATCAAAAAAGAAAAACAGGTGCCATAGTGACAAAAGACAGTATAAAATATGCGTATAATTTTGTATTTATTTATTTTATTTTTTTTGTCACTACCATTTACAGTTCTGAAAGCTCTATTAAATTATTCAATTGCCAAAAAATATATTTTATTTTGCTGTATACGCATAATCTAATAACAGTTGCTGTTGCATATGTAAATATAATTTCCTCTTTTCGTATATGTTTCAGGTAAGCATCACCCACACTCACTCACACACGCGGATGACAGACAGGGACAGCGACTTCCGAAGCTGCATTGCTGCGTCGCGACGCTTTTATATTAGCTGCGATCTGCAACGAAGTCGGCATTCGTCTGCTTCGTGGCCTCCCATTGGCCGGTATATGGACTGCCATTCGTATTGCTGTTGTGTTTGATGAGCTTCGTATTGTTTGCATATGCTGCAATAATTTGATCCAACAGAGGCAGCCGCAGCGATAGCAGAGCAGCAGCAATAGCAGTAGTAGATGCAGTAGCAGTAGCAGTAGCAGAAGCAGCGTCGTGCGTCGTGCGTCGTGCAGAATGCAGTGGCCGAGAGCTTTTTTTGAAGCTCTGCGTCTCTGCTAACGACTAACGGACATACGAAAAGCTTGGAGTCGCCATGTTCGGGTCGCCGTGTTTAAATTGCTGTCGTTCGACGCTCGCTGGCTCAGTTTGCGGCTGAACGTACGCCGAAACAGTTCGTCTGAATAACGAGATAGAGCAGCGCAGCGGCAGAGCAGCAGCAGCAGAAGTAGCTTCAGCAACACCATCAGCAACAGGAGGCAAAGCAGCGCAGTTCAGCACTCGGCATACAAACCGAAGCGGCAGTGCACAAGAATGGCACCAAGCTACGCTCACAACTTACAACTCTCCTCTCTCACTCACTCTCACTCTTTCTCTACCTCTCCCTACCTATTTGCACTGTCCACCAACCCCTGCCATACTCCTCCACTCTATCAAATTGCCGCTCTCCCACAGCAGCGCAAAGGCAAATACTGTTGCGATATAACAACGAAAAAACGCGCGCAACTTTCAATATTGCCTACTTTTCGGCTCGTGAGAGCGGCTGCACTTCTATCTGTGTGTGTGTGTGTGTGTGTGTGTGTGTATGCGTATATGTGTGTGCGTATGCCTTCCTGCTGGCGCTGCCGCTTTTGCCACTGCTGTTGCCTTTGCTGTTGTTTTTACTTTTGCTGCTGCTGCTGCTGCTGCTGCTGTTGTTGTTATTGTTAACATTTTTTGTTGTTTTTGTTAAGGTGCCGAAACGTGCGAAATGAAAGTTGTGCCATTTTTGACCGTTGCTTGTGCTTAACGCGTTGTTCTTGTAATTGTGTTTGCAGGAGTGTCAAAAACGTTGAAGCATATCGCAGCTAAAAACAACAAAATATAATACCAATTTCGATCAATCAAATCAAATTCTATTAAAATCAAATCAAAGGACATTCAACAGTTTTAGCTCGAGTACTCAACTTTCAATACATTGACTTAAAACTGTATATACATACATATATATTAGTGATATCATTCCTGATCATCATCAACATAACATTAATCATGTCTATCTGAGCGGCTTCCATTTCGCATTTCCAAGACGTTTAATTCAGGTGGCATTTCTTCAATTTACCTGCGCATCTAAGCTGAGAACTTAAACAGGTGAGTGCTTCCGTCGCCAACATAATTCTATTATATTCAGTTATTTCAGTTTGTTTGTTAATGTTATATCTATTATAAGGTATTTCATTTTTGTTTCTGTATGGATTCACTGCATACTGTTATACTGATGGTATGTCGTGATATATTCGATATGTACATACATATATATACGGGTCTTCTGTTATACTATTAAGCTATATCATATTTCTTGCTATCACCGTTATAAGTATAACAGACTATATTAAATAATTCATGCTAGAGTTTACAGCATGAAGTATTTCTTGCAGTAAGTTATATACATATGTGTACTGTTATACAGTTATACTGTAGTTAAGTATTGAGTATTTCTTACTCTAGCAACTTCTAGAACAACTTCCAGCTGTACCGGTCATACGTATTACATTACTGTAATACTTTTCTATATATTTCAATGTAACTGTTATATTTATTGTATAATGTTGTTATACCTTTAGCTTTGCGTTGCTATAGCTAATTGTATAAGAGTATAACAATAATTCAGCTAATATACGTTATATATTCTGTTATACTGTCATACTATAACGTACTTCTTGATATGACTGTTAATACATGTATATTTTGCTATAACTAATATTTATATAAGCTGTTATACTGCTATACTGTCATGCCATCATGCTGTTATACTGTCATACTATTAAGTGTACATTCACACAAATCAATCGAATCACACTGTTATACTATTGTTATACTATTAAGTATTTCGTGACGTGTTTATGTACATTAACTCAAAAGCGCTGTTCACAGGGCGAACCAGATGAGCTTCACTGAAAAGCGAAAACGATTCGAAACCAATATGCCTCAATTCAGAGCTGGTGAACAGCGTGCATCGCACACATTTCATGTCCACTTCACAGCCAAGCCGAGAACATGCTGAGTGTGAACGTTTTTATTTGCGAGCTTCCTCATTCTCATGCCCATTCGCATTATTTTCAAGATCCTAATGCGCATTAGTAATCGAGCCGAAGGACGAACAAAGCAGAACTATTGTAGTTTTATTCAACCTACCACCCATTAACTCAACCACCTGTTCAGACATCCATACACATACATATGTACATGTATCGCTGCCCCACAGATTACACAGCTTAAGTACGAATTGTTTTTCGCAAAAGTCTAATTGAATTTTCGTTAAATGCCCACTACAGGGTATCTTCTCATCGATCTGGGTTTTCTATAGAGATTGCTTCTTTACTCCTCTTCTCTTTTGACTTTTCGCTCTCTCTACCTTTCTCTGTGCCCCCTTCTGTGACTCGCCCCGCCTGTCTCCGCCTTTCTCCTTGTCTCGCTTCCATAACTTTATGGTAATTAAATTCAGCTCACATTTCGTAGACATTTCGAAATTTTTCAATAGACCGTCAATTCAGCATCGAATTTCTACAATGCCCTATTTATCTTTGTCTCTCTCTCTCTCTCTCTCTCTCTCTCTCTTTCTTTTTCTTTATTTACTTTCTCTATCTTCTTCTTTCCTGTTGTGGTAATGCCAGACAAAAGATTTGTTTGCCCGCTCCTTTTGGCATTTAAAGCTGTGAAATCCAAATCCAAAGAGGCAAAGACCAAACACCTGTCAAACACACCTGTCTACACCCATGCCTGTGTATGTGCGTGTTCGTGTGTGTGTGTCATGTATAATAGAAAATGAATCAATAGCTCGTCGCGTTCTTGCATTGCAACAATTGAGAAAATTCCTTCATGGCAAAATAATTGCTGCATTGCTCAAAATTCTTGTCAAATATGACTAACAATCGAACTGAACCGTAAAGTGCTTAAATACCCTGGAAAATGAATGTACGTGCTTGTAGAGTCTTATCAACTGCAGTTGTTATGTGGGATGGATGAGAACTTTGTGTCTCTAGGTTTTATGGTTCGTGAAGGAGATACAAAAATCGATCGATTCTAATCGATATTAGACCCCGATGAAGACTTTTCCCACAACAACTAATCGAATAACTATTCGATCTGCCAATAGCTGTAAAATTCGTTTGGCTTGCTTCATTCGATTGCAGTGCAAGTCGTGCATAGCCCCCTCCAGGAAACGATGTATGTAGGGTATTCGATATCGTTATTCACTTGACTTGGCATGTCCTAATACGCGTACAATCCAAAATAATTGTAAGTGCTTACCACTGTAAACACAGCCCCCAACAACAATGGGCAAGTCGAACAACTGTTTCCGCCTCCAGATAAGAACAATTTTGGACGACATTAGATAGGAAAAGCGATAGCTAAATGCGGGCGTGCAGCAGTTGAATTTGATTATTATGTAGAGTAGCTAGACTCTGGCTAATCGGTGACAAAGGACTACGAACATATATTAAAGGCAGCTAGGGGCGTGGCCCTGAGACGGCTGAGCTCAATTCAGCTCCTTGATCTAGTGCCCTTAGTCTGCCAATGTATGTGACATATCATTTCTGTCTATGCAGAATTATGTATATATCTCTCAGCTCATAGAGTCTGGACAGGATCTGTTGAGGGTATTCACAGGCTGGTTACTGCGTTGTGCATAGCAATCTTATTTATTTGCTTCGAGTGCCCAACCTCAAGTGGCAGCCAAGTCCTTGGGGGCTCCTTTGACCTTTGAAGAGGATTCGAGCTGAATAAACAAATAATATTCGTTTTCAACTTCCTAATGAAAATGAAATCCCAAGCTTAGGCAAGTCAAGTCTCTCTGATTTTCTGCTCGGCCAGTTTGTTCAATTGAACTGGTTCATCAAATTGAACAGGCTCATTAAATTAAACTAGTATTTGTCTCAAATTGTAGCAGGCTATCAAATTAATGCGAAATGAACTAGTTTGTCGAGGTGAACTAGCTTATCGAAGTAAACTAGGTTATCAAAATTAGCCTTAGTTTATTAATATGGTCTGAACTAGCTCAATAGCGTATAGTATATCTATGTGAACTAGTTCATCAATGTGAACTATTTCAGCATTTTGTATAAATTTATCAATATAAACTAATTCATCACATTGAGTTGAGTCAACCAAAGCGAACTAGTTCATACGATTACTGAACGCCCCCACAGAAACTCTTTCCAAAAAAAAAAAAAAAAACACAGCACAAATAACACTCGCTTCAATTTGATTTCAAATATGTTAATTCCCTTCATCAATTCGCAATATGAACTGTAAAACAACCGCACCTGAAGCGGAAATCTGCGGGCAACTGGGATTTGCGGAACGAACATTTAAATTTAGCTAATCCCCGAGTAATTGCTGCGGCTGAGTGAAGCAAAGCGACCGGGGGGAAAAAAAATAGGCTATGCAATAATATTTCATGGCTTGTTTACACTTTTTTCATATGTATAACTTATTTGTGTGGAATTTTTATACCCTGAACCCATTGAAAATGGGAAATCAGGGTATAATGGTTTAATGTTTAAATGTATGTAACAGGCAGAAGGAGGCGTGGCAGACCACACAAAGGGTCTTGATCAGGGTGACGAGCTGAGTCGATTTATCACTATTCGTCTGCTTATTTTTTCTAAGTATTCCCTCTACGTATTTCTTCCAAGTATTTTCGCTAAGTATTTCCTCTTTCTTCCAAGTATTACCTCTACTTATTTCCTTTACGTAATGCCTCTACGTATGTCCTTTACGTATCACGTATGATCGATCACACACTCTACTTCACTTTGACTTTCACTTGGACGACTGAAGACTGACTGAAGAAATGCTGCAGCTGCTGCCCTTTATATAGGGCCACTTTTACTCACGTACTGTCTCTCCCAAATGTTGAGCCCGACGCTAGGTAGAGCTCGTTGCAGTCGAGCTTTAAGTGAGCAATGGGAACGCTCTCTGCTGCTGTGAGCATTCTAGCTTCGCTTTACCTAAATACAAATACCAAATACCAAAGAACTGCTGCACACACATGGACAACTTTAATGATCTTCTGCTCTTCTTCTCTGCTTGCTTTTAGTTTTACTTAAGTACTGTCTCTCTCAAATTCTCTCTCTCTCTCTCTCTCTCTTAGTTCTACGAAGGGTTCAGGGGATTTCCTAGTCGAGCAGCCTCGACCTATTTTCGTTTTGCTGCCATTCAACTGCGACCGCAGAGAGCTTTACGTGTGCGAGCCACTGCATAATGACGGGCATTAGACTGAAATCGTTAGCTAGGGAGGGGCGTGGGGGCAGATGGGGCTGAAGCTGCAACAAAATGTTGTTTCGCTTTCGGTTTATTTGATAGATTCGCAAATGTTTGCGTGCTCGATTTAGCCATTTTTCATTTTTTCAATTATCACTTTCATTATTCATCATCTACAGCTACTTCTTATTCGTCCTCTTCGTTGGCTGCTTCTTCTTCTTCTTCTAATTTGACATTTTTGTTGTTGTTGTTTGTTTTCGTTTGTTGATGTGACGATTGTTGATTTTTCATTATTGCAAAGTACTTTAGCATATTATTCTCTTCCTCTCTCTCTCTCTCGTTTCGTACCTCTCTGTCGCTCTCTCTATGCTTCTACTTGTTGCTTTCATTGCTTGCTTGTTTGTTTGTTTCCCTTGTAGTGTTTTTTATGAACAGTTCTTCCTTCGTTTGGCTAAAAGGTACCATCTTGGCCAAGACCCAATAAAACTGAACTTATGTCTTCCGTTTAACATGTGTTCAAAGAGCATAAAGCGAGTATATTAGTTTCATATATGTGCAGAAAGGCAGTCAGCTAAATGCTTTCATATGTTGTTGTGAATTATTATTATATTAATATGATTATTATATTCTATTATATTAAAGAACGATTTCAGTAAATTGAGCCTCAACCCCTATAAAAGAGTATAGACTATATAGATGCTCTCGCTTGCAAAAGCCAAGATCAAGAAGAATCAAGATCAAGACTTTGATCGACTTTTACTCTGAGATCTCATTGATGCATTCGCAATTTTGATATTCCCAATTTCTAATTAGATTTCTGTCAAATACGCAAAATCCGCTTCGCTAAATGCAAACCGAATAACGCTTCCTGCGACGTGTGATTAGATAAGGAATTGTCGTGGCTAACCTTAATCGAAAGTGGGCGATAATAATGCTCATATATTTTGACTATACATATATATGTTTATATATAGATGGATATTCATATAAATGCGTTGTAGCAATCGATACTAGGCCTAGGGCTACAAAAAAAAAGCTAAGCATAAATGCCAGTCAAGTGCAATGCGATTTCATTATTTTTTTCTTTGTTTTTTTTCGCCCAGCTCCATTAATCAAGCTTAACAAATCCCACGTGTGTGTGCGTGTATGTGTGTGAGTGTGTATGTCGGCATACGAAATGAGGTTAAGGATGTCGTCACAGCGTGGCGCAATGCCAAATAGCATAGAGGAGGCGTGCCTTAAGCTGCATGCAAATCAGCCGTGAAACACTCGATGCACGTAATCGATAAGCACTTAATATCGAAATCGACATGCGAATCGATATTGATCAAAGTCAAATTAAATGAGCATAATTCATTGTGTCCTCGTTCATTTTAAGTTTTTGCCCAAGGCGTATTGGTTGGTGTTTGTGATCGATAACAAATAACAGATATGGACATACCGATAGTCGATAGCTATTGGAATGAATCGAGATTAAACTCCGTCGAATTGAGTCAACATTTGTTGGCGCACACCTGGTTAAACCTCATAAGGTAATCGATAACTATCGATCGATAGGCAAATGTCTTAGACTCACGGAATTATCTTTCACTTGGAAAAGTTTTGTGTGCATATCTTGCTAACAAGCTTAGATACTTAGAGCACCCTCCACTCCCATACATTTTGATAGACTTTGATTGACGTAATTTGAATTCTCATCTTTCATTGCTAAAAGTTTTGTTGGAATAGCTTTAAAAACTTTTGATTTCCTTAGCTGTTTGCCAAGGTCGAATGGGGTATGCCCGACGGCCCGATGAAGTTGATTGACTTCGATTGAGCTTCATTGATTTATCATTTCGTCCTGGACTCTAGCGAGTAGCTTTTATCCATTTGATTGATGATTGACTTTCAGTTTGATTGATTTGCCAAATACATGTGAATTTATGCTGAGCGGTTTAATGTGAGACTGGGACTACTGTGAGCGTCTGTGCGTGTCTGTGTGTGTGTGTATTTACAGGGTATTTGCGCTTTTAGCACTTGGCTCAGCTCTCGACTCTTGGCTGCTATTGTTCTGCTTGTGGCCAGAGGTAAGAGCGTGTGGCGTGTGCCTGCGTTGTTTGCAAGTGTAATGAAAATAGACATACATACAAACACGCGCACACACACACACACACACACACTGTCACACACGTATTTGATTTGTGCTTTGAGGGCGAGAACTCATAGAGTGAGGGTGAGGGCGAGGAGAGGCTGAGGGCGAGGGCGCATTTGATATGCTAATGCGTTTAAAAATCATTCAAATCGCGTATACACACACACACACACACACACACACACACACATTGCGTATATTTCATTCCATCTTTTCAACTGTCAAAAAGAAGCTGAAAACTCTCCAAAAATGTTGTATGTATAAATATTTATGACTGCGACTGTGCGTGAACTTGTTTCAAAGCACAACACAGGAGGCCCAGCCACAGGCAGAGCCAGAGCCACAGACTTGGGAGTAGGAGAAGTAGATGAAAACACATGTATGTGAAAAGCAAAAGAAAACAGAAAAAAAAAAAAACAGAAATCGTTTGCCAAACAAACTCAGTTTCTACTTCGTTTGCTACCTTTAAGCGCCTTTGCCTTCGCCTTCGCCTTCGCCTTCGTCTTTGTCTTTGTCTTTGTCTTTTGGCATATCGTTTTGAAATGGGTAAAGAAATGTGAAATAAGATAAATGAGCCAATTTGACCTTATACACACACACACTTATGCATATACACATATCTGTTCATATGTCTGCTTGCCCAGAAGTATGCTACAGTTTTGATGCTCGTCCAGCTAGTGAATAGAGTATATTCGCTTTGACTGGCACTGTCGCTCGTCTTAAGTCTATCCTCTCTTCTTCTGACTGTCGGTTCTGCCTTTCGTTCCCTCCAGGGCCCTGCAGGGATCAAGAGTCTTCAGGAATTTGGTATATCTCATTGTAACGGCAAGTGATTCTGCGACTTTCCAATTTTATTCATAAAATATTTGCATATTGTTTGGCATTAAGGTATCTTCTAGTCGAGCAGCTGCTGTTCTAGGCAATTGCAGGTCTAGTTTTGAGTCTTGTCAGGGCTGTCAACTTCATTTGTTGTGTGTTGTCTAGGGTTGTCATCATCAACTAGGTCCATTTCCGACAACTTAAAGCAAATGTTTGTTGATTTTCTACAACTGTCTGGCAGCTGTTAAGCAGGGCCTCACGCCTCCTACCTCCCCCTCTCTCTCTCACTCACTCTCTCCCTTCCACTTTATGTATATATACATATATATATATTTATATGTTTTGCCTATTGTTTTGCTTGCCTCAGCGACGCGTTCATGTGTGCCCTAGTGTGAATGCCATTAGATGTGCCACTGGCTATGTTCGTATGTGTGTGTGTGTGTGTGTGTGTGGGACTGAGTCTGACTGAGTGTGTGATGAGCACGGCTGCAAGTAGTCGGTTGAATATGGGTTTGAGTGTGGCTAAGAGTTACCCGCAAAATAAAAACATGCAACAAAAACAAAACATAAAACTCGAATGGGAAAAGCCATTAAGGCAAAGTCAACGCACTGCCCTCAACCAGAACCATATCCGTAGTCACAGTCGTAGTCACAGTCCTGGTCGTTGTTTAGTCGCCGCCGTAGTCGCAGCTGATGCCGTAGTAAGATCCATGCCCGTGGTCAAAATCTTGCATAGTCAGATTCGTAGCTCTGGTCAGAGCTCTACATGTAATGGCCGTACTCAATGTCCGATCTGAGCCGAGGTGGATCTTTAGCCGGAATCAGAGTCGTTGCCGTAGTCAAAGCTACAACCGTAGGCAGATGTAGTTAGAGTCTCAGCAATCAATTGCCGCAATCTCAGATTTATGTGCTTGAATTTTCAAAAAGAACTACTAGTTCAGTTGTTTATGAACCAATTCTAGTTCCAGCTGTTTAGCAGGAGTTGAACTCAGTGGAACAAACGAACTGAACCGAGGCAACAAGTGCACAAGCCGCAAAACAAACCTTTGCATTGATTCAATGGATTGAACTCGATTCGGGCCACTCCTCCATTGAGACTTGGAATTGTTGGCTAAGAGGATTTACGGTTAGCTCCAACAACTTAAACATAATTGGCTAAGTGGGCAATAAATTGAAATGAAAACGTGACGCACAGCTCAAGCCTGGAATATGCTAAGTTGTGAGTCAGTAGCTACGCCATTGTTCATCAAATTTAATTACAGCAATCAAGTTGAGTCAATCAATAGCTGGCAAATATTAAGCCTTATCGCACAATATATCACATCCATCCGGCCACATTTCCTGCCCGTCTCCGAAAGCGGCCCTCATTATCATTGCTGTCACTTGCTCTACCCTGAATGTGCACTATGACGGATCCGATAGAGGGTATACCGTATCACTTGTGCAACAGTCGAAAATTCGTCTCTCACTGAAATCTAGTCAAGAAACTTGTTATCCAGATTTTAGAGTATACCGTATCACTTGTGCAACAGTCGAAAATTCGTCTCTCGATAAAATCTGATGACATTATTGAGCAAATCTCGAGAATTACTGCATCTATAGTCAAGAAACTTGTTATCCGAATTCAACTATAGATGTAAAGAAGAAAGATATTTTTCGATTAACTATCCATCAACTTATGCTTTAATTGCATATTAATATGGTATCTGCTCGTCCATCAAGTGAACTTTTGCTCTCACTTTGGAATTAATCAACTGCGTCGCCTCGCAGTCGTAATGAAGCTAATCAGTATTCCTTTCACTCGCCCATGCTTTGGGCTCACCCGTTCGCCGCTTACTTGTTCATCTCTGGTTCGCGCTTGGTTCATTTCTGGTTCACTTTGCATGCGCTAACCGTTGGATGGATAATATTTAACCAGACCTCCACTCTACTATATGGGTTTATTGTCAAAACTAATTACAGAGGCCAACGTTTGGGGGCGTTTCGATTGGGAGCGGGGGGCGGGACGCGGCAGGCACTCTGCATTGCTGGATATCTTATCAGCAGGCAGCCAGCTGGCTAAGCGAGTCAATGAAAGCCAGAAAAAAAAGCAAAAAATGCGAAAATGAAAGAAAAAAGAGGAAGGCAATCAGACTTTGTTGTTCTTGTTGTTGCTGTAATTGTTGCTATTGTTTTCTATTGTCGCTGGCGCATTTGTTAAGCAAACATAACGCTCAGCGCGTGGCTCGGTTCAAGGAACAAAAGGCACAGTCAGCAGGCGAGGTGAGGTGAGGTGAGGTGAGGTGAGGTGAGGTGAGGTGAGGCGAGGCGTATATGAAAGAATTCCCTATACGATATAAGTATGTATATAGATGTATTTATAAGCAGCCATCTATCAATAGGGAAAGTGTTGCAACTGCCCCCTGTTTTCGCACAGTGATTAACTCTGACATTCTGCCTGCAGTAGGACAGAGGGAGAGGGAGAGGGAGGGAGCGGGAGGGCGACTCGCTGAAAGTGAACTTTACACATGTGAAAATGATGTTTTAATCAACCCACCTCCGCTTGCTTTCCCAATTCAAACAAAATTGTTGCCACTTCACCCCCCTCTCCTCCCCTCCCCCAATTAGTGTGGGCAAAAGCCATAAAAACACATTTAATATTGTAATTTTTTACATTTCTGCCTCTACCGCAGCTTCTCGGTTTCCCTGTTTCTCTCTCGCTTATAACTCTGTTCGCATAGCTCAGCAGCTGCAACCACGACCTGACTCTGGCTCAGTGCAATTGGACACTCGGGCATCTGCGCGCAGATTTGGCTGAAATTCTTTGGATTAGCGTTAATTATGAGATTCCAGGAGCTCGTGACCCGTTATGCAAAATGCGGTTGGCATTTGAGAGCTGGGCCACAAGTGCCTGTTGCGCCTTCAAGCAATGGAGGAACACGGTATCATGATGACGAAAGTTATCGATACATATGTGTTGAAATCGAAAGAAAGCTAACGATACACGTGAAATGCGGGCGGACATATCATGCTACAAGCTAAACATGTGTAATCGATAACAATCTTATGTCTTTATAAGTGAAACAAATTCAGATATAGTTCGTTCTCAATATATATAATATAGTATAATCGATAGTTAAAATGTAATCGCAAATATCTGCGCTATCGATACATATATGCAATCTTCATGAAATGAGCAAAGTCTGTTATCGATAACTTGTAACGCACCAAAGCTCTTGTCTGCTTCATAAATAAAAACAGTTTGGTGCTGCCATATCAAATAATAAATATACATATATACAAAGAGAGGATATGCTTAATAATATCATATCTAGAAGTGTACTCTCAGGGTATTTAAAGGGTATCAAAAGCGAGGCAAGAAGATGGGCAGCAACTGCACAGAGCCCTGAGTCCTGGGCCCTGCGTCCTGCGTCCTGAGTCCTGAGCTCGTTAAGCGAATGAGCTAAAGAGCGACCACATTTTGTTGATATGCTTAAATATACATGAGAATTGCTTTATGTGCGTGAGTGGGTGCATGCGTGCGTGTATGTGCGTGTGTGTGTGTGTGTGTGTGTGTGCGTGTTTGTTTGTTATGTGCATAAATTAGGCACATGTTGCGCGTCGCTTGAAATGGAAAAGTTGTCTTTCAGCTACATTCATTCACTCACAATTTTCGTCGGTTAACACCGACTGCAACACTTATACAGTCTGCGGTAGAGCAGAGACAGAGACCGAGAGGGAGAGAGAGAGCGAGACAGACGACAAATATCGATTAAATATACTTAGACGCGTTGTTCCGTAATTAAATGATAAAAATGTCGCACGCACAAAGTGCCAAGCATTTCCTCTGTCTCGTCCTCGACTCCCACTCGTCCCCCATCTCCGCCCTTTGGCCCCTCTTTGGAGTTACCTAAAAATCAATACTAAAAGTTCACTTTTTTTTTGGTTCGCTTAAAGCTGCTATAAAAATGATGTAGGCGAAGTGGCGAGCAAACACTTTGATTTGAGCTTTCGACCAAAGTCTGAGCTGAGTCTATTTAGAGCTACGTACTAACCTAGGCCTAAAGTTTGTATCTAAACTGAGCTATGGTTGGGCTTCCTTAATTGAGGCACAAAGACAAGATGAAATCGAGACCCCAACCATGGACAGATTTTCAGTTTCGATCATTCCCTGTTCCTGAGTAGCTTCACTTTAAGCTAGTTGAAATCTAATATCAACTGTAAAATTTAAATAAATAAATACACAAACCCACACGCCCACTACACCTTCGCTATGACAAAGGAGTTGTTGAATAACTTTTCTTTTTTTTTTTGTCAAAGTACTAATTGGAATAGCATTTGAATTTGTAATGTGGGAGTGCAGGGCGAGAGGGTGCCCAAAATATGTGTGTGTATTCACCTATGGAATGTTTACACTAAATTGGAAATTTCTAGATTTTGCTATGCTCAAATTAGACTTAATAAACCAAATGAAATGAATAAACGGACAAACGCACATGCAGAGATTCAGTCAGAAATATATACATTTCCATGGTAGATGATACTACATCAATGGCAATTCAGTTAGCTTCTTGGCTAACGGCAAATGTCCAAAACTGTGTGCAAAATTAAAAATTTAAATTCATTTAGATTTGCAAATATCATGTATTTGTCTCTCTTAATATGCAATAATGCTCGATACTTTTGTTTGCCAACTGAAATTAATTGCTTCGCTTTGGTGATAAAGTTACGCCGGGACAAAGGAAAACCTTTGCCAAGCCAAACAAACACGAACATTTTCACATATGTCAACCAATTTTTGCAATGCCCAATAATGTCGTTAATGAGTAACCAAATTTGCATAAGCTTTTACTGCGGCAGAATGGTATGCGCTTTTCATTACCGCGAATACCCTGTAAACTTCGTAGAGAATAGGCTAGGGTAGAGCTAGAGCTAGAGGTAGAGGTAGAGGTAGAGGTAGAGGTAGAGGTAGAGGTAGAGGTAGAGGTAGAGGTAGAGGTAGAGGTAGAGGTAGAGGTAGAGGTAGAGGTAGAGGTAGAGGTAGAGGTAGAGGTAGAGGTAGAGGTAGAGGTAGAGGTAGAGGTAGAGGTAGAGGTAGAGGTAGAGGTAGAGGTAGAGGTAGAGGTAGAGGTAGAGGTGGAGTATCCAGAGTATCTGAGGTGGAGTATCCAGAGTATCTGATAGTCCAAATGTGTGTGAGCTCTTAAAATGCATTCAAGTATTTATTACAAATGCAGCCTCCGCTCGTCGCTCTAATGAGTGAAAATAATCGCCCAGAGCGACGTATTTTAATATCTGATTTATGGATTTTTATCATGTGTAATGCCAGAGGTAGCGAGCGGAAAGAGAGCGAGGAACAGGATGCTGAGTGGGTGGTAAGTGGGCGTGGTGGAATCTGCGAGTGAGTATCGTTGAGGGAGGAGGGAGGGGGGAGGAGGTAGAGGTCTCCTCTGATATTCGACTCCGCTTCCGGCCGCTGCTTCATAATTTTGAGTCGATGCTGCAAATGATGTCAAAGCGTTTCAATCTGACAGACAGCGCACCCTGTCTGTGCCAGCCAGTGCTTTAATATATGTATGTATATAGCACCGTGGTAGCAGGCTTATAAATATTTTAATAAATTATGTAAGGCTTTTGCTGGCGATATTAACCGAGTGAAACTTTTCCAAAGCCTTGCGAAAGTTCACCAAGGGCAAGATGTTATTCCCCCCCAGTTCATATTAGAAGTTCAATCTAACTGCCGGCAAGTTAATCAGGCAGTCAGCGATAAATAATAAGAGTAAGAGAACTGGCAGAGTCTGAACTCTAATCAATCGTCAATCAATCAGTCAAAAACATGAATTATTATAGATATTCGCAGTCAACATGTTTCCATAGATCTATACTTATATACATCTATATATTCGCACATTTATATATTGAGTTTCCCATCCGCTTCAATTGGTTTCGCTTCACTGTGTGAGCGCATTCAACATATTTTTTGATGCTGATTGATGATGATTATTTTTCAAACTCAGTTTCGTTGACAACGTCAGCGGCAACAATGACGGGAACATCGAATCCTGTCATAGAAATGTTTAAAAATGAAAAATCGCTTTAAGCATTTCAATATAATATAATAAAGTGTAATATGCTTTGCATTTGATTCGCGTGTGGCTGGAATTCGTTCGGCGAGCTCATGCTGCAGTTGGCTACGGCTTTCTGCCAGCTGTGCGAGTCAGTCACTTTGACATTTGAATCGACAGTCAATCAGTCAGTTAACCAGCCGTCAGTCAATTACTTACTCAGTCCAGAATTAGTCAGCCAAGCAACGGCATTAATAAGTCACTTAATCAAGCACTCAGTCATCAGTTGTGAGTCCGTGCGCAGCTAGTCAATTGGCGGACAATTGACAATTGAATCAATCGAATCAATCGGTCGTCAGTTGATAGGCGCCAGTAGTCCATAAATGAGTATAAATCAATCAATCAATCGGCCAGTCAATCAGTCAATTGGTTGTCAATCAGTTGACAGTTTCCAGTAGTCCATTGGTGAGTTTCAATCAATCAATCAGTAAGTCAATCAGTCAGTTGCTCGTTTTCAGTCAGCCAGCCAGCAATTAGTCAGCTAGTCAGTCAATCAATTAGTCAGTCAATTAGTCAGTCAATTAGTCAGTCAGTCAGTAGCTCGTCAATCAGTCAGTTGATCAGTCACATAACAGAACATAATCAACCAATCAATCCGTCGTCAATCAATCAGTAAGCTAAATGTGAATCGCTTCGTCCGTAAATTCGGAAGCAAATCTCTCGTTGCTCTGCTCCTCCTCCTCGACTGCAATTGCTTTCAGTCATAGTCAAAATTTGAATTTTTGTGTGCATTAAGGAAATCCTGCTGTGCTCTGGTTTCTCATATCACAACTTCGAGCAAAATGCAAGGCGAGTCGAGGTCTTTCGAGTGTCGCCCGCTCCCTCGTCTACATTAAATATTTGTGTAATGCAGTGCCGGACAGAGCTCTGGGCTCTGTCTGCCTGCTGTGCTGTCAGCTTTCGCTTGATTTACCAGTTTCACCTGTACGTCAAGTGTTCTCTCTCTCTCTCTCTCTGTCTGGGCTCTCCCCTGCTGTCTCTCCGTTGGCAAAAGGACAAAGGAACATAAAATTATAAGTATTTAGTATTCGTTCATTTCCGTCCTTCTATTTATCCGTCTGTCCTTCTCTTGGTCAGTCCCTCTATTCGTCTATTCCTCCCCATTTTCGTCAGGCTAGGTTTGACTAGGACTCTATCCAGAGAGAGAGATTTCGTGCATATAGAAGAACTAAATTCCAGATCAGGATAATTTATTCTGATTATGAGACTCTCAACTTAAGCTTTGATACTTCTCAGTTCATGTTATTCGATTTGCGATTTGCCATTTATTTAGAATCGGATTATTGTTTTCTGGTGGACTTGATGTGATTTGCAAACACTCGTGCAGTCGTCTTTTTTAAAACTGAAATGGGATTTTCGGCTTAAAACTAATTGAATTACTTCGATGCATTTAGTTGAGCTCGGCAGCTGACCTCGTTTCTGGGAAAGGCCCAGGCGTTTGATTGAAGTGGCACAGGACTTGTGCCCAACAGGCCTTGCACCTGGCACACTTCCAGCTGCGTTCGGTTTCAAGTTTTGCATATCAGCATCCCAATTAGGGAATTGGCGTCTACTCGACATTTTATACCACGCAGCACTGCAGTCTGCCCCATTGTAATCGCCATTGAGAGGAATGAGTTCTGCTCGTCAAGGATGAAGCGTTTTTTTGTGTTTAAATATTGACGTGAAGGAGCGTGAAGGAGCTCCTCATCCGTCAGTTTCTAGCTGGAGCTAATGAGAAACTTTGTTTTATTCATTGGCGATAAATGAAAAGTCTCTTGATTTTAATAAAGTTACGTAGTTTTCCCGAATCAGAAGGAGTTTTAGGTGTTTCAATGATTTCGATTTTGATTGAATCAGAAATGACAGTTAATGAAATGTGCGCCTAATCAGAAATGTTTCTGAAATATTGATCAATACATAAATACATAGATGGCATATCGACAGTTGCTTACAGTGCAAATAATTGATTCACTGCGTGACTTGAGATGGAAGTTGAGAGAAGACGTTGAAGACGTTATCAAAAATTCATAGCATTCTTTTTCTGTGTGCAGCTAGAGGCAGGAGTAGATTGTGGGAGGGGAGGGGAGGGACAGACAACGACTTGAGTGCGAATAACTGATTCATTATTCAGATTGATTGATTGATTGATTGATGGACTTTAACGTGTTTATTACCAGACTGTGGAATGCATAAAATTCATGGCATACTTCACGGCGCAGAGTCGGGGCAATGGCATTAAAGCGTGTTGGCTAGAAACACTTTGCCAAGGGACACGGGACAGGGGCAGGGGCAGGGCAGGGCGCCCGGCCAAATCCGAGTGCCAAGTAAAAAGTCGAAGCCAAAGTGCGGAAGGGGGAGAACAAGAAACGGCTTAATGACAGTTGCCTGGAGACCTCTAACTGTTGCTAGACGAAGATAGACAGACAGACAGAGGGAGAGTAAGGGGAGGGTAGATGTTAAGCGAAAGTGTTCAATACTGATTTCCGTTTCCGTTTCCGCTTCCGTTTCCATTTCTGTTCCCCTTGCCGTTTCCGCTTGCCCGATTGCCTAAGCCAAGCGGCGATTGAGCTGCTTGACAAACTTTCGGCCACATTTGCCAACTGCTGAGCCGTCGGACAATTGTCAAGCCAAATGCATGGGAAGCCCTTCAAAGCGAAGCCTCCTAGCGACACGCCCCCTGCCACCTCGCAGACTCAGACACGCCTCAGTGTGTGTGTGTGTGTGTGTCTCTCTTGCTCCAATTACAAGTTAACCTCGCAACGGGTTGCTTGATTGGTCTCCAGCTGAATATTGTTTGCTCTGGGTGTTGTTGCTGTTGTTGTTGTTGTTGTTGTTGTTCGACATATCAATTAATATCGCCCATGGGCGTTAATTAGCGGCAGCTTAATTGTAACCGAAGCAACACGGTCCCAGCCATCGCAGGCATCTCAGGCGAGCAACAGGAGCAGCTCCAACTGAGTTGCCTCAGCGTGTTCATCCATTTTGGTTAGCCGCATTCCGTAGTGCTCATTACACTTCGATACATACATATCAGATTGCCAACAGTTGGCCAAAACTATTTGGCTGTTCAGTTCTCAAACAGATGTAGAGAAAGAGAGGGTGAGCAAGAGGTAGGACAGAGAGAGAGAGAGAGAGAGAGAGAGAGTAGAGTTTGAGTAGAGTTCGAGTAGAGTTGTCTCTTGACTTTTCCAGCAACTGTGAAATATTTTCTACAGATTTTCTTTAGTTTTCTTTTCTCTATCGATTTTCCACAAAATTTCAATCAGTTTAAATTTTGTCCTCAAGTTATACCAAACCCATTTCGATATGATCTTTAATTGAACTGGAAATTTGAGTTTACCACACGTTTTTCGCGACTTGCATTGTTTGTCAATCTGAGACAGTTCCAATCTATTCGTGTTGTTTATACTATGAGGCTCCTTTCTGTCCCTCATTCATTTATTCATTCATTCATGCGGATCTTCATTCGGACTTTGTCTGTGTCATTACAACGCCTTAACAACTAAATCTGCATGCCGCAAGTGGCCATTGGGTCTCAGTTCTCGCATTGCTATTGTCAACAAACAATGAGTGCTCCATGGAGAAAACAAACAGACAAAAGATTTTCACACAGACAGACAGAGAGAGAGAGAGAGAGAGGGAGAGAGACAGACACAGAGACAGAGACATACTTTGCCTAGGCCATGATAAATGTCGACTCACATGTGTGAATTTGGAGTCTAAATGAATTCATACAAACAGCCTGCAAGAGGGAAAGCATATTCACATACACATATACTCTCGACTGATTGACTGATTGATGAACTGAGCAATATTTCTATATGGAATCCATATGCCCATATGCCCAAATACATTTCTATATATTCTACATATTAATATTTGTATCAGTTAGGATTGATCAGTTAACTGACTGATGTATGTATTGACTGATTGACTGACTGTCTGATGGATGTATATTTATTATATTTGCAGCCATAAGTTTAGCTAAAAAAGCGTCAAACTATGTATTGATGATTGATGAACTTGACTGGCTGATTGATAGAGTAGAGACTGATTGTGGATTGACTGAAGCACCTGTTCAGCAGAACGACAAACTGATTGACCGATTGACTATGCCAGCCACTGCTCCCTTATACACTTCTCTCTCGCTTTCAATATTGAGCATATGTTTACAAGTAGTCCATACAAAACGTAAACGTGTGTAAGCTTTTCATCAAACAATATCGCCCTCTCTCTCTTCACGTGTGTGTGTATGGGGCATACCTCTTGTTGTTCGGCTAGCTGCGACGAGTTTTGCCTTTGGGTTATTGCTTTATTCGCTTGGTCATTTATTCATTCATTTGGCTTGGTCATTCAGTGGTTCAGTTCGCATTCCCCCTTCCTCTCACTCCCTCTCTCTCTCTCTCTCGCACTCTGTATGTGTTGTGCTTTGTATACAAATCCAATTTCATGTGTCTTTTAGCAGCTCTTTTCATTGCCGTTGCTAGCTGCCTGTTGTCCTGCCTCCTGCTGTTGCCCATCGCAACCTTCTGGACTCGCAATCAGTTTGATTTTCGGTTTCAGTTCCGTTTTTCGCTTTTTTGGCGTTTCACTGCCCTCTCTCTCTCTCTCTCTCTCTCTCGCTCGATGGGGTTTTGCTGTTTGGCCTATGCAAACAATTGGGGCCAAATGATATTTCGCAATGCCAATGCTTCTGGCTAAACAAACAGAGAAAGAACTACAAAAGTATGCAACTTAACCTATAGAACATATAGAAATTCTCGATAAATCGAATCAATTCTCAAACTCATTTCCAGTCACACTTTCACAATTTTCTCGAAATTGAATGCCAGAGTCAAGCGGTTTATAGCCACTGCTCAGTCAATCAATCAGATATAATTGATATGAAAAATGAAGCTGCGTGGCTCATGCCTCCAAGACATTCCCCACTTAATCAATCAATGTGCATATACTATATAGAGAAGTAGAGCCTTAGCCCCCGCTGGAGACAAACTCTTTGCTTCGCTGTTTGTTTTTGCCCTTCGCATTTTTCGTTTTGCCTTTTAAATTTGCTTTGCTCTGGTTTATTTGCTTTTCATTTGACTGCATTGGCCAAAAGTTGTGCAAATAACCCCGTTTCTGATTCGCTCTTCGGCTGAGCTCCCAAGTGCCCATTGAGAAAAATTAAAAAGAGAACCAAAATCCCTTTTCAAGTAGCATTTGGCCTATAGAAAACACAAATACTTGACATCTACTCGGCGTTCGCTGCGATAACAGCAAAGTTTTATACCTATTTAAATGCCTGGTACTGACTATATATATTCGCATGAGCTTGTTGTATAAATGAACCACTCAGCTAGTTCCACAGTTGGTCGTATGATTAAGCAATGAAATGAACTACAGTGAACAGCGAAATTAGACTCATTGAAATGTCATTCAGTAATGCCAGATGTGAGCTAGTTCCCCGTTGCTACTACTGAGCTAGTTCAGTGAACTATGAATGATGAACTACTGAGCTATCGTTCAGTGAACTGTGAACAAGAAATCCCATTTTAGTCAGTAATTCCAGATATGAACTGGTTTCAATTGAAACGTATCAATACTGAACTAGCTCAGTGAACTGTGAACAATATGTTCGATTGTTAGATTGGCAGCGCTAGTGCGGGAGCAGTTCAGTGAACTGTGAACGATATGGCAATGCTTTCATAGAGCTATTCCGAACTAGTTCGCTGAGTGATACAGTTCTCTTGAAATCCGCTCCCGAATCAATGGCTCGACTGATAATTGCTTAAGTGGCGGAGTTATTGCTGTTGCCACAAATTTCAGACTTCAGGTGAAAATGCTACGATCTGGGCCCTTTGGCATTGGCTTAGGTTGCTCTGAGGCTTGTGCTGTTGACTACTGTTCATTAGCTTCTTGGTTTTATCACTCACTCGCCTTGCCACATGCCACATGCCATATGTGCTGCATGACAGCTGCAGAGCATCCTTGACATTAACCTCCGACTGCACCAGCCAGCCGCAGCAGCAGCGGCTCGTCTCCTGCGTTGTCTTCTTTGGGCGCATACCCATTGGGCATGCCAACTGCCTCCGTGGGGTATATCGTTTATATCGAGTAGTTGCCTTAATACGCACGTTTGAGACTAGTACAGGGTATCTATGGGCTACTCTGGTTGCTCTGCCTAGACTCACTTGCTTGAATTGTTGCATAATTGTTTGGCCAAGAACCGCAGATGGTCATCCGCATAAGCGAGTGTGCGTGTGTGTGCGTGTGTGTGGGTGTGGGTGTGGGTGTGCGCGTCTAGGCCACATTGCTGCAACTGAGCTGCTTGTGACAGCCAGCGAGCTGAGTCGGCTATGGGGCTTCGATGTGGCTAGAAGGAATCGCTCCTCCTGCCAGGTCATGTCTCATTCGTGTCACCTGCTGCTGTGACTAATTAAAAACTAGCAATAACTGGCTACAAAATTTGCCGTTATACTTTAAGGCACTGCGCACCGCCTGACAGCCGAAACGCAATTGAGGCCAATGCTTCCTCCCGAGAAGACCTCGGGATGGCTCCCAGATACTCGTTGTTCCACGTAATCAGCTGAGTGAGCTAAACGCTTAAAACACTCGGCGAGGCGTTGCCATGCTCCTGGATGCTCCTGGTCTCGAGCCTAGCGGACTCGGCCTTTGCTCATTCTCCCTCTCGCTCTACCCTCATAAACTCGCCTTCCTCGCCCGTCTGCCTAGATTGCTGTTGCTTTTTGTAATAAGCTTGACGCGAGTCGAGAGCCAGCACCGAAAGCTGAAACGCCCACACTTGACATCGTTTGCTAACTGCCGAGAGCCAGCAAATGTTTCTCTCTATATGCCATACACACACACACACACACACACCCACGTGCAGAGCAAACCTTGTGCCCGACTAGAAGAAACCCTGATAAAAGTCTGGAACGCCGCAGACAGAGGGATTCAGGCGAGGGTAGGCCGGGGTAGGCTGATGTCGAAGATAAAAGTAGATGATATACACCTACATATATGTAGATATAAATTGGTTGCCCTAATCTAAGGCATGAAACATATTGGGGTCTTGGCAACGAGGCAGTGAAGATACCCGTTCGCCAAACTCTTTTTTAAGTGGTAGCTAAAACTTCCGACGATGCCTCTCAAATTGCCGCGCCGCTAACTTGGCCAATTTGTAACACGGCAAAATTAGTTTGCATTAGTTTTTTCACCTTTCGGAGGCAGTGAACCCACTGCAAATGGGCAAATATACATATGTACATGTATGTACACATGTGGGTTGGCAAATGTGGTTACGTATGCAGAGTGCAGAGTGCGGGAGTTTCTCTTGACATGCATACGGCTATCGCTAGCATCGTCTATCTCATAATGATGATGACAGTGGCTATTGAAAGTGGGTCTACAGCAATGATAATATTGGGGTAGTGCTACATGATGATACATACACGCTACAGGGTATCTGCACGCTGAGCATTGAGGCATTCCCTCTCTCTCTCTCTCTCTCTCTCTCTCTCGCATTAAATTGCCGTCTCTTGTCTGTGTCTCGATTGCTGCGACGCTTGTCCCATTCATTAGAGCAATCGTTTCAATTGATGGACTTGACAAACTGACAAAAAACACTCTAGCATCAAATACAGGGCCTTAGGCTCTCTCTCCCTCTTCCTCTCTCTCCCTCTCTCTCTCTTGGATAGATCAAATGCAGCTTCGGTTCTATTAACTGTTGACAGTTGCCCTTTGCTCTTAACTGTATCTGTTTCTTGGCCTCTGGCTAACAACTAAATTTACAAGTAATTGTAAAAGGCTGCCAGAATCAGATATTGAACGGCTGCAACTGAAGTTGATGGCCCAAGAAAAGGTCCTTAGAGCTCTCGATCTAGACCATAAATAATACTTGGCTCAAGTTGCTTCTGCGATTGCTGAATAATCCAAATCCTTCTAATTAGCTGCAACTATTTGTCTGGCATGGCTCTTCAACACCTTCATCTGCAATTCAATTAGGTGCCAAAAATGAAATTGGAATTCATTAAGTCTATGCTTGTTTTTCACTCTCTGCTGCTCCTGCCTCTGCTCCCTCGGTCTTAAGCGTCGCGGTCTTAAAAGTTGACAGACAGACAGACAGAACGTCTCGGAGCCAAAATATTCCGTGCTCAGTTTCCAGTTCCGTTTACCAAGTGGGAAAACAGATGCCAAAGGCCAAACGAGAGAAGGGAAAATGATGAGAAGGAAATGAGGGAATAGAGAACGAGACAGAGCAGGTGAGTGGAGGGGGGGTAGAGGTTAGCGCCTAGGGATTGAATGACAGCCAAAACAACCGCAGCCAGTCCTTTTGCAGTGTATAAAAGTTGAATGGGTTCGCGACGTTGTTGTTTCTCTGCTCGCTCCCTTGAACTAAAGCGAGTATATGCGTTTCATTAGAGACATTCATTAGACATTGTGATTAGCTGCATTCAACAGGCTTGGCTTGGCTGAAAGCAGTCGGTAGCTTATCCCTAAGACGGTCCTCTAGGTATGTCATAGATGGAATTTATTCGGAAATCGATGTCAGTTTTTCCATTTTCCGGCTCGATTGAGCTTTGGTCCCTTCCAGGAATCCCTGTGCCGAATGTGAGCGAGCATCGCACAGTCGTGTACGCCCATTTATAGCACTCTAAGTGGTTCTTGCTTGCCTGACGACCGAAAAAACCGCCATTAAAATAACTTTTCAGCTGGCGAGGACGGCTGGACGGACCCGCTGAGTGGGCGGGTGGGCGTGGGCGTTCGAGCGGCTGGCGGTTGGCTTACTGTGCGCGACTCTGGCTCTGGCTCTGGCTCTGGCCAAGTGGCAGCCAGCAGTTTTCACAGCAGTCACACAGCCTACGGCGGGGCAACTTTTCAAATTTAGCCGCTTGGAAAAAAAAGCAAAAGGAAAATCATCAGCACCGTCCTGCCTACGATACAGAAAATCTTCTCAACGGCAGCCACTGCGTATACATAATGTGCTCAGCGTGCCATTGTTTCTCTTGCCGTTGCTGTTGTTGTTGTTGTCATGCCCGGCACTTAGTGTCTGTGTGTGTGTGTGTGTGTGTGTGTGCACAATAGATACTACTTGCATGCATTTAGTGTGGATTACAAAATGTGAAGTAAGCTGTAAGCAAAACTTTTAACTTGCCAAAGGAAGCTGAAGGGCTTCCTGTCTCAAATTCCATATGGGATGCGACATAAGTCTAGCTAAGCTGCTACAGATGATGTGCAAAGGCGGGGGGAGGGCTAGGGGCGGGGTAACAGCTAGCTGTGAATACCCCAGCTGTGCTTCAGTTTGGCATAAATTGTGAATCGTTGCTGGCTATATTGATATGATACACTAATGTGTAGGGTATCCACTAGTCGAGCAATGCCTCTGTTTGCACTGTTTTCCCGCTGCTTTGTTGGCGTGAAATCAAATTTGGCTGCCACGTTGCTTCGTGGACGAGTCTTAGGGCTCATTGTTCGGCTCATTCAGGCCATTTAACAGTTGAGCTCTAATTGTTAACACACACACACACACACACACACACACACACATGTATACACACTAAGCGACTCACACACACACACACACGCAGAGCTCAACTTGCGCTAAAAACTTTAAAGATTTTCTACAAAAACTTTTCTTTCACAATTTTTGGTTTTGGCTTTGTTTTGTTTTTCTTTTTTGTTTGTGTGTGTGTTTCCTTTGTTCTCCTTTGTGTTTCTCATTCGCTGTTGCCTGTTGTTCGCTCTAATTACTTGATGTATGCTCTTTATATTGCATGTTGTTAAAAACGTTAGCGAAAAGCGACAAGTGAAACGGCGAAATACTATCGAAACAGACTCAAACGAAAAAGAAAAAGAAACAAGAAACAAGAAAATTAACCGAAAGCACAATTGAGAGATGGACACAAAGTTGGCGCAGGGTCAGTTTCCGGCCACGTTTCCGGAGACTTTCAAGAATTTCTTCGAGATGATGAACGAGGACGAGGATCACGTTGAGCTCTTTGCCAACCTGCTGGAGGATAAGGTACAGACGAAAGTCGAAAGGTTCCCAGAGCCCCAACCCCAGCCGCAGCCGCAGCCCCAGCCGCAGTCTCAGCAGCATTCCCATTGCATTCCCATCCATTCGAGTGACGTCTGCAGTCTGACTTAATCTCAATGTTTGCTCTGTTTTTCGTTTCCGGACTAGGTGATACCGCGCCGGAGCCCCATGCATGCCCAGCGGCAGCGCTGCGGCGGGAGCCTACGCAGCCATCTCAACCGGCGTGCTGGGCATGAGCACATCCAGGCCCAGATCCATGCTCAGAGCCAAGGGCGAGCGCATGTCATAGCTCCCACCCAGGATCAGATCCAAGAGCAGATGGCGAACCGCTCTCGCTCCCGTTCCCAGCAGATCCGTTACTCGTGGCAGCAGCCCGCTGCTGCGCAGCATCCGCATCCGCATCCCCTTCCCCATGCCCATCCAGTGGTGCGCGCAGCCCCACGGAGCCGCAGCGGCAGCAGCGGCGACATGAGCCGGTCCATGGCCGTGGATCAGGAGCTCGCCTCGAGCTCGGGCTACGCCCTAGGCCCACGGAGTCGCAGCCGCGGCATGCGGCGCAGGAGCGTGTCGGGCGTCGACGATCTGGGCGACTATGGCGGCGTGCTGAGCCACTGCTCCAGCACTGGCAGCAGCGTCGACAGCCTCGTCCACAGCCAGCTGATGACGCGCAGCCCGAAGCACTCGACGTTGACCAGCCTCAACATCAGCAGTCGCGTGCCAAGGCCCAACTCGGCCAAGATGCCGACCGATAGTCAGCAGCTGCCGTCGGCCGCTCCTCCTTTCCAGCAGCAGCAGCAGCCGCAGCCGCAGCAGCTGGAGCAGGATCATCTGCAGCGCCACCAGCAGACGCGCGACCTGCAAATGGAGCTGCATCAGCTGCGACTCGGACCCGACGGCGAGGACAACAGCGCCGGACGTGCGCCCCAGAACTATGCGATGCCACGCCTCCTGGCGGACAGTCCGAGGCATACGCAGTCAAGGCACTCGGTCATATTGGAGCGACCATACGACTTTGGTAAGCTATTCCCATTGATAGATGGCGTGAGGAGTGCAGAGAAGAAGAAGAGAATGGTGAGTGTGAGAGAAAGAAGAAGAGAGAGGAAGAAGCAGAGAGAGGGAGGAAGGAGGAGGAAGACAGAAGTGAAGAGTGTGACTGAGACAGTGATGTGAGAAGAGAAGGGTGAGTGATGGAGAGCAAAGAAGACAAGAAGAAGATAGTAGAAGTAAAAGAAGAGGAAGATGAGAGAAATACAAATGGAGAAGGATAGCAAAGCAAGCTGGAGATATGTAGAGAAAGAAGCTGAGACTCAGCTACAGCTAGCTAGAGGCATGCATGTATATAAAGAGAGAGAGAGAGAGAGAGCGAGGGAGACAGAGCGAAAGAGAGAGAGAGACAGATAGAGTCAAAGTCCACAGGCGCAGATGGAATTGGGCGGCTTAACGGCAAGCAGGTTAATTAGGAAACGGATGCCTTATTACGGCAAGTGACAGCTAAAAACTTTCAATGTGTGTTGTCAGCTCTTCTGTGATGTGTATGTGTGTGTGTGTGTGTGTGTGGGTGTGTGTAGAACAAGATGTGCGACAAGCAGGCACCACATTTTCTATAGCTTGTCTGCGGGAATCCCAGTCAAACAAAGCGACAAGCCGCATACACATTCACACTCACATGCACACATACATATACATACATACATATACATACATATGTATATGCTTAATTAATGGCTGGCAAAGACAATAAAAATTGTTGAGCTTGAGCCGATTTCTGGCTGTGTGTGGCACAGCTGTGCGTCGGGTCTCCAGGTGGATGCCCCATTCATATTTCAATTAAAATTTCCCAATACACACACACACACACACACACACACCCACACGCACATTGATATTGAGAATTTTGTGGCAATTCCCTGTGCTGCCTGCCTACATTGGGGCGCCGGGATGTTGCCCCATCAAAAGGGCATAATGCGTATTAAGTTTTCATATAGAGAGAAGAAACGAACGAAGAAAGAGAGGAGGGGAGTGAGAGGAATGCAAGGGGGCGGGGCTGACATCATCTGGTGCCATAAAGCGCAAGTTAGACATCAACTTTAAACAAGTGCCAAATGAACAGTGAACAAACAAACAAACAAAAAAAAACACAAAATGCTGCAAAGCGACAACTGCAACAACAACAATAACAACAAACATGTTTCAGGAAAATAAAAAAGGTTACAACAGCTCAGTGAGCTCAGAGCTGAACCCAAACTGAGCCAAAGCGATTTCCCTTTTTCTTTTTTTTGTTTTTTTTTGAAGGTCGGCTTTAAAAGCGGACAACGAAATACCTCCAGCAAATAAAAGCAAGGGCATAGTATAGCAGCAAGTGACGGGTATGCTGCCGTAGAGTATACCCTGTAATCGGTACACAGAGACAGAAGTTAGAGAAAGAGAGACAGGTAGACGTAGACTAAGAGTGGGTGAGTGTGAGGAGAGACTCATTGAAATTCACTGATATTTATCGATAACTGTCGATATTTCTCACTGGAAACTGAAATCTCATAATATGGTGTGTAGATTACATTTCACTTACTGCAATTATCAGCTGTACTATCATAAAATGCGATAAGTATTTAGATAATTATCGATTAATTGCTACATAAATCATATAAGTATATAATATATAATAGAATCGAAATCAATCGATTTTCTTAGTATTATAGTTATCGATCTGATTAGAGCCTTGAATTTGGTTTTGATTGTATGCATTTCCTCTCAACAACTTGCGGGCATAAGTAGACCCTCAGCCGGCGACAGGGCAAACAGGGTATGCAGGGTACGAGGAAGGACCCTTGAAATGTACTTTGGCTACGTGGGCGACACACAGACAGGCAGACAGACAGACAGACAGAGAGACAGAAAGGGCGGACGGATAGCTGACAGCTCGAATTTGAGCATCGGTTAATCGGATCAGAAGGTAGACGGGCATCGAGCATCGATGCACATTGGAAAGTAAAGGCTTAGGTTAGGCATAAACATATTATTAAATGTAAGTAATTCGCTCGATAAACAGCGACAAGAGCTCACTTAATTATAGACAAATGGAACCGTATACCGACTACCCAATGCCCTGAGCTAGGCCTGTATTCGTCTAACATCGGCGCCCTTATATTCCAAAAATGGCTGAAAGGGTCTTCTAATCACACTCTTTATTAACATTTTACAGGGTATTCGAAAATGCTTAACACAAACAGTTCATTACTATTTAGTCCGGTTGAGTCTTCGAGTGCTTTCCAGCAACTTTTCATTGATTGAATTGATTTGTCGCATTGATTGAATTGGTTGGGGCTACCCCAACGCTACGCTTCTCCAACGCGCTCTCTTCTAATCCCATTAGGAGCATTTTTAGAATTGATGTCAAAGCTCAGTCATTAAATTAATATGGCTCGTGTCATTCTTAAGCGGCTTTCTGATGGAAACAAATTAATAATTCAAGAAATGAATGTTTGTTTGAGGAAACAAGCGAATAATTGAGTGAACGACCCAATGAATGGGCGACTATGAAGCAATGATTGCTCTTTGAGGGCACAAATGAATAAATGAGTGAGTGAGTGAGTGAGTGAGTGAGTGAGTGAATAACTATGCCCAGCAATGAGTGAATGTGCGAATAAATGCTCTTTGCGGGTACAAATGACTAAATGAGTAAATGATTGCATGAGGGAGCGAATCGAATGCGTATATGAAGAAATGAATGAGTGAGCGAATGCAATGAATGACTGAATAAGTGAATCAATTAGTCAATTGCTCAGTCCATCAATAATGAATCATGAAATCGCTTAGCAGTCAATGCACCATGATGATACATAGAATACCCTGTATTTTTATAAATACGCTATAAACTTCCGATTAGCTTTGTAACAGTCTTTCCCAGATTTTATGAGAATCCTTATTCGTTTACTTAAAGAGCAAAACTAATAAAATCGAACTTTTTAATGCGCGCATTCCCCACAAAGCCTGAAGCTTATTACGTAGCACGACTGATGTATACCCTATACTCTCTTACCTAAACGAAAGTACGTACATACTAGATATGTATATGTAATGTGCCTTGGGTAAAGGAAACTGTGCTTCATACATACCAACTAAGCTAAGCAGTAAACAGATGGCCACGCCCACACACACACACACACCCACACACACTTATACACATGTGCAGTGAAGTCTTTGAAATATGTAAGCAGCCAAGTTTTCGGTCTGAAAACATACTCATATTTGACTTTGGCTTGACTTTGACTTCGATTAAGGTATGCTTGGGTGTATGTCGCTCAGGTGTAGCTCCGACCTGGGTCACAATTGGACAGACTCCAGAGCAGGGGAAGGGACCAAGAGTCGGGACCAAAGCCAGCAGCTGCCTCACTTGTGAGCCATGCCTTTTAGCAGTTGGTCAGCATTAATTTATGACTGACTGTGCGTGTGAGTGTGTGAGTGTGTGTGTGAGTGTGAGTGTGAGTGTGAGTGTGAGCGGGTGCAACGTCTGCCTGAGTATGGCTCTGTGCAGCCACGCAATTAGAGCAGAGCCAGAGGCAAATGGGCAGACTTAATCGAGTAATTATTTATGGAATTGTTCAGTGAGCAGCGCCATTGGGAGAACCAGTCGAAATGAGCTAGTTCGGCGGGCATTTAATGATGCAGCTTATCAGAAATTCCCGTCAATATAGCCTGAGCTAGCTCAGTTCTTATGGCATTCTCGCAAGATGGGCGGCAGGAGTCGGGTCGACTCGAATGGGCAGCATTGGTTGGGGCGAGGCACAAAGGACAAACCCGCATATTTTTCGTAGTTTCATGGAATTTCCGTTGGCTTTCCTGTTGCAGATGCCAGCTTTGATGGCAGCGATGGAACCGTGCCCTCACCAGCTCCCCAGCAGCTGGCCTACAATGTGCTGAGGCCGATACTTAAGCCGCAGCAGCACAAGCAGCAACAGCAGCAGCAGCAGCAGCAACAGCAGCAACAGCTGCAACAGCAACAGGACCAGCAGAAGCTGCAACACTTGCAGCAGTTGCAGAGTATGCAACAAATGCAGCAGCAACAGTTGCAGCTGCAGCAGCAGCAACAACACCAGCTACAGATCCAATTACAGCAGCAACAACAGCAGCTGCAACATCAAATACAACAGCAGCAGCAACAGCTGCAACAGCAACAGCAACAGCAGCAACAACAACAGCAACAGTTGCCGCCGCTATCCCAGCAACCGAGCACATCGGCCCAGGCCCATTTGCACCGCATATTGCCCATACCGCCCGTGGCACAGGGTAGCTACCAGCGCATGCAGCAGAGCCGCAGCAACCTGCCGCGCAATGCGAGCACCGGCAGCTCGTCAGCTGGCTACAGCTACAACATGCAGCATGCCGAGCAGCCGGAGCAGCAGCAATACTATGCGCCCTACAGCAGGACGTACGGCGAGCCCCATTGGCGCGACGAGGAGCCGACCTCCTCGGCTGACACAATGCACAGCACCTACCAGGATTTTCTGCAGGCGGCTCCGGATCCAGGACCGGGAACGGGGCCGGTACGTAAAAGCTGATATTATGCAAGATCACCTTTACAATCTAACGGTTGATTGATCTGAGTTCGTTTGTCTGTTTGTTTATCCCTAATGCTCATCCCCATTGCTCCATCAGTCCTTCAGTACAGATCCTATATATAGAACCGCACCTACTGGCCATATTTAACATTCATCTATCGCTACTTTTGACCATTGCAGCCCAGCATGAGAATGCAGAGGTCACCCAATATGAATAGACGCAGGAGCTCCTCGATTGCAACTGGCGTGCTGCACGGCGATCATGGCTACGGCTATGCCAACGACAATAAAAGTTTCGCCGCCGAGCAACAGCAGCAGCAGCAACAACAACAACAACAGCAGCAGCCAGATGAGGAGCACGTGGAGGAGGTGGAGGAGTTGTTTGCGTTCCCGAATAACAGCAACAGGTAGGTGGAATTAGACGTAGATCCTTTTAGTCCATTTTGGTTTGTAGTACTCCCGCTGCTGGCAGTACCAGAAAATCTTTTAAACTAGATTGCTTGCATAACAAAACATTTGCAATCTATCGACAAATATTCATTTGATTTTTATTTCGATTTATCGATTGCTTTTTTTTTTGTGGAACTTTAAAGTGTTTCAGTTTTCTATAGAATTTCCCTTATGCAAGAATTTAATATATAAAATTCAATAAATTTGCTGTCGATAACTTTTGCAAAGAAATTATTTTGTCTTTAATTGAATTTCTTCTGAAAGCTCTGAAACGATGGCCTTCAGCTGCCGCATAGCTCGTAGTTGCAATCTTTTGACAATCCGTCCGTCTGCTTCTTCTGTGTTTTTCTTTGTCACATGAACTTGAAGGAAGCGACGAGCAAATTGAATAAGCCTTAAGTAGAGCAGGCTCCATTAATTCCACGCAATACGATCGCCAGCCTGGGTCAAGGGGCTGGCAAGCTAATTATCGACTGTCAATGCAATTTATTTAAAGCACGACTGGCGGGCCTTGAACTTATGCTTTACACTCTGATTGCAGGGAGCGGATGACGCTGGCCAAGTCGCCGCTTGGTCGGGGCATTGAGAGCGGCGTGCTGACCTTCCATCAGGCGATGAGCGGTGCGGTGTCGCCGCAGTACACCGGGGTCGTCACAGGAGTCGGAGCAGGAGCTGGAGTGGGCTCTGGTGCCAGCAGCGAGCTGGACAAATGTCGACTCGGCTCCAGCTCAGCCTTGGCGGCTGTGGCCGAGCACACAGCAGAGTCAGCAGCCGCCACGCCATCTGGCGGCCCAAACGCCACCAGCTCGACCACGGCCGGTTCCAGTGATGAAGTTCACTCGCCCGTCGGCAACAGTCGGGCTCTGCAGCAGCAGTATCACTCAGTCAACAGCAACAGCAACCAGCAGCGCGAGCGGGGCGTGGGCGAGTCGTCGGCCAGCGTCGCCTATGGTAGCTCAGCTACCATAGCCGTGGCCGTGCACATGGCGGAGCGACAACGTCTGCGGACGTCCAGCATGCCGGCGGAGAGTCGCAAAGTGAGTATGCTCAGAGGTGCCATCATAGAAGTACTTGATTAGCTAGTTAAGTACTGTGAAATCACCAAGCAATAGCCATAAGGTGCTCAATAATTACTTTGATTCCGTTCAAGTACTGAACTAATTACTTGCGTAATTACAATCGGCAAGTGAATCTAATGAAACCCTAGGAATACTATCTAGCAGGTCCATGTCAAGTGATCCCTAAACTAACTGCGTAGCTATTAAAAACTAGACTTTTCTCTTGCTGACGATGGACTGGCTTAATGCTTAGCTCAATTACTTTAATTACTCTGGCAATTACTTCTATTTAAATCGCTTTGGCGTATTTTCAATTAATTACCCCAGTAACTCAAATGAATGACAGACAATTCAATACCTGGAAGTGCCCAACACCTTTTGATCTGTGGCTAATAGGCCAATTCCCTAATTCCCACGGCACAACTTTGGGCTCTTTGAGTCCGTCTGCCATCAAAGTAGTCGATGACATTGAACAACAGTTGCTTTGCTTTGGATGCGATAAAGAGAGGGGGAAATGAGTAGAGAATACAGACAGAGACAGAGACGGGGAGAGATAGAGAGGGAGAGAGGTAGACTCAACTATATCAAATCAGTGAGACATTCATATTGAAATCACGTTTTGCTTCTTCTTCTTCTGTGTATGTGTGTGAGTGCATAGAGTAGGTTTTCAGCATGGTATCTGCTAGTCGGGCACAACCCCCCCCTAGAGCTCACTATCCCTTTGTTCTTGCTTTTCGGGACATGCACATGAGATAAAACTTGCCCTAGGGATTCGATGGCAACATATATAACTACGAAAGAACACGCCAGCCTATCTTGTTAATATGAAAGAACACTCATGCACTCACACACACACGCACACACACACACACACACTAGCTCTCTAGCTGAACATATTGCCAAACAGAAATGAGGGAAAAAGCGGGAATTACTTGAAAGCCCAAAGGCTAGCGGATTCAATCCCAGTTGTGGCTCTGCCCGAGCTGCAATTGTGAATTGCTGGTAATGCACGCTGTGTGCACAAAGACAAACACACAGACAGTCCCCCACCCCCCTAGGAACTCCCCCTAGCACCCCTCCCCCCTTTGGCAGCTCCCTGGTTGGAAGTTGCAGTTGCCGCTGGGGTTGAAGCGTAGCAACGCGGCAATAGACAAGCTTTTACCTGTCTATGTGTGTGTGTGGGCGTATAGGCGTGGCACACACAGCGTCACTCTTGACATTCTTTCGACTGCAGCAAGTGCAGCTTTTATTTTGTTGCTCTGCTTGGCGACGTGCTTTTGCCATTGATTCGATTCCTTTTCTCTTTTTTATTTGAGCTCTGGCCTGGAGTTGTCAGTCTCGCCCAGCCCCCGTCCCCAAGAGGGCAGGCGGGGCTGATGGTGTTGGTAAGCCAGCTGTCGTTAAACATGTTTTGCCATTCGAAGCCACGAAAATTTCATATGCAAACAAAAAGTTTTTCCAACTCAATTGCCAGACAGAAGTCAGCTAGCTGGGCAGAAGCAAGAGTCTGTCTGGCTGGTCGGGCTGTCCGTTTTTGGGGCACTGCAAGTTAAACGGGCCAACAGGACAATCAACTCAGTCGCAACCACCACGCCCCACCACCCACCTCCCACGCCCTTTAGTGCGGCTGCAGCTGAGTTTTCAGTTAGTGCGCGAGAGGGAAAACTAATTACATTAGCGCTGCAGCGACTAGATAAGTGCAAGCCAGCTAAATTCCCCAAGCGAGTTCGAGAGCAAGCGTGTGTGTGTGTGTGTGTGTGTGTATGTGTGTGTGTGTATACACAAAGTATGTGGAGCAACAGGAAGGCAAAGGCTGGCAGAGTAGGATGTGAAACGTTGCGCGTTAGTTAGTTGCCATAGTCCTAACCATAAATCCAAGTTAATGACTGGAATACACACACACACACGCACACACACACACACACACACACACACACACATATATAGACATACATTCTCTATATGCAAAAAGAGAAAAAAAAGGAAAAGTAGGAAGAATGAAACGTAAAAACTTTAGTTTCACTAAGAATACCCACAAGAGAGTTGCACACCCACACACACACACCAACACACACACATGCATGCACGCACACATATTATATATTTATACATGCTTTATGTCTGGCTGAATGCTGCTCTACGCACCGGCCGCACTGTGAGTCCGGCGAGTCGAGAGGCAATTGACAGTTTGCTTCGTCATGACCAATGGTTGGCATAGCAGCTGCCCCAAAACAATCAAGGGCATACATCGCTGTCAGGTCGTCCAGTTTCCCCCTCCCCCATGCCTCCCCCCAAAAAACACATAAGCGAGCTGACAGCAAAGAAAAATACAAATTTGAGTTCTTTATCGCATTTTTCGTTCGTTCAATGAAAGCACGCAGCAAGCAGAAGATGAAGAAGAAGCAGGAGAAGAGGAGCAATGCTCGTTCACTTGCTGCTCAAGAGAGTCGATTGGTTTTGTGTGTATCGATAAACGTATATACATATACATCTAGAGAGCCTTGAAGGGGCGTGGCAGACCGTGTACAATAGTATATATATATGAAATGTCAAGTGAACGAATATTGAGCAGTCAGTTGGACTCGACTCACATTTGTTTTGGCTTAGTTCTGAAATGTTTAATATGCCTGAGCGAAGTTTTATATACACCCCATATATGTATTACCATCATGTGAGCATATGAATATCTTTCCATAATATATATAAATATATTGACTTTCGTATATATGCTTAAAGTCATAGGATCCAAGTATTCGGACAACATTTCTCATATATTGTAAGGGTAAATCCATTTAAATATTCCTATTTTATCGAGAGTATAATTGTTTACAATCTTGAATAGATATATATGTATTTTGCGTAGCTCTCAGAGACTCTTGACATGGACTTGAGATAAACATTTAAATGGCGTTCAAAGTTGCTTTGAAATAAAACTCATTAAGGAATTAGCACAATAATTTAATTAAAGCAGGAAAACAGTGCTCAAAGAAAGATAGATAGAGAGAGAGAAATAGCAAGAGAGACCGAAATGAAAGATGGATGCTGTAAAAGTTGTAAACAAGAATTGAAAAGTCTATAAATGAAAGTTCAGTGAATGGATAGAGATAGGACGATAACTGTATATTGAGAGCGTCTTTGAGCTTGTATTCAATGTGCACCTGTTGCACACCTGTTGCACCTCTTGCAGCCTCGCCTGGCGGACACGCGTCGCTCGGCGATTCACTGTGGCGCGGATGTCGAAATGGATTATTATCGCTTGCGCAGCTTCAGCATTACATCGCACGGTGTTTGCAATCTGGGCGATTCATTACGGTAAGTGGGTGTGCCATGCACACACACACACGCACACACACACAGACACAAGCACGACGAGCAACTTGCTCTGACATGTGCCTTCTTATTGAATTTAAATTCAAATTGTCTTCAACAGCAGCCGCAGGTCACGTTCCATCAATTCAGTGACATCCAATGGCACGTCGAACAGCGGCAAGGATCGGCACAATAGGTGAGTGAGAAAGATAGAGAGAGAGAGAGAGAGAGAGAGAGAGAGAGAGAAAGAAGAAGAGCTAGTAAAAGTGCACGTCTTTCAGCGTTTCATGAATTATTCGTCCAATTGAACTTGTAAGTTAAATAAATAAGTTATTACAAATGAACTGAACTGTCGATATGAACTAGTATTGCAGTAATCAGTTCAATTGAACGAGTTCATCAAATCTAACTGCTGAGCTAGTGCAGGTATTCTATAAGAGAGCGGAATAGCAATAAAAAGCTCAATTGAAGGAGTTAATCAAAATGAATTCGTGAACTAGTTCATTATAAGTGAGTGATGCTCGCTCTAGTAGTCTTCTAGTTCTATTGTCTGCTCAATATGAATAATTTTGATTCAGTATATCATTTGCAAGACGAACTTCAGAACTGGTTCAACAAAATGAACCAGTTCGTCATTCCCTTCCATAAAATTCTGTTGCCTACATTTGTGGGCAACTCTGAGCTCGAGCGACATTCGTGCGTCTGACATACGTCATACAGAGTGGATTGTTGTATTGTTCATGAGCTGAACTAGTGTGTGAAATGAACAATTGAACCGGAATGAGCAACTCTTACTTGTTGACTCCAACTGTCAGTCAGCAGACGCAATAAATTGTTTATAAGAATGTTCACAATAAACCATCGACAACAATGACAGTGACACACACACACACACACACACACACACACACACACACACACACACTTACACACACACCTTTACTCAGACTGCTACTAATTTCATATATTTTTTCCATATACAAGAACATTTTTCGTATAATTCTCGTTCTTCTGCCCCTTCGTCTTCCTCTTCTTCTTTTTTATTATGCGCTGCTTCGCTTTTTTATTATTTTTTGTTGTATTTTCTGTTGTTGTTGCGAGCTGTACAAACGCATTGTCAAAGAAAATTCCAGTCTTTATTATTGTTGTTTACTCGACGACGGCATCGGTGGCAGCCCCCTGCTTGGCCCCCCCTCAAGGTTTATTATTGTTATTAGATGAGGCTAGGCCTCTGCTGGCAGTAAAATTATAAAATCGTAAAGTCGTAAAATCTAATTCCCAAGCTGTTTGGGTAAATAGCCGAAATAGCAATAAATACACTCTCTGAGAAAGTCAAGCCTCCCCCCCCCCCCCCCCCCCCCCCTTCACAATGATTCGGCTACTCAATTCTCGAATGATTGACTGCCTAACTAAGAGAGAGCATTACTAAGAGTGTAAGCTAATGTTCCGTGATTGAATCGTAAATAGCAGAGATCAATCAGATTTGGTTGATGATTGAGCAGGAGATTATCTTAGGGAATAGGTCGTCAGTCACATTTGATTGATTTGATTGATGCTGGCACTAAATTGTCTCTCATCTTGATCTGCTTTTCATGCCCAGCAATGCGTCGGCCGACATCCCCGAGGCAGAGGCGAGCAACATCCAGCAGCACTCCCAGCGGCCCAATGGAGACCAGATTCCGGCGTACAAAATCGCCATGCTGGGCGGATCCGGAGTGGGCAAGACAACACTGACATACCAGTTCACCACGTCGGACTACATTTGCGCCTACGATCTGAGCCTGGGTAAGTGCCAAATGGGACACGTGTGCTAAACGACATCATTTAGACTAATGTGGGAGCTTTTGGCCCTTTGCCCATTTCCAAGTGGGTTCGACCGGCGGGCGGGGGTTCGGGCTCAAGTTCGGGTTCGAGTTCGAGTTCGGGACTGTGGCTTTTAATCAAACGCATTTGCATTTTAATTATGCCACAAACTCATAAAATATGAAAAGCGTCGCTGCTAATTTCATTAACTTTGCCAAGGGCGGCCGGGTAAGCAGCCAGGTGAGGGCAGAGAGAGAGGCTCCTCCTTGGGCTCCGGTTGCGGTCCGCGGCAGCCAGCTACGGGCGTGCTTCTCGCCTGACTTGTGATCCATAATGGATGTTATTAAAAGGATTTGCCATATCTAGCAATGAATGGGCCAACAATGGCGTGCAACACGTGGCCCCCATTAGCCCATTGCTCGGTTTGCGCTCCGCTATTTCGGGTCGGCGCTAATTCGGCTTACACTCACACACCCGCCCGCTCGCATGCATAAGTTATCTCGGGACAGTGGGCCATACCAACATGGCTTAGACTAAACGAGCTGCAGAGACGGCTCTGGCTTTGAGTCTTTGAGTCTTTGAGCTGTGGCAAGTGCGAAGCTACTTAACGCATCTGGAGGACACTAAGGGCTTAGCCAGTCAAACCAACATCGTTTACATAGTGTGTGTGCATACGAAATGGGAAATGCGAAATGGGAGTTGGCATAACAAATTAAAGTCTCAGACTTGCAGTGCGGAACAAGGATTTATTTTAAAGTTCTGCATGCTAAATTGGCATTTAATATCAAGTTTAAGCTCTATAAGTCTGAAAGTTTTCGAGTTAAACGAGAAGAGCTGCGGGGCCATGAAATACAACATGATATTCAGCTGTAAAGTCAACCCAAGTCAGGCCTCACTCTCCAGCTAGTTTATGAAATTGTACAACACTGAAGTAGCTACTCCATATACCCTACACATTTCATATACTTAGTAAATTGAGTTCGAGCTGCACGACTTGAGTGCAGTCGTCGTCCTGATGCCGTGCTTCAAATTGGTTTTCTATTAGGATTGGGATTTGGGGCACTGCGTGTCCAGTTCGCACTCCGCTGAGGATTGAGTGTGGGCGACCTGAGGAAATCTAGAGAGCCAAAAGGAGAGAGAGGAGAGCTGGATGAGGGCACAGCCATTAGCTTAATCTTGCCAGCTGCATGATATATGCGACTTGCGTGCGGCAGTAATAGCAGCAGGAACAGGAGCAGGAGTAGGAGCAGGAGCAGGAGCAGGAGCAGGAGGAGAGCGCAAGGGTTACACGTGGAGGCTTAGCTAAATGAAAGAGTGAAAAGTGAATGTGAAAGCATAAATGCTGAAAGCATGAAAGCACGAGAGCTGCAAATGAAAATGACGTAGGCTAGTCTAGAAGGGGGCGACAATCCGACTGAGGAGGCAGGCAGGCACTGGGGCATGCAACATTTCTTTGCACGTTGCAACAGAGCGCGTCGCATCGCAGGAAACAAAATAAAATTCCTCAACTTTTAATTAGCACTTGAGTCAAAGAGCCAGCAAAAACAACTTTATATATGCCACACGCAACTTTTATTGTCGACCCCCCACCCCACCCCTCCCCCTCCCCACTGGGAGCACTCGAGTGAAGGAGGAGGCGGGGTGGGGGGCCACGCGTCGCTAAGCGTGGGCTATTGTTAGCATATGTTAAATGGCACATCAAACTGAACAACAGTAAAAGCACGAAGCTGGCCATGGACTCTGTATACCCTGTTTTTCCTGCATGGCGGGCATGCGCAATCCCGTCTCGTCTAATGATTATTATTATTTCTTTCGAATAGCCGAAAGAGTTGCATTTGCTTTACGCATCGAAGGGTCTGTTTATTGGATGATATATCTTATATCGATTAATACCGATAAGTGTATCACAATCGATAAATATACTTTTCTACCTATGTGTGTGTCTCTCTCTCTCTCTCTTTCTCCTTGGCTCCCTCTCTCTCTCTCTCTCTCCACCTCATATACTCCTTCGCTGTTCTTCTCTAACTCCTCTGTCTCTCTTTCCTCCTCTCTCCCTCTGTGCGCTTTCCAATGCGACATCAAAGCAAATCAAAAGTGCAGTAAACGAAATAAGCAAGAAACCGTTTCCATGCCGATAGGAGAGGGAGAGGAGGAGGCGGGGCTGAGCAGAGAAAGGTAATTTCTCGCTCTTTATGAAACCTTTTTTATTACCACCTTTGGCAAATGAAATGAAATCCCACTGACTGCGCTTGTTATGCGGCTGCACGCCCCTTCAGCGAAATAACCAGCAGCAAGCGATAAAAAAGTAACACGAACTTCTGGTTTGATGGACAGAGAGATACCCTGTAGAGCATACAATCTGAGTAGTGTTAAGAGCACTTTTTGGCCCAACCTCAAGCTAAACTACTTTTGCAGATGAGCTTAAGGTAGACTTATTCTTTTGCAGTGTTGCCTAATGATGTTGAGAAGAACTCTGTCAAGTCTCTCAAGATATCAAGATTGACTAATATTGTACTAGCCAAGCTCTAAGGCAAATAAGTGCTGCAATGCAGTTAAGAGAACTACTTTGTTGAGTGAGTCTTCTCTGTGTTGCGACTTTTTTTTAGACTCTTCATAAAAAGTAGTGTTGCTAAACGTTAAACAGGAATTGATTCAAGTTGCTTGGCTCGTAGATTTCCCTCACTCACTCAACTGTGATGTACTTAGTGAATGCTTTAATATTGATGCATAGTTTGCATCTCTCTCCCTGTCTCTCTCTCTCCTTCCTTCTCGCTCTCTGCGTGTCCAGCTGTCAGTGTTGGATTAATTAACTTGGATTCAAAGCTTCATATGCAGGCAACTTTATGTCTGGCTGCGCGCCTTTCATTAACAGTGTTGCATAACGAACTAATTAGCATGCATCTATTGCAATTTTAGCTGAGCTAGAGCTAGAGCCAGATCCAGAACTAGAACCGAAACAACATGTAGCTCCAGGCGCTGCATTGCAGGCTCATGCCAATCATCTGCCATTCAAATGGCTGAACGAATGCACAGCTGACTGTGTGCACACACACACAGATATATTTGTATATAATTGTATATTTGTATTATGGGGGCATAAACAGCTCTTGGCCCATTAGAGTGAACTGAATCTTAGCTGAATTTGCTGTCTCTATCTGTTATTCTCCCTATCTCCCTCTAGATGATGACTATGGACAGAAAACGGTTTCCGTGCTGGTCGACGACATTGAAACGGACTTGGAAATTATTGATCATCCGGCCTGCGAGATGTCGGTAAGTATCTGAATGCATTGCCCAGTTGACTGGGTCACCCACACACGCACACTCACACACACATCTACTCTCTGTTGCAGCTGCTGTATTTGACACTTATTTTCAAATGTCATTAACACTGTTTTCCTCCATCAGCTGCTGCTTGACATGCCGAAGCGCATTGCATTGAGGCAAACGTCCTGTGTGTGTGTGTGTGTGTGTGTGTGCGGCTGTGGCTTGTAAGCCAAAAAGTCAAGTAATGCAATTGTGTTGCCTACTTTTGTGGGCTGCTTTAAACACGGCTTTCAGTGTTACTTTTGAGCACTTATATTCCATACATACACTAACACTAGCTATATATGTATGTATGTGAGCATTATGTCATTGAATACGCCACTTAATAGGCTAGCAGAACTGACCTAGACATATCGCATTTTGTCTCTATGTAATCAGGAGCAGCCTCCGTTTCCATTGGCCACATTTCAATGTGCCTGCTGGCGCTTCGCACACAAGCACAATTGCCGCCTAACGGTAAACACAGAGGTGTCTGTGTGTGCACACAAACAACAGAGCTTAAGGCTAGATATTTGACAATTCGAACTAACTATCTCGCCTGGCGCCATTCACACGGCGCCTCATTCAAATGTCTGTCGACTTCCTGCGATGTCTTTCGAATACCAAGAGAATCACAGAGAGTATTTGTTAGCCCTGCAGGGAAATTGCCATCAAAGATTTCTGATTTCCAATTGAGCAACTGAGCAGAGACTGAGTTGATAGATTGAATTTCGTGTAATCCATGTATGTACTCTCTCATGTACGGGTATTATAGACGGTATTCGATACTAAAGAGAAGTCATTTTTACAGTTGTAACTGTATGCATTGAATATGCTATTCTTTTTCGATAATAATCGATTATATATCGATCAAAGAGAATAGCTACACATCACATTCCACATCATTCCGCTAATGATATCCAACAATATACACAGCCGAGATTGTTATCGGTATCCTCTGTACCTCTGCAGTCACTGTTAGTATAATCGTTATCGTTATTGATCATCATCAATACGATTATTGGCATCATTTCATATGCTATAGTTATCATCCCTATTGATCTCTATCTCTATCTCGTATTGCCATTTCAATTTTAATTTCTTCACACAGACCGAGGCGTTCTGTGCCACGTACAACATTGACCTGTTCGTTGTGGTCTACTCCGTGGTAGACCGTGGCACCTTCAAGGCAGCCGAGAAGGTGCTGACGTACCTCAAGGAGAACGACATGCTGCTCACGCGCGGCGCCATACTCGTGGCGAACAAAACGGATCTGGAGCGGCATCGTGAGGTGTCGCGCCAAGGTGAGTCCCGCAGCTGGCGATTCGCTTGGCATTCGCAGTAGCACTAGTAGGCTTTCTCTTTGCAGTTGGGCGCAAGCTTGCCAAGGAGATCGCGTGCAAGTTCATCGAGACGTCGTCGGGCCTCGACCACAACGTGGACGAGCTGCTGGTGGGCATTGTCGCCCAGGTCAAGCTGAATCCGCAGCGCCTCTCGCTGCTGAGCGAGTACGATCTGCAGCGCCTGAACTTGCAGACGACGATACAGAAGCATCGGCGCATGCATTTGCCGGCCAGGCGGATGGTGCGTCAGATGAGCATCTTCAAGATGGAGGACGGCGAGGAGAAGGACGAGGATGACGGCGACGGCGACGGCGAAGGCGACGGCGACGGCGACAACAACAAAGAGAACGAGAACGGGAGCCAACAGAGGTCCCTGGAGGCAGTGAAGCGCGCCGCCAATCGACGCACCCTCAACCTCGAGTGCATTCTGAAGATGGGCGAGAGCGAGCTGGAGGAGGAGGAGAGCAACAGGCAAATGAGCAAGTTCGAGCAGCTGGCCGCCAGCATGCGTCAGCGGCGTGCCCAGGAGGAGCAGCAGCAGCTGCAGCTCCAGCAGCAGGCGGCGGACAACAATGACAGCAAGCCGTCGACATCTGCGGCGGCTGCTGCGAGGCGCGAATCGAATGCCAAAGGGGAGCTCGAGTCCGCCGCTTGCAACCGGAGAGTCGTGAACAAGCTAACCAAAGTGTTTCTCTCGTCGGTGCTGCGCTTCAGGACAAACATGAAGCGACGCAACTCATCCAGCTGCACCAACTTGTTCGTCATCTAAGCGAAGGCGGTGGGTGGGTGTGTGTGTGTGTGTGTGTGTGTGTGTGTGGGCGTGCGTGGGTGTGCGGCTGTGGATGGGCGTGTGTGTGTGCGTGTGCGTCTAGCTACATTGTTTATAAGCGAGGCTATAGACTGAGACTGATTGACTGACTTGGAATGGCGACGGAAGGAATGCTCGGGATTGAAACAACGAAGAGTACAGTCAACCAAAACAATTATCAACAACAGCAAAAAGCTATACAGGCTATGCTGCATCTGAATAATCACTGAAACAAGAAGCATAAGATCAAAAGCAGAACGATTACAGCTCGATAATTGATCGATAACATATCGATAGATCGATGATTTGATTGGAAAACTTTCTGAATTTAAGACAATTTAAGACTAGCTGCCGTTGCAACATTTCAACTTGTAGTGACAATCGATAACAATATCGATAGCCTTAAGATCTGCTCTCTTGTTCCTAGCCAGCTGTCAGCGACCATGGACAATAATTTATGCATTGAACACAAAGCTCAAAAATCACAATTTTATCGATAAGCTAACATTTCGAAAAGAAAACAAACAAAACAGTTTACTAAACACTAAATTCTAGCAGTCTGGGAACGCGCTCCACAACAGCGAAGAATTGGTAGGGCCTCAGCCAAGATTGATTTGAGTATACGCTTCGCTTTTCATTGACTTGACACTAAATTTTCATATTCATAAGACTAAGTTATTAGTGGAATGATCAGCTCTGTCACTTGGAGATTTTTCAGCTTTTATTGGTTATTGATAAATGCCGCCGAGCAGATGGACAGACGGACAGAACTTCATCCGTTTGGCTCTCCGTCTGCATGAATGCTTATCGATCCGTCCGCTGGCCCAGTTATCCGTACGTCCTTTGGCAACCATTGTCCGCTTTTCACCCTCTTTTAAAAGTTCAGCACATCAAGCTTGGTTCCTCCAGATTCTTCCTGGAGTGTGTGCATTAGAGGCTCGGCTCAAAGTTCTGGCTAATCGGAAGGTCGGGTATATCCGACTGGAGCAACTCTATCTGCCAGAACATTTCCTCTTTAAGAACTTTCACAATTTCAGACAATTCAATGAAAAGCGAAGAGCAAAAGCAAACGCAGAGCTGAGCTGAGCCATCTGGCGGGTATACGAGACTAGCCGCAATACCCTGTACGCTGTTTTGGTAGAGCATGTCAGGCTAATGGGCTGACAGCTTGCGATGGAGTTGAGAGAAGGGATTAAGTTGATTTCGGTTACATTTTATGTTTTTCCAATACACACTGGCTGAACGAGCCAACCCGAAAATAATTCAACCAAAACACAGTTTAAAAATCATATATATATGTGTATGTATGTAATATTACAGGAATCTTCAATTATCGATGTTAAAAGTTAATTCATATATGTGTTTTAAATACTTCTCTATGTGTTGTGCTTAGAAAACAAACAAAAAATATAAAAATGTCCAGCGAAGTAGCTTAAAACACAAACTCCAACACACACCCTACACTCCACAATTACACAGGGACTACCAAAAACCGATTAAGAATATGAAATACAATAGGAATGGGGGAATGCATGAGCAGTACCCCAAAATATACAACTAAGCTACCACAAGTACTACCAACACGGTAAACAGAACGGGGAAAAGCAAAAACTACTCTTGAATCAAACTAAATAGATCTATGCGTTGAATAACTCCAATTCACGCTTCATCAGCTACTGAACGCAAGGCGGGACGAGGCAAGTGGAAGAACTAGAGTACTCGATATTCTCGGCTCTATATAATACCTGGTAATGCTGGGGAAAGCGAGAAGGCGATAATTTTGGACAGTGAATAGGTGCGAGCTTCTGAAGTTAATTAGGGATGACAAAGTCATCTCGGGGCATACATCAGAAGCTTTTACCTATTAGGGCACAGAGTGAGTCAACTGAAGAGGGAGTGCGCGCGAGAGCGAGCAGAAACAGATGGAAGAGGCATCAATCATCTAACATTCCCTAGCCTGTTCTAAAGCCATTCACACTGGGTATCAAGAGAGAGATTGAGAGAGGAGAAGGAGCGAAAGAGAGAGAGCTGTTCGAGCACACACACACAACCAAGACGAAACACACATCAATGAGAGATGACAGGGAAATGAACTAGTCGAGTGAACTAGTTCAAAAGAAAAATCCAACAACACAACGAAAAGCAAAGAAACAGATCGAGAGAGGAGATAAAGGACTTTTGAGTAGACTAATGCAGTTGCATCGCATACATCAACAAACACTCACACACACACATACACACAGACCAATAATAACATATCTAGTAGCATATCAAGACCCATACACGCTTCGCTTTGAACAGGGTATCTACAGAGCATCTGGTGACCATGAGGTTGGCAGGTGCCTAAACTACACCTAAACATACCTGTACACACACACACATCTATCGTACATACACTCACCCATACACACACACACACACACACACACACACTACACATATACATACCTCTGCACAGACCCGCTTAACTACAATTTTGATTATTTTTATACAAAAATTGAAGACAAAACCGAAACAAACAAAAAAAGAGACTGATTACAAATATTCCCATTCCAACTATACCTAGAACACCTAGAGCTCTGACCAAATTTTCATTTTGGTATATATATATTTTAGTTTTTTTTTTTTTTTTTTGGTCTTACATTTCGACTAAGAATTTTTCCACGAATTTTCCATATGCAAAAACGTAGCGCATGATAGAAAAAAATATATATATTTATATAAGATGAAGATAGAAATATTTATATATATATATTTGAGCCAAGCGAAAGCACATGATCATATATATATATATATATATATATATATATATATATATATATATATATATATATATATATATATATATATATATATATACATATATATGTATATGTATACATAATATAAGTTCTTTCATAAATAGACATATAAGAGATTTATTCGCTTCACATCTATATATAGGTAAGACTTAAGATCGAAACCATATATCATTTCTGATTAGTTCTAAGTTGAATTTGGGCTAGATTCATTTGGTTTTGTATGTATATCGATAGTTATTTTCCTTTTAAAACAACCATTTCTTTTTTTTTTAGCAAATTTGATTCGATATACGTACTTTTGGATACCAGATACCCGATACCAGATTTTATAAAAATATACAAAAATATTTAGAAAACTTTTATAGATTCGTAAGACTGTATACAAGTTATATTGCTTGAAGCTGTGCATTGAAAATATCTTCCATCCCAAGTGGAGCCTGCGAAACCTGTACAATGTTTCAAAGTCGGCCAGCACCGACTGCTCAATGCTCGTTCAATTTAAAAGTGAACAAGTACAAAATGATATACAAGCTATATACATATGTATATCGATATATCAGAGTCAATCTATATGTTCCATCCAAAAGAAGCTTTTTTGTCACAGGGAAAGCCCACTGGGAATGGATAAACGTCCACACGACAAATAGATCGTCGTGCAGATTGGTATACAGATCGATAAATATACCGATAAGTTGATAAACAGATCGGCTGCTGTTGGATTTATCGAGAATTCGATTTCTTAGTCTGTATACACTGATTTAAGATGCACCAAAGACCAATATACACTTATATACAAGGACTTACTCCAAAAACTAAGTATTTGATCTCTTTATATAACAATTTATTCGATCTGAGTATTATCCATTCTATGCCACTATTCAAAAACTATTTACACAGATATATCTGAAGACCACATTATCTCCATATACTATACATATATATATACCTATAAATACACATGAACCTACATATATATATATAAATATATATTCCATATATATGCACAATATATGAATAATCAACATATAGAGAGAGTAGAACGATTGCAGATTTTTTTAAAAATATTTTTGTATGGCACAAAGAATCCATTCAGAAATAATGCCCGCAAGACCATATGCATACATATATACATCTATGTATATGTGTGCATTTTGGAGTTAGTGAATTATATGTTAGGCCATTGCAAAGGGATGCCACCCCGACTGGGGTATGGGGCCATCCACCCAGCTGGAAGTACCGCTCATTCAATCCAATTGAATGCGAAGTTTGCAATTTTCAACTAAATACAAATTACAAGTATATAATCCATATTTTAATCCGTATTTAATCGTTTTAAAAGTTCTTAATAAATGTTAGCGAAAGCTAAAAAAAACATCATTCCCAATTGACTTTTTATTTGGGTAACTCTAGCTTCTCTTTTTCAGGTATTCCAGCTGAAGTTCAGCCAAGGAAAAAACAAACTTGACTTTTGTTTTGCGAAATATTTATTTTCGTTTTAAATTTAAATAAATTAAATATAAATATAAATTTAGATGGGTACATAGAAATGGATCTCTGGGCAGGGAGATATTCGGCTTTCTGATAGATGGATTTCGTTTCTCGATTTGTCAATAAATAAATACACGTCTAAATAAATATATAGGGCAATGGGCAAAGATATTAAAGAACTCTTCATTCTTCTGCACCCTTTACACTCCATTCGTCGATGTAAATAAAGATGATTAATGAATGGGAGAATAGCTAAAATTACATACACTGCTTTTTCCCACTCCTCATTCTGCATTCTCCTCTCTCGTCACTCCATTCGTAAATGCAATTATTCGCGCATGCATAAATATTTAATTAAAGTAAAGCAAAACTACAAACTAACTCCTGATACCAAATCCATCTGTTTCTCTTCACTCATTCCACTCAGTTCCTTCCCGTTTCCTCAATCCTACAGCAATCGCTTTGCTCTCGCCCTTCTCATTCCCCTCTCTGCTCCTTTGTCCCCTCCTTCGTCCGTAAACGCAGCTCAACGTCAATACAGGGTATTTACAGAGTTGCCAAGCATGTTGGCGTATTCACGTTGGCCGCTCAATTGAAAAAATCCAGGATGCCGTTGAGCAGCTCGTAGGCAAAGTCTCCTTCTCCACCTGCCGCATCGTTGGCTGCCTTCTTCTTCTTCTTGTTCTTTTTCGCCTTCTTCGACTTTTTGTTCTTGTTCGAGGTGGACGTGGACGTGGCTGTGGTCGTGGCTGTGGTCGTGGAGCTGCTGTCCTCAGTAGCCGCAACAGCCGGTGCAGCAGCAGCTTCTACGGCAGCTACAGTCGCCGAGGCATCTGCTGCGGCGGGTGCTGCTACAACTGTGCCGGCCTCATCTTTGCTCTGCGCATCCATTTCGATGTGCTCGCGTGTCGTCTGATCGGCAAGGGGCGTGGCAGCGGCAGCAACAGCTGGCTTCTTGGCCGGCTTCTCGTCCTCATCGTCGTCGAGCTCGTCGAGCAGGCCGCCCAGACTGAAGCCGCCGTAGTCCGCGTCCTCCGGCGCTTCCGTATCATCGTCCTCGGCATAGTCATCGGCATCGTCGTCCTCGGCAGAGGCATCTGCCGTATCGCCATCATCATAGTCATCGTCCTCATCCTCATCCTCATCGTCGCCAGCTGCAAATAGGATCAGAAAGGGAGAGAGATGGAGAGATTATTATGAAATAATCTAGAATTGAAATTTGAATGGAAATTAAGGCATAGCTTGGAAATAGCTCTAACTAATTTTCGGTAGGTGAATTTAGAGTTGAATGGACTATAAATTCCTTTTCAATTGGAGTATCTATCTGGTATCCCACTTCCCCTTCTCTGTCCATAGACTATTCGAACTGGTAACTGATTCAAAGAGCGAATTCCGAGCCGGAATAAAAGATGCTACGCGCTGTTTCACTCACCGCCAAAGCCAAAGATGTCGTCGTCGTCATCCTCCTCGGGCTTCTTCACCTTCGTGGGCAAAGGCTCAGCCTCGGCGACGCGCAGACCCTCGGAGCCAAACTTGAAGCAGGAGATGGGCAGCTGGGCCTCCAGCTCGTCGTCGGAGCGCAGCTCGAAGGCCAGGCAAGCCTTGAAGTTCTCCTGGGCGCGTGACAGCCCGTAGACCCGGCCGCAGAACTTGGAGTAGCCGCCGGGCATGCTCACGCAGATGGGCCTGGCGCGCTTGCTGGAGATGCGGCGGGAGGCGAGCGTGATGTCGCCGAACTTGAGCGAGACGCTCATCTCGTCGTTGCCCAGGTAGGCGATCTTGGCACAGCCCGGTCCGCTCGGCAGCAGCGGCAGGCCGAACTTGCGGCAGCAATCGCAGTGGGACTCGGTGCACTTGCAGAACCTGCTGATTGGATTGTCGTCCTGTTTCGTTGGCTTCGTTGGCTTTGGCTTTGGCTTGGCAACGGCCGCTTCCGTGACAGGTGCTGCAGCGGCAGCATCCGCGCTGGCTATCTCATTGGCGGCCTCGTCCACAGCCTCCACAGCGTCTGCAGCGCTCGTTGCTGCGGCTGGGGCGGCGGCTGCGGCTGCAGCTGCGGCTGGTTCTGCAACTGTCTCGGCAGCGGCCTCGGCAACGGTAGCCTCCAGCTTCTGGGGCTCGGGCGGCGCCACATCCGGGTCGATCTCCTCTGGCGGCAGGTCGAGCTGCTTAAAGTTCTCGGAGATCTTGTCTGTGCGGCGATTCAGGGTCTTCGACTCCACGGAGAGCAGCGCAGAGCCAACCAGCAGCATCAGCAGCAGGGGGCGAGCGAGGGCGTGAACCATCTTGAACTGCAATTGGAAGTGTGGGAAATCAGTGGAATTAGATGGAGGATTCTCTCTCTCTCTCTCTCTCTCCAATTGGAAGTGTGGGAAATCAGTGGAATTAGATGGAGGATTCTCTCTCTCTCTCTCTCTCTCTCTCTCTCTCTCTCTCTCTCTCTCTCGATGTGAAATAATTCGTACAGCAATATTATATAACAGTTTCAGATTTTAAATATTCATATACCACATTATGTTGGCAGGATTTGGAAGAGATCTTCCTTTGGGAAATATAAGCCAATTACACTTTAAAACGCCCATCTATGTCTTACATTCGAGTTCGAATTCGGTGAACTAGATCAAATAGCATTCGAAAATCGTACTGCGAAGCGAGATCTCTCTCCAAGTGGCGCCGCAATAGATTAAGCTCTGCGAATATATGTATGTACATAGGCGTAGGCGGGTGTTTCCCCTCTTCATTTCGCACTAAATCCGAATTGAGGTTTCACCCGGAAAGTATTTCAAAGGTAAACAAAGATCTCAAAAAAAAAAAAAAAAAAAAAAAAAAAACACAAAATTATGGCTTTCGATTAAATTTCACCGTTTCGACTTATTATTTTTTTTTTACGTCTCGCATTTTTTTTATTTTTCGCATGAGCTGCCGAAAGAAATGAATTTAAATAAATATTGACATAATTTCTTTAAACTTCCAATGTGCTTCGTGCTCTCTCGCACTCAAAGCCACAATAAGAGCATGCCCTGGAGGGGAGGAATGGCAGCGCACGAGTTTCAAAGTAAACAAATTAACAGCGCCATCTAGTAGTCAGCAGCAGCAGCAGCTTCAATCGAAACTCGCATGCAAACACAAACGTGAAGAAATAAACAACAACAAAGTCCAAAGACAAAAGCGAGAGTGAAATCTTAAAACATCAACAACAACAACAACAGTAGCAACAGCAGCAGCGACGCTGTGACTGAGCTTACAGTTATTCAATTGACATATTGCTCGTTAGAATGAACCTCCCCTCCCACCTTTCACGCGAGCAGCAGCAGCAGCAGCATGCTGGCGCTCTCACTCTCGCATACTCACATGCTCACATGCTGCTCTCTTGTGAAGTCTTTTTGGGCGCCCACTTTGTGTGGCTGGCAAAGTGAAATTTTTAGCGATTGACTCATTGGAAGCTACTCGACTTTTTCAAGTGGCCGTCGCGACGCCGGCGCAGAATAACGGCTCAAGATACAACTTCGAACTTGCTGAGTGTGTGTGTAGGTGAGAGAAAGAGAGAGAGAGAGCAAGCGGAATACACATACTAGCTGCTAAGGTTCGATCTATGTACATTCATGCATCATTTAGCTATGCAATGCGTGAGAGCGAGCTGAAGATTTGTTATGCTCACACGAGGGGCGGCTGAAAAGTAACCGAATCGCGACCGAGAAAGATTTGATACTTATCATGAAATTAATTTCTTTTAACAATTGAGCTCTAATTAATATTCATTTGGTTATGCGATGCGTGAGTGCAAGTTGAAGATTTGTTATGCTTACACGAGAGTAGGTGAAAATGAAAACTTCTTAATTTGTTTATCAAATTTGTTTCCAATTGTGCTAAGTCACACTTTTTTTGTACCACCCTCGCAATTATGTTCAGCTGTGGAAGGTCAGAGCAAAGCAACTGGAATTGCAGACAACTGTTGTTTGTAACCCACTTGTTGTTATTGTTGATGTTGTTGCTGTAAACATATTAGTGGAAAGAAAGTATGTGACCAAATGTGGCACCAACAAGTGGCAATAGCAACGGCAGCAGCAACGGCAGCAGCAGCGACAGCAGCCCGATTGGCTAGCAGCAAGAATAACTGTAAAACTCTAAATGGTCATGGCCAATGGAATTCTAATTTGGGAACTGTGGAATGGGAATTGCGTTGTATTCTAACTGGACTTTTGGCCAAGTGGCCAGCAGCAACAGTTGGCCAAGTTGCATTCGCTGCGTTTTCCAATTGGACACGCTCAACACTAGCATTTCGGATTGCATTGCCATGGGCAGCTTGAACTGTTCTTTCGACTAGTTAGTTCTAATTGGAATAGTTGGGTTAGCACAACACTTGCATTTCGAATTGGAATGATAATTTTGTTGAGTTCTGCCAAATTGCATGCGCGACGAATCCCAATTGGACACGACTCTCCACTAGCCTTACGAATTGGAATTAGAATTTTGTAATTCCAATGCGATACGCAATTTTTAGTTCCAATTGGACGTTTGACTGGCTATGTTATGTATCTACAGTCGTCAAACGTTTGCTCAACATTTGCTGCTGCTGCTGCTGTCTCTTCTTCCACTTCTTCTTCTGTGTCTTCCGCTTCTTCTTGACATGTTCACATAATTTCACTGGCATTCCAATACGTAACAGCTGGAAAGGTTTCATATTTATATTCATAAACACATTCATTTCCATTTCTCTATTCGCCGGTCTGCGTGTGAGTGTGCATGTGTGTCTGAGTGTGTGTGTGTGCCGGGTCACATATTTTCTATTTTTGTCAATAAATTATAACGGTTGTGAAATGTTATTAGCATTAATTAATTATTAAGCTCATAGAAAAATAGAAAGTGACCAACAAAAACAACAACACCAACAACAACAATCAGAAACAACAACATTCATTTGAATTAAAAATTATCAAAGGCGCGTCTGTAAATCGAATCCGAAAAACTGTTAATTATGCATCAACTGATTCGAGTCAAGCATGAAATTAAGATCGAAATCGAAACCGAAAAAATTGTTAATTATGCGCATCTTCGCATTCGAAATCAAGCCGGAAATCGAGTTCGAAAATGGTTAATCAGCGATCAAGCGAAAGTGTCGGGGAGGCCTTTTGTCTCGGTGCATAGGTATGAATGTATAAAAACTGTTATACTATTATACGTCTGTCTTCCTTAACAAACTATTATATAAATATGCATGAGTGTCGCGCTGTCATTCATAGACAAACTTTTATGAAAACTTCTATACAAACTGTTATAACAATGCATTGATTTCATCTATATTCCATTTTGTCATTCCCACAAATTTCTTTTCATTTTCGTTTCTAGTCAGATGTCACTTTGATTACGTATCAAGTGCTACGATTATGCTAAACAGCTTCTCACACACACACACATACATGCACACTTCAACGTCCTGCTGATGTTTATATAACACACAGACATTCGCTCGGCTTTGCCATTTTGCATAATTGGCAACTCGCTTTCTTCGACTTCGAAAATTGAATGGCAGCGAGTTGCCGTAATATCAGAAATTATTGAGGTAGCAGCTCGAACAGGTCGAATGGATGTGAGCTAAAGAGATGAAACGAGAGAGAGAATAGACATAAACCGAGTGGAAGCTTCAAATAAGGAAGCGAATCAACTGGCTAGATCGTGAGTGAAAGAGTGTGAGTGAGAGAGAGAGAGAGGGCGAGCGTTAGGGAAAGAGCGTAAGGGGAAGGTCAACTGTAGACAGAAGTAGGCAAATAAATCAGAGAAGACAATGCTGAAGCAGAAGAAGAAGTAGAAGAAGAAGAAGAAGATGTATGCTGAAAAGTAAACGAATGCCAAATCCAAATACAAATTTGCTAAGCAATAGCCACAAGAACAACAACAACAACAACAGCAAATACAAATATGCCGTTAAGCAGAACACCCAAACATAAGCGAGCGCAGCAGCGACGTCGACAGCGGCGAGAGCAGCAAACTGGCTGACACAATTTCTCGGCGACTTTTTACGTGCATTTGGACACTGTGAGCTTTTTTTTGCTTTTAAGTTTCCTGGCCATCATTAGCCGCATTTGGCCAAGTGAAGAGTTCTGGTGGCCGCATTTCGCACCTCATCATCATCATCATCATCAGCAGCAGCAGCAACAGCAGCAGCAACAGCCGAGCAGCAATTCGAAAATTCGAATATAACAGCAAAATATTACAGCAAATTCGAAGATTCGAATGCCCGAAAAATTTATTATTTACCTATTTACACGTGCGTTATCCTGGCTGACGGCGCGTCTTTCAAATACTTTATCACTTTTTATGTAACAAAAAAACGTGAAAAAAAAATATAATAAAAATAGTTCACAGCAATATGTAAAACGAATTTGAAAAAAAAAAAATGAGGCTTTAAATATGTAATTTAGATCGACGCGCGCTTGCAAGCTAAGGGGAGGAGCTTTGCCTCGGATGTAAAGTGGACTCAACGTGCGGAGACGCGAAACACAACTGCGCTAAGAAAACGACATCAAGTCGAGTTATTGGCAATTCGAGGCGAGCCGAGCGGGCCAACTGCTGCTCGAGACACGTTCGAAAGGGTCAGCTGAGCGCGGCTTTCTTTTTGCCATCGAGCACGTTGCCACGAGCAGGTGCGCGCCCGCTCTTGGGGAGCTGCGATCGAACGGGGAGCAAGTTTGAGAGCGTACGCTAAGCGTGGCTTTCTTTTTGTTGCCTTCGCACATGTTTGAGTGGAGTGTCTCTTAGTGTGTGTGTGTGTGTGTGTGTGTGCAGAACTAGTGCGAACCTCTGCTGCTGCATGCAGGTAAAGTTGATCCGTTGATCAGACGAATCAGCTGTGCGGCTTTCTTTTTGCTATCGAACATGCTACAACCTATGCGCGTGTGTGTGTGTGTGCCTCTAACTAACGGGAGTAACATTGGCCGTGGAACATGTTCGTTCGCTTTGCATATGTAATTTGCCTCGCATCGAACTGACGAAAGCCAGCTGTGATTGGTGCCAGTTGGGCAATTACTCAACTCTCCTCTTCCCACTCATCACACTGTCTCTGCCGCTGGGCAATGCTAATGAGATGTCATTGGTGTTGCTGCTGCTGTTGTTGTTGGTTTTCCACTCGGTGGTGATTGTCGCCTATGGATGAGGCGCTTCCATTGTTGTCTCCTTGTGTGTTGAGTGCGTGAGTCAAGCGGCCGCTCCCTGGGAACCTTGAGTTCAACATCTACTTCTACCAGCGCCTGCACAGACAAAGCAGAAGACGTGATCGGACGTGATCCGGCATGATTGCACTGGGAGGCATTGGACCACAGACCTTGAATTTGCCAATGGAGATGCAATCAAGTGAAATTTGTATGCATCTACATAGGTTCCCATTACTTGACTTGAAGAAGGAAGCTTTGGTTAGCTCAAGGATATAAAGGAACTGGCAGGACAGAAAAATATACATGCATACATACATATGTATGTATATCAAAAGTCAATATTGAGGCATTGATTATCATCAGTAAATAGAAACGACAGTATATACATACATATGTATATACATATGTACATACATACATATGCCCTAACTCATGTCGCATCAGAAAAATGTGCTGCCCATTTAGAGATGATGAATAAGATTATAGAATTATTATTAATATATGTATTTTATGAATACTAAAACAGATTTATTTTCACAATATATGATATATATATGTATGTATGTATGTATGCATGTATATATTTATATAGCAAATCGGAATGGGTATGGGAATCGGGCCAAGTGAAACTAAAGTGCCGCGGAATTGCTCAGGAGGACATCATAGTTTGGGCCTGATGGCATAGGCCTATTGGAATAATACTCGCAAACAAGAATACATATATATTTATATACATACATGTATATATAGATATATGAACATTAACAATTGTGTAGATCGGCCTGACATATGGAACAATAGATGGTGCTCGATCTTGGAATAATACTCGTAAACAAGAAGATATACATATACATATACATATATAATACATATATAGACATTAACAATTGTATAACAGAGAAACACAAAAAAAAAAAAAAAAATTTGTAGAGCACAAAATATTGCATTAGGAAATTAAAATTTGTTTTTGTTTTTGTTTCAGTTGTTTAGATCGGCTTAGAATATGGGTATATAGTTGTCGATCTTGGCCCGATGCTTCTGGGCAACGCACTCGGCGATCCAGACGATGTTGCGGCACTCCTGCTCCTTGAGCTTCAGATACGCGTAGAAGACACCAAAGTGGAACTGTTGCAAGAATGCGAACACATTCAGCTTGACCTCGTGCTCGAAGAACTTATCCTCGAGCGTCTTGTCTCCGGGATTGTTGCCGGAGCCATCGAATAGAGCAGCATACTCCGCGTAATACTCGGCGACAGTTTTCACCTGCTCATAGTCGTCGGCCCTGGCCAGGGCGGCGAGGCCATCGGGATACATCTTGCCACAGTTCGGATAGAGCTTGGCCCGATCGTCCTTCGAGAGTTCCGTGCCGAAGGAGTTGATCGTGATGATGATGGCACGACGATCGGCCTCGAACTGAAAATAGCAGACATAGACATAGATAAAGAGGAAGGTGGAGATGGATATACAGACTTACCGCTAGGATCTCGCACATGACGTCGGCCGTGGAGCCGCCCATGTTCTTGCAGAAGTTGTAGAATGCCTCCAGATATGCCTTGTACAGGGTATTACGAATGATCTCAATGTTCATCTCATCCAGATCCTGTTCCGAAATGCAGTCAACAAAGAACGGGGCCAAAGGCGTATCCACCAGAACCGCATTGTAGAGCTCGGCGGGCGTTGAGGCCACGTGGATGGCCTCCATCTGCTCGAAGCTGCCCAACGGATGACACTTGGGTATCAGCTCCGAGATAGGGCGCTGATGGAGTGTGCCCGTGATCAGCAATATGATATTGTCAATCATATAACCATACGTGATGAAGTCGAGGAAGTTGGACAGCGGCTCCACGGCATGGTTGCGCATATGCTGGAACTCAATGACCAGCTTCTCGCGCAGCTTGTCGTCGATCACCGACACCGAAAGCGGCGATGGCTCATTGGCCAAGAAGCTGCCATAGTCCGTGCCCTGCAGATGCAACTTTAGATCTGTAACAAGCAGAGATATGCGAGAAGTGAGATTTGCTGCTCATGCTCAAGGTATCCGAGTGACTGAATGCTAAATCAGATGTGGTTAACTCTTGTGAATCTCGAGCTATGCTCAACCTATTCAACCTGACGCCCACTTTCGTAGTTGAAAAAGGGAATATTCCCAAACTGTATATTGAAGATGAGACCTATTTGACGAGCAGTATTACGGAAATTGTGAGTGTTGACAGAGCGAGACGGGTGGCAGAGACTCAATCAACGACTCTACAACTATGATAAGAAATCATACATATGTATGTATGTATATAGCAATAACTGATGTATAGATTATTGACTTCAGTCAGCACAAAACTGTTGTTCTTCCCCGTCGCTCTCTCTTTTCTCTCTGATCAATTAGTCAACAGGTATCACAAGCGCGTGACTCTCAAACTGTAGGCACAAGCGATTGTGACTGAAAGAAATGAATGAACGTATAATATATAAACTGTACATATACATAAATCTGATCTATCTATACTCACATTTTTTTACATTTCACAAGTGTGCATTAATTATTTCGCATAGCTAATATGCTGTTAGCATGATTAACTTACAGGGTATTATGACAACAAATCACAAGGCAAGCTTATACACAAATACACACACACACACATATGCATGTGTGCATATGTATGTGTGACTGATAGCTTGTCATGTGACTGGGGCGGGCGTATTGGAAATGGAGGCCATTAAATTGAAGTTGTTGCACTCACCTTCCAGCGTCTCGCATTGGACCAGGTTGAGATAGTCGGCCTGCTTGAGTATGCCGCACTTGAAGCCGCGACAGAGGCCCTCCAGGTAGCCATTGTCAACGTTGAACATGAATCCCGAGCTGTCCATAATGCACAAAAAATGGGGATGGAAGAACGAGCGAGAGCGACAGAGACAGAGAAGAGATTGGAAATTCGCTGGAATTCGCTTGCTTTGGCTTGACTGGGTGGATTCACTCCGTTCGGCTGTTTTGGGGCTGGTAAGTGTTTGTTAAAACTGTTGCAAACGCTTTTTTAAACCAACACGTAGCAGCGCACGACGAAAATTCAACCTTTATTTTTCTCTATCGATCGACAAGTCATATGATTGCAGCAGACTGTTCTTCTTCTTGTTCGTATTTTTTTTCATTAGACAACTGCGAAAAAGCGCTAAAAATGCCATATGTCAAATGACTTGCCGGGGCTGCCAACTTTCTGGTGACGACCATTGGCAACGCCAGAAAATATTTGTCAGCGCGCATGTCTCTTGACCAGCCCTGGTGAAAACAGAAGTTATTTACAAAGAAAAAAATATTGTTTACATCAAAATTGTCTTAAGTTATCTTATGCGTGCTTGGCGACTTTTGAAAATTTCCTTCGTAGATTTCAGCATTAGCAAGATAAGCTGGCGGTAAATATAAATTTCACACTTATACAAGTTCTTGGTTTAATTAAATATTCTTCAATAGATTATATAAAATATTGTTTATGACTTTTGAGATGCCATAAATAATTATTATTTTTGCTGTACTTTTTCAATATACTATTTAAATTGCAAATAATTATGTTATTTGTAGAATTTGTAGCTTTGGTCACACTGAAAGTTGATGAAATTTGAAATTGGCGCGCGTGGAAATGCTTTTTCGAATCGCAACATTTATTCCGACAACATTTAGTAATACAATAATTGATATTTGCGCACATTACAATATTTCAATATTTTAATGTCTTTTCTTGATCAGTTTCCTCTGGTGCATTGCTGCAACCTCGTCGTAGCTAACGTAGTAGAAGGCGAACCACATAAAAATCAGCATATCGAGAAACATAAGGCCGGCGAAGAGGAAGAACTCGCTGGCCTGCGATTTAAAGAACTTGAGCTCGGCGATGATCACGACGATGACGTTGCCAAAGGCCACGGTCAGCAGCCAGCAGGCTTGCAGCAAGGACTTGAGACTCGGTGGTGCCTGGGAGTAGGAGAACTCGAGTCCGGTCACAGAGAACATCACCTCGCCCAGGCTCATGACCACATACTGCGGTATCAGCCAGAGCATGCTCATGGAATTGGGCTCAGTTAGCTCGAACATGCGCGAGGCGTGAACCTCGTTGCTGGCCGGGCCTATGACTAAGGCATAGACACCGCCAGGACGCAGCACCTGCTGATGTATTAGGTGTTGGCCTATGAGCACCTGGTACTCGATGGTGTTCAGTTCGTGTAGGTCGTAGTTGCGCGCCTGCAGTTCCAGAGCCGCGTTCCCGCTGCGCACCTCCTGCCAAACGATTCGTTTGCCTGCTGCCATGTTGGCCAAGGTGCGGACTAGAGCTTTCGACTTGTTCGACTTCTGCAGGTCATCCACGTACCAGAGCTTCGATACCGCGTGCTCGGAGCGCAGGAATAATGTATGAGCCGTTGCCTCCGTGAGAATCTGCGTGCCACCCTCTACATCTGGACAGCCTGCAATGCAAGGGGATTACTCCTGCACCGCCCTCTACGCATTCCCGCCTCCTCCCACTCACCTTTCGTTAGTCGGTCAATGGTGTAGACCAGCGTGAAGCTTCCATTGCTTGTGGCCAGGCTTCCGCTCGAGTAGAAGTCGATGCCATACAGCGTTAGAGTGCCCTGCTCATCTGGCAGGTTGCTGCGCACCCTGTAATCGCAGTCGGGTATGCCGCTCAGAATGCGTAGCTGCGTGTTGCCAGCATCTGGTAGAGTCGGGTATGTGCGCTGCAAAGATCGAGCTGTCTAAAGTGTGGGCGCCACCTAGACCAGACCTAGCAAGGGTCTTATTTAGACTTTATGATGTCTCGAAAGCAATTCAAACTACTCTGACAAGTCTAGTCTCCAGCTTGTTTAAAACTTACCTTAAGTACAAGGAACAAATGTATCTATCGATAGAGGGATCTTCTCGAAGATAGATTGATAAACCTAGACTGTAACTTACTTTGTTCATCGACCGTTTAAGGAACTGCTCCGAGAAGATGCCTTCAAATCACATCGAATTGCCGACAGTGCCAGTGCAGATAGGGAAAGGAAAGAGGCTTAGGAGATAGGAGCAATGGAAGAAGGAAGGGAGTTGAGGCAGAGATGAAGGCGATGATAAGATAAGAAGCAAGACAAATCAAACCAAGAGAGAGAGAGAGATAAAGAGACGAACACACAGGTATGATTATAATTTCGTATTTATTTAAATAGATTAGTTTAATTTAAAGCGTACTATGTCTTGTCATATTCAACAAATGCTCGACGACCCCTAAAACCGTCGAGCTTCACACTTACATTGTAAGGGGCACAAATTAGAAATATATATATATCTGTATAAACTTATAGGAATTACAATAGGGAGTGGGGTGGGAAATGGGGAGTGGGGACGATATTAGTGGTAGAGCTTTATATAATACACAACAAGGGAAGCGGGGGGCTCTACTCATTAATGCTTTGGGCCTTGTTATCGATGCCCATGTCGAGGGGTGGTATATCGCGATTCTCGCCATTGGTCAATGGCTCGACCTCCTCGTTCTTGTTAGGGTCATTTGGCTTGTAGTTGTAGGCCATGAACATGAAGAGCAGCATGTCGGCGAACATGAGGCCGGCGAACAGGAAGAACTCGCTGGCCTGCGATTCAAAGAGCGCCGCCTCCGCGATGATCACGACGATGACGTTACCGAAGGCCACGGTCAGCAGCCAGCAGGCCTGCAGCACAGACTTCATGCTGGGCGGCGCCTGGGCATAGGAGAACTCCAGCCCTGTCACAGAGAACATCACCTCGCCCAAGGTCATGACCACGTATTGCGGTATCAGCCAGAGTATGTTCATTGAGTTGGGCTCCGTCACCTCAACCAGCTTGTGCTCATATTCGCCATTGACCTCATTGACGAGCAGAGTGTAAACGCCGCCTGTGCGGATGCTGAACTTGCCGACTAGGTTGTTGTCAATGGAGACAGCGTAGTCGCCAGAGGCGACTCGCACCAGGTTCGTCTCATTCGCATTGTACGCGTACTCCTCCTTGTTGCTCTTCCATACGATGCGCCGCTGCTGTTGCACCTTGGCTAGAGTTCGGACCAGGGGGTAGCTGTCCGAGGGCTTGTTGACGTAATCCTTCAGCCAGAAGGATTCTGTCTCATTGAGCGAATTGAGGAACAGCGACCAGGCTGCGTTTTCCGTGAGCACCTGACTGCCACCCTTGTAGTCTGGGCAAGCGGGATCCGTACTGATGATCTCATATTGTAGCTCCAATTTGTCTTTCACATAGATGTGCTTCTCCACCTGCATGCTGTACGGCTCCAACTTCAAGGAGTCCAGGGATTCAAGGTTCAAAGGCTTGAATGTGTAAGCGCAGCTCTCTGGATTGAAGATGCGCAGCTGCACATTCTGGCCGTAAGGCAATTGGGGATAGGTTTTCTACGTGGACAAAAACAGAACAAAGAGAACGAGAGCACAATAGGGATGGACAGAGAGACAGCAAAAGAGGGAGAGAGAGAGTTGTGAATAGAGTAAGGTGGGTGCAACAGCTATCAGTGTGGTAGAGGGAAACTTACCTCCAGATTGAGCTCGACAACGCCAGAAATGATAAAGGCAATGCCAGCTAGAATTCCGCCCATGGTCAGTTTTTGCAGTGGACGACGTATGCCGATCAGACGCAAGGCCGGGTAGAAGGCGACGTCGTATAGGGGAATGAAGACGAGAATGAGCAATGGGTTGAGCACTTGCAATTGATCCGGCTTAACATCCCAGGAGCCCATGTCGCCATCCATGCGCGTCGCCTGGAAGGTCCAGCGCGAGCCCTGCTGATCGAACAGTGCCCAGAAGACAGGCAGCGGCAGATAGAGGAAGAGCACACGCATGAGCACCTTGACGTCCTCGATCATTCTGCGATCGTACTTCTTGTCCGCATAGTCCAGCCAGTGCTCGCGCGGGTTAGTCTTCTTCTCCTTGCACTTCGTTGTGATTGCTGTCCAGATCGTGCTGCTCACCAGGACCACCATGTTGCCAGCTGGCGGCTTGATCTTGTAGAGCGGACGGCCGAGGACAAAGATGACCACCGAGACGATCATTAGGACGGCGGGCACTCCGAAGGCCAGTGGATAGCAATTGATGTCATCGAAGCAGTGCACATCCTCTCGCAATATGGGCGTGACGGTCGTCGAGATGAGCGAGCCCGCATTGATGGAGAAGTAGAAGAGCGAGAAGAACGAAGTGATTTGCTTCAGTTGCTCCGGCACCTTGAACTGATCCCCGCCAAAGGCCGAGACACACGGCTTTATGCCACCCGATCCAAGCGCTATCAGGGCTAGGCCCAATATCGTAAACGTTTCCACCGGCAGGCTCAAAGGTCCAATGGCGCCCAGGGTCAACAGCACCGATCCACAAATATAAACCAGCGACAGGTACAAAATTGTCTTGAATTTGCCCAGCCATGAGTCCGAAATGATAGCACCGAATATGCACAGGAAGTAGACGAACATTGTGAACACGTGGAACACCACAGTCGCCGTGTCGTCCGAGTAGCCCAGCTGTCTACTCAAATAGAGCACCAGGACAGCTGCGGATGGTGAAATAATAGCAAGGATTAGTGGAATTTCTATAAGAAGTCTCGTGTAAACGGAAAGTTTCGGATGTGGATTCATGAGATAAAGTCTCGGAAGTCTCGGAATTATTGAGGGAATTTCGTTACTACTTACTGCGCATGCCATAATAGTTGAAGCGCTCGCAGAACTCGTTGCTGATGATGAAGAAAACGGACTTGGGATAGGGCAGTTTCTGTAAAGTGTGAAAAGGATTGGATTAGCCCACGAAAGGCTTCCGCTCTTTGCCTGTGCCTGTGCTTACCTTCTGCTGGCCCTCCGCCTCGGCAGCATTGTTAAAGTTAGTGCTGGGCTCTGGTTCGATGCCATCCGTCTTGCGGTCTAGCTCTGCCAGAGACCTGCCATTGATCGCTGGCTCTACGCTCGACTCAGCAGTGGGTGCTGGAGACTCCTCGACTGATTCGTCTTTCGACTCCGCTGTGAACGATGCGTTCTCGTCAACGCCTGCCTCAGCGGGCTTGATAACTGCAAAGCAAGAGGGGGAGAAAGGAAATCAGCTCAGTTAGACAGTCTAGTGAAAAAGTCTATAAAAAGTCACCAAGAAGCGGGACTATCTCTGGCGGCGATGCCATTGCGACTGGCAGTAGTAGAGCTCCTCTGGCCCACATTTTATCGAGCCAAAGACAAATGAAATATGGAATCACACACACACACACACACACACACACAGGGCATAAATTTGCAAGCATTAGCCAAACAGAGAGTCATTTATCGCCAAAGGGGAATCCAAATACGTGCTCCAGACCATACAGATAATACGCCCGCGAGTCTTGGCTGTCCGCTTGTCAAACATCGTAAATGGATATGTCTATGAATGCGATTATGAAGAGTTGAATGGAACCAAATCCTAATGCTAAGATGCATTAGCTGTCAACTGACAAATTGCACAGCTCTCAGCTGTTAGTCAAGTGAAGCTGTCGAAATGGGAGGGAGCAGAGTCGAGGAGCTGATTTCCTCTCTGACAGTAAGTGGGATTCGTAATTAAACGGTTATGCACAGCTGTCAGCTATGAATGAAGCTGACGCAGTGAGCGCGAGCAGAGTCGATGACGGGGCGACTCAATGAAGAGCAGTCGAAGATCGTAATGCAAGAAGCTGTTTTTCCCCTAATACAATCAGCCCAGTGGGATTTGCAATCAACCAAAGCTACAAATGTGTTAGCTGTGCGCAATGTGAGGCACTAGAGCTAAGAGTCATGGAAGAGAAGTGGAGAAGCTGAATGCTCGCTGGCCTCTCAGTTAGACCGGGTGCTTAGCTGTCGGAGAAGGAATCGTAAAGTCCCGGCTACAAAGTGACTATCCCTATGTGAGCTATGTGTGTATCGAGGCCCATTCACAAAACAATGCTTGACTTGACATTTGCTATCAGCTGGAAGTCAGGTAGTCTCGGCTCCCATTCAATAAAGCAGAAAACGTTTAGTCGATCATTCGTTAATCGCATGCATTCGATAAACATTTATGACGGACATTCCGACCGTTAAATTCGCACAAGTCGAGGAATTCGCTCATATCAAATGCATGAATTGCCTTGTACTCGACGTGGCTTGCTCCTAATTTCTATTTTCGTTGGCGTCCCGCCCACTGTTTTGTCGTCCCTCGTATCGTATCGCTTATCAAAGTCAGGTATCGCTTGGCGGCGGTTATTTGAAGTTTCGATTTGATTTGATTCGAGCCGAGTCGAGGCGATGGGAACTAGCAAAACAAATTTGTGCAAATTGTTCAATGTCGTCTGTCGTTCATTCAATGGCTCAATTATCGATAAATATCGCTTGCCGATAGCTCTGATTGCATGGCATTCTCATGCTCTGACTCATTCATGATATATGTACATAACAGATGAACCTTCTTTTATTCACAAGCAGTAAATGATCGATTCATCCCAGAGTTTGTTTGTTTATCTGTCCGTTCCTCTCTCTTTCTCTATCTATCTCTCTCTTGTTGTCTTGGTTGTCTATGTTATGCTCCCATGATTTTATTTTGTTGATTATGATTTAATTGATTCACTCAGGGTATCTTGTAGTCAAGTATTGCCCATGCTAACACCTTGTTTAACTCAGTTTGCTCTTGAGATCTTTAGAGTTGATTAAAAGCTTTTGATTCATAGCTTGGGCTGATATATTTATAGCTTCATTTATTCATTCCATCAGATTCTCTGATTGCTCAATACGAGAGTTTTTACTCCGCTCTCCTTCTTCCTCTCTCTATATCGCTCTCTGTCTCTTTATATTATATACATATAGATTTTTCGTTATCTGAGTTTGTTTTTCTTTAAGTGGCTCGCTTCAATTGAGGTTTACTTTTTGACACCAGATTTTTCAACCTTAATTTCAATTACAATCCATGCTAACCAGTTCTTAGCTTGTGTCTGGGCCTATAGCTTGTGAGCTAAAAAGATATCCAATTTAGGCTGAGTTGTATCTTAGGCTAACACTAAACTTGACATTATCCACTTGTGAGTGTTCCCTGTACTTGCTCCATGAATTCAATTGGAAAATCTATTGAGCTTAGTCATGGAGCACTTCTTGGTAGTGAGATAAGGGGAAATGGGCGAACGTGTACGAGTACCAGCTAATACGATTCGGATGGACATGTGTAACAGGGAACGCTATGTGATTACCACTTGATAAAGTCGCGAGGCGCGAGTCGTAAATTGTGGGAACAGCTCAATATAGATTCGATTCGGCTTATCATCTTTATAGCTACCTTCGCGCTATCAGCTGCAGAATAGCGTTTGTTTTGTGAACAGCGCCAAACTGATTTACAAGCGATTAAGCGCACTTCTCATTGATAAGCCTTTGTTCAATATGGCCCACATTTTATGAGTCCTACGATAGCTCTATTGCTAGGCTGCACCATATCTTCGTATCTACGCGTATTTTCCCACGAGCCCTACTCACTCCTTGGCCGCGTTTCTCTAGCTTCTTATCAGCCTTGATTTCGTTTGCAAGAAAGAAGAAGAAAAATAAGAGTCTCTTCTATGTTAATTCTTCTCTTTTCTTCATTTTAGACTCCTCTTATTTTTCTGCTTTTCTTTCTCTTCTATCTTCTTGTCTCTTATTCGGTTGTATTATTCATTTCGGTCTTGCATTTTCCTTTCTCTTTTTCAATCTTCTCTTCTTCTTCTCTTTTGAATATTGGTGCCAAAAACCGCAATTACCGACCAACAGGTAGTGTGCCACAACAATAGCCCCGACTCGAACAGCATCCAGATGCATAGTCAGTCAGTCAGTCAACTTGGGCTGCCGCCAATTAGTCATGCAACCAATTAAATCTATCTGAGGTATACTATATATGAAACGCTCTTTATGAACAAGTTTTCCATACGTTACACTAGGAAATTCAAATGCGCCTTAGCATTAGCCATACATTGAAGTTGAATGCAGCTTCAAGCATGATTGATTGATTGACTACTTCTGGCCATTACAAATAGTGACTACGATTGATGATTCAGTCTTGATTAACTCGTACATACTTGAAAAGTAGGCCAGCAATCATGATTGACAAGATTAGCATCAATCAGGATTAACTGACTATAAATGAATGCTACAGACTCAAGAATAGAATAGAATACTTTAGTTCCTACGCATGCAAAAAGTGAATTCCAATGTCAATCATGATTGATTGATTGACTGTTATATATATATTTGTTTACATAGTTATCGAGATGTATATACTCGTAAATCTACGCACAAGTAACTGCATTCGTTCAATGAGTACAGTGAAGACGCGCTACAGATTGCCGTGACGAACGAACACTGAAGAGCTTATCGACCCGATAAGATTGGTTCAACTAAGATTTAGTACACGCGCCTCTATCGGGTATTCTTGGAAGAATTGAAGAGGTGAGGAAATAATGCCTAATCGCCAATTATGCGAGATAAGAGCTATCTGTGGACATGTGTAAGGGTTATTTATTGGAGTAATACTCCAAAAGTCTTAGTTGACAACAATTCGGATGGAGCCAACGATGAAGCAAAGGTCGCCGGCCTAATGCTTAAAACAATTTTATTTCAATTATCTAGTATGTATGTAAATTTAACGAAATATAAATGTATACACTGATTTCTTCCAGTTTTGGTATTTGTTTGCTCCCAGTGAATGCAAAGACCTGCCCCATAACACTCCCGCTTATAACATACATATTTCTGTTTCTCAATTTTTTTTATCTACTTGCCGGATAGGGCCTAGCTAAATCACTAGTAAATACTTAGGGGAACCCTATTATAGGACCCTTAGATAATTTACTCTTCTTATCCGTTATATATGTATGTGTATATTTATCTGTACAATAGAAGAAATATAAGTAAAGCATTACCATTTACATTTTCCGCCATCTCGTTGTTGTCAGTTGGGTGGTTATCACTTTATATCCGTTATGCGACACTTGGAATCGAAAAGAGAGAAGAGAAATCAGAAACGATTTCATACAGTTACAAGAAAACAAAACACAAAAAATAAAACAAACAACACTTAAAAATTTAAATATAAAATTGAAATAAGCTTTTAGTATTCTCTGATTTTTATTATTATTTTAATTCACACGCAAAGTTGAGAGACACAAATAAAAAACACACAGAAAGTGATAAAAATGCAAGATAAAAAATAAATAAAAAAAACAAAAATAATAAATAAATAAGAAAATAATTATTTTGAATTCAAGATGTAAACAATAAATCAACGAATATATCTGTATTGCACGATTCGTGTTTATAGGCGTAATAGGTAACACTCACGTCAAAAACATTTAACAGAGAAACGACAACAGTAAAAATTCAGTTAAACAGTGAGAACGTGCAGTGGAAACAAATAAACGATGGAAACGCGCTTGCCCGACACGCGTTCAAGTCCGCCAACGGAACTCAACTGACTGACTGAATGATTTCCGAAGCGCGCAAGTTAACTCAAGAATGCGTCTGCGTCGCTGCCAGCAGCAGCAGCAGCAGCGGCAACGGCATCAGCGGCGTCAAACTAATTCGAATTTGACTCAGACTTGGCGCAGCGACAGCGACGGTGACGGCGACAGAGACTGCGACAGTGACTGAGACTGCAAACGCGAGCGTGAGTGCGAGTGCGACAGCGACAGCGACTGCGACAGCGATGACTGCGACTGCAACTGCATGAATCCCTATGCGTATGCGTCGGCTGCAACTGCACTACACACGATTGCTGAGCCATCAAAGCCGAAGCTAATGGCTTTCAATTAGCTTGACGCCGACTGCGACCGTTCGGGTGTCCTGCATAACCGAAACCGAAGACGAAGTCAAAGTCATTCATCGGCAATCGCTGTCGACGCCGATAGAGTAAACCGTTAACTAAGCGCATATCGGCTTATCAGGCTATCAGCTTATCGTCTTATTGGTTAATCGGCGCAGCTGAAGTATTTACGAGCAGGGAACGCGTGCGCGCGTCCTTCGCCTTATTGAGTGATTGATCCAAGCGATCTACCTAAAGTATAGCTATATATATATGGACCATATATACAGCTATATCTGAATACTTCCACAGCGCGAAGCATTCGATATCAGCGCCTTATCTGACAAACATTAATTAAGCGGTTTGCTTTCTTCTGTTTATTTCTGTCAATTCATTTCTTATCTGCACAGCGTCTGGTTAGGTAACATGTCGAGAGTTTAGGCGTATCTACGAGATACTTTTCAATTACCACCTGGCTGCATACCTCTGCCTAGCGACCTGTCTGTATACAAACATATAAATCAGTAGTTAGTCTACACATACATATGTATATAGTTATCCCCACTCGTTCACAAAGCGCAATGAGAGTATCTCCCTCTACTCCCTCCACTCTCCCTCTACTCCTCCTCAACAAGTGCAGTTCCAGAAAACCGAAAGTATTGCAGATGGATTAGCTTGACCTACTGAAATTTTAAGCAGGTCGATAATGTTAATAATTTCAGTTGTTTTGGTAGTGTGAACGAGTTATTTCCGAGTTGAATCAATATATTGACCTCTATTTAATTGGAATTCAATTAGTTGGTAATTTCACCTTATCGATTAATACTAAATAGCCCCATTTAGCTTGATTTTCTATTTGAATTAAGTGCAAAATATCTTATCAACCCCGATATTACTGGTACTACTCAACTCAATAAGTATGATTGTTTTTCTATATCCTCAGCTCTAAGATGGGCGTCCAAAGTTGTTCCCAAGCAAAAGTCTATTCCAATGCTCTAATCTATGGATAGAGCTGACTTGGCGCAATTCGTAGCGACATTGTTTTATATGCTTAATCGTTCCGCCGATAAGCGATAAGCGATAAACGATAAGCGATAGATTAGACTTTATAGCTGATGGCTGATGTCTGATAATTGATAAGTGATAAGCGGATAACTGTACCACGGACATATTTACGATTAACTATATAATGCTTCATACGCACTCCGATCTATACATATGTACATACGAGTATATCGTAAAAATGGCTGTGTATGACTGAATTATGGGTTGTTATTGGTTAGACGATTTATTAACATCAGGAACGCAGATATCTTCATACATATACATATTAACTTCGCATTATGAATGGATTGAGTCAGAAGTTTGTATGATGTTATACGCAAATTTTACAACCACAAATTCCCGATAATATATGTACATACATATGTATGTCTATATATGTATATTATATATAACCGTTAGGCAATGCCTTAAGAATTTCAAGTTAGCAATGGAATATATAAATATATTTCTTTGTTGTGAAACGGAAACAAAGCTAACCTCTGATTAGACCTGTGACTTAAATCTATATATGTACATACTTATATATATGTATATATAGATTCATATAGGGAGATGATATATTACAAATAATACCTCAAGCGTAGTTGCTGACCCTATACATCATGCACCTGAAAGCTGCACACTCCCCTGACAAGCAAAAAAACTTTGTCATAAACCAAATATTTTTTTAGATTAGCTGAAAGGTAAACAGGTCCAAAACTCATAAATTTACTGTAGTGGGAGTTTTGCCCAAGTTCGATTACACAATTTAGGGGTAATTACGTTGTCGGCTACGTCGATAGGGAACCCTTACAAGGGATTGGCGAGAATCAGAAACACAAATGTAGTCAGAGTAAGTCACGAGTCGACTGTCAGGCTTTCCATATAGAATGAGCTCAGTTAGCCGTAAGCAAAACCGAAATGGGAATATTCTCTAAGTCGCCCTCTGACTAGATTGGAGAGGAATCGGCTTTCCCGCCGATCCAACTGCACACATATGTAATGTACTATGTACATGGACGCCGCCCATTCATGTATCAAAGAAAATCGCATAACTTCGAGTCTCCTATCAACAATTCGTATATTTGGCTTCCACGCTTTTAAATGTTTCGGAAGCTTGGTGAGGATCTGAATTTGAATTTTAGCTCATCGTCGAGCGACTACCCTGGCTGTTACTTTCAGTCGGATAGTGAAGTGGGTATGTGGACATATTTTAATCTCTCAATTAATGTCGCCCTATTTCACTCACTCTCCCTCTCTCTTACTCTCTCTCTATCTCTCTCTGTCTCTGTCTTTTTGTCTCTCTGTCAGTTTCTCCCCCTCCAGTTCCAACACGCCCTATTGCCGCGGATGACACTAGCGGCATTGACAGCGCTCGCAGCCGCTTCTATAATACGGAATTCAATGTCAACCCGGATGATATAGATGAGGCAGACAGTGTGAGGGAGATCGCTGAGACTAAGCCTGTACCGGAGGTAAGAGCTAAAATTTAAATTCGTACATCTGGCACATCAAATGATATAGTATGTAAAATTCATAAAGTTATTTATTTATTCCTGCACCTATACATAAGCGGTATCTGTATATGCATGATATCTGTCAAAAAGGGTATTCAAAAGTCGTCATAGCTGAGTTAACGTTGTGCTCCTTCTCCTTTTCGTTGTTTGCTGGCTGGGCTTACGCTAAGCACCCAATGAGCTTCACATGTGCAGCAACATTTGTCGCTCAGCTGAGATTGCTACCTTCCCAGCAGCGGACGAGGAAGAGGAGAAGCTGAGATAAATACACATATGCAACGCAGTGTTGCCAGCTTAGCCTATTTGTGGCTAATCCCATCTAGCCTATTTCTAACTAACATATTGTGTCGACTATTTTTGTTGGCGATGAAAAAAATAATCATTTCTAAATATATTTCCCACTATTTGAGTATTTTGACATCTTGCCTGCTATTCTAGCATTTTTTTTTCAATATTTTAGGCCTTTTTTTCTTTCTTTCACCCACAATCCAACTCTTCAGCAGCTGGCAGCACTGATGCAAGCTTACAAAGTATGTGAATTCATATTTAAATGTTGTAAGCATTGAACTTGAGAGGAATGGGATAGACGCCGGCAATGCGCGGACGTTGACGGCAACGACGACTGCGCTGCGCTGCACTAAGCAGGCAGCTAAACTAACGAGAGAGCGAGTGTAAGAGAGCGAGCGTGAGAGCCGAGTATTAGTTAAATGGCATTGCAACCTACATCCACACATACATACATATGCATGTGTGTAGCTCTCGTGACCCTCCGCCACCCCACCCCCTCAACTACACCATTCTGCTCGATGTTTACTTTCAATTCTCATTTGACGCTTATTCTATGTAGCTGTTTCTTTCTTGTTACTTATTTATTTATTTATTTATTTATGTATTTTATTTTTATTTTGGCTTAGGATGTCTGCCGAATTATCGCAGCAGCTTACACTTGACTTGCGCTTCATTTAAGTATTTCGCCCTCGCAGTGACGTCGCCGTCACCGTCGCCGCCTGCGTCTGTGAATGCGTATGCCTCTCTTTGTGTCTGTCTCTCTCTGCTTCTGCCGCTTCGTTGTGTGTTGTGTTTTGTGCGCAAACGTGACGGCGCTGCGGCCCCTGGCAGCACCTGCTAAAAAGTATTGCAAGTTCGCGCGTGCGTTTTTCGGTAGTTGATTAAATTCCAAGCCGTAAATTGAACTTGAGCTGAGCCTTTTGTTCGTCTTGTGTGTGTGTGTGTGTGTGTGTGCGCGTTTTTTTTTTTTTTTTGTATTTTGTACTGTTTACTACCGCACCAACAACAACAAATAATAATGAAAGCAGCAGACGTTGAAGCAGCAGAGGCTGCTGCCAATAGCAAATCAAAGGAGTTGGCAATTAGTGAGAGGCAACAAGCGACAGAGAAAGAGCAAGAGGTAAGCCTAATGTACCGTTGCGTTTAACGATTTACTGGACAATTATGGTGCTCGATTGCACAAACATACATACATACATACATTTATGTATATGTATCTATGTACATGCATGCAAGTGTGTGTATATATGTATGTAAGTAAAAAAATAACTACCTGGCTAATTGCCAAACATGCACACACACACACACACACATGTACAAGTTATGGTCAGCGAGCCCTAAACTTGAAATGAAAAGAAATCAGTCAGAGAAGTCAGCATCAACTGACTGCGTCGACTGCGACGCCTGCGTCAGTTTATTGTCACTTTCAGTTGGCAATTTAGAAAGTACATAAGCACACATACGCATACATACGCATACATACGCATGAGTGCAGCATCTCTTAAGGCATACATACATACATACATATACATATATACCTACAAATATGTACATTTACAAGTTGGCAAGCAGAAATTGTGCTCAACTTTTGGCCATATACATATACAGACAGGCATATGCGCATACATATGTATGTATGTATGTATCCATCTATCTATATATGTATGTATGTATGTATGTATGTATATTTAAGTAGCAGTTGAGACAAAGTTGTCGTACAACTTCATATGCCGTGTTACAGTTAGTGCATTGTACAACGCATAGCCAAAGTAAGAACAGTTATCTTAAAGCCTTCTCTATGTATGTATGTATGAATATGCAATATGTTTATGTTTTCATTCTCTTTCTGTAGGCATATTTCTGATAAGATATCGGTCAGACACTTGTATATATGTATGTATGTATGTATTTTAAGAGCATAGTCAAGAAACAGATTTCGAGAAAATAACATAAAATTGTGTGGCTATATAACATTGATAGTACGAACCAGTTAAGAGTTGGATCGAAATAGAGAAAGACTTATAAAGCAGTTCAGTACATCATGTGATGAATAAATATAGAAATCGATTATACCTCCTACAATAGAGATCCACTAAACTTGGCCAAATGATCTGGAATTGATATAAATCTCTTTCTCTCTCGCTCTTTTATTGATGCTGGTCAAGAATAGCGCTTATTTAGAGTATCTCCTATATTGACCCAATTCTCTACTAAAAAGTGCTGACCTTGGCTGCTCATATACCATACATATATGTATGTAGATGTATTTAGAGAGTGTGCCAATCATCCTTTTATTGCTCGCAAATTGATTAAATTAATCACGCGAAATCGAAATCGAAATCGAAATAGAATCAAAACAATATGTATGTATATAGATATGAATATGCGGTACACCCGCCTTCCGATGCCGTCGACCTACTTTTTGCAACAGCTGCCAACGAACCAACGAGTTGAACAACCCAGTCAACTCTATATAGGTACAGATTTACAATATATACGAAATATATATAAATAAATCTCATTATTGATGTGCCTGGACGGGTCTGTAATTAGTTGCTTTCGATCCCACAATTAAAAATACAGCTGACATACATACATACATACATACATATGTATATATTATGTATACCATATTGCATTGCATTTCGCCAGGTATAATTACCCCCTAGTCTGAGTGAGCGTCGTGAGAATGTGACGTCACCTAATCGACGATTGAACGCTTCGAACGTCTCTTACAGAAACTCGTGAATGCGGGACCTTCAGGCATCCCCATAGACTGGCCGATCGTAGCGATAAAGCTATACGTAATACTATGTAATATTGGCTATGCATAAGTGATTGCCATTTGATCATCACCGCCTCGTCTACTCGTAGTTGATTACGCGAGCGAGACTGAGAGTGATAGTGATAGCATTATCTGCAGATCGTCAGCTCGCAATAGAGATGGGAAATTCCGATAAGCTGTTGCAACTCGTTTGGATATTATTACAATATTGACTCAAACAAATATGTAAATACATACATATGTATGTATGTATGTGTCAACATCTCTCTACACATACAAATGGCATTATGCCATTGCCAGTGTCAGACAAGAGTAGAATTCTCAATGTTTGTGTAGAGCTATAGAGATGTAGATAGATATTGCATGATCAAAACACATTACTCTGTAAACTGTTACTTACCCACTCACTATATTCTATTTATGACTCTGGGAAGAATACCCTATGGTTTATGTAGGGTATAGGCCAGAGTCTGGTTAAAGCAACTTTAAAGAGCCTAAGCAATGATTCTCTGGTTAGCTTGACTTTGTCTTTAACGGTTGTGTGCGTGATTTTAGCTGCTGCAAGTGCAGAATTAAAATTTGATTCACGTCTCGTCCCACTAATGGAGGCAGGTGGCTCAAACCCGTTTGCCGGCTCACCTTGACTAACAACAAATGCGGATAGAAACCAAAACAAAATGCGAAACGAATTGAAAGCGAAAATTAAATACACAAAAGTCAGACAGAGGCGAAGAGATAGATAGAGGGAGAGAGAGAGAGAGAGAGAGAGAGAGAGAGATAGAGAGAGAGAGATAGACACACCCAAACAATCGTAATAGAGCAACAGGTCAGTCTTAATATTATGCAAATACATAATGACCTATCTATCTATCTACATATATACAGGTATATGTATGATTTCTTATATTGCTCGACTAGGCGACACCCTGTACTTGTATAAATACAAATCCGCGTGTATTAAAGGATTCATTTTCATTCAAGTGAGTCCGACTAGATGATACCCTCTATGAAATCGTATGTTATCACGATTGAATGAAGAAATTTCAATTGCTATTTATATATCAATATACGTGAATACGCATAGACGTATGTGAACACTATCTTTCGTAGCACTCATAATGAGACGAGATTACGCTTGAATGCCCTTAAACTAACAGACTTGGCAGACATAAACAAGGCCTATCTATCAGCTAGATACCCACATACACACACACACACACACACACACACTCACACTCGCTATGCATATAGATATTTATATATAGACAACTGTTTAGTGGGCAATCGCAATTGATGGAAATTTGTCCAGTCAGCGAGCTATGATGCAGCACTTTTCCCATTCGATTTGCTGAGTGTGGACGATAATGAGACAGGAGATAATAATGGATCCAATAATTTATAGCACAAATCACTCTCCAAGTCCCTTCACTTGGCTTTGTCAGCTAACGACACATCTGTTCTCTTCTAGCTTCTGGAATACCCGAGATCCGTGGCATTCATCATTGGCAATGAGTTCTGTGAGCGATTCAACTATTATGGCATGCGTGGTAAGTGGGACCCCTCGGAGAACGTCTGTCCCCGCTATGTGTAGCTCCGTCTCTCCTCTCCCAGCTATACTGGTGCTCTATCTTACCCATAAGCTGGACTACAGCGAGGAGACGGCGACCGTGTTCTTTCACGTATTCACGATGCTCGTCTACGTTTTCCCCATCGGTGGAGCTCTCATTGCGGACGGCTGGCTGGGCAAGTACAGGACGATATTGTACCTGTCGGTCGTATATGTTCTCGGCGCGTTGATTGTCGCCATTGGGGCTGTGCCCTTACCGTTTATGCCTGCCAAGTGAGTACCTACCCAACTGGAATGGGGGGCATGCACAGTGAATTCTCCCTAGGGCGGATGATCCTGTGATTCGAAATCGTATACTGTTCGGTTCAGGTGCTCTAAGAAATTGATCCAGAACAGTATTACGACAGAGTTACAGACGACCTCTGTGTGGGCTGCTCGCTAACGGCGACTTCACTGTGCATGTTCATCCAGTTAATGGATCCGAATAGATGATTATTCTGTTTTTCTAGGTTTGTCACCATTATGGGTCTTTCGATGATTGCTGTGGGCACTGGCGGCATCAAGCCCTGCGTGTCGGCTTTCGGCGGCGATCAGTTCCGCCTGCCACATCAGGGCGCGGAGCTGGCCAGGTTCTTCTCGCTGTTCTACTTTGCCATCAATGCGGGCTCCATGATCTCCACGGCGGTCACTCCCTTTCTGCGCGCAGACGTTCAGTGCTTCGGGGACGAGGACTGCTACTCCCTGGCATTCGGGGTGCCCGCTGTGCTGATGCTCGTCTCGATGGGGATCTTTATGGCCGGCAGATCGCGCTACAGGGTGCAGCCGCCGTCGGGCAACGTAATCTTCGGCGTTTCGAACTGCTTATCGAACGCGTACAAGGGCTGGAAGGCGAATCGCAAAAGAAAACCCCTGCCCCAGTTTCTCGACTATGCCGAGCCCTTTGTGGGAGAGCAGATGGTGCACGAGACAAGGAGCTTGTTCAAGGTGCTGTTGCTCTATGTGCCCTTCCCTCTCTTCTGGGCCCTGTCCGACCAGCAGGGCTCGCGCTGGACCTTCCAGGCCATGCATATGGATGGCGAGGTGTTCGGCTATGACATCAAGCCGGACCAGATGCAGGTGATCAACCCGCTGCTCATCCTCGTCTTCATTCCACTGTTCGACTGCACCGTCTACCCGCTGCTCGCACGCTTCGGCATCAAGCGCCCACTGCAGAAGCTCGGCCTTGGCATGCTATGCGCCTCCATTAGCTTCTTTCTGTCGGCACACGTGGAGCTGCGTCTCGATCGGCTGGAGCCGAAGGCTGTGCCCAAGTTCCAGAACATGGTCCACCTACGTCTCTACAACGGGATGCCCTGTCGCTATGAGTTCATCAGCGAGCACGAGGCTGTCGCCGGCTCCATTGATTCGCTGGCTATGTGGTCCAATTTGGAGCTCCGCGTGCCTCGGGCCATGGTTGTCGGCCTTAGGGCGAAGTCTTCGAATAAACGCTGCCCCAACATTGAGGGGCGTCTGCACCTTCGGCCAGGCCAGTCAGTCAGCTATTTCCTAACCAAGGCCGGTCTTCGAGAGTTCTCCGACGGCTTGAGGACTGTGCGGCGCCTCAATCGACCTCTGCTGCTGCGCACTTTGATCAACGCGCCCCCGGAAGAGGGTCCCATTTGGCTGAGGGCTCCCGCCTCGAGCCTGGCCGGCGTCCAGCTGGACATCGGCAATCTCTCGGCCCTGCACGAAGTCGCCCTCGGCTATGGCGAGCTCGACATCAATGGCAAGCGAGTCGCTAGCTTCGATGCCAGGAAGGGGGGACTCTACAGCCTCCTGGTGCAGGGCAACGAACGCGACGGATATGTAAGTGAACGAGCGTAGAACTAGTTCAGTTGAGCAACTCGTTAGAACGAATCTCTATCGCTATTGGCGACTGGCTAACCAAGGTTCCCTTTCCGCTTCCTTCTCGTCTGTCATCTACCGCCCTCCCCATCCATTGTCCTCGTTCTATTCGTGCAGTAAACTTGTAGCTCTGTGTAATTGTGTCTCTCACCCCATCTGCAGGAGTACAACATGCTGGAGGTGGTGCCCCCCACAACGCTCTCGGTGCTCTGGCAGCTGCCACAGATTGTGGTCATGACAACCGGCGAGATACTGTTCTCGGTGACGGGGCTGGAGTTCTCGTTTACTCAGGCTCCGGGCAACATGAAGGCGGTGCTGCAGGCCTGCTGGCTGCTCTCCGTGGCCATTGGCAATATGATGGTGGTGATCGCAGCGGAGGTGACGGTCGACCGCGCCCAATCCACTGAGTTTGCGCTCTTCGCCATCGTAATGCTGTTCAATTTGATTATCTTCGTCCTGCTCACGCGCAACTACACATACGTAGTGCAAGCCGAGGACAAGCCGAAAACTAGGCCTAGGACTAGGATTCTCAGGCCGGCCGTCGTGCCACAGCCACAGCCACAGCCACAGCCACAGCCACAGCCACAGCCACAGGAGGCCTCCACCGAGCAACAGCCGGTCATAGGAGATGGCAGTGATCCGTTCACTGATCCGAGCTTCGAGCAGCAAACTGAGCGCGTCTACGATCGGACCAATGCGCCCGACCCATGATCGGGTCGATAATGCCTACTCTGTATATTCGTGTAAATATGTATATATCTGTGTCTCTATATATGTACGTCTATGTAGCTACGATTTGAGTAGGCCAAGCCTGTACCCTGTGATCTTCGAATAATCCGTATAGTATTCTTGTTTTTATAATTATTATTATTTTTATTTATTTGCTTACGTTTTGTAATTAATTGTTTAGCATAATTTAGCTCGAATATTTTGAATGGAAATGCTCGTTCGCAAGGCGTAGCGAGTTTATTGGTTCCATATAATATGAATTTGAGAATGTGAACGAGTATGGAGCAGTCAGTTACTGTCGACTGTAATGATCTCACTTTGTTATTTGCTTGCTTATATTTTATTTAATCTATTTGAAATGTTTATATAGAATATTTTTATCGAAATATTTATATATTCCTTAAGTACTCATTGCTATTTTATTTCGTGCTTGTTCCTATTAAAAAAAAAAGTAATTTTAAGAATTTGTTTAATTTATTTTTAATAATAATAAACAAAATATATATTCCTTTATATTTTATTGCTTTTTATTTTATAGTGCAGATCATTTTTTTTATTTTTCCACACTTTGAATTTGAAATTCATGCATTTTGAATTTTACCGTCTTTTTGCTGCAGTTAAACCAGGGCTGGGTGCGCCTAGCTACGTGCTCGTGGCGTTGCCACCTAGCTGCAATTGGCTGCTACGCGAGCTGTGTTTAGTGCGCGATGCGCGCGCGATTTTTACTTGGGCAAAATTTAAAGATTCAAGCATAAACGATGCAATGGGGAATCAAAATTGAATCATGATGCGTAGAAAAGGCTATTCACGGTTATCTCCCGAGTTTGAGGCGTTGCCCAACATTTCCCGAGCTGTGCTGTGACAAGTGGCAGCTCCATTGTATGACGCTTTTCGCACTCGCAGCAGCTAACGTAACGGAATTCAGTTAAGTTTGTAAAGTGCGACTAAAATTTGCATGAGCGAAGAGTGGAGAAGTCAAGGACTTTGGCAAAATGTGAATATGGGAAAGGCATTGCCATCACCAAAGGCAGCGATGAGGCATTGCCAGCAGCAAGTCGAAGCAGTTGCAGTGCGACGAGCGAATCGAACGAGACGAACGACCATTGATTGAAAAGTTGAACAGTTTGTGTCTATACCTGAGTGGAAAAAGTTGAGAGGAGCTGAGACCGGACCGGAGAAGGACTGAAAGTATTCTGGGAATAATAGTGAGAAACGGGAAATGCAGCTGCAGCCAAGGGCAAATCGAGGGAATACATAGAATAAAGAACAAAGGACAGCGGACAGAGCGGACAGTCAGGGCGAAGCGAGGCAGGCAAGAGAGACGATTAGCCAGACAGCTGTAGCAGTGGAAAAGAAACCCTCATTAGGACCGGGCCTACAGAACTAAGGAACAGCTGAGACCCTGAGCTCGACTACCTGAACTCCTCGACTACCTGAACCACCACCTAGCGAGTCTGCCTCGTCGCTGGCCGAGCCAGCAGCGGGCACAGTCGAGCGCTAGCTCTGGAGCGAACGACACGGTCAAGAGGAGGATTCCTCTTTAATTTTTTATTTTTTTAATTTGTTTTGCAAGTGCTAGTTTTTCCGAGTATCAACTGTACCAAGTGCCAAACACAGTATAGATATGTGAAAAGAGAGAAAGAGCCAGCCATCGAACGCATATAAATCAGACACGAATCGCACATCGACTCGATAAAGGAGCAAAGCATCTGAGTTGTCCACAAAAGCGAGAGCCACGAGCGAACGGGTGAGTGGGTGCATGGCAATGCAGTTGTGTGGCCCCGCGGCGGGGGGCAGCTGCTACCGGAGGGAAGCGCTGCTCGAAGCCCGGAGGCAGGTGAGGCGCGGTGTGTGGCGATTGCTGTTGCTGCTGCTGCTGCTGCTGCAGAGGCGTGGACGTGGCGGCGGGTTTGCAAAGTAATTTCTACTTAGATCAATCAAGCTCTGCCCTGGGCATGCGGGCGAACAACGATGGGCGAAGCAGCAACGAGAGGGGGAGAGAGCGTGAGCTTTGCGGCGCGAGCTGAACATACGGAACAGAGCGAGACAGTGGAACACGAACGGCATCCGTTTGATGCCGCACACACGAGATACGAGACGAAGCGTACCCACATACTTCTATCGCGAGTGTGCGTGGCATCACATGGATGCGAGCGAGACGGCATGTCGTGCGACTAGCTAACTGCATGCGAGCGAGCAGCTCGGCAAGGGAGGCGCGCTCTCTCTCTCTCTCTCACAATAAAGCACACGCACACACACACAGTACACGTATGTTCATCTCGCTCGGCAAACGGTTGACGGCGCCTGCCTCTGCGCCGAGCCGCGCAGCGCCAGGGCAAAGCACCACGCTCAGAGTGCATAAACAACCGGCGACAGAAGCCACATCAAGCAAGAGAACTGCATGTGTATAACAGTCATAACCAGCGGGTCAAGTAGCCCCTGTCCGCCAGCCCGCCCCTCGCACACACACACGCGCAGGCGCACACACACCACCGCCCCACCCACAACAGACTGGATTGCACTGCGCTCGCCGCCTCGAGCTCAAGCCGGTCGCTTGCCTAACCTGGAAGCACTCGAATAAGTGTTATACGCCAATAAAGCAGCTCCCCTCTGCAACCTATTATCACAGCCAGGGCATCCGATTGCCACTAACTCAGCTAGTCGATCACCTCACGAACCATCACTATAAAGCCAGAAAATGTCATCGTATTCGTCCATTCCAATCGTCCATCAAACTCCGCATTCAGTTGGCATACATATGTACATATATCAGTATATTGTAGGTATAGCTGATCCGTCAATGTCCGGCTGGAACTAGTTCCGGCTCCTTAGACCGTGTCGCTGGGCTCGACTGTCACGAGGCAGAGCAGGGGGAGCTGGAAAGAGACGAGTAGGGCAGCAGTCACTAGGCAGGGAGGACGAAAGAGAAAGAGAGAGAGAGGGACAGTGTGAAAGGGAAAATGTTTAGGCTGCTTATGCAGTTGGAGTCATGTTGCAAAGAAAAGTGCAGAAGGAGAGTAAAGGCTGGTAGAGCACAACTCGTGCCAGTTTCGTAGTTGACTAGGACAAGAGAAACATCATGGGGAAAGGTATAAGAAAGGCGCAGCTCAACCTCAGTCACGATGTAAAACATAAGGGAAAAGCCTCCATCAACCCATCAGGTATGGAATCAAAATAAAAATGATGCATATCTTGCTCAACTGGATGCATATTTCCACAGGCCGTGTCGTTCGGCAGGCATAGAGCCAAGTACCACAAAAAACAGAGTAAGATAGAAAGCCAATACGCCCTAGACTCAATCAGCTTTACGATGTAAATAAAGCCATGCCGCTTAGAGTCAATCGCAGACTTCGATCCCGAGAATAGAGCACGGCACATTCACTGGAATAGCTAAAGTCGCAGCATCAATCATGGCCCGAGGCACAGCCATCAATCAGCAATCGATAAAAAGGAAAACAATTTGAGTTTCCTCCACTTCGCTTTGAGATACGCAACGTTTGTCCTTTTGTTCTCAAACTCCGTTCTGTTCTCCTTTTCCGTTCCCATTGTACATAGATCATCCTCCCTCTGTACATACGCACCCCGAGCAAACCCCACCTCTGACTGTTTTCTAACTCGCATATTGCTTACAGCAGTGTCAGTGACTGATCCTATAGAAATCTCTATAAAATGCCTTTTAAGAACTGCCTCCAGGTGAGTTTCCCACGTCCGTTTGCCAAGCGTTGCGCTGATTTGTCAAGGGATTCGAACCGCTGCCTTTGCGTGGACCATAAGCAAAAAGAAACCCCATCAAATAATAATACGAATATCCAAATGCGAAACGTTCTACGAGCGATGTGTGCCGCAATTAGTGCAATAGATATAGAAAGATATAAAAAAAAAGAATGAAAAAAGAAAGAAATTAAAAAAAATATATATATTAATAAAAATTTCAAAAAATACAAAAAGTGCAAAATATGAATTAAAAAAGAAAAAAAAATATGCACAAAAAAAAAAAAAATGAAAACCTAGAAAGTTTTGAAAGTTTACGCAGGTATTTTCGAATGCGGCGCAAACGAAACTGAAATTGAATGAGCCAAAAATAATGTTGAATAGGTTGAAGAAAAGACGGCAAGCCAATTGCTCGTGACACGCCTGTCCCGAGCGATTGGTTTGCCCAACTAAACGATATAAAAACAATCAACTAAAACAATAAACGCCTGATTGTGGCACACATCACACGTGGAGATCAAAATCTCAAAGTCCCGAAAGCGTTAAGCGCGTTGAAATCCCTCCGAGCAGATCAGCGAAGCGTCTTCAGCAGCCACGAAGTAGACGACTGCAAGAGAGCGCTACTAACCTATTTCTATGCGAATGTTCTTTCAGATGAGTCCGAAACGAAACTTGGAGCCACAGCTGCGCAGCCAAAGTTTTTGTTTTCTTTTAGTTTGATTCGATTCATGACTTCCCATGTTCGACTCCATTGATTCCAGTTGCGATCTCAAGGTCTCTTTCTAAATCCCACAGCTAGCTGCTGTGGTTCCTTCAGTGCTTTGTCTCAGTGTCGAGTGATCTGTGCTGTGCTTTAAGCTGTTCCTGTGTCGAATGTCGGAGATCATTGAAGACTCGAAGAACTATAGATAAATAACGCCAAGAGGCGTTGCCAGATTATTTTGAAACACAGAAAAGAATTAACAAGGAGAATGCAATCAAGAGTCTATAATGCCATATATGAAATACTCCCATATATAATTGCCATATCAAAGATGCGAAAAATAGAATAGAGCAAGGGCATCAAAGTATAAGTAGAGTCCAAGTTGCTCAATGCCAAGAGGCGTTGCCAGCTTAATCAAAGATGAGAAACAAGAATATATAGAATAGCAATTCAAAAGATCTGCCAAGAGGCGACTACAATTGAATTACCAAAATACTTTTTGCCCAGAACCGCTGCCAGATCTAATGGCAATTTGAAAGCCAAGAAGCGTTGCCATATTCAAGTGAAGATTTTATTTGTTTTATGAATTATTTCTCATTTGTGATTTTCATATTTACAATGTCGAATTTTAAGTTCCCAGCTCACAAGTCTCTTGCACACAACAGTTTTTGTTCTTGTTATCGATAATCATAAACCCACGCATCTACTGTAACCTAAACCATGCCATTCTCCACACAAACTTCATCTGCCTCATCTTCCCCTTCTTCCTCTTCACTTCTCGCACTCACAAAACGTTCGGTCGAAAGTAAAATTTTTAAGAAAAAGAAAAAAAAGAAGAAAAGAAAATGAAATAAAGAGCGAACTGTGCCTTAAATATAAAAAGAATATATAAAAAAAAAAAATGCAAAAAAATAATGAATTGCGTAAAATATTTAAGAGCTGTTTGCCAAGCATTAAAAAAAAAAAAAAATGTAAAAAAAAAATAAAATATATAAGCTTGACGCTCAGTTCGAAAAGAAAAAGAAATGAATAAAAAGAAAATGTATAATAAATTCGGATAAATGTTTTACGCAGTTCGAAAATCGAGAATTATAAAGAAAAACAACCCAAATAACAAAATAAATTAAACCGAAAATGAAAACGAAATACAACGATAAAGGAAATTGCATTTTGTATGGAAGCGTTATACGCGCTTCCATCAAGACGCGAAAAAAAATAAATGATTGTGTAACAAGCACTGAACTGTTATACGTCTGAGCCGAATCTCGCGAAAAACTCTGAATTTGTTTCAAATGACTTGAAAATACAATTAGAGGCTCGACTCAGAATACCCAACATTTAACTCCCATTTAACATCACATCACATCACTATTTCATTCTTGTTTTTAGTTTTCAACTGAATTAAAAATTAAAAGTTTTAGTTTAAACAAAATTCGACGCTGTTTTATTCGGGGAAATTGGGGGGATTACTGAATCTAAAAACTTTTTTTCAGCTCATCTTAATACAATTCGCTTAAGCCAGAAAGGAATGTTTTTGTAATGAGATCGAAGAGTCAAACTTTTCATGGAGGTAAGTTGAGATAAGGGCTGCATAAGATGGACTGAAGCTTTGGAATCGAAATATTAGTTGATTCCATTCAGAAAGTAAATACTGCTCTAGGACTTCGAAAAGGTCTAACTTCCAAGGATTGGATATTCTCTGGTCCAGTTTCAGACATTCAAAGAGGATTTTCAATTCTAATCTTTGCCTGAATTCATATAAGTATATGAATATATAGACACTATATAACTTTAACTTTCTCGAGGTAAAACTTTTAAAGAGCGTTCATTATTTCACTAAGCTATGGATGACACCTTTTGAATTTGCTCTTCTTTGGCTTGGTCTGGCTTCCTGTATTTGGATTATCAGATTCCTAACGCCATCTTTAGATACTCTACGATGTCTCTGGCTCGCTGTACTTCTTTAGTTGGACAACTCTAACATCATTGCAATTAGTTGTTACAACAGTGTCCTAAATATTAGTCAAGCTGAAACATATCCGACATGCATTTCGTATTTGCCTAAAGGTATGTGAAGATTTTCACGGAATATGGTTTAGATACTGGGTGTACCTATCACAAGTTAACTCCAAGGGAATCTTTTAGGCTCAGCATACTTGAGTCTTCTTCTAGTTCTAATGTGCGAGTGAGCGGATATTTTGGCTGTAGTACCTGGACTCCTAGTCGGGCTGTTTGGGTGCCAATCTAGTCTGTCGCCTTACATTCAGCCATTCTTCTTGAATTATGTCTCCAGTTTTTGACAGCTTGAGGTCTCGCTGAATGACTCCTGATTCTCTAGGATGACATAGAAGATACTGGGGGCTAAGATACTCATGCAACGTCTAGCAACGTTTGTTGTACAGAGATCATTTTGTGATGCTGGGAAACAAGAAATTTCTACGACCTTGCACCTAGAGTGGATCCAAAGTGGTGCATCTACCTGAACACCGCCTTGCGCTTGAACTATCTTTCTGTGCTCAGGCTGAGTGATCGATCCGCTGTTTTTAGAGCGGTTAAAAAAATATTTGTTGTTCCCTTTAAGTTCCCATAAAAATAACACAATGATTTATTTATTTTTTGTATTTGATTTTTTTTATTAAAATAATTTCTGTTTTCTACCATTTATTTGCTCTTTTTGTTCTTTTCTCGCATCATTTGTGCATTTCTGTGTTTTCTGTAAAGAAAAATCTTAAAAATCGTTATAATAAATGTATAAACACTTTAAGTACTATCAAATACTATTAAATCGTATAAAATGCATTACATTACATTACAAAAAAAAAAAAGTTTTATAATCTAATTATCGTATGAAAAATAAATGCTTAATATATCTGATAAAAATATTAAAACTCTGCCGAGCAGTCGTTCGACAACTGCACGGCAATGGAAGCTCAGCGGCTGAGTTTCTCACGAAATAAAAAAAAAATCAAATATTAAAAACTCTTGAAACTTAAACAATTTAATGATGTTAAAAAAAAAAAATGCAATTAAAACTAGAAACTTTAATTAATTAAAAAAATATTAAGAGATTTGCGGAAGCCAGGCTGGATGGAGATGGAGTTAGTCAAATGTTGCTGGTGTTGGCGATGTTGCTGATGTCGATGTTCGTTGTGAGCGACGCGTGTTAGATATATGGGCAAGTGGACATATATGTGTGTGTGCTGGGGGAACATGTGCGTGCAGGCGTTTCATTCATTGTAGGCGTGGCTGGCAAACAGTTGCGACATCTTATGCGACGGCATAAAAGCGACTGTTGCTGCTGCTGTTGCTGTTGCCACTGCTCCACGCGGCAGCAAACCCAATCGCATCCCTGACTCTAAATGGCCGCAGTAGCAGCAGCAGCAACTGTTGCTGCTGCTGCTGCTGCTGCTGCTGCTTGCTTCGATCTGCTGTTGCAACTGCTTACGAGCTACGATTGGCTATAAGCTATATATATGTATATATGTATATTTGTATATATACGACTCTATGGACTCAAACCTTAACAGTAACAGCCTATTGTGGGCGCTATTTGGAGGGGCGTGGCAGCAATGCTTGAGATAACGTGTTTCCTCTTACAGCTACGATTCGAACTCGAACTCAAATCGATTCACTTGATTGCAGTTGCACTCGAGTTCAAGTGCGAGTTCGAATTCGATTTCGAATCGAAATTGGATTCAGTCAGACATCATCTGCGCTGGTTGAGCATCTGCAGATAGTACTCGCAGTTGGTGCAGTAGATCGAGGGCGCAATCACGTGACGCTTGCGGCACAGATTGCACTCGACGGCCTTGGCCGAGGCCTTGACGATGGCATTGTTGTAGACGCGGGTGGGTATGGCCGTGATGCCATTGAGATTCGTGCCATTCGTGAGCGGCTCGGGCAGTCCGTTCTGCAGCGACGTCGCCGTCGACGATGCCGGTGGCGGTGGGGGCTGCGGCGGGCAATCCAACTCACCTTTGGTGCCTGGCTCAAAGCTCACCTTTTTCTTACCATTCAGCAACTGTTGCTGCTGCTGTTGCTGGTGCTGTTGTTGCTGCTGCTGTTGTTGCTGCTGCTGTTGTTGCTGTGCTGCATAGAAGTTGGCCTGCTGATAGGCATGTGGGTGTGGCACACGCTGATAGGGCGAGGGCAGCGACTGCTCAGCGGCAACATTTCCATTGCTGAAGTAGGCAATGCTCAGTTGTTGCTGCTGTTGCAGTTGCTGCTGCTGCTGCTGATGTTGCTGTTGCAGCTGTTGCTGCTGCTGTTGTTGTTTCTGCATTTGCATAGAGTAGCTTTGCGCATGCAAAGGTCGCGGCATGCTGCTATATTGCATGTCCAGCTGCTGCTGCTGCTGTTGCTGTTGTTGTTGCTGATTGGACAAGCCGCTCATGCTGGTGCGTGGCAGCAACTGTTGCTGCTGCTGCTGCTGTTGTTGCTGCAGGCGATATAGCTCCTGTTGTTGTTGCTGCTGCTGCAGCAACTGCTGTTGGCGCTGCACATAACGCTGCATGTCTGGTCTGCCCAGCATGGGCGATGCCTGCAACTGTTGCTGCTGCTGCTGCTGCAATTGTTGCTGCTGTTGCTGTTGCTGCTGCTGCTGCTGCTGCTGTAGGCGTGGCTGAGCCTCTGTCTGCAGGCGCAGCATATTCTGCTGTTGCTGCTGAATGAGCTGTGCGCTCACCTTCTCGTTGGGGTGCTGGGCCGTGCGCAGGACTCGCTCCAGAATGGGGTTCGGTATGAAGTCGTCGTCCTCCTCATTGCCGGCTGTTGCCACGAGTATGACCTGGTCGCAGAACGAGACGCTCTTCTTCTTCACGCGCTTCGGCGCCGCCAGGTTGCTCTGGTTGAGCGTCTGCTGCACCATCGAGTTGAGCAGCTCCACTTCGCGAATCTCCTCGGCGATCTGCGACTGCGACATCTCGTACTTGGGCTTGGCCAGCAGCAACTGTTGCTGTTGCTGCTGCTGCTGTTGGCGTGGCATGGGCGCGCAGTCAACTTCATCTGTTTCCGGCTTGCCATTGGGCAGTCCGTTCATCTGGGTGCGCACAGAGCTAAGCAGCTCCTGGGAGGCGTACGAGCGCATGTTGCTGCTAGACATTGCTGCTGCTGCTGTTGCTGCTCCCGCTCCCCCAATGTTGGTTTGCTCGAAGCGATGCGCCAGATCGCGCACGCTGCTGGGCGAGCCTGCTGCTGCTGCTGCTGCTCCTGCTGATGTTGGCTCTGGCTTACGGCTCCGCAGATCGGGCAACGGCGTCGCCTGCTCCTTGCGCAGCTTCAGCAGGTGCTGTCGCTGCTGCAGCTGGGCCAGGATGCTGGTTGTGCCCTCCATGGAGTCGAGCTGCTGTCGCTGCTGCTTGCTGGCCGCCTCCAGGGCGTGCAGGTGGTTCAGCTGCTGGTTGAGCGGCTCCAGGTCGATCTCTGGCGGCGGCGGCGGAAAGTCTTCGCTCGCCTGCCTCGAATGGCAAACGGACTGCGGCGGACTGGGATACGGCGGCAGCTCCAGCTGCGGCAGGGGCATGGGCATGGGCATGGACATGGGCAGGGGCATTGGCAGGGGCATTGGCAGGGGCAAGGCCATGCCCATGTCTGGGGCGCATGGCAGCTGCAGCTCCTGCTTCAAAGGACTCTGCTCGGAGTGCACCTGTGCACAGGTGGTGATGATGGTCTGGCACGAGTCCTCGCTTATCGAGGCATTCGAGCTCATCGCTGAGATGTTCGACAGGTTTGCCTCGTGATGAAAATGTTGCTGCTGTTGTTGCTGTTGTTGTTGCTGTTGTTGTTGTTGTTGCTGCTGCTGCTGCTGCTGTTGTTGTGTTAGTGCCGAGCTGGTGCGCATGGGCGGCGGGGGTGCCACCTTGGGCACCATGGTCAGCTGCCTGCCGCTGCCGTGGAAGCTCTTGCGCATCAGCTTGCTGCGCTCCAGGTTCGGATTGGCGCTGCAGCCGGAGGCAGCTGCTGCTGCTGCTGCGGCAGAGGCGGAAGTGCTGCTGTCAAAGTGGCCCTCGGAGATGTAGCCGCTCATGCCCATGTAGGCGTGGCCGTGCAGATGCAGGCCAACGGCGCTGTCGTCCACCGAGCCGAGGGGCGTGGCATGGGCACTGAGCGCGGACGCAGCGGCAGCAGCCGCCGCCGCAGCTGAGGAGCTGGGATCGTCGACCGCCTCGGTCAGGTCGGGCATGGAGCGATTCTTGCGGCGGATGAGTCCGCCCATGAGCAGCTTGCGTCGGATCTTGTGCTGCTTCTTGCCGCTCTTGTCCTTCTCCTTCTTCTCGTCCTTGTCCTCCTTGTGCTTCTTCAGCGTGTCCTTGGCGTTCACCAGCAGCGTCTCGGTCAGCGAGAACTCGCGCGTCAGCTTGTTGCGGTCCTCGCTGCGGCTGCGCTTCTCCTTCTCCCGCTCCTTCTCCTTCTCCTTGTCCTTGTCCTTGTCGCGGCGCCCGAACAGCGAGCGACTCTCGCGCTCCGGCTTCGCCTGGCTAGCCGGCGGCTCGTACTCGATGGCGTTGTCATCTCCGCCGGCGTTGACGAGCGCCTTGAGCGGACTCTTGCGCTTCGGCAGCGTCGCATAGATCTCGATGCTCTTGGCCGCCGAGGCACTTGGCGGCAGTTGCTCGAGCTTCTCTAGCTTCTCGAGCGTGCGGTCCTTGCTGTTCTGGCGCATGTGCTTGACGCTGCTGTTGCTGCCCTCGCGCATGTGCTTCAGCTCGGGCATGGCCTCGCTCTCGGCGCCCTTCTCGATGAGGATGCGACGGTGCAGACTCCTGGCGCGCATCACGCACGTGTTGTGCTTCATCCGAGCGAAGGTCATCGTGTGCGGATTGCTGTACGGCGCATCCATGGCAGCTCTGGCTCGGCCCGCGGCTGCGTTGCAGAGAACCAGCGCCGTTTCCAGGTCGTGCGACTCCTCCACCAGGCGCGACTTCTCCAGCAGCTGGTCCGCCTCGTGGCAGAGCTTCTCGCAGTCGCCCGACAGAGCCAGCCCGGGGCCATGCGCCGGCCCGTGCGGCACATGGCTTCCCGCGTTCGGTGCGTTCGTCTCCGGGATCTTGGCCAGCTGCGGGTTGAGCACGTGCTTGGGCGGATACGAGTCCGTGGAGCTCAGCGAGAACGAGTCGTAGCCCGCATCGTAGGGCAGCCCGTGCACGTGGCCATGCCTCGTCGGGCTCTGGGGCACGGCAGCCACGCCTCGCTTGGCCACCATGTACAGATAGGGATTGTCGAGGGTCGTGGAGCTGGCTGAGCTGGCGCTGTTGCGGTCTCCCGACCAGTTGCCCGAGTCGCGGCGCCTTGGCTGGTTCAGGTGCTCCGGGATGGTCAGGCCGTCGCTGGGCGGAGAGCTGCCGTTGGAGGCGTGGCCGGAGCTGGACTCCGCGCTGTGGCTGCGCTGCAGCTGCAGGTGCTGGCGGCGTGCCAGCTGAGCGCTGAGCATCGCCTCGATGGGCTTGCGGTTGAGGAAGCCGCCCTCCTTATCGGCGGCGATCTTGTCCTGGATGACGCTCAGATTCTGGTACTGGGCGCTCAAAACATGCTCCACCGTCTTGCGGCTGATGTAGGCGTCCGTCTCATCGCTGCCCGCCGCCAGAGCTGGTAGAGCAGGAGACGCGGGCAGCGGCGCAGGGAAGATGCTCTTCTGTATGACGCTCAGGTTCTGGTAGTCGTTCAGCGGCGTGGGCGTTATGGCACGCCTGGTGCTGCCCAGGCTGGGCTTCTCCGGGCTGGGCGTGACGGCGCGCCGCTCCATGCCGCAGCTGCTGACGGCTGCCCCGGCAGCGGAGCTGGGCGGCTGCGGCACGGCGTAGAGCAGCAGCAGCGGCTGATAGCGGCCGCGACTGCACTTGTCCACCACGCCCTCCCAGCTGGGCCCCACCTCCTTGACGTTGGCGTCGTCGAAGTAGACCCACACCTTGAGCTTCGTGTGGAAGAAGAAGGTGGTGTAGTGCTTGCCGTAGTAGGAGACGATGCCAACGAGCTCGTGCTGCGACTGCTGGGCCCAGCGCTGCTCGCTGACCTGGTGGAAGACGTCGGCCAGGCGCAGGCTGGTGCCCACAGCCTTCAAGACGGCGTGCACCTGATCGGCAGCCGGCCGCTCCGAGTCCCAAACGATGCCGATCGACACCACATCCGGTCGATTGAGCAGAGCACGGCAAATGCCAATCTTGGCTCCACACGAGTTCTAAGAGAGAGCAGGAGAAAGACAAAGAGAGAGAGAGAGAGAGAGATTAGTTACAGTTTCTATGGAAGATTGCTTCATATACTTACCGGACAGTCGCGTATGTCGCCCATGTTGCCAGCAGCACGCAGCAGCTGGCCAAAGCTGAGCTGCTGGTGGTTCTGCATGGCGAGGCTCTTCTGCGAGGTCAGCGCCGAGGCGGATACATAGTGCACCATCTGTAAGAGGGGTAGAAGGGGCAGAAAGTGAGAATAAGGTATAATACAAGGGAAGGGATCTATGGCCTATGAGCTAGAAAGGGGGTAAGACACTAGTCTAGGGAGGGATAGGAGGAGTGACGAAGGGAAGCCCTAAGGAGAGGTAGGAGCATGGGAGTGGGTAGAAAGTGAGAATACAATATAGGAAGGGATATATGGTCTAGCTGGTCTAGCTCTAGAAAAGAGACAAAGAGGGAGAGAGGGAGCAATGAAGGGACGTCTTAAGGAAGTCCACTTGAAACATATATGACATATGAGCGTGCTAGGAGGGGCTAAGCGGCTAGAGACACACGGGGTAAGTTACTGTGTGACGGTGTCAATGGCAAACAATGATCTATGAGTTGAAGTGATGGAGCGGGTGAGGGGCTGGGGCTGGGTAGCAGAGCTAACTAAGTACATTTGCAATCTATGATCTGTGTGTGCGTTGCCTCTCCTAGTGGGTGTTCCGTAAACTGGTCGAGCGAGTGGCTCACGTTCAGGTTCATGTTGTGCCGCATAACCCGTTTGGCCACCTCACCAGCTAACTGTTTCCCCTAGTCTATTCTGGTACCCCTCACAGCCGACCCAGCTCCAGCGGCTTTTCACAATTTACATAGCTGCAATTGCAGGTGTTCCAAAGCCCACGCCACGAGCGTAAAAGAACTTGCATACAATTAAGTCCAGTTTCATTGAATTCTCTAAGACATTTCTTACACCCAGACTGAGCCGAGTTTGCATAGCCTTGTCGATTCAAGAATGCATATGTTGGCTCGAAATGATCCCTGGTGTAATATGTTGAAATAGCTAGCCCATTAAACATTGTCCCCGAGGGATTAGTTGTTAAGCTGAGGAAGAGAGAACCGGGTAATAGTCCACACAGTTACTTTGTCGTCTATTGAGTTACTTAGTCTAGGACTAAGATCTTGCCTTATTCCTTCAATCTAGTTTCCCTTATTGCTGCATTGATCAATCAACTGAGTTGGCTACTCCTGAACTTAGACTCTATAGAGTCTCGCTCTCTCTAGTGCATTTGTCCAGGAAATCTCGAGCTCTGAACTACCTATCAATGCGATCACAAATGGACTCACCTGCGTGAAGGGCAGCTGCTCGGAGTTGGCGCCGCATTTGCAAACGCTCTGCTCGATGACGCGCATGGCGAAGCGTCGATGGGCTATGCATGCGGCTGACTCGCAGTCGTCGCCGTCGTCGGGCGAGATGTGTGAGTGGACGCGATGCAGCAGGAGCTCAAAGCACTCGGCAGCATCGCCGAGGCAGCCCAGCGGAAATCTGCGACCGGCCAGCGGGCCGCTGGCTAAGGCGCGACGCAAGGGTTCCGGGCAGAGGGCGGGCTCAGAGCTCGTTTGTAGTTGCTGAAAGAGTTCCTAGAGAAAGAGAGAGGGAGAGGAGGTTAGATAATACTCTATACAGACCATACATAGTCCATAGTTCTATGGATCTAGCTCTAGCTGGGCATTGCAAATGGCTAATTGCTAACGGGTATGCACGACTTACAATGACTGCATTAATGCAGCGATCTCTTTCGATACTGTTGTTGTTGTTGCTGATGTTGTTGTTGTTGTTGTTGTTGTAGCCATGAAACGCCAACTCAATGCTGCTGGAGACTTTAGCCAAAGCGCACAGATTTTGCTGCTGCTGTTGTTGTTGTTGCTGTTGTTGCTGCTGTTTGCTCTGACGCGTCAATGTGGCCGAGCCAGAGTCGAGGAGCAGCTTACGCGGACTGCTCCTGGGCAAGGTGCCATTGTTGCTAATCAGCTGCAGCTGCGCCACTGCGGGAGCAACTGCTGCTGCTGCTGCTGCTGCTGCCGTTGCTGCTGGAGATGTTGCTGCTGTTGTAGATGTTGCTGCTGCTGCTGCTGCTGCTGGTGCAGATGCTGTTGCCGTTGCCGTTGCACTTGGGCTGCAGCCAACCACATTGCTGGGCTCCTTGCGCTTGTAGCGGAACTTAATCATGATGCGATCCGAGCTTAGCAAAGCGATCTGCTTGAAGGAAATCGAGTTGAGCATGAAGAATTTTTGGGTAGGTGTTCGAATTGCTGTCGCTTCACTGTTTGCCAAAAATGCTGATTGTCACGATAATGATGATGATGATGATGTCAATAACAATGCGCTGACTGAACGAAACACAGAGCAGAAGCGCGACAGTCTGAAGAGTGGGGAGAGGGGAGAAGCGAGAGAGGGGACACAGACAATGGTGGGGGACTGAAGTTGTTGACGTAGTCAAACGGAAGTGCATGTAAATGCGAACGGAAAAAGGGGCAAAACAACAAGTGCAAAAACTAAATGAATCGGAAGAGTGACTGCAAGCACGACTGCCAGATACCCTGCAATCGATTATTATCTATATAGAGTGGCCTAGCACTAGCATTTATAATACTTCAAGAGGTCCCTCCAAGCTGTCAAGTCAAAAACAAAAAGAGGGATTTGAACATCTATCAGGTCTCTAGCACATCATACCCGCTCTCACTCGAGCCCAAGCGAACGAACAAGAAGTGAAGCGTCAGCCCACATGAAAAAAAAGAAATGAAAAGCGAAAGCAATTTGGCTCGTGAAAGGAAGTTGCGTATGAAGGCAAAGCACGAGGAACCGCAAAAGTCCACTCGAGCTGCCAATTGATACCAATTTGAACTTGGACTTCACTTGGTCACGCAAACGCAAAGAGTTTAGGCAGAGAGTTAAGGGCTGAGAAGAACCAAGGGAAGACCAACTAAGGGGCAAGGGTGAGGCAAAGGAGACCAAGGAAAGAGCCTAGTCAGAGGGGGCAGCTAACGGTTGTTTAAACAAAGGGAAGACCCGAGGGAAAACCAAGTAGAGTCAGAGCCGAACCAAAGTCAAGACCGAACTAGAGCTTAACTAGGACTGAGGGAAAGTGAGGGACAAGGCAGAGCTAGGGTAAAGCCGGGGAAGAGCTGAGGCACAACTTGAGGCAGAGCTGAGTCAAAGTCAGGGACAAGATGGTAAGTCGAAGACGATGCTGGCAACAGCTGCACAGGCTGAGCAGCACGCGGCTCGCCTTTGGCACGCCCTAAAGCACAAAGTGGCAAAAACGGACAACAGGTGAGAGGTGATCAAGCCGAGCTGAGCAGAGAGCAGAGAGCAGAGGCTGGAGACTGCAGCAAGGCAGAAGCAGGAGGGCCGTCGAAAAAAGAAGAAAACAAAAAAAAAAACCAGAACCAACGCGAGTTGAACTTTCGCTTTTGCTTTTGACAACGACCTCATTTTGTGTCTTGCCGAAAGTTTTGCCCCAACTACAACCAGAAATAAACCGGTCCAGTTCGACCAAATATATGCACCTATATAGATATGTGTATATATGTATATAGTTACCCAAGTTACTCAAAAGGCAACTAAACTTTTATCTAAAAGTGTCCACAAAGCGTTTAACAGCGAGCGAACGACCGCATGTGTATGTGTGTGTGTGTGTGTGTGTGTCACAAATCAAATTTCAATTGTTGACAAGTGCAAATTGCAAATGAAACAGAAATCAAAACGAGCCTAGCCGACTACCTAATACCTTGGAATAGTTACAAAAGGAAGTCTAGGACTTGTCAAACAGAGAGAGAGATTGATATATGCTCAGAGAGTGAGAGAAAGAGAGAGAGAGAGGGAAACTCTTATATATGTATGTATCTGCCCCTTAGTGCCTGTCCGACTCCTGCTTCAACTCCTTCAACTCGAGTCTACTCTTGACACAAGTTCTATGCCTCTTTTACTTAAGAAGACTTCCAATCTTTGAATCTGACTCTCATATTCCCTTAAATCTGATTATTGTCAACTGTAGAGGGAGCTCTACTCAAACCGCTGTAAACTGATATGCTCGTCTTATCTTTGGCCAGTGCAGATATGAAAATAAAGCTACAGAGTCAGCAGAAATCAAACTACATAATATATGACATATATATATATGTGATCTATATATATATACATGATATACATGATATACATGAGAGTCGGTTCTAATGTTACATATAAGGCCTGCCTTCACTTTCGGCTGTTGGCTGTTGGCTGATGGGCAACTGTCATTTGCTGACAACGCCTCGAAAGTTGAGGCGCACTTCAAAGGCTGAGCGGGGCGTGGCGCGAGGAGTGGGGAGCGGTGGTAAAGAGGGCATTTAGGCAGGCAAATGTATGACACATGCGACATATGGCTTATAAAATTGAAAACGTTTTTTTTTCACTTTTGCTTTTTAGCACTGGCAATTACAACAACAAATGTGTTTTAGCCGTGGCTGTTGTTGTTGTTGTTGTTGTTCTGCTTCTGTTTCTACTTCTGCTTCTTCTTCTTCTACACAATTTAAATATCATCATCGTATAATTTGCTTTTGTTATTGTACAGTCTGTCAGTCAACACGCAGCCAAAAATCCAACAAAAGGCACAACAAACAGTCTCTCCCTCTTCCCCCGCCCCCTCTCTCTCTCCATCTCTCTGGATGATGTTGATAATAATATGGCTTGTCAACTGTCGCCAACTGTATCAACTGGAGCTGACTTGGCTGCGTGGCTGCTGCCTCGCCTCGCCTAGCCCAAGCAGCAGCTGTGCCCACTCGATTGGCCAGCACTGTAAAGGTAAATTTACCGTATGCAGCTGCTGGTGCCAGTTCAATCGACTGCTTAGCATGCATCAATATCAGATATATATGTAAAGCATATATAATAATAAGTGTGTCTGTGTGTGTGTGTGTGTGTGTGTTCCTTTCCAGCTAATTGTTAAGCACCTATGTTTACACTCAACAAGTTATTGTCGAAAACGAGGGTATATTGACTGAAGAGGAGTGTGAAGGCATAACTGATATATAGAGAGATACGTATATACATATATATTCATATACATACATATGTATATATACACATCACATATATGTACATAGATCAGCTTTGGGTTTCTGATGAGCGGAACTGCATTTACAGGGTAACTGCTAGTCGTTCACCTGAGTGTACTGAGCGTGCGCCTAATTGTTTTTTTCTGCTGAAAAACTGTTTAATTGACGGAAAAGCCCTTTGTTGGCCGGAAGTGTGCATTAAAACAAACAAACATGTTGTTGTTGTTGTTGTTATTTCTTGTTCTTGTTGTTGTTTTGGGGAGCTAAACGAGAGTGTGTGTGTGTGTGTGTGTCGTTCTTCTTCTTCTCATCAGTTGTCACACTGTATCAACTTGACTCGCATTGCACTTGCCCCCCCGTCTGCCCGCTCTGCTCACTTTTTTGGCCAGCACTGTAGAGTTAATTTTGTATGCAATTGCACAAGAGACGGACTTTACGGCTGCGCCAACAAGTGTTTAGCATACATAAATAAGGGAATAACATATGTACATATATATGTACATACATAGTATATAGCTGAAGCTCACACATACATATGTACATACATATACATACATATATCTTCTATATATATCTAGACAAGTTGGCAAAACTTTTGCATATGAATTAGCCATATCTGTGCTGATCTGTCTCTCTCTCTCTCTCTCTCACTCCCTTTCTGTCTGCTGCTGCCACGCCCACTGTACGCCCGCTACAACTTGAGAAACAGCTTAAAGTGTTGTGCACAAATCTGTTCAGCTGATTTTTCTCCATTCGCAATTAGTTTGGGCCAAACTTTGCTTTTGCTGGTCATGGCTAGGCGAGCGAATTGTTAGCTGATTGTTGTTATTGTTGTTCGAGGTGTTGTAATTATTGCACCAAACACTTCTGAAACAATTCTGTCAAAATGATTCAAGCTTAAGTTGAGTTTCGAGCCACAGCAACGGCAACAGCAACTGGTAGTCCTTGAATAAGCTAGGTGAAGAGCGAGAGAGAGAGAGAGAGATGGAGCGGGGGAGAGAGAAAGGTAGACAAAGAGAGAGAAGGAGTGCGAGAGGGAGAGAGACAAGTCACACACACACACACTCACACACACTCATACAGAGTTATCTATAGTAAATCCCATGCAAAAACAAGTCCGACTCTTGGACAATTTCGTCATTTATTAATAATATTAATATTTGTTATTGTTGTTGTTGTTGCTGCTGCTGCTGCTGCTGTTGATTTTGTTGATTTATGGTGTTTTAGCGTGGGCTTTTGCATGCAGCCATCGCCAGCCAGTTGAGCATTTGCTTAAATTGTTTCTAATGCCAGTTTCTGCTGCTGTTGGCCGGTTTGCTTCCGCAACAGTTGCAGTCGATGTGAACGACTAGCAGACACCCAGCAATTACACACACACACAAACACGCCATCTATTGTGCAGTTGATGCAACTGCTGCCCTAAGTTCTCACCGACTTTGGCCAATTATCTCTGGTGGCTCTGATCTATGCTGAAGAAAAGTGCAGGGCGCAATTAGAGCAATCAAATGAGCATATATTATAATAATATTATTATTATCTTCCTCTCTCTCTCTCACACACACTCTCCCTCTCTCACACAGTTTGAAGCCAAGCAGGCGGAGGAATAGAGGGAGCTCATTCCCCTGAATCGATTATAGATTAATGTAGATCGATTTAGCAAGACTTTCAGTGACTGCCACGCCTTCTACACTAACAGCTTATATACCCCTCTTCAATGAAGCTTGCAGGATATGTGAAATGAGCAAAAGATTCCAGCCTTTGGCTATTGCTATTGCTCTTTACTGTTGTAAGTTCATCTTATGCTACTTCTACTTCATTTGCAGCTTCTTCTTCTTCTTCTAATTCTAGCAGCAGCTGTTGGCAGCGATAGCTTGAGCTTATCAGCAACGCCCGAAATGAAATTGCAACTGCAGCTGCCCATCTGCCGCCCACCTGCCGCCCACCTGCTTCGCCTTTATCAAGCTGGGGGCGCTAGCGCTGTAATCGGTCAGCTACGTTGACTTTTTCTATAAACAGCCAAAGCTTAGCTCAGATTTTGTCAGTGCAAAGTGAAGAAGGCGAAGCAGGCAAACAAAAGAAAAGCAAAGAAACGAAAAGAAAAGAACTTGTTGGCGGCACGTGAGGCAAATGCCAAGTGTGCCGGCGGCTGTGGTTGTGGCTGCGACTGTGGCAAGTGGCTCCAACTGCTGTCGAGCAATAAGCCGCAACAACAACAACAACATTTACATATGCCAAACATGCGTCAAGAACTTCATTTGAAGCCAAGAAATTGAACATAAATTCTTCAATTTCTTGACATTTGCTGCTTAAGCATGCGTGGGAGGTTGGCGCTGTCGAGGGCATGGGGCGTGGCAGCCATTAATATGCAACTGCAGGCGCTCAACAACACCAGCTATTCATAAAGAAAATGAATTCGAGTTCGAGCAAAACTTCAACTGGAACTGGAACTGGAACTACATACATATATAGTGGTTCATATGCCCTACGTCCCATGAATCCTGCTGGCCAGACAAATCAAGTTCGCTGCTGCAGTCTTTTGTTTGCTGCCCCAACAAGTGGCCAACTGGGCACGCCCACCACGCCTGCCCACGTCAGTGCCATGTGTGTGTGTATGTGTGTGTGTATTTTTGCAATGCAAATTCGCTTTGCGTGCTAACTGCTAACTGCCTGACTGAGTTTTCCCTAGGGAAAGCACCAGAGCTCAGCCATGAGAAGCGCAGAGAAGACTGGTTCAATAACAAGCAAAAGAAGCAGAAGCAGAAGAAGAACGACGACGACGACGACGACAACGAGACTCCCAGTCGAAGGCTAGCCACTAAGTAGTAGATATTCATTTACATATCATATCACATGAAAAGGCCAAGACACAAAACATTCAAATCTCGCCTAGCGGAACTTGAAGCCAAACTATTGATTGTATCTGAGAGACAAAAGGCCAAGAAGACACCTATAGCTGCTGCCACTACCCCAGCCCCTGCCCCTTCCCCTTCCGGGTGACTATTTGACAAACAGAGAGAAAAAAACAAAAAAACAGCCAAAACTCAACTGGAATTTCTTGTGAAGAAGCCTCGAGCTGAGCTCTGAGCTCTGATCTCAGCATCGTTTTTTTTTTTGGCAAACCTTTTGAAGCGCAGCGCACGAAAAAAAAAAACAAATCTTAGCTTGACTTACGCTGACATTTTCGAACTTCTGCGTATTCCAATATTTTATGTATATGTAGATATTCCAAGTGCAAACAACTATTATTATTATTCCTGTTGTTGTTGTTGTTTTTTATTTTATTTTAACTTTTTCTTGTTCACTTTAAAAAATACGAAAAAATCAAAGGTAATTTTTGATTTACGCGCGCGCGTTTTATGACTTTTATTTCGGATTAATTTTGTTCCCAGTTAAATTACCCGTTTCGATGTGCGATCGACGTTTTTCGAGTTTCGAAATGCGCGCTGCGTGCGTCCGCACTCAACAAAAATTGGCCAGCAACTGAAACTCGTTTCGTTTTCAAGCCACTCAAAGCGCGCGCACTCGGCTCGCTACTTCGAAAGAGAGCGAGCGAGAGAGGGCGAGACTGGAGAGCAGCACATTGACTGGAAACCGGTTTATGCGCTGCTGCAGACAAGAACTTCTGTTATATCAACAGGCAACTTCTCCCCTCTCACTCGAACACGAACACGAATACGAGTTCGAGTTCGAATTTCGGGGGAGTTTTGCGTGTTGCGTTTGCAGTAGGCCAGGCAAACAGGCAAACAGGCGAACAGGCAGACAGGTAAACAGGTAAACGTGCTCGCGCAGGTAAACAAGTTGCGCGAGCACTCTCTCGCTCGCTCTCTCTCTCTCTCTCTCTCTTGATCACTTGTTCTCTTCCATTTAACTCGAAACACCCTGTGCATACACAGATTTGCCTTTGACAAATGACAAATGGAAATGGCGCAAAACGTTGCTGCTGCTGCTGCCACTCTCAAACCACACTCTTAAAAAGGGCCACAACCAGTTTGCTAGTGGGCGTGGCAGTCACCTTAGCAAAAAAAGAAATGAAATGAAAAGAAATCAAATAAAATCTCGCCTTAATTGGCATTAGAGCAGCGCTTTCAGCGCATTCGATCTCAACTCTCTTGGCCATGGCCAAAACTCAACTGACTCAGACACGACGCGTCCGAGCATAGAAAACGGAAATGCCGCCAACGTCTTCTGCATGGTCCAGTGACACATGTAGCTCTGGGCCCGACTCCCACCTTTAGGCCTAATCGAATCAAGCATTTGATTAACGGCCATGCGAAGCCAGCCAAACGGACAACTAGCGGCAATAGTCGCCAGCAAAACGCGCACGAAACGCGCGCATTACCTGCGGCTGCTCCATGTGCAGCACGAAGGGCCCCAGCATCCACATAAAACTCTTGGCGACCCAGAAAATAACAACAGCCAAATGAAAAGATAACTTGACTAAGTTGTTGTTGACTGTTGTCGTTGTTGTTGTCTGTTGTTGTTGTTGTAGGTGAAAAGTAAGCCACAGCACGTTCATGTTGCACGTTTTTGGTTGCCCTCTGCCTCGGCCTCTATCTCTGTCTCTGTCTCTGTCTCTGCCTCCCTCTCTCTCACTCTGCATATTTACATTATTTAAAAAGCATCTTCGTTTTCTACGCTTTTTTGTTGGCGGTTTTTATTTTTGTTTTTATCATGGCTTGGCTTGGCTCGGCTTGGCCTGGCCCATGACTCAAAGCCCACAGACACAGAAACATAAATCGAATGCATTGTTGTTGTCTGTTAGCTGTTTGTTGTTGCTGCAGCAGCATCTCTTAGCACATTTCCCCACTCGCTGCACAGCTGCAGCAGCAGGCGGTGAGTCACAGTTTGGGCCACGACTTGATTGATTGGACCAAAGAAATTGGACCAAAGACATCGCAACGGAGCAGCTGAAGCTCGGACAGCTCTTGGCTGAGAGCAAACGGGCAACAGAGGGTGGAGCACATTAGGCTGCCAAGCTAGTAGTTACATCGACTAATGGGCAGCCAGAAATCAGCTATATGATTGATGAGCCAGCTCACATGAGGAGCGAACTGGTTCATGTGAGCATATGAGTGGAGCAGATCGGAACGATTGCGTAACAATCGATCATGCTAATGATAATGATCAGAGTCATCATGATACCAAGTAAATGACAATGACAATGATAATGAGCAATTGATGGCAATGAACAATGAACAATGACATTGACTACTGAATGATGTAAAATACTTAGATGACAATGGATCAATGGCAAAGCCAATGATGACAAATAACCAACTATGAACAATGCAAAGCGAGCAATAATAATGAAAGCAATTTCAATATTGTTGTCATGCAGAAAGTCAAAGACTCCACAAAAAATTAGCAAAAGTTAACAAATTTTCTTTGCTAATAGAGGATGATCATAATTTCAATGCTAATGATAATCACGATGACAATAAAAAAGGAACACAATGACAATGCTAATTAGCTATCTTTGCAAACTAAGCAAAAGCAAAAAGAAACCCAAAACACACAAAGCTCAAGTCAACTCAAGTTCAGATTTCAGCGAACCGCGTGGGTGTATATAAATCATAAATACATATATACATACATACATATACATATACATATACATATATATGTGCTTGTGCATGATCAATCGAAAGAGCTGCAACATGAAAGAAATGTTAAAAATTTCACGAACAGCGCGCGATAAGCCAAACTCTTAGCCAACTCTTTGTCAGCGAAAAAACCTTCGCTTAACACGTCGTAAAATTAATTCAACCAAAAGCGAGCAATAAGTGATATGCTCTGAAATAGTTATTATATAAATTAAATTATGAATACATGTGGATAGCGATGAAATATGGCTGATGTGTGTCCGATAGGCAAGCATGATGATGATTGCCCAACACTTGGCCAGCCACATGAATCACGGATCGAAAGTTGCTCCTGCAGTCAGTAATGAACACAATGATGAACATTATAATGATCATGCTGATCACACTGGTATGCCAGTCTAGCTGGCGATGAATCACAGGACTCCAGCAGGATGATGATCATGTTGATCAAGCATGATCATTGCCAAGCACTCGCACTGATCATTTGCATGCCATGATCATAAAAGCGTTAGTTTCTCTGTGAATCATGCTTCTGCTCTTTACAATGTACATTATGATCATAACGATCATGAATGCCTATGAATCACAGGATCCCAGTTACTAAGCCGATGATCATAAGGATCGTTAGTATAGGCTCATCAGTATAGAAATGTCTATCTGTCTGTCTGTCTTTCTGTTCTTTGCATTGGTCTAGTCACGATTGCTGTCTGTCTAGGAATCGGAATTGCTAAGGATTTGCCTAATGATCTTTGTGAAATCAATGATCATTAGGAAGATCATTCATCACTATGAAAATGTCTCTTCTCTCCGTTCGTCTGTCTGTCGCGCAAAGCACGAGGCTGCTGCTTAACTAACTTTATGATCATGCTGATCACTTGATAATGATGTCTGTCTATCTGCCTCTCTTTCCCTACCTCTCCCTCGCCCTCTCTCTGTCTGCTGATGTTGGCCGCCTCGTGAATTGTTCATGTTAATTTGGGTTTTATGATGCAGCCGAAGGCAAACGAAACGAATCGCAGAGACCCAAATCGCACTCGGAGCTGCTTGATGCGAGCGCTGTTTGCACTCGGATTTGATATGCAGTCGAGATTAGATGTTTAACAGGCAAACAGAGCAGCCTTATCAAATGGGCACAGCCGCAGCTTAAGAGTCATTGACTCTATTCTCCATCTCTCTCTCTCTCTCTCTATCTGTCTGTCTCCCTCTCATTGTCTTTTCCATCGTTTCGTGTCGCGCCTTTGGAATGAGTTTGTCCTTCAAGGAGAAGGCGCGACTGTAGCTCGGATTTGTTGTGCGACTTGCGCATTGAAGCGTTGAAAATTTCACTTAAAGACTTGACAAGAACATTTCTCAGCTAGAGAGAGGTGAGGGAGCGAGAGAGTGTGGAGGAGGTTGAGTGACCAACTGGCCATGAAGCTAAAAACTGATCGAATAGCCGATGCCCTAGCTGAGCTAAAGGTAGATGCCCACGGGTTCCTCTTGTCTCTATTCCGAGTGGAGGTATTAAGTATGGAATGTATTTTACACAAGGATCATTAGGTTTATTCTTAAGAAATCAAATGTAGCTATGAATAACTGTCGATTGGTAATAAATAGTAAGAGTTCTTAAGTCTTTAGCCTTGGCAGTAGCCGTCTATTGATGCTGCCCCTTAGGCTTCTCGGCTCCTCACACATGAGACAACAACCCATATACCTTTTTGTATACCCTGCTATAAATAGAGCCACATATAAACGTCTATATACACATATATAGATCGAGATCTGCAAAGTGAATTGTTTTGGGGTTAGTCGTGGGAGTTTCCCACAGGGTTAACGTCTTCTAGACATTGTCTGAGTCAACTTGTTCATAATTAAAACTGGGAACTGGGAAACTCAGCGTCGAGAACTAGCAAATGAAAATGCAAATGGAAATGGAGGTGGAAATTGAGAGGGAGGGGGAAATGGAGAGGTAGAGGGAGCGAACAGCGGGCACCGAGTGGGAGGGTAAATTAATTTAGCAGCGATAAGTGGAAAAGCCAGGAGAACACAACAGAAACAAAAAACATAATTAATGCAGAAGACGACCATGAAGAAGAAGAAGAAGAAGTCGCTGCAAAGGGGGTTAGTCGTTTGAGAAGCGACGAGGCTCTATGACAACCGGCGAGCGGGGCTCAAAATGGTTTAAAAAGGCAGTCAAAACAAACAGCCAAACAAACAGAGGGCGAAGAGAGAGGCAGCGAGAGGGAGAGAGGGGGCAACACTTTCCACTTCAGTCACAGCGAAACACAGCGACGTCATCAACAAAGAGGCAGAGGGAGAGAGAGAGAGAGCGAGCGAGCGAGAACAGGAATTGTTGAACATGAAACACCCTGTGTGGGCACACACACACACATTAACGACAACCGCAGTCTAACAAGAGTGAGGTACAGTCGCGTCTTAACCAAAAGGCGCCGAGTTTTCCGCAGCGCGACGGAACGAAGCGAACGAGGCGAGCTGCCTGTTGCCCGCGAGCCAAATACGAACAAGTTGAAGAAGAAGAAGCTGAAGCAGCAGCAGATGAGAAGAGCGCAAAGAAGAAGCTGTGACTGCTGGCCGAAACGAAGGCAGGCAGTCGGACATTCAGGCAGCCGTCGAGCCGTCGGGCCGTCAGGCTGGGGCCATTGTTAGACGCTTTTCCAGACCTTTCTGAAAACCTTTTTGAAATGCTGCAAGTTCTGCTTCAGCTTCTTCTTGTTGTTGTAGGAGCTGGCGCAGGCGAAGGAGCGCACAGTTTATTGACATCTGCGCTTTGCATGTCGTGCCGCAACGAAAGACTCAAGCAACGAACTCGCCGCGTGGGCGTCAGCATTTGCATAATTGAGTGGGAAACTGAGTAGAGAAAAAGTTCTGCTGCACGCAAGGATAACCAGCGCAATGAGGCTATTTAAAGGGGCGTGGCAGGAGCAGGAGCAGGGAGAGAGAAAGTGTGTGTGATGGAGGCAACAGCTGGCAGGTAGGCAAAGGGAGAGGCCTATTATTTGGCAGATCTTTGATTTGTCACACAACAACGGGAAAAACTCGAAAACTAACAAAAGATATAGCAGCAGCAGCAACAGCAGTCGCAGCAGATGCAGCGGGATTCTCCAACAACTCGCTGGCAATAATTTTTGTGGGAATTTGTGTGCAATGGCAATGGGAAATACGCACTTGAAAAGATGCTGACAAAGGCTCGCAGTCTGTGTGAGAAAATGATTTGGCAACAGTCGAGCCGTGAGCCATGTGCAGGAAAACCCAGCTGGTAGAAGCAGGGAACTGACCTGCCTGACCTGGCTGACTGACCCCTGGCTGCAGAAATTACTCTATTAACTGATTTAAAGCGACGCGCACAAAGGCAGGCAAAACAAAACAAAGGGAAATTCTGCCAGCAGCTAAAAGTAGGCAGCACAAATTTAACAGCTCAAATTGAGAGTCGCTAACACGCTGTAAAGTATATTTAAATAGAAAATATGACCAAAATATATTTATACAAGCTGAAAATGAAATATTTATTGATAAATTTACTCAAGATAAATGAAAACCATTTGCAATGCCAGCAAAATAAATAAAAATCGAGTCTTGGCCGGTTCGTGTCCGGACTAAATGTAATATCGAAAAATGCCTAGCCGTGACACTTACCTTCAGGGCACAGAATATGCAATCTTGGCCGCCGCAAACGTGTTGATTGAGACTACGAAAGGAGCGTCGAAAGGCATCCAAATGCCACAAGACCTGCAACGAGACGAAGCAAATAAAGCATTAAATATAATAAAAATATAAATAGCAATACAAATAATTGTTCAATGTGTTGGGCCTTTTCGACCTATACATGGTTGTGTGTCCACACTAAGCTCATGTTCGAAAAAATACTAAAACGAAGTTGAAAAGGGGCACGAGCAACGAGCAAAGAGCGGGGAGCGGGGAACACAGAGAGTGAAGCAAATCTCTACATGAAAAATCTTTGGAGTGTGTATAACAAGAAGCAAAGTCTTATAAACCGGTTACCCCGACGCCATCTTGCCAAAGATGCAAGTGTGCGTGCGTGTCCGTGTATGTCTCTCTGTATGTGAGTGTGAGTGTGTTGGACTCAAGAGAAATAAAGTGGCCAAGAGCCAAGAGTTTTGTGGCCAAAAGCGCGCAAAACCAGTTCTGTCGCCAGCCACAAAGCCACAACTTTAACGAATTTTGTTGCCGAGCTTTGCTTTGTCCCCAGACATTTCGCTGTAGTTCGCGTGCAGATCAAAAGCGAAGCAGTAAAACGTAAAGCAGCTAACTCGAATGGCGACTCTTGATCTTTTTTTTTTTTGTTTAGCTTCTTTCTCGTCTCGTTTCGTTTCGTTTTGGTTGTTGCTGCTGCTTTGGCTGGTTCAGAGTTCAAGCTGACTTCATGACTCACGAGCGGCCAGAAGGAGATCTCCTGCTGCCCAGCTAATTACGAGACGGACAGAAGCAAAGCCTCAGCTCTCTGAGCTCCCCAATTGCAGTTGGAGTGAAAGCTGTCAGCGCTTCCCTTCACCAGCTACCTGCAATGCCACATGACACGCGCCTCTAACGCAGCCTCAGCTCACCTCGAATTGGAGCAGTTGTTAGAGATAATCGCATAACCAGTTTAAAAACAAAGCACCAAAATCTGACCAAAGCAAAAACAGCTCCAATATCTGTTTCGGGTGCCCAAAAGTGCGGTTTAGCTGCAGCTGCAGCTGCCTTTGAGACTCCTGTGAGCGTTGAATTGGCACGAGCCAGTTCTCGAGTTGGGCTAAAGGAAAGAACAGAAGGCAGGAGCGGGAGAGGACTTGCTAGAGAAGGGAGTAGAAATGGGAGACAGAGAAAGAGGGAGAAAGATGGAGTATCACATATCATATATCATATACATGCTACATCTCTCTCTCTCTCTCTTCCTCTTGCCTTTCTAAATGAATATACAAATTGCAATTACAGCAATAACAAAAGGTAGTAGAGTGAAAAATAGTAGTAGATGTGAGTAGATAGTAGTAGAAGCAGTAAGAAGAAACTAAAAGAGTACCAGTAGAAGTAGTAGTAGAATGGTACTAGTAGAAATGGAAATAGTAGTAGACAAATAAAATAGTAGCAGAAATGAAAATAGTAATAGTAGGGTGAATAAACCAATATAATGAATAGTCCGAGTTGTTGCAATGGAAATGAAAATAGTAGTAGAAATCAAGATAGTAGTAGATGAAGATAGTAGTAGAAAAAGTCACACAAATGTATTACAAATTATATATACCCATGATTATAGCGGGAGTAGAGGGAAGAAGAGGAGTAGATGATTAAACTGACCCCACACTCGCCACAGTCTCCACAGTCTCCACAGTCTCTGCTGCTGCTGCTCAGCTTTCGCTTCTATTTGAGTTACAATTGCCTAATGCTAACTTAGTTACGCACTCACAGTTTCCCTCTCTCTCTCTCTCTACTTCCATCTCCCACTCCCTTTCTATCTCCCTCTCTCTCACCTCCCACTCAGTTTGCCTTAGCTTTTTCTATCTTTCAGCTGAACTCTTTGCAATTGCTGTGGTCATTGTTTTGGCTATCACACACACACACACACACACACACACACACCCGCTCGCATTGTGTGGGCATTTGTCATGCTTCGACTTGCACTTCCGTTGGCTTCGACTTCGACTCTGACTTCCATTGGAGTGGGCGTGTGGGCAGCGAGCGGCCGCCCACGCTTCGCTTGGAGACAATTTTTGGTTTGGACTGAGCTAAATTAAATGATGCCCATTATCTGGCCCAGCTCATTAATTGCCTCTGTTACAGCGCAGACATTGCGTGGGCGTGGCAGAGGCGTGCAATAGCTTATTCTCTCGTTTCTTTTTTGGTTTTAGCTGTTTTAGCACGTGTTAATGAATTCCATTTGTGTGGGCTCATTGCGGGCCTACCTCATTTTTGGTCATTGGCAGCCTAAACGTTTACGCATTATTTCCTCACACACACACACACACACACACGCACGCACACTCGGTTCGCTCACACACTCATTCAATTGAGTTAATGACTTCCTTTTGCTGGCTTCGTCGCTTCGTTCGCGCACATGTCAATTTGACATCGATGTGGATTAATTATCTTGTAAATAGCCAAACAGGAAGTTTGCCTCTTCTCGCTCCCTCCCTCTCTCTCCCTCCCTCTCTCTCTCTCTCACACACTCTTTTTGCAGCGAGTTTCCTCTTCATCGAAACTGTTAATTTAAGTTAGTTAGTGCGAGTGCCGTCTGACACGCCTACTCTAGTTATATTCACTTACTCCATCTATCTCTCTTACTCTGCGTTATGCTCCCCTCTATCTATATATCTTTCTCCCACTCTCTCTCTCTCTCTCTCTCTCTGGCTCTTTCTATTTATCTATAGATGTAAATAAGCTTTATCTGCCCGATTCTCTCTCTCCCAGGATTTTTCTTTCTGCAGGATCCCTTCTTCTCACTCCCACTCTCTTCCTCTTGCTCCTTTGTTTTCCCTTCTCTCAGCTGCTTGCTCTCGCTCTCTCTCTCTCTCTTTTTATGTATATTATGCTCTATCGCTCTCTCTCCCTCTCTCTCTCTCGCTCGTTCTTTGCCATTGCATAATCAGCAACGCGGCTAAAAACAAATGACTTAGACAAAAAACTTGATTGGAGAACTAGCACACATATATCCAAAATATCCATACAATAAAAAAAAACAACTAAAAACTAAATATTCAATCAATCGATTGTTGTTGTTGTTGTTGTTGTTGCTGGAAAGCTAAAATCTTTTGTGTGTGAAAGCTGTGTGCACAACAAAATTTCCCTAACAACAACAACCGTCAAGCACTGCCCTCAAAAGAGTTGGCCACACAGTGAAGAAGAAGAAGAGAGGAATGGAGAAAAGAGCACAAGAAATATGAAGAAGAAGAAGAAGCAGCAACAGCAGACGCCAGCTACTTTTGGTCATAATTTATGCTCAACCTGTTGCCGCACTTGTAGTTGTTGCTAGTTGTTGTTGTTGTCACAGTTGTTGCTGTTGCTATTGATAGAGCTGCTCGTGCATGAATTTGATTGGAATTTGAAAATTTGTAATCGCATCGCAGCTGCGCATATATTTATTTATTATTGCCATTAGAGACACTCAGCGACACTCAGAGGCCAAGCCTAACGCAGCGCCGTCTCCATCTATGCTCGACACTTTGCATCTCACATTTACATACATCTTCCTCATCCCTAGATCACCCTCCCCCCTCTCCCGCCTGCTCGCTTCACTTGGCATGAAATCGTTTTCAAATCTGATTTAAACTTTTTCACTTTTGCTGTTGTTGTTGTTGTTGTGTTTTAAATAAATGCAAATGCATTTGGTTAATATATTTCTTTTTTGTTTATGCTTGCTCCGCTTCCGTGCATTCAATTGCTGTGCGTGTGTGTGTATGTGTGTGTGTGTGTGCTGTAATCGTTGACTGCGTTAATTAAGTTAAAAAGCGCAAAGCGCGGAAAATTCAATTAAATGTTAAACGAAGCTCGCGACACAAAGAAATTACCCCCAAATTGCCAATAACTGTCAGAGAGAAAGAGAGGGAGAGATAGGGAGAGAGAGAGAGAGAGAAAGAGAGAGAGAGTAACGATTGCATAAGCAACCATTGGGCGCATCTTGAAGCCTTTACTCAAGTGGAATTCAATCTTGCAGAAGAACGAAGCAAAAGTCAGAGCAAATAGATGAAACTAGGGCATAGACGACTGCACAGATGCCCTATGGGGCAGTGTATCTACTGCCAAGTTGAGTCTGGATAATGCTAGCTACTAAACTGTAAAGGGAAAATGGGCAGGAGGAAGCGACAGAGGGAGGCAATCTCCAAGAGAGAGAGAGAGAGAGAAAGAGAGAGTGAGGGAATGCAATCATTAGACAGCATAGTTGGTTTTCATTCTATTCTCATATAGTTCTCATAGTTCTCTCGAGTTATGCATAGCCAAGTAGACCCCAAACTGAGCATACGTATAACTGATCCCAATGCCCCATCAAATGCCTCTCTATATCTGCGCTATGATGTCTATGCCTAATCCATCTGGACAGCTGATCTCAGCTCAGATCTCAAATCGGACTTTAGCTTGTCGAAGGATTTATCACTGCCCATACCTTCTCTTCGCTCTCTGCTTTGCCTCTACCTGTTGCACGCATTTCCTGCTAATCAATATACCCTTTCCCTCGGCCACTTGCAATTAGTTCTGAGCATTGAATGCAAACAGCTTGAGCCCGCAGCTACCTGCTATTGTTATTGAGCCCGATCTCCTCCTTCATCATCTTCTTCTTCTTCACTTCAGTTCTCAGGATTTGTCTGTCTGCAGGCTCAAGAGCATCCTTGACAGATTTGGGTTTGAGCTATTGCCATGTGCCGCTGCCTGTTGTTGGTTGCGCCGAGTTGCTTAAAAACATAGGCATGCATGTGTGTGTGTGTGTGTGTGTGTGTGTGTGTGTGTGTGTATTGTGTAGTTAGACACAATGGTAACGAGTCGCAGTTATGCATAGTTTAATGGTTGCAAGACACTTACATTATGTAAGCCACCCCATAACACTAATGTGGCCAAAAACGTTTGAAAGACAGAGAGAGAGAGAGTGAGGGTCAGAGGTGGCAACAGAGAAAGATAGGGTCAAAGGTAGAGTCTGAGACAATGATTGAAGCAGACAGAGGTGGCAGATATACAAAGAGAGAGAGAGAGAAAAAAAGGCAGAGACAGCAGCAGAGAGTAGTAACAGAGAAGCTGGAGCAGAGCTAAAGGACAAAGCAGAAGCTGAGGCAGCAATAGCAGTGTCTGAGAGAGGAGCAGAGGGGAACACAGGGGGGGGGGGGTGGTAGTCCAGGCCGAGTTTGAGCTATCGCACGACAATCGCATTCCAAGCAATTTAATGCGAATCTCTCGGATACGCAACCAGCCCATGCTCACGTACTCGGCAGGGTACAACGCGTGACAGTTTCGTGAATGTTTCGCTTGTGTTTGTATTTGTGTGAGCAATTCACAGTTACATTTCCGGTGCGAAGTGAAGAGGGTGTAAAACAGCAAGAAAACAAAGTCTCAAGTGCTTCAACAAGGCAAAATGCTTGTTTAACATGGAATACCCTACGTCAATCCGACAGAGGGTATACACTGCGTAGCTCTACTAGAAGGCAGAAGAGAACTATTGTGAGCGAACTATTTCCATTCGACTAGCTCATCTTGACTGTCAATGAACCATTAAGTCATCCATTCACTTGATACACATATAGGGTATATAATAGTCGAGCTGGTAATAGCCCAGAGAGTTTCATTTCACGTCCACTTGATGTTTGGATTCTGAAGCCTATTCATTAATTAAGCTGATTAAGCAAATGTCACACATGCCGGAGCTACACCTGTTGCCCCGCCTACCGCCTACCGCCTTCCGCCTTTCGCCTAGGGCCTGCCTAATTACCCCACCCTCCTCGTCCCCCTCTCCCACAGGCGTGACACTGCGCTTTAGGCCTTTACCTAGCTAAGCATATCAGAAGAGAATTTTACATTTTTATCTCAATTTCAATTTGATGCTCGTCTATGTAGCTCGAGGCGGGTATATCGGTTGCAGAGAGAGAGAGAATAATAATGTACAAACTGATATGCTTCGCTTAGCAGCGCGAACAGGTATTCGGCAGTCGTGCATGCTCGACTCTCGACTGCTCCTTATTTTGGTTGTTTATATAGAATATTTCGTTTCTGTTGAACTTAACTGTGTTCGTGTTTTTTCGGTGTTGTCAACTAGCATTGGGAGTTTTCTATTTTCATTTTTCATTTTCAGCATTTTCCTTCATTCTTGTTGTTGTTGTTGTTGTTGTTGCTGGCCAGGGAAAAAGTCGTGAGTAAAGCGCGTAATTGTGACAATTCATTTGTGAAATGCTTTTACGATGCTTGCAACATGACCAAACACATTTAAGGGGAGAACAAAAAGAGAGAAAGAGAGAGACAGAGAGAGAGAGAGACAGAGAGAGAGAGAGACAGAGAGAGAGAGAGAGAGGAGAGGGGAGCAGAGGGAGTACAGTTGAACGCGTAACTAAGCAGTTCGGCAAGCATTAGTTGACTCTGGCTGAGACTTGGCAATAAAAACAAAGTCAGTGCGCAGCAATCGGGCCATGCACGACTCAAAGATACCCTAGATACCCTAGACATGCAGAACGTATAACACATACAGCGTATATCAGTCTGTATAACAGATCTGTTGCGTCGAATTCTTAGAGTGCTTCTCAGGATCACGTTTCGAGGAGCGTCTCCTTTTCAAGACTCCGACTCTCACAACTCGACTTAGACATAGAACCAATATACCCCATTTACACACATCTTTCTAGAGCTTAAAGAACTCAGTCTGCTGATTCCGTCTGGGGCGATTTACTTCGTACTTGAAAAAGTTGTCACAGCAAAAGTCGAAATAAAAAACGGCTCAAGCTATTTACTTTTTTTATGGGTGCTTGAAACCGTTACGAAGTTATATAACTACATTATATTTAAAAAAAAAAAAAACAATAATAATTTAATTTAATTTTTTTTTTTGAAGCGAAAAATGGTTTTAATATGTTTTCTTTCTTTCCCATTTTTGTTTTATTAGTGAAAGAGTTGCCTAACTACTTTTTTTTTTATTACAAAAAAAAAATGTAATTAATTTTCTATTGAAGCCTAAAAAATTCAACAATATATACTCATTTTAAGTCAAATAAAAATATGCTCAAGTTATTTCATTTGAGCTTATTCTAATTATTGTATTTGATATTTGTTTTTGTTCTTTCTAACATTTAAATAAAAGGTATTTAATTTTTTCAAATTTTGTTGGTAGAATTAATAATATAGAATATATGTAATTATTTCCCTTTTCTTTTTATCGCAAAAAAAAAAAATAAATAAATAAATTTCCTGAGGCAATATTGAACATTTGTTGTTGTTGTTTGCCTGAGCTTTGCTTTTTGATGCATTTAAGAGAATTTTCTATTGCAGCTTTTACTGTTAGTCTCTGCTGCTTCATCTACTTCCTCTTTCGCTTACCTTGCAGGTCTGAAAGAAGGCGCCAATGCTATTGCCATTGTTGTTGTTGTTGTTGTAGACGCTGTCGCCAATTGTTGCGGGCGAGTTCGCTGTTTGCCTCTGCAATTGTTGTTGTTGCTGCTGTTGGGCAGTTGTTGTTGCCAGCGGCGCATGCGGCGGCGCCGTCTTAATGGCCACCGTATCCATTTGTATCGAGTTTACTGTAGTTGCTGTTGTTGTAGTTGTGCAGCTATTACTGTTGCTGCTGCTGCTACTTCGTCAGCTTCTTCAACTTCTTCCCCTCTTCTTCAGCTTCTTCAAGTTTGTTTTTTTAGCACATGTCGCTTTTTTTTTTTTTTTTTGGCTACTTCCGCAAGGGAACAACCCTTTTAGCGGCTGCCTCTGCTGCAGCTGCTTCTTCTTCCTCAGCTTTGGCTAAACTGTTCTGGCACTAGCAACTGTTGTTGTTATTAATGTTGTTGTTGTTGTTGTTGTGCACACTTTATATATATATGAAATGTTGCACCTGTTTGTCTTTAAAAGTTCCTCTTCTCTTCGTCTTCTTATGACTATTGTTGTTGTTGCAGTGTTCTGCTTAGTTCGCACTTCTGCTTAGGCACACTAACACACACAAACGTACTTCACACACATACACATACGCTCGCTAGTGAAGAGCGCGCTCAATAGTTTTAGTTTTTTCTGATGCTTTCAAATGTTGTTTTTTTGTTGCTGCTGTTTTCGTTTGTCATTTGCAGTTACAGCGATTTCATTTCATTTGATTTTCTTCACTTGCACAAATAAACAAAAAGAAGTAAAATCGAAAAGAAAAAAAAAAACAAATAAAACAAAAAACCAAAACGTTCGGCGTGAGCGACTGTGCGTCCGTTGATCTTGAGAGCGTGCGCAATACTGCGGCTTGAAAATTTCCCGACTTGCGGTGAACAAACAAATTCCCCTGACGAGCGCTTGCTATGCGTTGCAGCAGAGGGATTGAGAGCGAGAGAGCGTGAGAGGTGAAAAGTACCAAAGTTGTATACCTGAAGGGGAAATTCCCATTGTGGGTTGCTGCACAAGCTAACAATTGAAAAAGTTATTGCCTGCTCACAAGCGCTGGACCTTATCATGGTCAATTTATGAACACAATTAATTTATGCATTCATCAGCAATATATATATATACAATATTAAACCATTAATATTCTTTATACATACACCAGAAAAGATATAAATAATTCACCCCGAATGCTTAGCAGCCTTTAAGTACAGACACAAACCTATAGCTTTGCCCACAGCAGAGTTCGACATATAATTCTGTTAATATACTTCGAATGACAGAGAGAGAGTAGTTAGTGCGGCCACCAACCTATATAATGTGTTCACCGAAGTTGTCGAATCGTAAACTTCGAAAGAGTCAGAGCTACAACAAAGTGCGGACACAAACCCATTTAAGTTTTCGAATAGGGAATTTCTAACATGAGTGAGCGTCTGTTAAGTGCAGACACAAACCCATTCGATGTGCGAACTCAAGTTTTCGAATGGGCATTTTGAGAGAGTAAAAGATACAGAGCTAGGGAAATTAACTCCCAAGCTCGATTCGAATCGCCTTCTTCCCCACACTGAGCAAATGAACTTTACAGTGTGAGGGGGCTAGCGTCGCGTTGCCAACTGGCTTCTTAGTTCGAAAAAACCAGAAATGTCGCAGCAGCGAGCCGCCAGCCGAGTAGCCAAACAAAATGGCGTCCATTGAGCGCTGCTGTTAAGATCAGAAAGAAATAAGAAGAGAAAAGGTTGAAAACACGTTTGCGCTCTTAACGAGTTTTGTTGTTAGCTGCTCGCTGTTAGTCGCCGCCGCCGCCGTTGTTGTTGTTGTCTTTATAGTTGTCTGGCTTTCAAAATCAACGTGCAACAGCAGCCAAAAATAAGAAACGAAACGAAACAAAATATTGTTATTGAGGTTGCTGCAAGAGGGCAGCTAACAAACAGAGACAGCAAAAGAGAGCAGCGAAAGACGAGAGAGAGAGAGAGGGAGAGCTAGCTGTTAAGCTGCTCCTAAGCTTATATATTATGTCTTTTATCGAGCCCTGCGCCCAATGCAGAAGACGAAATCAAAAGTCGCTTCGACTACGCCGAGTGGGGTTCTTCGATCGCAAGACGATATTCGACTTATACTAAATATACATATATATATACATATATATACACTTTCACCTGAACTTGGCTTAGCTTAGAATATTAATGGAGCCTTGGGGCTCAGCATATGTGCATATGCTAGTTGGAGTTAGAGTTGTTTTTATAGACGTACCTCTTTCATGGGGATCTGATATGTTAGGCCCACTTTCCCACTCTTTCTCTGCCCCTCTCCTTCAATTTTATCTCAATTGCATTCTGCCTCTCTCTCTCTCTCTATCTCTATCTCTATCTCTGCTATAGGGTATCCCTATCGCCGCTATTTAAACCCTTAACGTTGGCTTCTTGAATTCGTTTTGCCAGTTTCTCCTTGGCAGCTTTAATGCCTTTGCCATTGTTGTTCTTCTTCTTCTACGTCTTCTGCTTCATGTTAATGTGGCACTTGGGGCAGTCAGGCGCGCTCAGCATCCTCGCCAAAAGTTGCGCGCCAAAATGGCAAAAAGCGAAGCCAAAAGTTGAGCGAGCGCAAAACAAAAGACTCTGGCAACAAACTTGCTACTGCGCCCCCTCCCCTCCCCTCCCCCCGCTGCCAATACCTGCCTTCAGGCAGCCACGCACAGCACACACACACACACACACACACACACACACAGCTAAGCTGTTGAATCTTCACTTGGGCCATGGCTGCTTCAACTGCCAATTTGACCCTGGCATTTGGCAGCATCAAGCGCTGCTTGGATCTGTGCAATGGAGAGCTCTAGCATTTTTAATTGATGGCTGTCACACTTACTGCTATTTCACTGTACTTGCTGGGGCAAGCTGAGCGGGGTGGCAGGGGGGGGGGGCAGCTGCCAGGCGTTCGCTCTGAGGAAATGGGCGAAGTTTTGTTTTGTCTTCCTTCCTGCGCCGCCCACTGGCATATGGAACTGGCCAACATATACTTAGCTATTGAAATATGTGTGTATGTGTGTATGTGTGTGTGTGTGTGTGTGTGTGTGTGCAGGAATGCTGCAATCTAGCGACTGCCTGTGCGAATTGCTGTCAATTATCATAATTTTTGTGCCCGTTTGCCCATTGCCGTTGTCTGCCAGCAATTTGCCTGCATTTGGCATTCTTTTTGGCTGCACACACACACATCAACACACACACACACACACAGACACAAAGTGCTTAGCTGATTTAGCTAATTAAATTCAATTTTGTTTCACTTGTTGCCTTTCCTTTGCCGCAACTTTTAGCTTTAGTTTTGGCTAAATTTTTAGCTTTAGCCACAGCCACGCCCACCAGCAATCAATTTCCCACTGCAATTTATGCAAGCCAAGCCATAAGAAAAACTCAAGAAAATCACAAAATCCACTGCAATCAAAATTTGTTACGGCTGCTGTTTGAAAGGGGCGCTGTCACGCCCATTTTTACAACATTTTGTTTAGTAGCAACTTAAAAAGAGAATTGAAATGAAAAGCTCTTGCTTAAGTCTTGAGCATTTTATATATCTAATTTAAATAAGCTAAAGCAAAAACCAATTCAAATTCCAATTGGAATTTTGGTTACATTAAATCTTAAACTTTAAAATTCCTTAATGATTGTAGAAATTGTAGATTAAAGAAGTATTTCAATATGAATTATGGCAGAAAAGTGAAAAGTTTCTTATTGGAAAATAAAATCCGATTTCCAATTGGCTTCAGGCATATACTTTAATATATGTAGGTATTCATGTATGTGTGTCTCTATTCCTATGCAAGTCTCTTCTAGATAGTATGTTTTACAACTCGTTTAGCCTAAGAGCCAAAGAAATGAAATTAATGAAATTTCCAACTTTGTTTTCCTCGCCTCAGCTCGAACTCTTGAAATATTTTCGTGAAACTCTCGCTCATGAATAAATATATTGTTTGCATATATTTAGAATGAATCTTGGCGCTTAAGATACTTTCTTCTTATTCTTATAGATATATATATAAAATATGTATATACATATGTATACATGTATGTATATATAAAGATTACATCTTTTCTTCCATTGGAGCTTACAAGACTCAACTGCGAATCAGCTGCATTCGTCTTCTTCTTCTTCTTCTTCTTGAAGCAGTCAACAAACAACAACAAACAGAGAGACAAACAAACAAACAAGCAATAACAACTTGCGTTCAAAGTCCACTGGCCACATGTATGCCCGTTCATAAAGCGCAATTCAGGCATATTGGTTTCAGCTGCTGCCGTCTCATGCCCACTTCACGAAGCTAAAGACATGATATACATCATGCAGCTATACACCTATACATATATATCTATGTCAATGACACTGCTAAAAGTCTAGGCAGAGGTAAATTAATTAATGAGCGAGCATGGAACAGTCGGTGGCAGCTGCAAGCCACGCGCTCGCCACTTGGGCAACAGTTAAAGCCCTTTTTGCAGCTGAGCTGCTGGCTAAATTTAGCCAGGACGCAAGCTCAGGCACGAGACAAGCAGCCGCACAAAGTGAGCGAGAGAGAGAGAGAGAGAGAGAGAGAGAGGGAGAGGCAGACAGAAAGAGAAAGATAAAGGGAGAAACAAGTTTTGAGCTCCTTTTCCTGGTTTTGCAGCTCCTTGTCACCAATGCTCTGACCCCCCATTGCCTTCTGCCCTTCTCCCTCTCTCTCTCTCTCTCTCTCTTACACACACACACAGCTGCGTCTGCTCTGCAGCTGGCTAACAGCACGCGCCTTTCGGACAGCTCCCAGAGATTTGGCAGCGGCTGCTCATAAATTGATGTGGCAGTCATTTGATTGCCTCTTATGCTGCTTCTTCTGCTCTCCGCCTGCCCCTCCAGTTCAGCAGCTTCTTCTTCTTCTTGTTAATTTGTGCACATAAATTTGGCCGTGTGGCAAGTTCTAAGCCATTCGCTTCGAGTCAACTTCGGCTCTTCAGCTGCAGCTTAGCTTGAAAAGGTTTTTTTTTTTTTTTGTTTGCTTTTTTTTCTTGTCGCAGCTGCAGCTGCTCGCATCTTTCGCTTGATTTCAGAATTTTCAAATTATTTTAATTGAAATTAATATTAATCCAGCCTTAAGCCGCTTGACATTTCAGCTACCTGCAACGGCTAAATCGGAGCTTCGACTTACGTTGAACTGGCAAATGCTCCAAGTTTAGGATCAGCTTGGAATTGATGGAAGGATATCGTTTATCGAAGAAGAAGAAGAGCTCACACTCTCGATACATATCGATATATACTTCTTGTACATATTTATGGATTTTATGAAATGATTAATCGAGCTCATGTACTCTGTGTCTCTCTAACTCTCTCTCTCTCTCTCTCTCTCTCTCTCTGTCTCTGTTTCTTTCTCTCTATTTCTCTGTTCAGCATTGCGTAATGTCTGCGACAATTTTCCATTCTCCATTTACCAATTGGCGATTGTTACATTTATGGCACACGAGGCAAAGGAACGCCTTCTTGCTAATGCTTCTTTCTTGCTTTTGCTAAATCGAGTTGTTCCTCGAATCGAACTCGATTTTCTCTGGTTGTTTGTTTGCTTGTTTGTTGTTATCTTTGGACTGCTTTGTTTGCTTTGCTTTGCTTTGCTATGCTTTTTGGCGCGTGTGCAGCAAACTGTACCAAGATCAACAACAGACAGAGAAATAGAGAGAGAGAGAGAGAGAGAGAGAGGGAGAGGGAGAGGGAGTTGTGCTGTCTCCCAGTTAGTTGGCCTGTCTGCTGGCCGACGACAACGACGACGACACACGACAACAATTAACAAGCGCGACAAGCAAGAACATTACAAGCAGAGTCAATGCAATCTCCCAATACTCGTCTAGCACTCGGCAATCGGCAGTGATCGACTGGCGGCAACTTCAATACATTCAGCTGAGTTTAGACTTGGCTAATATAGTATTGACAATTACTACATTAGCTATACCAAGCAGCAGAGCTTTCAATAGTTATAAATATATTTGGGCTAACTCTTCAATGTTATCGATTTTCAAACAAAATCGATAGTCAAGTAATACTTTACCCATATATATTCAAGATTTATCATCATTGCAAATCAAATAAAATAAGGACGACATTTCGCAAAGACAATATATCGATAATCGATAAATATCAACAACAATTCAAAAGTCGATAGACATTGATATACATTCTAAAATCAATAATTAGTAGTAATAATATATAATTCGATAGGTATCGCTAGCTGGCCAAATTGCCATTAATATTTATTAGTTTTTATTTGCTTAATCGATAATTATCAAAGTGCTGCGATAACCTACTACATCAAACTTCGTGTTAGAGTCAGAGTCACATTGAATATACCCACTTCTCGCTAGATGAGCGCGTATAACAGCAACTAGCGGCAACTGTACACAGCAAGCAGCAAGCATTGGAGGCACTGGAGGCACTAGTCATCGGGCACCACGTTCATTGGAACACTTGTCACATCCTGTCCTGTTGGCAGCTGCCTCTTCCACTGCCCTTCTGTGCTTCAGCTCGGCTAGAGCTGCAGTTGTCAATAACGCAGAAATTTATATGTTTGCCTCGTGCCCGAGTCAAATGTGAGAAAGCATAAGCCGAAGAAGCATAAGAGCAGCACTCGACTGGACACATGGACAGGCGGCCGACGGACAGAGCCAATTGGCCAGATCAGCCAAGAGGCTAGCCAGTCCAGTGGAGAATCAACCTCAGTTTCAGCTTTAATCAGTGTGCAAACTGAGCTCAAGAGGTTTTCATCCAATTGGCGTCCTCTTCAGTTGGAGCTTGAAGTTGTTCCCTTGCAAGACTAGGATGGATCTAGAGGCAAATGCTGAGGCATTTATGTCTTGCTTTAAGATGTCCTTTAGTGAGCCACACAAAAATCCCTATGCCAATGGCCAGGCCCAATAGATCCTTGAGTGTTTGTTGTAGTACTCAAATTAAGTAGCTCCCTCTTGAATTTCCTAGTCTTTGATGATACCCTCCCACAATTTAATTCAATAAAACCGTAGCAAATCTTCTCAAAGAGTTTTCCATAGTTTTGCTATGCCAAAGCTTCTCGGATTCAGCTGAGCAGATTCAAAGACTTTTAAACATGATTCTCTCAACTAAAGCCCTCTCATCTGGCGCAAATGAACGAGCGCAGCATGCCAACTAGCTCAAGTGGTCGGCACTCGTTGGGGATTGGTAAAAGTAGGATATTAGCTAATATGAGCGGCCCCATGGCCAGGTGAAAAACCTGCAATTTCTCTGGGCTGGCTTTTAACGATCGTGATGCGACAGTTCGAGCAGATGAGGCAGCATAAATTGAGTGAGTGGCTGGCTGCTTGGCTAATCGCTTCATTAATTAAATCACAAGAGGGGGAAAAAAAAACATCAACGACATCAACAACAATCAAACACGGTAATTAAAAGATCTCCTTAACAACGGCGATCGAGTCGCGATCGCGACACGAGTCCCAGTTTGTGTGCAAGCAATGACAATTGCTACTCGAAGGTGTAGCTACACGTAGAGAAAGAGAGAGGGAGGGAGAGAGAGTGGTGCTGGTCAGGCAGGAGCCAGACCGCATTTGGGTGCAGCTGTGCAACCGGTTTGGCGCGTGTCGCAGCTTTACTCGAAGCTTGCTGCCAGATCATCAGCTGCTTCCTCTGCGTTCCCCTCTCTCTCTCTCTTTCTCTCTCTTCATCTTTGGTTCTCGAGTGTTGTTGCCCTTCCTCCGATCTGCGATTCGCAATCCCTGAGCTTGAGCTGCTTCCCCCCTTTGACTGTCAGACTCAAGATTTCTCTACATTCTCAAGTCCTCCAGTGTTTCTCTTCTCCGATCCTTTCCCTCTCTAACTGCCTATCTCGATCTATCCCATTTCCCCCGTCAACATGTTAATCGGCTCGTAATCTGGGTACGCTATACTTTATTTTATTTTCAGTTTGGCTCGCACAAATGAATGAATTAAATGTCTCGAATGAAAACGACGATGATGACGGACACCTTAGGACGTGGTAGCAAGCAATGCGTCATTGGCAGTAGCTGGGGAGTAGTAGAATAGTTAGGTATATAAGGATTGGGTATTCGGCAGGGACTCTTCAGAAGTATTCTTTCGCAAGACGACGTCGCTCGTCGGCGTGCCGCGTGGACGATCCACCTGGATCATCTGTCTCGCCCATCATGTTCTCCAGCATGCGCTCCTGCTGGGCGTTCAGCGAGGCCAGGTGTATGTCACGCGTGGCCCGAAATTTGCCGCAGTTGTACAAGTGCTCATTCTCTAGCCTGATATAGTTCCAGATGAAGCGACTACTTTTGGATGGGGGTGAGGTGAGGCGTTACTGACATTAGCTATGCAACTGTTGCGCGAGTGGGACGAGGACTCACCGCGTGATCTCGAGTATGCTCGCGCAGGTCTTGATATTGTAGGGCGTGATCAGCTTGTGATAGAGGACAACTAGCTCGACGGCCCAGAAGCAGCGCAGCACCAGATTCTCAACGATCACAAAGTAATAGAACGCTTGCGGATAGACGAGCTTCTCGCGCAGAAACAAGTGCTCGCCGCGCCAGATTTTGAATATGCCAAAGTCCTTGATCACATCCCACGCATAGCAATAGATTGTGGAGATGATGTAGCTCAGGATGAAGAACCAGGTGTATGGGTTGCTAAACGTATTCGCATAGCCATCTGCAAAAGACTGCCGGAGAGTGAGTGTGAGGAGATGGTTGGGGGTGTTGGTTGATGGGATAGGCCATACCATCCGTGCGGCCCCGCATTGTCGAAAAGAAGACCACGAAGAACGTCGTTGAATATTTGCCAGCGTTCAGCAGATAGCTGACCGACTTGGAGCCGCTGTCCCGAAACCTGCGCAGGCACTGAGCAAACCGAAACCAGGCGGGCAGGCACCGCGAGATCGGCACAAACATATCCTCCTCGAAGCAGAAGATCACGTTCGCGTACCGCAGCCAGCACATCGCATAGAAGCGCAAAATGTAGTAGTGATCGGCCATGCAGGTGACCAGCGAGTTCATCTGGTCGCCCATCCAGAAGTCGGCGAACCGGACGTAATGCAACGGCGCCGTCACCACACGGCCCACCAGCCGCATTGTCCACCAGCGCGCGGGCCAATTCATGATGGGCAGCGGATTGATCAGCAGCGTTACCATGATCAGCGTCAGCGCCAGCGGAAAGACGAACGGATCCTGCACATGGATCAGATCGTGGAAGAGGAACCCCAATATCGACAGCGTCCACAGCAGGCCAAAGGTGCAGGCGATCTCCAGGAATGTCGCCGGCTGCAGATGGCTGCGCGGGTCTATCTCAAAGATTAGCACATGATTGACGCCCGCCCGCTGCCAGCCGGCCACATTGGCGGCCATGAAGAAGTTGAAGATCACCCATGTGAAGGGCCCCCGGTAGAGTCGAATGAATGGCTCGATATTTTTCTCTTCCGGCGGCCTACAGATGTCTGAGGCATGTTTTAACATACGAATGTAAGATACGAAAGACAGAGAGAGAGAGGGGGAAGAGAACACTCACAGCTAAAGACCGTTGTGCAGGCCAGCATTATGAACATGCCCAGTGCGAGTCCCGCCCGGAACACCATTCGCGGCGGCGTCGGCTGTCCCAGGGGCGGCACCCGGAGCTTGGTCATCGCGCGCGACCTGTCGCCCCCGGCCAGATAGTGGGTGTACAGCTCCTCGACGTCGACGACCAGTTTCTCGAGGGGTCGGTGATCGGTGAAGGCGGCAGGTATCACATTTTGCTCCAGCCATTCGTTGCCGCTGGTCGATCTCAGATACTTGTCGTACTTCTTGCAGATCTTCCGAAAGCCCGTCTCGTTCAGTGACTGAAAGTTCTGGAGCAGCACGAGCGTCAGGTAGAACTCGCTGTACGCATTCCGCAGCTGCCGCTGCGTCATCAGCTTCCGATTGTTGCCGTTATTATTGTCACGCAGGCTGACCATCGAGGACAAGCGCTGGGAGCTATGCAGGGAGTACGAGCTGAACGTGTGGCCCGGCGCTCGGGCCGAGGCCAGTAGCTGCAGCTTGAGGGTGGCGTGCTTGCGCCGCGCCTCGGCCAGCTTCTCCAGGAAGAAGTTGTTGACGCGCGTCAGCTCGTGCATGCACTCCGTGAAGAACTGCTCCTCGAAGGCTTTGTAGTAGGCATTCATTTCCGCATCGGTTGCGCCGCCCTCGCTCGTTGGGGCGCCGTCGACGCCGCGCCGTATCATTGTTTTCAGGTCCTTCGGTTTGAAGTTAGTGTGAGTCTCTACAGTGATCTAACGCTCTCTGTACGACAGCGTGTTTGTTCGTGTCAATTGGTGTCTATTGTGTAGTGTGTGGCTCACCGTGTAACGCATGTACTGCTGCCGCCATTCTATGGTTAGGTGCGTCTCAAAGGTCTTGCCAAATTTCATCGTTCGCCCAGGCCCAGGCCAATCAAGCAGCGCATCCGTCTCGCTGCCTTCTGGCAGAGGCTAGCTGAAATTCTCTCTTCTCGTCAAGTTCAACAAATTCTGACATCTTTCTCTCACCACAATGCGAGACTCGACAGCTTCCCAGCACAAGCAAATGAATAATACTGACTGTTATTCCCTTGCTGTCGAAAGCAAATCGAATTCAAAAACCAAGGCTCACTAGATCGACTCGTAGCACATAAACGCCACCTAGTGGGCGCTGCTGTTGAGATCTCTTGATTCTTTAATTACACTATATATATACATATATACATACAAATATACATATATGTATGTACACATATGTAAAGGAAACTGCTCTTTGCGTTTCTTCTTCTTCTTCTTCTGTCACCTGGTTAACTGTTCATGTGATTTAAGCCAAGTGTGCAGCGAGCGTTGCCTGCGATAATTTGGCTCAATCAACGAGCCGCAGCGACAACAAGAGGAAGAAGAACAAAACGAAGACGACACAAAGAGTTGAGAGGGAGGGAGAGACAGTGAGACAGAGAGAGAGAGAGCTGCGCAAGTAAGGGAAGTGGATGTACGTTGCTAGTGACTCATTTGCCCAGACAGGAAGTCACTTCACTTGGCCAAAAAACCAACAACAAGAACAACTACAGAGATAAGCGAATTGAAAATTTTTCGCCTGCTTTGCGTTCTGGTTAAATAATTAGCGGGCGTGTGAACCGCAGCCACGGGCGAAGGTCTTCAAAGGGTTCAACGTCATCGCCATCAGCAGCTGCCGAAGAGACCCAGCTCTGAGTCACGCCTTCGAAAAGAAGGTCAAGCCGACTAAACGACCTGACCCATGCGAATCTCAAAATCATTAGACGAAAGCAATTGAGGTTTACCTTGGGCCTTGCTATGCATGCTAAGTGTCCCTAAGAGAGGTCTTATAGCTCCAGCTCTCCATTTATAACTGGTAAAATAACCAACATTTCATGCATAAGTGATAAGCAATGGAGTTTCTCTCAGCTACAGATGATCTATCGATAGGTATATGATGTGATGTGCTAAGGAAAGAGTGCCTTGAAAACAAAATGAAGTAAATTAAGTGAATAACTCGTGGATCACTCGCACCCGCAGCGGGAATCATTCATTCATTCACCTAGACCAAAGAAAACTGCAAGAGAGCTCGTTGCGGGGGGCGAGGCGGAGCTGGGGAATTACAGTTGCGAGTCGGAATTGCAGGCACTGCTGATTCGGCTCACTTTTATGGCTTGCCGTGAATCGTTGCTGATCAGTGACGCCTACGACAAAAATTATATACATATGTACATATGTATATAGCTACAGAAAATGCCGCTATGTTAGAAGAAAACCGCAACAATAACGAAAATGAAACAGTTCTCAAGAATTGCCAGCTGTTGTTGTTGTTGTTGTTGTAGATGGTGTCATTGGCTTGCGATCACATTACATTACACATGAGCAGCAAATGAGACAGTGCGAGCGAGTGAGACAGACAGATGAAGAAAGAGAGAGAGAGAGAGAATAGTGTGAAATGGTTAGCAAGTTGTTTTAGTTCAAGTGCAGTTACTACAGTGAAGCGTGGCAGAAGAAGATGGAGAAAGGGGGAGGCAGAGAGTGGGTGCTAGAGAGAGGGAGAGAGAGAGAGAGAGAGAGAGAGAGAGAGAGAGAGAGGGAGAGAGAGAGAGAAAGAAAGAGAGAGAGAAAGACAGAGAGAGGGAGAATGATAGAGTGGTAGATAGATAGAGAGAGAGAGAGATAGAGATAGAGAAAGGGAGAGTGATATAGTGAAAGATAGTGAGAGAGAAAGATATAGATAGATAGAGAAAAATTGTGTGTGTGAGAGAGAGAGAGAGAGAGAGAGAGAGAGAGAGAGAGGGAGAGAGAGCAATATAGTCCTGCTAATGCTTAGTAGTAATGAAACATGCTGGCGTTGCCAGATAGTTTTTATATATAAATAACTATGTAATTGCAAATGTTTTCGTTTCCCAGCGTTGCCAGATCATTTTTATGCGCACTCAGTCCAATTGGAATTCGTGTAAGTCGTTTGGCGCGTGCCAGTCCCAAAAAAAAAAAAAAAAAAAATGAGAGAAGCAAATAAAAATAAAATAACCAACAATAAAAGCATCAAATGACTTTCAATTCCACTCGCAGCACAGACCGAAATAAATAATCGAGCCGCGTCGTTATTTATTGAGTTTCTGATTTATTAACATTTTTTGTGCTCGAGTCGCAGAGCATTAAACGGGTATATGGCCATCTAAGAGATCTTTGTCAGGAACTTGAACTTTTATTTGCCTTGCATATATTTGCTTAGAGTAGTAATCTCCGCTCTTAGAGACCCTAGACTGACTTGAACGAGCATTGCGCAGTCGATGAGGCTCGACAGCTACATATATTCTCACTTGAGTTGATTTGGGCTGTTGGACAGCTTTTGGCAACGGGCCGCAACGATTAATGTTGTGACGGGGCACAGAAAATCAATTAAGAAACGTTTGCATGACCTCCAGCCGCAGGGCAAGAAAGGGAGCAGAGAGTCGACTATGCAAAAGGGCTTATCATGGACAGCTTTTCCGATCTAAGGGCAAGGCCCCCCAGGCTCTGGCACGGCCCTTTGATTGAGCTTGAAAGAGGCCGCCCTGCGAGCTCATTAGCAGAGGCCCACCTAAGCGTAGCCCTAGCTGCCCGCGCCTTGGACTTTGGCTGTGCACAGGAAACGTTTCCCTTTCACCAGGAAGAGCAGGGAGCCCGAGCTGGCATCTCTTTCTCTCGCTGACCGCAGAGTCAGCTGCCCAGAAGCGGAAGCGGAGGCTCGCTCTGTCTTTTGGCTAAGCGCAACTTCCGATTCGAGTGCAGCGCACAGTAAACACTGGCTAGCAACAACTTCCGTTTTGCACTCGCAAATTAGCAGCGAGAGAGAGAGAGAGAGAGAGAGAGAGAGGCTGCTGGGAGTGGTTAAGGCTAAGGCAGAGATCAAGCCTTCATTGAAATTGATTCTTGACTTCTCGGACAAGTTCTGCATGCGTGTCGCTTGTGCAACTTCCGTGCAACCTGCCCCACTTGGGGGCAACTGCAAATTATGGCATCGTTCTCTAATTACAAATGCTGAGCTCTTAGCCTCTGCCTCTACCTGTTGCTCTGCCTCTGCCTCGACTGGAGTCTGGCCAATTGGCAACTGGCAATTGGCAATTGGCAATTGGCATGCGTAATTGGCTAATTGAAATGAGCGATTGAGTGATTGGGGACTGAGGATTGCCACATCCGATGCGGACAACCGGCGAGATAAGCGAGTTGACGTCTGAACGACTACCAGATACCCGCTCAGCTGAGTCTATGCCTTACCAGCAATGCTCAAAATGAGTCTGTAGTTCAAAGAGTTGATCGACTGGATAGCTACCCTTGCAGCGGGTAATCGATCAGAAAATACCCTGTATGACGTATCGAATGTCTAATCAAGCCTAGTTACAGCTTGGTAAAAGACTAAAAGATGAATGATCATATGATATGAGGGATTTGACATAGTAAAAGTTTCTTCCGTCAGATATCTACACACGATGTCTACGCTAGATGCTATCTGTCTACCTTTTACCTGTTGCCCAGCTTCCCCCTCCACACTCCCGATAACTCATCTCCCGTCAGTGCGTGTGGCTCATTAATCACTGAATTTTCTATGGATGGTTCTTTAGGCGACCCCAACCCCAAATGCCCCTACGATTCATTGTTGCTCTGCTCGTAAGCATCTTAGCGCATCGCCTTAAATGCTGTCAGGGTGGTCGGGCACGCCCCACTTCCCGCAGCCGCCTCCTGCTTCACATCGTGGAGTGTGGGTGGACCACACACACGAAAAGCTTTGCTCAAAAAGCGAAAACTTTAACTAAAATACAGTAAATAAGAGTGCATTGGTATCGAAATACCCTGTAATACTTGTGGGCATTGCTTAGCTGTACGATTCAAAGAGGCCCTGTAACTATAATTTGTTGATTACCAATGATGACTAATATGATCGACTAATGATACCCTATATAAGTTGCTAACAGATAATACTTATATAGTTCTGCACGACTCGAAGATACTCTGCAGTTAAGTGTTTGGTTCTCTTAGTCTGCTTGATAGCTATCCTGCCAGACTCTAAGATACCCATTAGCCACAACTCGCTCGTTGGCCGATGTTTACCTCGCTTAGTCACAATATAGTTTTCACATTTCTCTAGCTTAGTTAACTAATCTGGAGTTAACTCTAGATATATATATGTAGTATATGTATGTCAATTCATATATACTATGTACAATTGATGCTCAAATTGCTCATTTCACAGCTTTTTCCAACTCTAATCAGTACAGTCGGGGCCGAACTATTAATAACACCTTTATGACTGCAGGCTATTTATGGAACTACAAAAGAAATGGGAACGGCTTGCGAAATTAGTTTAGCTGCCGTGCGATGACTGGTCCAAAGCAAATGAATGAGCATTGAAATTGGCGATATATATATAAAAATATGCTTATCTATATATAGGTATGTATACGTATGAATTGCTACAATTATCATTATCATTATCGTAGAAATGTTTCAAACTCCAATCACAAATTGTCAGCCATAGAAACTGGCTGTAGCAGGAAATGAAAGAATTACATCAAAAAACAAGGCAAGTGAAAGTGTATGATCGACTGGCAGATGCCCTTCCAAGGAGTTCGATCTCTCTTTAACTATAAGATATCAAGTCTTTAGTACCCCTATAAGCAACTCTGCTCCGATCAGTGCTTGCCTTCTGAACGTTACAAGCTATTGGCAAAAACTAAACTACCCTCTTCACACTCTTCCAAAGGCAACTGAAAATTGTTAAGAATGGAAATGAAATGAAAAGAATTCGTAATGCCAGCGCTTTCACCTCTGCTCGAGTTTTCGTTATGCGAAGCGAGTTTTCTTGACCAGGAAATGTAAATGGAAAAGGGAAATGGAAATGGAAATGCGAGCTAATTGATAAATGAAACAACCAAAAACACCGATCGGAAATGCAAGTCAAATATTTGATTTCGTGTTTGTTTCTATTTCGTTCATTGTAACTCAATTAGTCACAAAGTGGGCTAAAGTGAGCCATCCAAAGGTGAGAGGGGCCGACATGAACGTACAAGCAGCAGAACAACAACAACTGAGGGAAAGTACTTTGAAGTGTCTATGGAATGTACGCGTGTGCCCATAGGGCAATCGCTATGGTAAAAGGCAGAGGGAGATAGAAGTAGAGTGAGGGAGAAATAGTGGAGGAGAACAACTCATTCACTGAACATAATTAGAATAGGACGTGAAATTGTCCATTTGATATTTGAGCTAAGTATATGATAGATGAGTTCAGATGTGATATGGATAGACAGTTGAAACATTTTGTGCAACTCCTTTCTATATATACACACACCTTTAGGCTTATATGTGTTTGTATGTATTCCATATATATACTCCCTTCTCACCTTTCTTTTGCAATTTTTAATTCAAATATGCTTCATTTAATTTATGGCCTCGTTATATTTGCCTTGATTCATCAGCTAATTGGAGTACATCTATCTTTAATGCTCGCTCAGGAAGTGTTGAACGAGTATATTGGACGGATCTCAGCGAGCATTAGGCAATCGGTTACGCCTCACAGCATGGCGCTGCCATTAAACTCTACAAAGTTGTTCATGTTTTTATTGGGCGACAAAAGCGTATTCCATTTCAAGTTTTACAGACGAACGACTAATTAAAACATTCATTGAAAATGCAACGAACGTTTACCCTAACCCTAACAACCTACAACAACAGCAGCAACAGCAATAACAACCACAGAGTTTTCATTCCGCTCCGCTTTCTTTGACAGAGACGCGCATTTTCCTTGCTACTTTGACAAGACAGGCGCACCAACAAAAGACTTAAGACACGAACTTCAGGGCAAGCTCTTGTTAGCAAGGGAAAGAGAGGCCAAAGGAAACGAAAAGGGAATGCAACAAAAGGGAGATATATAGAAAGAAGAAGAGATGAAGAAGGGGAGCGAGGTACACCCACTTCAAGTAATAGAATCGTCTGCCCTCTCAACTATATGACTGTCAATCCATTCCACAGAGTCGTAATCCCAATATCGTATATAAATACCATTGGATAAGCGTTGCATGCATACAGATTTCTATTGTCATACAACCTACACCTTTACACACCGTTCCATTCCGAGAAAATAGCTGATCAGCCACTGCTGCTGGGTGTCTTGTCGTCCGGCATACCCAACTAGAGCACTCTTAAGTGTTTTCGTTATGAAACGGTAACAGCTATCAAAAGGTTCATTGAACACTGGACATAACTTGTGGACAAACTTTCGAATGGCCAAACATGAATTGCTGTTGATTGTTGTTGTTGTTGGGTGCTATAATTATAGCAACAACAACAACAACCATCAAGACCTTCTCCCTCTCCCTCTCTCTCTCTCTCTCGCTCACAATTTTGGCCATGAAAAAGTAGAGTTGAAAACTAAAGTAAGAAAACATTGCTCGTAATGACGTTCATAATGATCATTAACATAATGACCATTGTGCCTGTTTCATAAACTTGTTAAACGAAATACGAGGGAGACACAAAAAAAACAAAAATGAAATAAATTTACGGCCAACGTAAGTACAAATGCATAAATTAACATAAATTGTCTGTGTGTGTGTGTGTGTGTGTGTGTGTGTGTTCTCCTTGTGTCTGTGTGTGTGTGTGTGCTGATTAAACATGCATTTGTTAAATTAAGCATGGCCAAGACGCGTCTCAAACTGCAAACCCCCTGCACAGTTGCACACAGAAAGAGGGAGAGAGAGGGAGAGCGAGAGAGAGAGAGAGAGATAGACAGGAAGAAGACATCGCACAGGAGTCGTTCAAGAATAAGAAGAAGGAGCAGAAAAAGCAGCAGTCAAAGACATGCACGCAGTTCCCAGGCAGCGCCCTCAGCCGTAACCAGCGTAGCAGAGCGCAACTGCTTAATACCCTGTACTAATTGAAATGTCATAACATAGGTAGCTGGAGAAAGCTATAGCCCTCTACAGATACACCTCTCTTCATATGCCCTGTAAAATTAAAATAAGCCCACGATACACATCTAAGGGCATATACCCTGTAAAAAATATATGCGTTTCTATGTATAGTCTTTACTTGAATGAATTGACTTAAACTTGCAATGAGAGCTTAGCCTAGGCAGATACCCTGTAAAAGCCCACTCGCTGTCTCTCGTCTCTAGGTAGCGCTGCCTACAGGGTATCTTCTTTTCAACTGTGAGTAAAAATGAAAGAAATATGATTCGTTGAGCTATTCATCTACTCTATAAAAGTTGCAATTAGTATCGAAGAGCTGGCAACTGTGTTAGACCTACATCATAGCTGGCTACTACAGGGTATCTGTGCTCAATTAGCCTCAGTTTTGGCAGTTTGGCACCTGCTACTGTCGCAAAGCAAGCGAATTTGCCGCCAGCTGCAGCTGCTCTGCAGCTTTGCATTTGGGGCACGCACAAGTCAGCTGCAATTGGCAATTGGCAATGGGCAATTGGCTATTGGTTATTGACAGTTGGCTTCTCGCAAACGGCGGCAAAAAGTCAATGCAAACACGAAGACAATCAAATTGTGTTTCATAATTGATGCCGACGACGGCCAGCGAAGCGGAAAGCGAAGCTCTAAACGCTCTGCAAACAAGTGGCCGGCCAAGTGTCCGCGTCTAGCCGTTTGTTTGGCTTATCGTGTGAACTAATCTGAGCCGACTCCCAGACACAGACACAGTCAGAGTCAAAGTCGGAGTTGGAGTTGGAGTCGGAGTCTAAGCTAGAGATACAGATATAAAGATATGGAGCTGTGAAATAATGTGTGATGTCTATGAGCATAATATGCCTCACTCATTTTTCATTCTTTTCCCATCCTCTCTTTCTCTCTCTCTCTCTCACACTCGCTCTCGCTCTGCCCAGGGGCATATCATGCAGCGAGCGTCTTGGACTGATTGTTGACCGTCTTCGGTCTGAAATTGAAGCCAAAGAAAATGATGGCTGTTGCTGCTACTTTATTACACCACAAGAAGAAGAAGAAGCAGAAGTTTGTGTCTCTTTTTTTGCTGCCGCTGCTGCTGCTTTGTCGTCAAGGGCTTGGGCTGGCGTTGCAGTTGACTGCCTGGCAAAAGAAACACATTAAAAGCATATCAAGTGAAATCATCATCAGACTGTTCTCAGCGCTTACAGCAGTTGCCAGTTTCCACTTGCCACTTGCCAGTTGCCAGTTGCAACGGAAGCGCAGCCCCAAAAACTGTTACTAATAGTTCGTCTAACGCTTTTTATGCGCCAAACAACCGACAAACGAGAACAAAGGCCATAAAATGCTGCAAATATATAGCTAGAGTAAATATATGCTCACTTTTACAGGGTATGCATAATTAACAACCATGCTCACTTTTACAGGGTATGCATGAGTTAGGCAGGCTTTGATTGAATATTGAGCTAAGAGAGTTGCTCTACGAGACCCGAATTTGCGCACAAGCTGACTTTTTACAGGGTATTTAGGTAACAGGCAACCTGTAGCTTATAGAACTGCTTTTACATATATCTGAATCATTTAATATAAATATTGCCGCATGTGATTTAATACATTACAGGGTATAGTTAGCTCGCCAGACTGTCTGTAGTGAGTATATTACTGTACAGGGTATACCGCTAGTCGTGCAATCGAGTGGTCGCTCTGAGATCTTCAGCACTTTTGTTGTCTCCCTTGTCAACAGACACTCAGCAGCAGCTATTTGTGGGCGTGGCTGCTAGTGGGGCAACAGCAAGCTGGCCGAGGGAGTCGGCTGGCTGGATGGGGCGTGTGGGCGTGGCAGCTGCGCTAGCTTGGCTTGACGCACAACGCGACGTTTCGACTGCGCGCAAATAAAATCTCTTGGCCAACAATTTTGAATGGCATTGTTTGTTTCTTGGCGCTGCCACGCCCCATTTATATACATTTATGTGCTATATATAAACCGATATATACATACATATATATGTATGTACATATATCACATACATATGCTCAATTAGTTTGACTCTGCGCTAGGCTTAGGCCGCACCTCGAAAGGCGCCAGAGCGCCAAGCGAACCCAACCCAAAGCCGAGCGCCCCTTAACCCAAATCCCCCTCCCCCCGCTTTTAGCCAGCGACCCCCACCTCCTTGCAGCCCCTTTTGATAACTGGATCAGCTACTAGGCGTGCGCGACAATTAACTGTGCAAACGTTACGAACTATCTCTCAATTGCTCCCGTCACAAAAGAAACCCAAAACTGATTGAAAAACTAAACAAAGCCAGAACATGGCAATCGGGCATATTCGATTGTGAAATGCTCGCCAGTTAGACCTAACCTAGGGTCATATCTATGGAATAGAGCAATTACATAACTTCTCGTACCCAAGCTCTCTAAATATCGTATACAACGTAATCTCATGCCTTTCAGTGAAACCAATATACTCGCTTTCCACTTCGTGAGCGTGTATGAAAATACGTGATTTAGTCCAACACAATTACAATTGTCCAATCAGACAATGAGTCATGCTGTGAATCGACTAATGCCTATCGAACAGCGAATATCGCAAAGTAATATATCGTATATTGTATATAGCAGATCATTTATAGTATTAGATATATCGTAAATGTAGTATCATATTGTATATCATATGCCTATCGTTTATTAAATTATTATATGTGTTATCGATAGCTCATTCTTCTGCTGTTCGATGACACACTTGTCAGAGATCTTTCTCATATGCCTCGTCCTTAGCCCTTTCTGTAGCATCTGGATTCAAGCTCTTTAACATGGCGCCAACTAGACTTCCGCCAGATCGTGTCGAGACGTCCCATTTCTTGTTGCTCTCGGCTAATTGTTGTTGTTAATTGCAACCGCATTTGCATTCGCGCCCGGGTTCTCGGGCCCCCATTCGGAAACAATCGTTAGAATCATAAATATACAAATTTATGCTCACTGCGATGCGAGAGGGGCTCAATTTATGCAACTGGGTGGCACTTTTTCCTAGACAACAGCTGAGAGTTGAGAGCCAACAGCAGCCTTTCGCTTGATGATGGCCCTCATTTGTAGATGAGATCAGAACATGCAAGCGATGTATATACATAGAGTTATATACAATATCTAAGCCTATCTATGCAAAGTAATTGGGCAGCGGCTGACGCTGCCTTGGCCTTGCTTCGACTTGCTACGACTTGCTTCGACTTGCTTCGACTTGCTTTGGCTACCTTTTAAGGCTCGCCCACATCAATTGCTTGACTCACACAGAAATTGCCCACAAATTGAGCAGCAAATTAACACGATTTCGATTCGAAGGCTGCGAACTACGAGTGAAGACAAAGCCAAAGCCTAAGAAAACAGCATCAGTCAAATGCCAATTGGGGCCATCATTGAAATTGGCCGCAAACGAATCACAAATCACAGATGCGACACGTGTTGAGAATTCATAAATACCCATTGCGAATGGCTAACTAGGGTATAATCATGCTGTGAAAATAGGCCTGGCTAATAGTTTTGCTGGTATAGAGATAGAGAAAGAGAGAGGGCGATCTTTTAATGTCATACGATGGTTATCGATAAATATCGAGATGAGACTATGCACGTGTATAAGAGAAAGAAGGGAAGCCACATGCGGGCATTCTTAAGGAATGAACATAATCGATAAATTGCGTGAAATCGATAACATATTCCTTAAATATTCGATAAATCGATAATATATTTCTTAAAGATAATTCTTAATACAAGTCTATAGAGTAGCATAAGTATGTGAACTCACCTGAACGGCGCAGTTGAGAAAACAATTGTTCTGCCCTGGTCCATTGAGCAGACCCTTCGACGAGGGCTCCAGAGTGGGCGAGGTGAGATTGTTGGGCGCTCGCAGCAGCTCCAGCAGGCGACTGCGCTCCGCTCCATTTTGAACGGCGCCGGCGGCAAATGCCTTCGGCTGGTAATGAACCGCAGCGGCAATGGGCGTGGCACCACTCGCACCGCTCGACGGCCGATAGAGCGAGCCGGCGGTCAGGGGCGTGCCATGGGTGGCCATTGTGCGTGCGGGGCAGCTACCACTGATTGCGACGCCTATGGCTGGCATCCGAAAGGCCCCACGATCTCTCACAGTGTCGGGCGCTCAATCTCTGACGACGCTCGCTGCTGGCATGGCGGCTGCACGTAGGGGCTGCGGGGAAGGCAAGAAAAGACAACAATCAGAATATGACAGCTTAATGTGACGACGCCCGCACCTCCGCATCGCTCGAATGCCAAAGAAAACAAGTTAAGTGTGTTGACGTTGCACACTGATGACTAGCATGACTAGCAGATACCCAGCAAGAAAAAAATATTAACGAATGGCATGATCGCATATGCCCCATGTACACGTTGGCAATGACAATACAGGGTATGCATGTACGAACAGTCGCCGTCTTCTCAAGTCGTGACGGCTGCCGTGTCGCTGGCAATTAGCCGTCTCTGAGAATTCCCGCAGCACAAACAAAATTATAAACACGGCCAATGTGGTGGTGGCTCGTTCCAACTCAATCTTCACATCTAGCAGACCAAACCGGACCACAGTGAAAGTTCCCGCATATCAGAATGTGAGCAGCTATGTGGGCCAAGCTCGACTTGAGCGGCCGAGCGGACGCATTGCCCACCTCTGATTATGCAATTGCCTCAATCGCAATGCATTCGCAACTCATTCGCAACTCATTCATGAGAGCATTGCAAAACGAAAGACTTAGACAACGAACTTGACTCTCTGTACGCTCGGGATCAACGCAATTGAAAGAGCTCGACTTGACTTCGATTAATTGGACTGAGTTGCAATATGAATATATTGTATATATGAATTGTGTATTCATGGTTATATGGGTTTTTATGTGTCTCTTTTATACACTTCCTACAATAGAGATTTGTTGTTGTCTCTGTGAATAGAAAAAGCTCTTTCAATCGAGTCGCTGTCTTACAATGTCGAGTCTTCTTGAACAGAGAATCTATTACAATGAAGAATCTCTGTTCTATTCAACTGATAATCTCTTTCAATCGAGTCAGTCCAAGCATATCTTTCAATCGATAATCAATTTCAATTTGGAATTGTTTTCAATCAAACCATTAGCATTATGCCATAGCTATTGTAGTTTACATTGATCCTATATCTATTCATCATATTATATCTCTTAGTTTTGATAACTCTTTCTATCCATTGCATTGCAGCATAACATCATATCATACTCATATACATATCTCTTCATATATATATATATGTAGCTTCTTCATTTCACAAAGTTCAAGTGCTTTAATGCTTATGCTAATTGTTAAATGGCTGCAGCGTTGCTAATTGCCACATGCCACATGCTACACTAGCCACAAACGACCACAAATTTGAAATGAAAAGAAGCCAGAGTATGGCAATTCGCGCCATACTGACTGCCCAATGCTCGCTCACGCTTTAGCAAACGTTTTGACTTATGGCGAATCGAAGTCCCTCTCCTCTTGCTTAGAGTTCGTCAGCAGAGATTAAATTGTGGCAGCTACAATATTTCACTGAGCCCATATACCCGCTCTGTACTGACTGAGCGAGCATAAAGAACGCTAATGTGAATGCACCTGTTGCTCAGGTGAAGAAGCCGCTCGTTTGCATACTAAGCGAGGCGCTGTGCGCTCAACGCTTACCAAATGTTATGATGGGGCATGACTGGAGCTTGAACTGCAGAAGTCGAGAGGGGCGAGCAGATAGCAGGGGCAACTGTTGACTGGTCAGGCATTTCAATTGCCTCGATTGTTGCGTGCAACTGCAACAATTTGTGGCAAACGCAATTTTCGAGACTGGCAATCCGCCGCATGCACATATGATCTAGCATGCATATAACTACATATATATATGTATGTATGTATATATACTGTTATTTATCCACATATCGATTTACAATATGTTTCGGCTGCCCGATTAAAATTCTTCAGAAATTGCAGCTGACATCAACATCAACATGAAAGACGAAAGACTTGAGGCCGATCTGGGCAGTAGTTTGAGCAGTGGGCGTGGCATTTGTATTTTGGTCCAGCTTCAAGCATACATGCAATACAAATGCTAGCTGACGAAAACTAGTTGGCTTTAGCCCGCTTTCTTTTTACAACAAAACTTAATTTCAGTTTTTTTTTTCTCTTTCTGTTTTGTATTTTTGATAATTTTTCAATCATTTTCTTAAACTGTGTCCAGTTGTTGTTGTTGTTGTTGTTTTTGTAACTGGCGTGAGAAAGTCACGCCCCAAAACAACACGCCTCTTGCTTCGATAAAAATAAATGAAGAAAATCAAACAAATATCAATCATTGTCTCATGATATAAGACAAGTGATCAAATGAGAGGGATATATATATATATAGAGAGAGAGAGAGAAAGAGAGAAAGAGAGAGAGAGAAAGAGAGAGAGAGAGAGAGAGAGGATAATATATATAGTTGATGGTATGTATAGTTGATGGATATATATTCAAATCTTGCTGTCCTCGACGAATTCCGAGATCATTCCAGGTAACCAGCAGAGAGGGAGAGGGAGATGGAGATGGAGAGGGAGAAGAGCAGCTCTAACTGTAGCCGCTGGCTATGCCACAATCGAGGCCACACAAATGGATGCTTGGGGCTGTTGTTGCTGTGGTTGCTGGCTGCCGATTGTTGCTGTTGCTAATGTTGGTCATCAACTGAGCAGAAGTCACGCAACGAATTGGCGACAATTACCTAAGAGGCCAATGAGCACTCCTGCTCATGAGCTCCGCACGAGAATAGTCGACTGCCTGGTGCCCTGTACTCGTAATTGCTTATGAAGCTATAAAAACTCCATGCAGAGGGTATAAAAACCGACGACAAAGGCAAAGACCAAGACACAAAGTCCACTGATTGTTAAACAAATTGTTGGACAGTTATTAAGTTGTTGTTGTTGTTGTTGTTGCTGTTGTTGTTGTGGTCACTTTGCATTGCGATGCTGGCGCCAGCATTTCCATTAGCCCAGCGCTTGTTAAGCGTGCGTGTGTGATTGTGTTTGAGCTGGAGAAACGTGACATAATGCAAAACAAAGGCCAAACTAAACAAAGAGCCAAAAGCTCTGTAGACCCAAGCATAGAAGAAGAAGCAGCAGCAGAAGCAGAAGACGACTCTTTATGCTGATAAGCTAGTGGTATAGGTTGAGTCCAGAAGAACATTTCAGATGGCAGTGTGAGTGGAGCACCACAACACCACAACAGGTGGACCACATGAATACATATGTATATTACATCAATTATGTCACAAAGCTAACAAAGAGAAAAACGAAATTCGAACCAGGAATACGTAGCGGGTGCCTTACCCATATGAGAAGTGAAATAGATCAGTGGGAGAGAGATAGAGATAGAATTCACTTAAGATGATGTTTAGTTTAGGCAAGCTAATCTTGGAATGAGAATGAAAAGGCATGGCTAATAATGTGAATCGAGATTCGAATCAGGGATTAATCTTTGCTAGCTGAGGAGAGTAGGAGATGGAATGATGAAATTTGCTCTGATAAAGAGTCGTAGCTCAAGCAAACAGCAATAATTTTAATATACCAAGTAATTTGTTAATGGGAAATTGAAATAACTTTGCCTTAGTTGGATCAGCCCTGGATCAGAAGCAGAAAATGCCGACTGCACCCATCAAATCTTCGATGTTGTCCATGTTTATGTTATAGCCGTCGCATCGTTTGATTTATCGCTTGATCTTCAAGCTGAGATCAATTATAATCAATAATTATTAATCTCTTCTTTTTTTTTTTTTTGTATGCAGTCTTATTTGCTTTCATGAACATTCCTTTGCCGTGTAGCAAATGGCATGAGTTGCATTTCTGGGCAACTTTCTTACCCCCCACCCAGGCGCTGACTGCGCAATTACAATAGAGCAATCAAGGCGGTAGGGAGAGGGAGAGGGCGAGGAAGAGAGAGAGACAGCCTCTGCAGCCCCTCTGCACTTGCATTGCTCTCACGCAACTATGCCAAGAATGTTGAGCACCTGTTGGCATAATTTTGCCTTTGCATGAGCAAACGAGTTGCCGACCCTGAAATCAATGCAGTTCTCCATATGCTCCATGCTCCCCATGCGCCATGCTCGATGCTGTATAGCTATTTACTTGCTCAACTTTGTAATGTGTGAGTGTGTGTGTTGTTTATAGACTGGGTGGAACGTGTTGAGCTCGGCACACAGTCGACCAGCTGCTGTTGTACCCTAGAAAATGTGGGCAAAGGGCTATATGCACCAGCTCCAAATTTGATAAGCTGATCCTTATTTCCTATATCGCTAAAAGTTCCTTTTCACTCTTGAATCTTTTCAGCATAGCTCGAGAACTATTGGAGCTGGGGACAGCAATTTCGGCTGGAAGCTGCTTGAAACGTATTTGTATACGAAAACTAATTCATTCTCCTGAAGCCAGAACTTTGACTGCTGCACAGGCACAGCTCGAGTGCTGTCAGAGCTATCACAGTCGGACTGCAGCTGCTTGAAATGTTTGCTTTAACTTCTTTTCATTCTACGATCTGAGCGCACTCCAATTTGAATGCTCCACTGGGCCCACGTATGCCCACTCTGGGCCTGTAGTCGCTTCCTAATTTGACAATTTAACGGGCCTGCAGCTACAGCTGGGGGCGATAGTTGTCGTTGTTGTTGTCGTTGTCGTTGTTGTTGCTGTTGCTGCCCACGCCACAAGCTTCAGCCGAGCTGCTTTCATGGCGCCCACGCTGGAGCAGTTGGGCTGCCGCTGCTGCCGCTCCGGTCATTGGTTAGCCCCAACAACTGTTTGGAGTCGCATTCCTCGTGCGGCAGCCATCAATTTGACACTCTGTCGGGCGCATCTAATGCGACAAGCGATCCTCGTGCCCAGCTTGCAGCTGGGGGCATGTCTGATTGATTAGACGCGGCGACGATGACAGCAGCTGTGCCGCTTAATTGCACAGCGCAGCATCGAATCAGCAGCAGAGCCACTTACCACACTCCAGCGATACCCTGTAAAAGCCAAACGAGCTGCTGCAGCCCAAGCTGATGTCAGCAGACTAGTCCTAGTCCAAGTCTAAGTTTATCTCCTCGCTTCTGGCTGTATACCCTCTAGAAATATAGCCTTGAAGACGGCGACAATGAAGCAGAATGGGCGTCTTTGTTCAGCAAACATGAAACGCAAATGCGCAAAGGCAAAAACAACAACAACTGTAAGCAGTGAGAGGAGAGAGGCACATAAAGGAGAGGGAATTGACCGCGAAATCGAGATGTTGCGGACAATCAAGAATTGTGACTGACAGACAGCTGGACAGCCATAGCTATGCAATGCGAAAAGCTTCGCAATTGCTTGACCAGCTGTAGTGCCAAGTAGAGTTCATTCTCCCAGAGCCCTATCTCAGATCTGCAATCTATAATCCATATTCTAAGATCCGATCTACGATATCCCATCCGATCTACGATATCCCTTTGAACTTTGATTTCTTATCCATAGCGATCAATCCCATTCTAGTTCTCTGATCCTCCATCTGTAGTTCTCGATCTCCAATCCATTATGATCGATATCCAACCAAGCTCTTACATCCCTGCATCGAGTTTCAGTCGAACTCCGTTCAACGATCTCGATCTCGATCTCGATCAACGATCACCGATCTCTCTCCTGAACTTCTTCTTCGCCCGTTCCCGATAACTGGACGGCTTTTCCTCTTCACGGATCCTCGTTCTGTGCTCAGTGATTTCCGATCTCCGATCCAACGCTGTCCGTTGACAAGTTTGTCAGGAAAACTTAGCGCTAATCAAATGGAAAATGCCCTTGCTTCGTGTGTGGCGCGACCGCAGCTGTCAGAATTGCGTGTCGCTAACTTCATTCGCCAGCGCTGTGGCCCACCTCCCCCTCCCCAAAGAGCCGCCCATTGAGCAGCAGCTGAGGTATGCAAATTGCTGGCACAGCCGCCGCTGTCAGACGTGAGCTTCATTAGACGAGCCTCGACGCTGCGGCCATTAGCAACACCTTAAACCAGATAATTATGGCCAAAACTATAAATCAGCCAGCTCCAAAAGATACCAACAGATAGTTTAGATGATTCGCTAGATAGTCAGGTGCTTAAAGAGTCTCGCGTATCGATTTCTCGTGGGCGTTTATGTTAATCGATCGATCGTATATTGTGCCCTGTCTTTGTATACCCTATAAGGGGTAGATCAACTCGTAGGAGTGTGACAGCTGCTATGTGAACTTAATAAGATGAATGAATGGATGGTCTAGTTGGACATGTGGATCGAATCGAAGCTTAAAATCGATAAATATCGATATGCTTCTTCTAGCTCATGCAACACAATTAGCTAAGTCATTAATTATAGGGTATATATGCTAGTCGCTCAGCTCAGACACAGAGTATGTTCATTCAGATTATTTTCCGTTTCATTTTTTGGCTACAAATCAAAAGCCACAAAACTAAGGCAAAGCGCTGCCTGTGATACATTCCACACACGAAATAAGACAACAACTACACACACATACATACATATGTATACTCATATGTATACTCATGCATGTATTATATGCTGAGCTACAAATTCTGGCTTTTGTCTTTTGTTGGCTCGTTTTTTTTGTGGCTTTTAGCCACGTGCTGTATCACTCCAGCGTCTCAAACTCATTTCGTTTTTCTGTTTTTATACCCTGAACCCATTTTCAATGGGAAATCAGGGTATAATGGTTTTGTTAAAATGTATGTAACAGGCAGAAGGAGGCGTGGCAGACCCCACAAAGTATATATATTCTTGATCAGGGCGACGAGAAAAGTTGATTTAGCCCTGTCCGTCTGTCTGTCCGTCCGTCCGTCCGTCTGTCCGTCTGTCCGTATGTTTGAACGCGTCGATTTCCGAAGATACAATAGCTAGAGACTTCAACTTTTTTTTTAAATGTCCGTATATAGCACGCGCATATCGAGTTTATCACATAATTTCGATAACTTGTCCGATTATTTTTTTATCGATGAAAAACCTTATCGAATGTCAATTATTAAATTATATCTCCTACATCTTTTGAGCTAGAGTCTCCAAATTTTAAACGTATACTCATATATACTTTTTAGAATTTCGGTTTTTGTTATAATTCACCCCCCACCCCTATATCCACCCCCTCACCCTCACCTTTGTAAAATGCGTATTTCAAATACTAGAGACTTGAGATTCGGCACATACACGCATAGTAATAATATAATCACAATCTTAAAGTTTCATGAAGAACGTACGTCCACAAAAAAAGTTATTAAATAATTAAGTTTCAATGAGAAGCCCACACTGCAGCCCATGCGTGCGTGCCTATATGTGCCTATGTATGTGTGTGTGTGTTTCTTTTGTAAGCAAAAAGACGGGTTCAGGGGATTTCGTAGTCGAGCAGTCTCGACTAGAGCTTTCTTACTTGTTTTTTTTTTTTTCTTTTATGGAAATTAACATTTTTTAATGGGTTTCTTTTGGCTGTATACCGTGCAGGCGGGGCGAGTGTGTAAACAGGGCATATCAGTTACAAGAGATGCCCACAACTACATATACATATACATACATACATATATATTCCTGGTCTAAATTGTTAATCGAGTCACTCGAGCGACGTCTGCACTTTTAGCAACTCTTTGCGAATGGCTGCTTAGCAAGCATTACAGGGTATCTTTTAGTGCAGCTTTTGCTTACTTGTTCATTCTTCAAAATGTTGTTATTCACAACATTAATTGCTTTGCTGCATATCTTTATGGAAATACAGCTAGATATCTATTACATATAGTAAACATATAGATGTATATATGTATTTATTTATATACATACATATATACATCCATCTAGAAGTCAACAATTCGTTAATCATTAACGTAATTTTGTGGACCGAACGGGGTCTCCATCTCAATCTCTGTCGGATCTGAGTTGCGTGGAAAATGCAACAGCGAAACAATGGACAAAACAGATCTGGCAAAAGGCATTTAACGGTTATTATTCAAGCTGCAGGTGCAGCCAGGTAAGCGGGCATGGGACTGCAGGAAATTAAGCAATACGCAAGCCAAACAGCATCGGAAATTTGGTGTGTAAACGGAGCCACAGTTGGCCAGTTGCGATGCTAGAGCCATCTAGCGGCGAGTAGCGTTTAGTTGCAGTCTAAAAACTTCATGGCAAATCATTTTAAATGTCTCTAATGAGCAAATGATGCAGACAATTGTGATTTGCAGCAGCTTACTTCTCCCTCCCTCTCTCTCTCTCTCTCTCTCTCTCTCTTCATTCGATATCGAATTTTATGGTTTTTGGATTCTTCTCTGGTATTATGCAAGCTGCAGGTGCTACTACGTAGTTGATTGGGGAAAGTAGCACTTGCAGCATGAAGCAAAGGAATGTCAGCGGCTGGAGCGCCATCTAGCGTCGAGTAGCGCGCACTATTGATTAGAGCTAGAAGCAAACGTGCTTGAAATGAAACACTAATGAGCAAATGATGCATGCAATTGAGAATTTTAGTCTTGCTCTCTCTCTATCTCACCTCTCTCTCTCTCTCTCTCTCTCTCTCTCTCTCTGTAAGGCTGAGCAGCAGCCACTTGAACAAATTGTGGGAGTGCAGTTCAAGTGGAGGAAAGGCGAGCGGGAGCCGCTGCAGTTTCAGCTCAGCTCATATCTTAATCAATCAATCTGCAATTTAAAATCGATTAACAAACCAAAAAGAAACAAAAAGCAGCTCCAAAGTGAGTTGGGAAAATAAAGTTGAATCGCTCCTGCAAGAAGTCCAATCCGTTGGCTTAGTTGAGATGTTGTTGAAATTTGTGCGCCTCGAGTGCTGGGCAAAGATGTGAGATGCGCGATGCGAGATGCGAGATGGAGAGAAACAAAATAAGAGAACGCAAACAAAAAGGAAAGACAAGAGAACGACACGCAACACAACACAAAAGATCGGCTACAGAAAACATATAATTACAGGCAAGCCAGCGTGCTGAAGACGATCATCATCGTGATCATGATGATGATGATGATGATGCTGGCTCTGCTGGCTCCTCTTCAGCAGTTACAGTTCATTCACGCCCCCATCAGTCGATAAGCTCGGCGACGCCCACCACAAAGCGCTGAATGTGGCCAAGTGACAAATGGTTGATATGGAATGCTGCCTCCCCCACTGCCGCTGCCGGCCCTCTAATTGTCCAATGGCACTGGGAAGAATAGAACCGAATGACGGAGGATGGAAGATGAATGCTAAACGAGCCGCCGATAGCAATCTCTTTTCTTTTTCTTATAATATTTCAAATAGAAATTCAAAAAAATACAAATATCGTTTGGGTGTCAAGCCCGCGACCTCTCGCACCCCGTTAGCAATCTCTATTATTATAATAATATTTCATAAAAAAAAAGAAAAAAGAAAAAGTAACACTAGGGCCCGACCGGGAGTTGAACCCGCGGCCTCTCGCACCCGAAGCGAGAATCATTCCGCTGGACCAACGAGACGTGCTAATTTCCAATACTGAAATAACAATTGCTCTACTGCGTGTGTGTGTGTATGTGTGTGTGTGAGCAAATTTCAATTGCAGCTATAGCTGTAAGGAGCGAGGGAGTGGAAGAGAGCCACGATTGCGAGTGGAAGGGAGAGAGGAGCATGCTGTGCAAGCTGTTGCTGCTGCATTAGAGGAGAGAAGGAAAGGAAGAGAGGAACGTGCAATTGTGGGAGGGAGACAGCAATATGCCTTGTTAAGTAAATTTAAGAAGTTGTTGTTGTTGTTGTGAGCAAACTTCAAATTGCAGCAAAGAGGGAGGTGAGGGAGAGAGAGAGAGAGAGCGCAATGCCTCCTTATGAAGTTTCTGCCAGATGCCAGCGAATCAGCATGCACTGCATGCCTGTAGAAATGTATGTATATATGTATATATAGGTGAAATACAGCATATAAGCACGTGTATGTGTGTGTGTGTGTGTGTGTGTGGGTGGGATGCGTATGCAGCATATTCCAAGATCTGTTTATTGTTTACACTGGACGCTGCGTAACGGGAGATGCCAAAAAAAAAACAGAAGTAGCAGAAGACGAAGGAAGAGGAAAAGCTAGCGAAGGGGGCAAGCTATAAAAACCTAAAATGTGTTTGTGGCAGCAAAATGAACCCTATAAATAAAAGCTAAGGAAATACTCTATAAAACGAGAAACGAAAATGGGATATTATGTGAGATAATATTCAATAACACATTAAAGATATACCCACACACAGATATACATACATACATATTTGATATAGATTTTACGATCTCAGTGAAATTCAAGTGCATCAATTGATGCATATGCCCAACTATTCAGTTAGGGTATAGGAATTCCATTGGCCGACACATCAGTTAGCCTGGCTATACAATAAAGCACACACATTTGCCTCCAATTGAATTTTGTTACAATTTATATTTGAACATTTCTTTGGAAACAACAGGGGCGCAAGCCAGCTGAGGGGGGCGGGCGTGGAGTGAGCGGAATGAGATGAGAGCACAACGTTACATTGTTGCTGCCGCTGGAGCTTTAATTGCTGCAGCTATTTATGCACTTGATGCTCCAACTGCCCCCAACTAGTTGGCCAGCTAGTCTCACTCCTCGCCCCTCCTCTGGCTATCTGCCTACCCTACTCTTTCACAGACCATTTGTAAACGGATTGAAATGGATTTTGAGTTTGAATTGCTTTCGAGCTGATTTTCCCGAATGCCAAACGCTAATCACTCGTGCCTCGTGATTACTCTCCACCACAGTAGTCGCTCGTGGGATAGAACTGTACTTTGATTAATCTCTTAATCCCTCTATTTTCCTACCTCCCTTTACGCATATAACTTTCTCCCTTCCTCATGCCTTCTTTGTCCTGTCTGTCTTTGCTTGTCTCGCTCTATACCTCCCCCAACTATCCCATCTACCTCTGACTTATTGTATTCTTTTCCCATATACTCGTCACTTGATTTCCCTTTTTCCAACTTTCAATCTACTTTGTTCTCATTCTCTCTCTCTCTCTCTCTCTCCTTACTTATGCTACTCTCTTTATGGGTCAAAGTCTTTTCAGACTTCTCCACACAATTTGCGCTGAACAATTGCTAAATTAACATACTCTGTAATTCCGTAGCCTCGTAGCTTCGCAGCTCCGGAGCTCTTCGCTTGGCTAAGTGCTTAAATGGAACGAGAACAGTTAGTTAATAGAGTCACAGAGCTAATGCGTAATGACGAATGGCTGATGGTTAATGACAAATGCCTAATGACATAATATGACAACAACAATGACAATTAGCGACAACAATTGAAATCGTCAACTGAAAATCTTCAAACTGAAGACATAACTTCAATTCGGATATGATAATACTGCGTTAGACCATCATCAGATCAGATATAACTAAAGATCAGAGGAACCATGTGAAACATATAGTGAGCTTTGCATATTATATCAATACAGACTGTGAATGTAGATAGCAAAGAGCCCTTTGACTAGAACTTCAAACAGCTCCGCCAGAGACTGGGGAGAACTGTTCAGGGAGCTCATTCATTCAGTATATATCTCGATACAAGCACATACAAAACAAAAAATATATATAATTTTATATATATTTTTATACAGATATATATACTACTATATATATTTTACATTTTGCTACATTTTGGAAAAACCATAAGCCATGGCGGCTTGTTTGGATCGACTCATCACCATCTTTTCGCCAGGGGGCCGTCTGTACCAGGTGGAGTTCGCAGCCAAGGCAGTCAACAGGGATCATCGCACAATGGTCGCCCTATCGGGCGACGACTGTGTTGTGCTGATCGTGCAGAGGAAGCCGCTGTCTACATTCGCCGTACCAGAGACTGCGAGTCGCCTTTTCGAGCTCTCAGATGTATTGGGATGTGCGGCGATTGGGCGCCAAGCCGATTGCAAGTCGCATGTGGACAGGGCCCGCCAGGAGGCGTGCCTGTTCCGCCACAGGTTCGGCTATCCGATGGCTGCCGACATGATATGCCATCGCTTGGCAGACATCAATCAGGTGCATACCCAGAATGCGGATATACGTCCGCTGGGCTGTTCCATAACCATGATCTCGTTCGACCCGCAGCTGGGTCCACTGATCTACAACACAGATCCCACGGGCGTCGCTATTGGCTATCGCGCCTGCGTCTTCGGTAGCGCAATGGAGCGGGGCAATCACTACTTGGATAGCGTGTACAAAAATTTTTTGAGTAGGGATGAAGCAGTCAAGATGGCCGTTAAAACTCTGGCCTTCGCTCTCGACAAGGATCTGACGGCAACCGACTTCGAAATGGCAATGGTCACCCGGTCGAATCCCAAATTCCATATCCTGACCGAATCCGAGATCAATGCTGAAATCATACGCATGACCAGAAGCCGAAAGCGCAAAAGGTCTTAAGTTCTTCCCATACATTGGGACTGTTGTTCAATTAAAGCGATTATCTGAAAAAGTAATATATTCTGTTTGCTTTTATTCCTTAGGGGCATCCCTTTAGATATAGAGAGATTCGGGAAGGTTAAAAAGAAACCGATTTATATTTCATCAGTATAAGCCTCAGAGTCATAGCCGTAGTTCTCATAGTTCTCGAGATTTTTAAGTTTTTGTATGTATCCAAAGAAGGAGCCTTATTAAGAATACAAATCCAGATATCGACTACTATGGCATATAAGATAGATGTGCCTTGGTATATACTACATTTTCTACGCTCTCTCGAGTCTTTCCGATATTTTCTGTACTCTTCTCGATATACTCTGTGTGAATCGTATGATCGAGCAGGGGACAGTTGGTCGATTCGAGCGACGGTTCAGCTTAATTAACAAAAACTTTTGGTGCAGACGCAGTTAACGGCAGTTTCAAAAGCAACAGGTGCTGTGGGCTGCGAGCAGGGGCGGGTGGGCAGGTGTGGCTGCTGCGAGGCAGGTGAAAATCGTTGGGGCGACAGCCGCTGCGTAAATTTTACGCAATTGGGGACAACAAATTACACGTACTGCAATTTACTGAAGACTGGAAGCGCAGACTGGAAGTAGAGACTGGAATGGTGGCTAGGCCTGTGTGGGCCTGGCGGGCCTGTAGAGTCTGGCTCGGGGAGCCGATTGAGGTTATGAGACGCTGTCGCGTTGTTGTCTCTCTGCCCGAGGCGCGCGGCGATTATGCAAATGCATCGAATTTCGAATTTCACTTGACCGAAAACGCATCTAAGACGCATCGAGACGCCGAAGCCATAAAAATCAAGTCCAGCCAGGAAAATTCCATTTCAAATACAGTAGAGAGCATGTGCGACTGGCGCATACCCTGTAAAGTTACAAATACAGCTATATAGGGTATATGACGCACTTGAACATAGAATTCTAATTACAATAGAATGTGAATGTGATGTGGGAGGTAAGGATGTAAGGGATATCCTCTAGAAGGAAGGTAATTTATCGATATTTATCGATTGTAGAAGAGAACATTAGTTTCGAATTAAATCTTCACTCATTGCTTGTGTGCGCATGTGATTATTTTTATTTGTACTCTATTTTGGACTTGAGCAAATGCACGTACATACCAAATGGTATTAAGACATATCTGTACGACTTGTGTTTCAGTTTTATCTTTTACGCAATTGGCATATCGTACATGGCTTTACAACAACAACAACGACAACAACAACGTCGACGAGGTTTTTTTGGTAAAAATTGCGAGACATTAAGAGTTGATGACCCCGAAAGCCCAAAGAAGATGTCGAACGAAGCCGAACAACAACAAGAAAATCGACTCGATTACAGAATGAGAAAAAAAAGAGAGAGAGAAGCAAACAGCAAAGGCCATGAAATCAAAATATCTCATGTTGATTGATGTGTGATCCGAAAATGCACCAAGAACCAAAAATCAATAACTGTAAATGGCTAAAGAGCACAGTTTGCCAAGGTTTCACAATGCCAAAAACTGAAACCAGCTAACTAACCATGGAAACGCGGCTGTTTACCGAGCGATCCACATGAAGTTTGTGGAATGCATCGAGTAGAGACTTATATGAGTGAATATTCCAAAAATCAAGCTGATATGAATCACCTTATAGATCGCCAGCCGAACTAAAAACAACTGTAATTAAAATGTTTTGGGTTCAATAACAACTATTTAACTAACGCGCAAAGCCGGTTAACATTTGGATCAATTGTCATCTCTCAGCTCATTCCAATCAACAGATCCAATTGCCCAACTCATTTCCCATTGGAAATCCAATTCAAACGGAAGCAACTCCAATTGGCATTGCACAGGCGCATCTCACTTAATTCACGCTTATCCAATAAACGCATATCCAATTGGACTTAACACAATCCCAAAAGCACTCCAATTGCTTACCTCTGTGTACTGTTTGAAACTGTTGATCAACTGTTGCGCGGGCTCAACAGTTGCGGTTGCATAGCGTATGGAAGTTAATAACGGAAGCTTCGGTTGACCGCAGGATATGCCTAAGTGTTCCAAGTGCGAGCGAGACGGCAGATATGTAGCCAAGACCTTTGATTTTGATTTTTGTTTTGTTGTTAGCTTTGGCTTCGGCTTTGACTTTGACTTTGGCCTCGCAGCGTGTCGAACGTTAAGGTGAATATTTTTCACACGCTTTCACTTGCACATCAACCGAAAAAAAATAAAACAAAACCAAGAAACGCACACATGAAAACAGAATTTTGTCGCTTTGCTTTGCTTTGCGTTTTGCAGTTATTTTGTATTTCGCGTTACTGTATTTAACTGCACTGCAATATTTGCATTTGCAGTAGTTTTTGCTCTTCACTCAGCACAAAAACAAACATAAAACACAAACACACAAAAAAAACAAGAATCGGCGCGAGAATCGTAAAAAACGTTGTAAACAAAGTCAAATAAAAACCAATTGCCGGCAGCTGCACGCGCGCAAACTCCTTACTCTTCGACAGCGATACAACAACTGTTTTTGTGTTTGCCTCAGCGAAGACAGGTCGGAGCGCAACATGTGTGTGCGATAGATACTGCGCAAGCTGACTATCGATATGTGGCGCCAAAATGAGCAGCATTTCAAATGAACAGCTAATGCTGGCTTTTATAAGAATTGAATGAATAATCGAATTAAAGTACGTATCAAAATATCGTCATATATCGTTATGCTCTTAATTGCGCTAGTTATAAACTTTGCATAAATACAATGACTTAAAAACATTTCGCTGCAGGGCATATTCAAGCGTAAATTTTGTCATTTTATTATATTAATTTTATTTAAATTCAGCATATACAAAAGAGACGGATTTAAATTTATGCGCAAGCGCGCCAATATACATCATGCTATCGATTAGTTTTGGCTGCATTACTTGGTCTTTCGAAGTAGTTATTAACTGACGCTAGAGGGCGTCGCAGTTGTTGTTTCTCTACGCTGCCTGGCCAAATGGCGCTGCTCTTACAACAAAGAAACTCGTAAAAGCGTCGCAAAATTGAAAATTCAATTTGTAAATCAAATTATATTGTTTTTAATAATTTTTTCATATAACTTAACAAGCAGTAAATGGTTGCACAACTGTAAAATTTGGCAACTATCGAATGCTGCGATAGTTTGAATGTGTGAGCGCAATTTTAAGCGCATTCGATAAAAGTCCTATATCGATAAGTGCGTTTACTTTCTGATTCTTGCGCGAACTTTTGAAAAAGGTTATCAGCCAATGTTTGTGTTTGATATTGTTATTGTTTTTTAATGAATATGATTTGCAATTTCGCTGTGGGTAAAACCCACTTAAATGCAAAACTAAACAATAAAAAGTGTATGTCCCCTCTCTGAATCTGTCTCGGTCTATATGTCTCTGTCTCTCTCACTCTCTGTATATCTCCCTATGGATTTGACAGCCAATGGGACCATTCCTGTATTTCATTATAGAGCGTCAGACCTGGACTCATTGTGCTTATCACCTGGGATGCGCCAATCAATGAATAATCCTCGCTCAGTTCGCCCAGCTTAACGCCGCATTCCAACAGCTTGCGACAGGCAGCCAAAGCAGCTGCCGAGGGCAGCTTATCTAGAGGGAGAAGAGAAAGAAGGAGAAGATTGAGCAGAAGTCGCGTGTTGGTCGCCTCTATTCTACTCACCCACAAAGTTGCCAATGAAGGCAATGCCCGTTCCGTTCGCATTGTAGCCGTAGGTGTGGGAGCCTCTCACACCCCAGCCGGTGCCCTCGTAGACTAGTCCATCATTCCCTATAAGAAAGCTAGAGAGATAGAAATTCCATTTAAAGCGAGACTTGTAAATAACATAAGTAGCAACCAGTTGGAATACCCTGTAACACACTCACTTGTAGCCAATGTCGTAGTAGTCCAGCTCTGTCTGATGATATGCCTGCATACCCTGTAATATTTCGGCGCACTCAACGAAGCCGCTGCACTCCGCAGTCACCGTGTGATGGATGATCACGAAGCGTACGGGCCGCACCTGATAATTGATACCGCGCGCCGGCTTGCCGCCCCACTGGCGCTTCAGCTTGGTGGGCGGGCAGGTCCCGCCCTTTTTGCGCCCCTTGCCAGAGCCGGAACCGGAACCGGAGCCAACAGCAGCCAATGCCACAAGACAAACAAGGAGAATCAGAAGTGAATGCTTGAAGCTCGACATCTTCTGTTGCTTGCTTCGCTCTGCTTCTGCTTCTTCTACTTTACTTTAGTTAGCTTCTTCTTCTTCTTTCACTGATTCCAGTGATTCCAGTGATGTCTGCTCGTCTCTGACTACAACTGAGAACTGATCGCAGCAGCCGAAGCGCAACGTCTTCTTATCAAGCCAAGCAACTGATGAGGCTGGAGGACGGTGCGAAGGAGGGGGAGAGGGAGCGAGTGTCTAAAAAATATGAGCATGAAAACAAGTTCGGTTTCTTAATCTGCAACATGTGTGTAGAGTATGATGAGTGAAAGGGAAAGGTAGGGTATGTGGATTACGTGAGCCATGATGCATTGATTAGGGAAAGGGAATTCTATTGATCGATATATATACATGATCTATATATACATGATGATGTATGTCTGTATATATGATGTACTTTTTACCTTCTTACCTGACTTGAATGCATGATGCCTCTATCGCTCTTTCACTCTCTCTCTCTATCTCTCTCTCACTCTCTCTATCTCTCTCTCACTCTCCCTCTATCTCTCTCACTCTCTCTCTCTCTCTATCTCTCTCTCACTCTCTCTCTATCTCTCTCTCACTTTCTCTCTCTTACATTTTCAATTTATTTTATATACATACATTTCTATCCATCTATCACTATATATACATATATCTATGTAGACAACAGGTTAGGGTATACACACGTCGCATTGCATCTGAATAAATCGCTTTTTCCAGTTTTCAATTATTATTTTATTTGGTTGACTTTAGCCGGGAGTCCCAAATGCGTCGGCCACTAATCCGTTTCTGATGAGTCTTTCGTTTCGCATCTCTCACTCTCACGCGCTCTTACTCTCTCCCTCTCTCTCTACCTCGCTCACACACACACACCTCAACAGCGTCAATGCGGCGTGATACATTCGCGCTCTATGAATCATGCTTGAAGCTTTATGAACTCATTTACGATCCAAAAACCACTAGAAAACTAACTAGTTCTATAAATTTATAGATAATATCTGTTATTAAATGCTTTCGATAGATAGCAATCAATGAAAAGTTTATCAAAGCTATATTTATGTTCATTACACGGAGAGAAAAAAATTGTCAAAACTCAAAGAACTTTTTTGGCTTAAAGCAAAAAATTCATATTGGATTAACTTTGCTTTGAAATATATTTGCAAAAGAGTAAACATAACACTAAAGGTAATGAAAAACATACATATGTACATATATCATCATCATATCAATCTAGTACCGAATAATTAATCTCCTGAAAAGGGCTGAAATATATCGAAGCATTTCTGGCTTGGGACTTGATGAATTGGAATAGTTTCCTTAAAGCCTTTAGATGGGCTCAAACTAAATCAAAATAATACATAATCAAATTTCTATTACATCTAGTTTACGTATTATTCTCAACTAATATTGCATCAAAGTTCTACTAAAATTGTAAATTTATATTTTGATTTTCTTTTACGAATCAAGATCTCTTGAGCCACTCTCTCTCTCTCTCTCCAGAGATAAATACTTTTCCCATCTGTATTTCGCTCTCTCTCTCTCACTCTCTCTCTCTCTTTCTTTCGCTCTATTGGCAACTGCGCAACACCTGTGCGCGAGGCAGCTCGACAGGCTGTCTGCCACAGGGTGTTCGATTAGGCGCTTCAATGAACCGCCTCTACCCTGCGTCACGTCGACAAGTCCTCAAAATTACCTTTGGAATATAAACATATATATATTTATATATATAGATATACATATGCACACGTACATAAGCTCAGCTCTGTGGCACATGTTCGATTATGGGCAAAACGCGACCGAGCAGAACCAAAGAGAAGCGAGCACGAAGTTAGTGCACTTTATTTATTGGGGAGTGCGCGACTGGCAAGTACCCTGCAACGATCTCTCGACGCCAGACAAGAAAATGACAATCAAGAGATGCAAATCTTATGCAAATGGGGTATATGCGTTCAATAAGGGATATTACTCTATAAATCTTTGAGTTTCGTCTAGAAGAATACATATAATCAATAAGAAACGATCGTTGGCTGACAACTTTGTGAATATATCCCATTTTACATGGTATATTTGTGATCAACTTGATGTGAACTGATAAACTGAAATACACCCCATTGGAGTCTGTAAGCCGAGTATATTCTCTAGATATTATTTTCGGTAAATCTACGCTTGACAGGGTATATGCACATGATGCATATACCCCATTTGACCCTATTGAGGGGCATATTGAATTTAGCTAATGGAAACCTATATAAAGGCAACTGTCTAGGCTAAGCAAGAGACCCCATTGGGGCACCGCTTACAGGGTATGCGAAAGAGCACGCTTTTGAGTACCGTTAAAAGGTCGTAGGCTCGTGTATGGGTACGGGTTAGGGTTTTGGTTGGCTAGGGGGTTCATCGATAGTTGTTGTGCTTGACTGAATGCGCGAGTGTAATGCGAGTGAGCGCGAGAGCGAGAGAGCGAGAGAGGGAGAGAGAGAGAGATAGCGCTGCCTCAGTCGCTGCCCATCCTGGCAGCGCGCAGCTCCTGGCCAAATGTTGCTTCCGTCAAATCCTTCAGCCGCATTCCGTGGCCAGTCGCAGCGTGAGACGGAAACCAAACGCGCAAAAGTTTCCTTTGGCCTCAAACGAAAAACTCCAAACTCTCTCCCGCTCTGTCTCTCTCTCTCTCTCTCTATCTCTCTCACTCTCTCTCTTACGTTCTCTCTCGCTGTTAGTGCTTCATTTTTTTTGTGTGTTTTGTGAAAAATTGACGTGCGAATTCGTGTGAAAAGTGAACAAGAAGAAGAAGGCAGAAAACAGAGGAAAAATGATTGTCAATATGCCCGTCAATGGGCCCAACAACAGCTCAGCCGCCCAGCCGCATTCCACTGAGCATTCCAGTCACACTTCCAGCCATCACAACAACAACAACAACAACAACAACAACAACAACAACTCGCTGCCCTCGAACTGCGAATTCAACTTCCTCAAGCGCAAATACGAAACCCAGCTGGAGGAGCCCTACGAGCAGCTCAACGCGAATCCCTGGAAGAAGCGCCACCTGGACTACGATGTGAACGGAGTCGGCGTCGGTCCCGGAGTCGGTGTAGGGGCAGCCGGCGATCTGTGCTTTCAACTGCAGCTGGACACGAGCGCCAGCGGCACGGCCAGCGCAGCCTTCATCAACGACTTGTTCGCCTACGACAATCAGCTGCTGGTGCCCGCCGCCTCCTACTGCGCGCCGCCCGCGGCACCAATGGAGGCGGACGCCGGGGGCTGGCAGGCGGGCGAGCTGCTCGAGCTGGATCACCGCTACACGACGGGACTGCAAACGGAGATCTCGCAGCTGAACGCAACGCTGCCGCCCATGCAGAGCCAGCCGGACAGCCAGCTGGACGCACAGGCGGAGCAGCAGCTCCAGCTGACGGCCACTGGCAGCGGCTTCCTGCTGCCCATTGCACAGAAGCAGCCGCCACAGCAACAGCAGCAGTCACAGTCACATTCACAGTCACACTCACAGTCACAGTCACAGCCCACAGCACAGTCGCAGTCCCGTTCATTGACCTGCCCAGCTCGCTCCTCGCCGGAGCCGGATTTCGAGGACAAGAATCTCTCGTGGCTGCTGAACTTCAAGTTCGACGAGTTTCCGCACCTCTCGCCCGACGTGGGCGGCGGCATGGCACGGCTGGGCGTGGGCCTGGAGGCAGCCACGCCCACAGCGGCGACAGCCGCACACATGGCCAGCGCATCGCCCTGCAGCTCGGCCTCGCCGGCCTCCGCATCGAACTCCAGTCACAGTCACTCGTCCCAGCTAGAGCCCCGCGGCTCGCCCAAGAGCTGCTCCAACTCCTCCTCCACGGCAGCAGCAGCAGCGGCAGCCACAACGACAGCAGCAGCAGCAGGAGGAGGAGCCACGGGATCAGCAGCAACAACAGCGACGCCAACCAAAGCCGGACGCAAGTTCGAGGAACTGGTCATGGAGGTCACCTCCGAGATGGACGGCAACGATATGATTGTCGCCGAGCACGTTGTGGTCGAGGATACAGCATCCAAAGCGTAAGTAGTGAATGGTCAAGTGAGGATGGGAGGGATCTAACAGAGGCATCTCCTTGAATGAATGATCTAATGAGCAATCCAATGTGGAGGAGAACACGGAGATACTGTCTAGACCAAGCAGTAGAGAGATACCTCTATAGGTAGATGTTTATAAGGGATGGGTCTGATCCTTATGAGAAGAAAGCTAGAGGGACATAGAGAGCGGAAGAGCAAAAGTGAAGCTGGTATTGAAGGAAGGTAGGAAGACCTAGGCTAGTCGGAAGAGGGCAAGTCACAGAAGTGGAAACCTTGAGAGGATAGCTTCTTGAGACATAGCTTCTCTATAAGTAGCCTTGCCTAAAAGCCGATTTGTCTTTACTCTAGTCTCATCTGTAAATAAATAAAATAGAACAAGTCAGATGCGAAAAGGAAAACAGAGCAGCTAACATGACCAGCTGTCCTCCACGGGAAATTGAAAGATGTCCATTTCGACAACAGATTTTCCTATCTTTGCTCTAGAGAAAGTTAAGCTAAAGAGATATTAGGCCAGAGCAGCTTAAGCGCCAGAATCTACTCCTACGTGAAGCCAGGGATCCTCGATGGATCCACGGAACGATGGGGATATTCTGAGTAAAAGCTGCCTCTTGATATTTCTCTAGGACTCACTATTTTTCTCTCTCTCTCTGTTGTCGTCTAAAATCTACAAAATATTTGGTTTGGCCAAGTAGGCCTTGATTCAGCAGGCATCAACTGTCACAGTTTTAGAGATCAACAAGTTTTTTGACAATTGAATTATTTCTGATGTGAATTAAAGTCAGGAGTCAGGAATTAATTCTTATAGCAAATCGACAAACGAAGGTTTTTCTAGCAAGCTCAAGAAATTGTGAAATCTCTAACAAATATGTACGTATCTTAAGCAAAACTCTGTGATTTACTTCACCACGCATTGAAGCAACTTCATATAGACTTGTGTATAGTCTTTATATATATCAGATATATTTATCTAAATTTACTCTCAGCCAAGACGTGCAAACATATTCAAAGAATCCTCTTTAACCAAACGCAACTCCATTTTAATAAATATTTATTTGACGTACTTTCTCACTCACTCCACTCTATGTCTCTTTCTCTCTCTTTCTCTCGCTTTTTTGTCTCGCCAATCGATGTGGGCGCCCACCGCACCACCAACCACCGCAAAACAAGCAGGCCGAAGAAACCACCGTTTACATACACGGAACTCATCGAATACGCCCTCGAGGACAAGGGTGAGCTGACGGTGTCTGGCATATACCAATGGATATCGTAAGTACACCCACCACAGCAACCCCCAAAGTGCATGGCTCAACCCAACCCACCCAATCCACTAGCTGTAGAGACCGAACCACCCACGAATCGTAGTTTTTCCTTCTTTTTTCTATGGCATTTTGTGTGGATGTACACCTGTGTGTGTGTAGCTGTGACTATGCCGGATGTAATTAAACAAATCTCGAGCATTTCTTTGCGCATTCTCGCTGCTCACTTTTTCCAATTCCAATTCCAGCAAAACTCCTTCACTAACTGCTCTAATTTCATAGGGTATCAAGAGAGATATATAGAGTATGTTCAACAGATATGTATAGATACATATATATTCAGCAGTTTAGACTCTATGCATATCCCAGGAAGTTTCTTCTATAGCTCTATTACAGAGCTGGACACAATAATATACATTGTATATATATCCATATAAGAAATTTGATTGAGTACACTCGAGCTATCAATGAAATGTGTTATGTATGTCCGAGGTTCTTTTGATATATATTAAGTATTCCTGTCAATATTTATATCTATCTCAATATCTACTTTCCATATATGTATGTACATATATCCATATCTATTGAAAATCGGTCGATATAATTTTTATACTCTACTGATTGAAATGTATTGGAATCGCGATTTCTATAGGGTATTCATAGCACCGCTTGGCTTAACTCTTCTTTACGGCCTTTACATTTGTTTGGCTAACAACCGACAACAACCACACAAACAACAACAACAACAACAACAACTTTTAAATTAAAAAGTTTCCAGTTCCAATAATTTATGACCTGCTACAAGCTTTTGCCATGTTCTTTGTTTTGTTTTTCATTCTTTGCTTCTGTTTTTACACTTTTTTGCCATTTCCTCGATTCGCCTTTTGTTGCTAATCAAAAATGTTTACAGTTGTTGTTTGTGTTGTTCAACAAGTTGTTTTGGTTTTGTTAAAAGTATGTAACAGGGAGAAGCAGGCGTGGCAAACCCCGCAAAGTATATATATTCTTGATCAGGGTGACGAGCTGAGTCGATTTAGCACTATTCGTCTGTCTATTTCTTCTAAGTATTCCCTTTACATATTTCGAAGTATTTCTTCCAAGTATTTCCACTAAGTATTCCCTCTACGTAATTCCTTTACGTAATTCCATTACGTAATTTCTCTACGTAGTTCCTCTACGTCTTTAATGCTTAGCTGATCGATCACACACTCTAATTCACTTTATTGCGCTGACCCCCACCAGGCCTGGACGACTGAAGACTGACTGAAGAAATGCTGCAGCTGCTGCCCTTTATATAGGGCCACTTTTACTCACGTACTGTCTCTCTTAAATGTTAAGCCCGACGCTATGTAGAGCTCGTTACAGTCGAGCTTCAAGTGAGCAATGGGAACGCTCTCTGATGCTGTGAGCTTTCTAGCTTTGTTTTACCTAAATACAAATACCAAATGAGAACGGCTGCATACACATAGACAACTTTAATGATCTTCTTCTCTGCTTGCTTTTACTTTTACTCAAATACTGTCTCTACTCGACTCTCGTTACAGTCGAGCTTCAAGTGACCAATGGGAACGCTCTCTGCTGCTTCAAGCATTCGTTCAGGGGATTTCCTAGTGGAGCGGACTCGACTAGAGCTTTCATACTTGTTTCATCTATCTATCCCCATGTCTCTATCACTTTCTCTGTCTGGTTCTCTCTCTCTCTCTCTATAGATTTCTTTCTCTTTACCTCTGTAGTATGTTGTATATGTTGCATATGCTTATAAGACACACAACATACTACACCTCTCTCTCTCTCTCTCTTTTTCGCTCTTGATCTCTTTCTTTCACCACCTCTCTGCGTTATTTTCATCCTTTTATCTCTGAAATACTTGTGATACCCCCATTAGCTTGATAAGTTGACATTGCTTCCTAGTCGATTTCTCTCTCTCTTTCTCTCGAAGGTCACTCTGAATGCCAAGTCAAATATCTAAAATCTGATTCACTTTCTTTAGGCTTCGTTTCTTGACTCGATACAAATTCCTTTAATCGAAATTCAAAAAGAATTTCTTTGTTCTTCGAGAACTTTTTAATTGGAAACTTCTACGTTTCTAGGCGTTTCCGAACTGTGCGGAACTAAGTCCTCTTTTAGTCCGTCCCACTTTCTAGAGAACTTTACCTACATGCACTATATATTGTGTATATGTATGTATCTCTCTATATGTGAATATAGCAATGCAATGACAATAATAAAAAAGTTTTAACACATTTTTCAAGGTTCATTAATTTGCCACCCCCTGCCGCCCGGCTAAACCCCATTTGGGGTTTGGGCTTCCACAAATTATGAAAGTTGTTTCGGCTCTGCTTCCACCGAATCACTGTAAATATTTGGTAAACTCGGCTCAAATGTTGCGTGTAAATATCCTATATATATGTAAATTTATATAGAGAAAAAGCCGCCCCCAAACTAGCGACCCCCAACCCCTACCGCTAGCCCGAGTCGTAGACTCAACTTGCTACCAATTTATGACATTTGCGCATCACCTGGCCCCCGTGGGCAACCTGTTCATTAAATGTAATGAGCCAGCACGCCGACCAGCTCTGCACCCCAGCCCCTAGAGCAGCCCCCACTCCTACACACCTACCCCTACCCCTGCCCATGCAACTGTCTAACCCCCTCCTCTTAGCTCAGCTGTTGTAGTTGTTTTTTTTTTTTTCTCTTTGGGCAAGTTTTCATTAACCATTCACAAATTTACTTTGCGGCTCCAGCAGAGCAGGTGAGGGGGGCCGTGACGGGGGCTGCTCTAGAGGGAGAAGGGTCGGGGATTTCTCTTTAGGGGTTTTTTAGGCAGTGCTTTCTACCAGGGCCGCGTCCTCGCCTCGTTCAAGGCAAAAGACGCGCCGGCGCAAAGGCTCGCCCACGCAAGGCTTCCGCTCGCCCTCTGTCGCCTCCTCTCTCTCTCCCACACTCTCTCTCTCTCTCTCTCTCTCTCGCCTGCACTCCAACTCTCTCTGGCAATTGCCCATGAAATTTATACACACGATAATTATTAATTGCCTGGGCATGGAAACTTGGAAACGTTTTGTGCCTGCGTTAAACGGCGCCGCGCCGCTTCGCTTCGCTTTGCGGCCCCTTCCGTCCTTTGGCCGCTTTCCACACACCTTTGACACGGCTCAATGCATACGGATATCAGGTGTTTGACAAGCGCAACTCGGCGCACAATTGCCAGCAATTACTCGGTCAACCCATTAGCCAGCTCCCAGGCGCAGGCGGCGCGATCCTGCGTAGGAGTCCAGTGAGTAGGGCGATGGGTGATGGGGTGAGGGGCAACTGTTCTTCCGGTCAATTTGAATTGCATATTGAGTGTTTATTGGATGCGGATCATGGTTCATTGAGCATTGAGCATGGCCAAGGAGGAGGATAGAGGGTTGAGAGCAGCAGGACATGGCATGTGCAGGACATGTGCGTGTATCTGTATCTGTATCTGTATCTGTATCTGTATCTGTATCTGTATCTGTATCTGTATCTGTATCTGTATCTGTATCTGTATCTGTATCTGTATCTGTATCTGTATCTGTATCTGTATCTGTATCTGTATCTGTATCTGTATCTGTATCTGTATCTGTATCTGTATCTGTATCTGTATCTGTATCTGTATCTGTATCTGTATCTGTATCTGTATCTGTATCTGTATCTGTATCTGTATCTGTATCTGTATCTGTATCTGTATCTGTATCTGTATCTGTATCTGTATCTGTATCTGTATCTGTATCTGTATCTGTATCTGTATCTGTATCTGTATCTGTATCTGTATCTGTATCTGTATCTGTATCTGTATCTGTATCTGTATCTGTATCTGTATCTGTATCTGTATCTGTATCTGTATCTGTATCTGTATCTGTATCTGTATCTGTATCTGTATCTGTATCTGTATCTGTATCTGTATCTGTATCTGTATCTGTATCTGTATCTGTATCTGTATCTGTATCTGTATCTGTATCTGTATCTGTATCTGTATCTGTATCTGTATCTGTATCTGTATCTGTATCTGTATCTGTATCTGTATCTGTATCTGTATCTGTATCTGTATCTGTATCTGTATCTGTATCTGTATCTGTATCTGTATCTGTATCTGTATCTGTATCTGTATCTGTATCTGTATCTGTATCTGTATCTGTATCTGTATCTGTATCTGTATCTGTATCTGTATCTGTATCTGTATCTGTATCTGTATCTGTATCTGTATCTGTATCTGTATCTGTATCTGTATCTGTATCTGTATCTGTATCTGTATCTGTATCTGTATCTGTATCTGTATCTGTATCTGTATCTGTATCTGTATCTGTATCTGTATCTGTATCTGTATCTGTATCTGTATCTGTATCTGTATCTGTATCTGTATCTGTATCTGTATCTGTATCTGTATCTGTATCTGTATCTGTATCTGTATCTGTATCTGTATCTGTATCTGTATCTGTATCTGTATCTGTATCTGTATCTGTATCTGTATCTGTATCTGTATCTGTATCTGTATCTGTATCTGTATCTGTATCTGTATCTGTATCTGTATCTGTATCTGTATCTGTATCTGTATCTGTATCTGTATCTGTATCTGTATCTGTATCTGTATCTGTATCTGTATCTGTATCTGTATCTGTATCTGTATCTGTATCTGTATCTGTATCTGTATCTGTATCTGTATCTGTATCTGTATCTGTATCTGTATCTGTATCTGTATCTGTATCTGTATCTGTATCTGTATCTGTATCTGTATCTGTATCTGTATCTGTATCTGTATCTGTATCTGTATCTGTATCTGTATCTGTATCTGTATCTGTATCTGTATCTGTATCTGTATCTGTATCTGTATCTGTATCTGTATCTGTATCTGTATCTGTATCTGTATCTGTATCTGTATCTGTATCTGTATCTGTATCTGTATCTGTATCTGTATCTGTATCTGTATCTGTATCTGTATCTGTATCTGTATCTGTATCTGTATCTGTATCTGTATCTGTATCTGTATCTGTATCTGTATCTGTATCTGTATCTGTATCTGTATCTGTATCTGTATCTGTATCTGTATCTGTATCTCCAACTGAATCTATCTGTCCGTTGCTCGGTGGGGCGTGGCTAGCTGCGCCCCATTATTGTATTTAAAAGTTTCCTTCGTATTTTTCAACCAGAGACCAAAGGCGAAGGCAAACTTCCTCAACTGCCATAAATCCATAAATTTGTTCACAATTTATGAACTGAACCGAGTCGTTTTCTTTATATATGTATATATTTATATGTATGTGCATAAATGTATATATAGAGAGTCTATATAAATATATATGAATGCAGAAATCAACTCGAAACAAACCGCCAGAAGTAGTTGCCCAGTCTGAACTGCTTGGGAAGAGAGGAGCAGGGGGCTGGGCTCCTGGGCGCCATGTCAAAAATGTAGGGCTGTCTCTTTCGCTCCCTCTCAGTCTCCCTCTCTCTATCTCTGTCTCTGTGTATGTGTGTGTGTGTGTGTGTGTGTTGGCTTGCGTGCCAGGCACGCCTTGACACGGCACGGACAGCCAACCAACCAGCCAGTCAGCCATCCATTCAGCCACCAGTCCGAGCGACGAGCGACCAGCTCCCAGCCTATCAGACAGAATGCATTACACGGACGCCGTCCAGGCACCAGGCTCACTCTAGCTTCCGCTGCCGCCCACCCAGCCCGCCTTCTCGAGGCCCTCCTCTAGAGCAGCTTTCCGGAGCTGCAGTAAACCAATTCGAATTTCAAACTCAATTACAGCACCTGAGGCTTCTTGCCGGACAGCAGGCGGAACCACCCCCAACCACCTACGCGCCCACCTACAGGCATGCCTCCACCTGTCACAGAAATTCCCCAGCGCTAGCCTCCTCTCCCTCCCCCTCCCCCTCTCCTACTGTAGTTGATGGGCATGGCATAGCCGGATGTCGTTCGGCCACTCGCATTATTTTCGATATCGAAAACGAAACTTCCGACAATTCGAGTTGATTTTACAAAAGAAGAAGACCAGGCGTATTAGGCACACTAGGAGGAAGAGAGAAGGAGAGGAGAGGGGCAGGTAGGCCTTCCACCTACCACCCAGCCATGCCGTGCATTACGACAATTTGAAGCTGAAGGCGAATGTGGATGTGACTGTGACTCTAACTGTAGACGAGGCGCAGTCATTCATTCAATTCATTGACAATGATGAGCACGTTGATAGTGGGTAGTTGATAGTTGATAGTGGATGAGCTCCGTACACCGTACATACATATGTATGTATGCATATATACACCCTCTCAATCAATCCACAACAACGTTGACAATTCGACAAGTGCGAGATACACACACACACACACATACATGTATGCATGTCTGCCTATCGATTGGCCTGGAGCATGATTAAAGCCTGTCAGACATGCAGCCGTGGCTAGCCCACTTGGCAAGAGCACTTCCCATTTTCTCAATTTCCCAGCTCATATTTTCCGCTTTTCGTATTTTGCATTTATAATTTTACAAGTGCATTTGAATGTTTCATAATACCCACAGCAGTAACATAAGCATGCCGAACATTCAGCAAAACAAACCAATTTTTACATACACAAAAAATATTGAATAGGGATACATAGAATAAGGAAATACCCATTAATATCTAGGATTATCTGTGATGTAGTATGGTATATATGTAAATATTTGGAGAGATATGCTCTATCGATAGTTATCGGTTTGTCTTTGTAAAATATTTCAGAGATCAATCTTAACTCAATCATCAATAGACATAATGCATGAGTTAAATCATCACTTGGTGCAAGCATTTCAATCATGCCCATCATATCCGTCAAATCTGTAGTCAAACAGCCAGTAGTTATCAATGATCGCATCAATCGCTAACAATCATCATAATAAGAACCATCAGCAAACGAAATGCCACTCTAAACAATCCTATTCATGCATAAGACTTATCAACGATTAAAACTAGCCTTCATCAATCAGCTGCCATATGCAAGCAATCATCAATTAACTCAACCATATTCTAAGAGAAGTTTCATCATCAATAAATCAGTCAATCATAATCAGTTCAGTTTTCATTAATATTCTCAGTGAATCTCAATCAGATCAATCAACATTAATATAAAACACATTTCCGTCTATTCAGTCAATCTGAATCAGATCACATCATTCAGATGAATTATCTATCAAATCAATCATCTGTAAGCTGAGCAATCAACATCAATCGCACACATCATGTGAATCAATAAGAGGTATATAGAGGCACTGATATCCTCAATCCTTGCATATAAGGCACCTCATATTACAGGACTAGAGAGGTATATATGTAGAATGTATCCCTCTCCGCTCGCATGGAATGTGAAGTGCCATCATCTTGGCTGTTGGCTGTGTGTTTCCGTTGATGCGTCATGACGTCTGCGTGCCCCAAACATAATCGCCTATATGTTGCTGTCTGGTGGGGTATGGGGCAGTCCATGACAGTTGTATTCAGATGGGGGGTGGACGGTAGATTCATTTTTTTTTGTATCATTAAAGAGCTGCCTGACGCTGGCTTTCAGCTGCAGAAACCCGGACGAAGGGGGTTTGCCTTAGATTTATGCACTCCATTTCGAATTGTTCCATTTCATTTATGAGTCGACAAAATATAAGCTATAATAGATATAGATATGTGTGTGTGTCTGTATATATACGTATGCTAGCTATATAGTTATATAGCCAGTCGAGTCTGAATGCGGGCCTCGCGTGTGGAAATACACAAAAAGGAAAAAAGGAAAATGAAAAAAATGTTGGATTGCTTTTTAGCTTGAGCAGGTGGAGCAGCAGATGGGAGGGGCAGGGTCAGGAGGGGGCAGCCGTTGGCCAATGACAGCGCACGCTGATTGCGGGGGTTGTTTTCTGGACTTGGCGCGTGGCGCACACTCGCTCTCTCTCTCTCTCCCTCTCTCTCTCTTATTGTGTGCCGCAATTTGAAATACTTTCCATTTTGTTGCCCAGCTCTAGCCGCCAGCCGCCAGCCGCCCGCCTCCTGCCCGAGTGGGAGGGCGCCGCGGCACGCGATGTCCTTTCCGGTCGACGGAGTTTCCTTTTACATATGCCCTGTGCGGAGCGCATATCAGGTGGTGGGGGCGGGCAGGGCTTACCGGCCCAACTGCTCGCCATCTACTCCATTTTGTATACCCTGGAAAACTAGATTTGAGCGTGGGCCGCATTGAACTGAACATCGAAATGCAACTTCTTATCAAGGCAGGAAGCTAGTCAGTTAGAATTGTTATTGAGATAAGAACAAACTAGTTACGGAACTGAACTAGCTCATGAACTGTGGCATCTGTTGAATGAGTTGGCTGGGCGAGTGAACTGAAACTGTTATTCCATTTACTTATTGATAGAGAATGCAAAGGAACTAGTCCTTAATATGAGCTGAGCTAGTCAAGTGAACAATGAACTGAACTGAGTGAACTAGTGCTCAAAGTTAACTAATGAGCTAGAGCTAGAGCTCACACTTAACCTCTTTAATATTTGTTACTCACTTTGTATAGCTTGCATTTGATGGGTATCTACTAGTCGTTCATTGCCCTGCTTTCCTCTTGTATTTTCGTTGCTGTCCAAATCGCCTGTTCGTGACTGCCTACAAAACGACGTATAATTTGTGCCACTGCCGCTGTCCGTGTCCGTGTCCGTCTCTGTATCCGTATCCGTGTCCGTGTCCGTGTCCCTTTCCACGGTGTCCCCTGCTTGCCCTGCTGCTCCGTCCCTTTTGGGGCTCTGCCGCAGTGCCGTGCCGTGACGTGCTCGCTGCAAATTGGCTGTTAACTTGGCTTCGCATGTTGCCAACTTTAATTGCGACTGGTCAAAAAGTTCTTCAGCTGCTGAGTGGCTCGACCAGGCCACAACCAGCCGGGGGTAGCACCTAACCTGACCTGACCAGACCACACAACTAGCCAATCAGTCGCCATTGCGCTGACCTTTGCAACCCCCAAGCTCTCTGCGCCTTGACCAATCAGCGACACCCTCCAAGCGAAAGACTTTTCTAATGAATGTAATATACAATATATTTTCATATATAAATGTAGTTTCAATCTGCAAAGTTGAAGCTGAATAGGTATTTTCCTAACACTTAAAATCGTTCCAGGGTAACTGCTAGTCGAGCATACCCCACTGCAACAATGTCAACTGCACACACATACTACATACACATACATATATCTCACAACTCTCTCTCTATTAAAGCCAATGCTAATCTCTCTCTTCTCTCTCTTTCGTTCTCGCTCTTTCTTGATTGCCTGCTATATGCTCGTCTCTTTCTAATTGATGCAGCGATCGCTTTCCGTACTACAAGTCGAACGATGATCGCTGGAAGAACTCGGTGCGGCACAATCTCTCGATCAATCCGCACTTTCGCAAGGGCGTGAAGGCGCCGCAGGGCGCTGGCCATCTGTGGGCCATATCCAGCGGCGACTCGGCGGAGAATGTGCTGGCCTGGGAGCATGTAAGCGACACACACACACACACACAACACACACACACACACTCTTGCTCACTCTAAATTTGTTTGGATTGCAGAAAAAGCAACGCTTGGATTTGTTCTTCAAAATGGAATCGATCAATCGGGAGCGCATTCAACAGCATCAGCAACAGATGCAACAGCAACAACAGCAACAACAGCAACAGCAACAACAACAACAGCAACAATTGCAACAGCAGCAGCAACAGCAACAGTTGCAGCAACAACATTCGCACTCGCCGCAGCAGCAGTCGGCTAATTGCATCTATGATGAGGCAGCTGTTGCTGCCGCTGCCATCACCCACGAAATGCTGCAGCAGACGCAGAGCGAAGCATCGCCCACATCACATTCGCATTCGCATTCGCAGCGACTGTTGCCGTTCAGCGATCTGCTGAGCGACGATGAGCTGCGCAAGACGGCGGGACAGATCCTCAATGGCATCCACCGAGAGGTGGAGGTGCAGTCGGTCAACTCCATCATCAGCACCTATCAGGATGTGTTGCTCGACAATGGTGAGTAGCAATTGAGTTGATTGATTCGTAGAGTGTCTGATTGCTTGATTGATGGCTGCCTTTCTTCCAGAAGACTATCTCAATCCCATACACAAAGATGTCGTCGTCACAGAGAGCGGACTGCGCCATCATCAGCATCAACATCAACAGCAGCAGCATCAGCATCAACAGCAGCATCAACAGCAGCAGCAACAGCAGCAACAGCAACAGCACAGCGGGAACAGCAGCAATTTGCTGGCAGGCGGCCTCGCCCACTCGCAGTACTACATCACAGAGATCGATCCCATGGAGCTGGGCATACAGATGTCCCACCAGGTGGAGCCGTCCGAGGAGGAGGTGCTGTTCAGCGACGACTTCAATCTCAATTACTTTGGCTACAATCCGGGCAGCGATATTGTCGCTTGACCGCGCAAGCAACAGTTGCTCGCACAACAGCTGCAGCAGCAGCAGCAGCAGCAGGAGGAGGAGCAGCAGGAGCAACACCAATCAGAGCAATCGAAGTACTCATAAGCCAATTCTCAACCAATACTAGTCACAGCTAACCTAATCCTATCCAAAACTAACCACCTAAGCCAGCAAATACGAAAGATAATCCCCTCAAGTCCCCATTATCCAAGTAAATTCCATGTATAGTTCTAGTCTTCAATTGTACCAATCCAAAAAGAAAAACCCAAAAAAATACTACTTTTTTTTTTTTCTTCTAATCTAATTTATAACTAGTTAAGGGTAGCCTCTAAGACAAGGAGATCAATCGAGTCGAACATTTGAAAGTCCCATAATTAAGAGTTTTTACTAGTAGCTGATATACAATATATATAAATATATATAATCACACCTACTTAGATCCTTATGAACTAACTAACTATTTTACATAGAGTCCCGTCTGCTAGGCGTATAGTCCAAATGCTAATCATAGTTCGTATCGAATATTTTGTTTTAACTAATCCCATGTAGCATAACGGCACTTACTCGTACAACCGATATATACATATATATACATATATATATATATATATATATATATATAAATAATTTATCAATTATGGCAAAAATATATATACCTAATTTTTTTTTTATTTACATTTAAATGACAAAAGTTTTATTTGTGGGGAAGTTGGGATTAGTTCTATATAAACTTTTACATCTGATTAGATTATATCTGTTATCTATGCCTATATGTATGTACTAGAAGAATCTTAGTACATCTAGTACATCAGACATCTCAGGAAACATCCTTGTATAAGAAATATATTCCACTGATGTCCATATCTAGGTGCATATCTACATATATATCAATCTATGCCTATATATATCTTCCTATATCTATGTACACGTATCTTTGTCTGTCGTACTCAGCCTCTTAATGTCATCAGATCAGATATAAACTCATTTATGCATACATCAAGAGGTAAGGAAATTATATCAAAAATTTGTTTGTGTTTTACAAAAATCTTTATTTTACTTTTATATATGTATATCAATTATATTTTTGTGTGGCTTATTTACGACTTTACGACTTAGACGACTAATATATTTGTGGATATTATCTGTCTTGCGAAATGTTCGTAGGTTTATATAGAACATGAGAAAAAAAAATTAGCTAGACATGCGAATACAATTATACTCAGTTAGTTATGTGTCCGTATCGATATATCATCATAAGGAAATATATATGTATCTCTCTATTGTACATAGAGCAAATATGTTACCAATCTTACATACTTGGATCTATGACAAGTAGAGAGATGTACAAAGCTCGTACGGTTCGATAATATATATCCATATAGACTTCCAGTTGCTCATTAAGTATTGATACATCAGTCGATTCCGCAATCGTGGAATCAGCGATTTATATATGTATATATACATATAAACATATATAAAGTTAAATAAGTTGAATTTACAATGGTAAACTCCGATTGACATCACTTATATTAAGAAATTGTCATCCATGTCAAAGATCATCTATCCTCCTCTCCTCTCCTCTCGGATAAACACCAGCCCTGGTTCGACTCTAATCGTCGCTTTCCTCGAATGTGGGGCTGCTCGGCGAATACGCCGGACTCGTCGGACTGTAGTGCGAGGGCGCTGTCGGCGAGTACATGGGCGACGTCGGCGAATAGTTTCTCGCTGTCGGCGTGTACGTGGGCGACGTGGGTGAATATTTGGTGCTGCTCGGAGAATAGATGGACATGTTGGGGGAATATCGTGGACTTGTCGCTGAATATGTCGATCCTGTCGGACTGTATTGGTTCGACGGCGAGTGCTGCGGCGAACTGGGCGAATACAGCGGCGAAGTGGGTGAATATTTGGGCGAGGCTGGCGAATATTGTGGCGAGCCTGGCGTGTACTGCGGCGAACCTGGCGAGCCGTCGTATGACGGCGAGGGCGGCGAATACGTTGGCGATGTCGGCGAATATTTGACGCCTGTCTGAGAGTATGCCGGCGATGCTGGCGAGTAATGCGGCGACGCCGAGTAGTTGGGCGACGTCGGAGAATACGAAGGCGTGACGGGCGTGTAGTTCGGCGAAGTCGGCGAGTACGAAGGCGATGTCGGTGAGTAACAGGGCGACGTAGGCGAGTACGAGGGACTTGACGGCGAATACGACGGCGACATTGGTGAATAAGACGGCGAATTGGGCGAGTAATTTGATGAGCTCGGCGAATATGCATTGCCAGGCGAATACATATTGCTGCCGCTTCCCGCAAACGACGGACTGGACTGGAAGTTCGACGTGGGGGAATACACAGGAGACGTGGGCGAATAGCCCGACGACGAAGGCGAATATCCTGTCGATTGTGGGTTGAAGTTGGGCGTGGTCGAGGCGTAACGCGGACTTGTCGACGCATAAAGCGGCGATGTGGGCGAATAATTGGGGCTCGACGGCGAATAATTCGGTGAGGCGCCGCCCGGCGACGAAGCCGTATAATTCGGCGACGTAGGCGAATACGATGGAGAAACGCTGGGCGATGCGGGGAAGTACGGCGACATCGACGGACCCGGCGAACTGGGCGAAGAGCCCGGATGTGCCGGCGACCAGCTGGGCGACATGCCAGAGGCGTCCGAAGCAGCCGAGGGCGAGAAACTGGGTCCACCAGGCGTCATGGCGCTTACTGCAAAAGTACACAGAGAATGAGAAAGAGAAAGAGAGAATAGAATAAGTATACAGCAAAGAGCGAGAGTAAGAGAGAGAGCATTGACACTTACCATGCCCGGATGGCGAAAAGTAACGGGGAGTATGGCAATTTACCCATGGCGTCATTGGCGGCGTCATACTGGGCGTGGAGCCACCGCCCATGAAGATGGCGGCACCGCCCAGCATGCTGCTGCCCAGAGAATTGGGAATCTCAATGCCAAAGCGACACTTCTCTGCGTCCAGCAAGAGGTCAAAGCAACCAGTGCCCATTTTGGGCAATTGGCCCATTATGATATTCTCGGAGACGCCGCGCATAGGATCGGTCTCGGCGTGCGCAGCTGCATCCATCAAAACGTCCACAGTTTCCTCGAAGGAGCAACGCATAAGGGCGCCCGTATCCTGTCGATTGATGCCGTGTCGTGTGATGGCCATCAAGTGGCCCTTGGCCGTCATCACATCGCAGAGCAGGGCCAGATGACGATAGTTCACGTAGAGGCCATAAAACTGCAGCACAGCGTTCATCTCCTTCTCCACGGACTTTCGCACAGCTTCGATGCCCAGCACTTGGAAGATTTCGCAAATATCATTGGAGGATGTGCGTATGGGATCGACATCCCGCTCCGACAGCACCTTCATCATCGACGTGCCATCCGTTTCCAGCAGCCACTCGCCGATGGCCTTGAACTCGCCAGTCTCGGTGATGACGATTCGCTTCTTGCTGTCCGTCTGGGGCAGATGCATGTAGACCTTGCCGATCGCCTCGATGCCCTGCAGTGTCATGTCGGACAGCATGTTCGCCTCGATGCAGCGCAGGAACATGTCGTCCTCCATTTTGTCGACTGCCTCGTCTTCGTCCTGGAACTTGTTCTCCTCGTTGTTCATGATGCGGATGCGCAGCACCAGCTTGTCCGCATTGTCGTCATTGAAGATGCAGTTCAGATCCTCGCCGAAGCCAACATTGATCTTCTCGGCAATCTGTTCCATGGTCAGTTTCTTATCCGTCATGCGCTTGCGATCGAGCTCGATGCGCAGCAGCCAGGGAGAGATGCGCGTCGGATCAAAGTCGGGCATTTCATAGTAGACATTGACGAACTCCTGATCCTCCGCAATGACCGTTCGCTGCGGATCCGGATCGTAGTAAATGGCCGTGTTGGCTGTCACCTTACGCAGCGTCGTATGCTCCAGACGGCACAGCACATTCTTCGCCTTCTCCGCGTCGCGTGCGGCGCCGCCGGTAAGGAAAACTGTGAGAGACGGAGCCTTTGGCTTCTTCGATATGTTGATAATCTCCTTGAGACGCGGCACGCCCAGGGTTACGTTCTTCGAGGACACGCCAGCGAAATGGAAAGTGTTCAGTGTCATCTGCGTGGCCGGCTCGCCCAAGCTCTGAGCAGCCAAGGCGCCCACCATTTCGCCAGGATTTGCCTGGGCCTGCTGGAAGCGAGTCTCGATCTCACCGATCAACCACTCGAAAGCCTCTGTCGACAGGCGGAACTCCTCGGAGACGTACTTCGTGCACAATGTCGAGCGGATGAGGCACTGGAAGAGCAGCGTGGCATTCTCGTTGGCCTGCTTGGAGATGCGATCGTTGCCCGTCACAATGACACAGCGGTCCAGCAATCCCTTGACGCCCCTGATCACACGCATCGGCGACAGATCCGTGGGCAGGCGTTTGTTGATGTGAAAGATTTTCTGCACATTCCAGATCATGCGCTGCAGATTGCACGGCAGCACCACCTTTGAGTCGCCATTGGGAAAGATGGTACGTAGGTTATCGCGATCGCTGACGAGGCGATCCCACTCGGACTCCAACTCCTGGATGGCGTCGCTGCTATCCGTCATCTCCTTGATGACGTCGTCTGTGAACACTTTGCGCATGTAACGCTCATTGGACCAATCGAATTTGAAGCGCTTCTCGAAGACCTTATTGGACAGCTTCACTGTGGGCATATTTTGGAACTCGACCAGCTCGCCACAGAGGCCGTCCTCACCGTAACGCAACTGGATCAGCTGTCCGACCGAGTTACGCACGGTGCCATCGTAGTTGACCATCACAGACTCCATAGCCTTGATGAGACGACGCTGGATGTAACCAGTTTCAGCTGTCTTCACAGCCGTATCAATCAAACCTTCTCTGCCGCCCATGGCGTGGAAGTAGAACTCGGACGGTGTCAAGCCGGCCAGATACGAGTTCTCCACAAAGCCCCTTGACTCTGGACCGTAATCGTCCTTGATGAAATGCGGCAGAGTGCGCTTGCGGAAGCCATATGGTATACGCTTGCCCTCCACGTTCTGCTGGCCCACACAAGCAATAACCTAGACATGGATACAAACAGTGTATTAGATTTATGCAGAGATTGCAGAGTCTCTCGCCGCTGTGTTTACCTGTGAGATGTTAATGTTGGAGCCCTTCGAGCCGGACACCACCATAGCCTTTAGATTGTTGTACTCCGTGAGGGACTTCTTGGCCGATCCACCAGTTTTGTCACGAGCATCGTTCAATATGCGATTCACTTTGTTCTCGAAGGTCTGTCGCAGCGTATTGCCGGGCGTCGGCTCCAGCTCCATGTTGTGGGCCTTTTGGATGACGTTGATGACATCGTCCTTGGCCTTCTTGATGGCCATTTGGATTTCGTTGTAGGTCTGCGGATCAGCAATGGTGTCACCGATGCCAATGCTGTGGCCCTCGAGCAGCAGCCAATTGTTGATCACCGTTTGGATGTTGCCGTAGAAGCGTCCGGCAATGTCGTGACCCAGTTCAAGGAAACAAATATGCAACAGGGAGCCGGCTGACGTGCCGAGCGTCTTCTTGCAGAGAATGCCCATTATAAGGTCGCCGTGTTCTACCATGACCTTTGTGTCACCGGGGGAGATCCACTTGTAGGGTCCATCGTCCTCCTCGTCTGGATGCGTCGAGTGCGTGCGTATCATGTTCACGTTGCCGGGAATGATCAATGAGAAGATCTGTTTGCCTGTCCACAGAGGACGCGGCTTCAATATGCACGGCTGCGGCATCTTGCCATCCCACGTGGGCAGGAACATCAGCAGATTCATCACCTGCTCACGCGTGATGAACACATCTCGTTTCGTCATCTTACGGACGGCGGTCAGTGTGTCCTGCACAATGCCCATGACGGGCTTGTTGGCCTGTGGCGTTATAATCTGTCGCGGTGTGATGTGAATATTCTCGACTTCAGCGCGCGTTTCCATGGATTGAGGGACATGGAGATTCATCTCGTCGCCGTCAAAATCGGCATTGTAGGGCGATGTACAGGACAGATTCATACGGAACGTGGACCAGGGCAGCACCTTCACTCTGTGCCCCATCATACTCATCTTGTGCAGCGTCGGCTGACGATTGAAGATGACCAAGTCGTCGTCGCGCAAATGACGCTCCACCTTGTAGCCGCACTGCAAATGGAGGTCCGACGACTTGGGATGGAAACGCAAATCGATACGCTCTCCGTTGTCGCGCACAATGTATTTGGCGCCCGGATATTGGGAATTGCCGCGACGCACTAGCTCCTGCATGCGATCGATGTTGAATGGAGTCACCAGCTCCGGGAAGGTTAGGTTTTGTGCTATCGAACGTGGCACGCCGACCTGGTCGATACGCAAATTGGGATCGGGCGTGATGACAGTTCGTGCAGAGAAATCGACACGTTTTCCCATCAAATTACCACGGATACGCCCCTCCTTGCCCTTGAGACGTGCCTTGATCGCTTTCAGCGGCTTGCCCGACTTCTGCATCGCGCGCGGCATGCCGGGCATATCATTGTCGACCAGCGTTGCCACGTGGAACTGCAGCATCTTTATATTCTCCTGTATGACATGAGCCGCAGCGCCGCTTGCCTCGTTCTTGCGCAGCTCGTTGTTGGCCTTGATGATGTCGGCCAACTTGTGGGTCAAATCGTCCTGATTTTTGGCCGCACCGAACATAACAACAGCCGGACGGACGGCTAGCGGAGGCACTGGCAGCACGGTGACAATCATCCAATCAGGTCGAGCATACTTTGGGTCCATGCCCAGTATGAAGCACTCTTCGTCGGTAATGTGCTTGAGGATCTCCCAGACACGCTCCGCGGAGACGATGATCTTCTTCTCCTGCGAGTCCTCGTTGACGTGCTTCCATTCGGCCGTTAAGTCCAGCCCAGTGCGCCGGATCGATGGCTGATAGTGGCCGCAGCCACCGTGGCCGGGCTTCTTGTTCGGGTCCACTTGCTGATTGTCTTTGGTCATGTCCATATCCTCGCCGCCCTCGCAAATCGTTTTGCCTTTGCACAGGTCGTAGACGTAGGCCAAACGTTTCCGTGGCTGGCCTTTTGATTTCATAACAATCTCTTTGATCTTGGGATTGTGTGGAGAGACTAACATCTTGGAGCAATAGAAACAAACGCAGCGCAGTATTTTGATGGTCTTCGTTATGAAGCCAATGTGAAAGACGGGCTTAGCTAAATCTATGTGTCCAAAATGTCCCGGACACTCGGTCATATTGCCCGCGCAGGTCTGACAACGCGACGTTCGATCTATCACACCCTGGCGTGGGTCCATCAAGCCTCCTAGTTTCGGCCGACCGCCTTCCAGGGTCTCAGCGAACTGAACGCCGCCCTCCGTCACAGACATTCGGCGCTAAAGTTAAGCAAGAAGAAACATGTAAAGCATTAGACTAGATCACGGCGAGAGAAAGAAAAATATCTAAGAAACATGAAGATTATAGGGCAGAAAAGGTAGGTCAAAGATAATCCAAAGATCCTCAACTGCTACTGTATTCCTACCCATTGCTGCAATTGTTTTTTGTATTTATTCAATATACTACGGTTTTAGTATTCCCCCCACTATTCATACAAAGGTATATTAATTATAATATATAATTAATTATAATAATATTTATAATTAATTATATATTATGATTAATTATAATAATATTGAAAACAAATGGACTAATCAAGAAATCAAAATATGTATACATGGGACTGCTCTATTTCATATGTATACATAATCGAAGAATTCGAGGTAATGTTCAGGAATTCTAATTCGGCTGGAATTTTGATTAAGGATAAAGGGTCAGCTTTGGCGCTTGCATCGCTAGCTAGGTGAATCATTGGCCAGCTGTAGTTTGATTATTCGACAGCGGCAATTGATTTTCAATATGGCGTCGATTTCACATTTTGCATTCGACCTTTTTTTTTTTAATTTGCGGCTACTTACTATTTCATCAGGTGATAAAATGCCGAACTGCACTCGTTTCACCTGGCGCAACGGCGCCTTTGAATCCGTTGTGGTGCTCATATTGTCTTGCTGCGGAAAACTTCAACTCTCGCGACTTTCCGCAACTGTGAAAAACTGCTGAAAAACGTTTTGCACGCGTGACAAAGCCAACGAACGTACAGCGTAAATGGATGGTCACACGCGTCTTGTTGTCTTTATAAATTTAAAATAAATATTCGTATTTATTTGTTGTGTCTTTAACGCATGTTTTACAATCCTAATATTACAACTGAACGCTCGAAATGGACTTTTGTGCTATATCCGCGGTTTTCCACTTGCAGACGCGAGGCAACGCAGTCCGTACAGCGCACTAAAAAAATTATAGTGGGAGCACAATTTCGTTACCACTGCAACCTTGCGTTTTTCCTCTCTTGGTGCGATAGCGCTTATCGAAGACATTTCGCGGGAAGATGGCTTCCAAAATATAGACGTTTATTTTTTTCTTTACTAAAATCACAATTATTTTTTATTGCTGTTTTAGAGTTAAAACTTTAATAAGAGACTTACCAAACCTTAGTTACAAAGTGGTGGCAATGAGCACTATTTGTGTTGCGAAGTATCGTTAATAACACTGACCATACTGTATGATCAGTGTTAATAGTTATGAGTAATGACAGCTAACTATTACATTTAATTTTAATTATTTTTGACTAATTTTAATAAAATTATTTTATAACTAAATATAGGTTGTGAATGGCCACATAAATTAAATCGAAATCACGCAAAAGTAACTATCGCTTTCTATCGCGGTATATGCAACGAAACGATAATTACACGACATGGACTGATATATCGCTTGTGCCATAACTTTCACAACTTACGGTTACGACAACAATAAAAAAATAATCAAAATAGGCAAAAGGGTTCAACAATGAGCGAAGCCGGCTCTGCCGTAGATGCAGTCGCTGCGGAAAAGAAGCGCAAATTTCGCATTCAAGGTAAATGAACAAACAAACCAATTGAATTGATACTCAGCGTTGTTGTTTAGCGGCTGCATTCATGGGCCTCGTCGGCGGAATTTCCGCACTGTTTGGATTCTCTCGCACGCTGGCCACGGCCAAGAAGTCGGATAGCAAGGTGCTCCAGCAGCAAGCAACCAAGCAAGGCATGATTCTCATGGACGAGGGCACAACGCTGGCAATGCGAGCCCTTGGCTGGGGCACGTTGTATGCCGTATTGGGTACCGGAGCATTCTGCTACGGATTCTGGAAGCTGAGTGGTGCCAAGGATGTAACTATTGCACTATAGATGATTACTCGATATATGGCGCTTATAATTAAAATGTCTTGCAGTTCGACGAGTTTCGCTTGAAGATGGGCAACGCTTTGCCGCGAATCAGCAAAGATGAGCCAGCTAACAGTCGCACGGACTTCGAAAGCCTTACAGATCTGATGAAATATCTGGCTGCCTGGAACAAGGAGTAAACCCATACACACATACAACCACTGTAGAATAAATGCCAATCGTACAAATCATATTATTTTGATGTTTATATTCAGTTTGCACCTAAAATGAAAGCATAATTTTAGCAGCCTACTGCTGTTTACCAAAATAAGCTCAGCATATCAATAAATATTTACAACCATCGCGGACCATGGAATAGATATCGATAGACACGCATACACTAGGAGGATAAACCGATGATTTAATTTTCAGTTAAATTATAATTTGAACATACATATAAAAGCGTGACTATCGCCAAACTTATGCGTCACATACAATATTTCTATTCATTTAATTTTTGTATGTCAATTTCATTTGCCAAGACTGCAGATATGCAATTTTGTTGCTTTTGTAGTTCACCAAGTTGGCAGCAATTCTTTAAATTTTCCCGCAGGTTCTGCATCATTTCAAATTGCCGAATAAACGCGTTGCAATCATCCATGAAGCTACCAAAGCCCCGTATAAAATTCTGCAAATTTTGTCCTTTACTCAGATATTCTTGCTGCTCTGCGCTCGGCTTGTATTCGGATTCCAGAGCCTTCTCTGCATCCGGTCTTTGCAAAATCTTGGTGGTAAAGGATTCCCACAGCTGCTTCTCCTGTGCAACGCTCTCGACATATCCATCCACAGCTTCGCTGGCGCATCCGCAAGTAGATTCAGCTGCAAAAGCAAATTAGTTTACACGAATTTAAGTCAAACGCAATTTATTTGTATATACCATCAACATCGTCGAGCGTTGTATTGAATATGCTTCTCTTCTCATCGTAGACCGGTTTCGATGTTATTGTCTTGTGCAGCTTGTCCACAACATCGTCCACCTCAATATCGGATATATCATCCACATCACTCAAGTGCACATCCGGTGGATTTTCACACCGTTCCTGCACTATTGATATATTTGACTCCGCTTCCATATTTAAAATAAGACGCCAAGAGTTGCAACAGTGGTAAGGTAACGCAAAGAATTGAGCGTGCGACTATGACGTCACAGAACAAGAGTTGAGCGTCATGCGTGACACGAATAGGCGCGAAAAATAAAAGAGAGAAAACGATAGATAGAATTATATTTTATTGATTACATATTAATATAAAATAAAAAGAGATTTCATTAGTTATTTTTATTACAAACTGGGCCCTGTTTGCTATCGGGTCTTATGCGAGTGATATTTATCTGACACGCAGTTGGCATTGCTTTTGAAATTGAAAACGACAAAAATTTATGTAATTAATCAAACAAATTCGGCAAGTTGACATGAGCACAGACTGAAATTACATACTTAAAATAAAGTTTCGTAACTTTTTGATAAATATATATATATTTTTTGCCAAATTCAAACAAATCTCATCGTGATTGTCCCTTGCGGAAAGAAAACGAATCGATATATAGTTGTTATCTATACACAACAGTTCACGGCATTAAATCAGGGCGGGCTTTTCGTTTAAAATTTGAAAAGTGAAATCGGATGAAATCCAGTAGTCGTTGTTTTAATCGTATATTTTGTTGTATTCGGAGCAGTTGTGTAGGGCTCACTCGAAACAGTGCTTTCACAAAAACAGAGGCGTGCTCCGAAATTTCGAAATTCTAGAAATAGGAAAATTTTCTTCACAAATTTCCGTGTGGCCGCGATAAAGTATCTTCAAACCGTATTAAAAAAAAAAAAAACAACCAAAAACTACCGTAAATATTGCTTTATATTCATATAGGTGTACAAAGAAATTTTGGAAGATGATTTACGAATTGCTTATAATGACCATTGGCTGGCTCTATCCAGCATACGCGACATATAATTCTCTAAATGGGAATCTTCGGTCTCAGGTACCGTGGTTGAAATATTGGATCGTGTTTGGTGTATTCAACGCGTTCCACTATTACACCATCTCTCTGGAGCCGTGGGTGCCCTTCCTGAGCGGCTTCAAGCTGTTCGTACTCTTCTGGCTGTTGCCCAACGTCGGCAGCGGCTGCCAAATGATTCACGACGAGGTCGTCGATCCGCTGCTGAAGAGCAACAAGGAGGCGATCAACCAGACTGTGGACACCATCTCCACCGTGAGCAGCTCAATGATGCGCGAGCTGGTCAAGATGATATACCACCTGCTGGTGGACGTGGTCGAGCAGTGCTGGCTAATGACCCGGAACGCCAACGACATGCATGTGGCGCCGCGTCTGCAGACGGCCATCAATGAGGTAATTGGCGAATTGCGCGCGGCCCGTCAGGCAGCCATACTTATGCCTTATCCGAGACCGCAGGCCGTGCAGGACAATCCGCAGCAGCAGCTGCCACAGCTGACCCAGGCAATAGCTGGCGTCCCAAGCGCCTTTGATGCAGCTGCAGCTGCCGAGGAATTGCCCAATGATGTGTCCTCGCTGAGCGTTCTGTTGGCCGAGTCTCTTGCGGCAGAACGCATGCAGCTGCTGCAGTTGGTCGATAGCCAGGTGCACTTGGTGTTCAATGAGCAGATCTTCGACGAGCCAGAAGCAATTACCATGCCGGAGCGTCCGCTCAAGCCAAAACGTGGTAAGCGCAAGAGCCTGGATGCAGCCGCCGCAGCTCGACAGGCCCAACAGTTGGAGCAGGAGCTGGATGTAGAGCGGGCCTATCAAGAATATTGCGAAGCAGCTCAGGAGCACGAGCAACGCGGAGGGGAGAAAGTAGTTGAAAAATATTAATAGCCCTTCACATAGTTTTCTGCGTCTCTAACGAGTTTCTTAGGGATTCCAAAAACAAGTTAAATAAAGTATTTAAAAAATAACTTAAGCTGTTGAAATATGCTGGCGAGGATGGGCCTGTAGCCGCCGGCGCAGGCGTGGGTACTGCTAGGCAGCCGACTTTCGCTCCATGTCCCGGTCCCGGTCCTTGATACGTTCCTTCTCCCGCTCCCGCTTCACAGTGGGCAATCGCGTCCAGATGTAGCCGCCCGATCTCTGGTAGTCATCCACGTCGGGCAATGGGAAGGGCGTGGTGCAGTCGTAGTAGTAGTTGCTAGGCGCGTGCATCACGAACTCCAGATAGCAGAGCTTGCGCGACAGCTCCTCATCGGGGCCTGAAATCGGGGAGAAGTTTAGTTTGCTTTCACACTGAGATTGAGATTGGGAATCAGAGACTCGCTCACCTATTAGGTAGGTGGCTGGATCGAAGCCCTCTTGCGGGTCGGGACTATCCTGGGTGGGTATCAGCCAGGTGAGGAACGCCGACTTCTCGCAGTAGGCATCCACGAGCAGTCCTCGAATCTGGGCGTAGTAGACGCTCCGTTGGCTATCCACAATGCTCACAATGTCGCCAATCTGCATGTAGCTGCCCTTGTAGAAGACACTCTTGACGTACTGCATCGAGGCCTGGACCCGCGGGGTCTTCTGCGCGGGCCGCTTGAACAGGGAGCGACGATTCCTTGGTCCGCCCCCACCCGCACCACCAGCGGAGCCGCCTGCAGCGCCGCTCAAGCCCGCCTTGCCGTGCGACTTGCCTGCACCAGCTGCATTCGGCGCATAGCCTGAACCTGCACCAGCCCCAGCTCCACCTCCATTCAGCTGACCATTGTGGCCGCTACTGGCGCCCCCTGCGCCACCATTTGCATTGCTGCTGCGGCCTTGGAGTTTCGCTTTGAAGCGTGTGCTTCGCGTGCTCTTGCGCAACCTTTTGATTATTGTGGGCGAACGAGCGCCATTTAGGCTGCTCCTGGTAACTTTGGCTGGCCGTGCTGGTGCGTGGCAAGCCGTCGCCATCTTGGACGAATTGAGATTCAAGTCGCCTTCTGTTTCCATCTCAACTGTAGCAGCATCACCTGCAGCCATTGCCGCTGCTTCCTCTTCCAGCTTTGTTTCCGTGTTGATTGGCTGCGTCACGGACTCTACGGTGGGCGGCTCCGCCTGGAAACTCTTTTGCTCCCCTTTGCCCGGCTGCTCCGTTTTGTTTGGCTGCAGTTGCTGGCCTTTTGGTTTTGCTTTAGACCCTTTGCCATTGCTTGCTTGCCGCTCCACCTCGTCCAGGTCATCCAGTATCTCTGTTGTGGTTAAATCTGCATCAATTTCCATTTTTACAATTGGATCCGTTGCTTTTGCTGAAATTTCCACAACTGTATGATTCTCACTTTGTGACAGTTTAGGGCCAGCGTCCGTCTGCACACTCTCCTTCTGGCATTTATTTATCAGCGCCTCGCAATCAAGTGCTGTTGCCATTGTTTTAACTTAGAAACACATAAAGTCCTCTAGTCTTCAGAAATGATTTGTTTATTTAAAAATTGTAATTCGTTTACTATTCCGCAAACACCACTGTTATGCTCAATTGGACTGGTAATGCTCAAATGAGCTGTTAATGCAGCTCTGGTATTAACAGTGCCATTTTGAGTAATGCACATTTGTAATTGTTTCATGAAAGCTTGCTTAAGAGTTATAGTTGCATATCAGTGGGTTTTTGTTGAAATTGTAGTTGCATGAAAAAAAAAGAATGTAGTAATGTAATTGATCTCCTGTGGGAGGAATGTAAGTGCCGCCACAGTTAACGCATTTTTGCGTCACTTGCTGTGCCGCGTTAATAGCAGTGCGCTGTTTGCGCTTAACAGTCTGTTATTTGCTAAGAATCGGGATCAAATTACAGTGGAGGGAATTAGTAAAATTACAGCTTGCACTCATCTACATATGTATGTATTCTGTACTTTTGAAATGCTTCTCTTTATACTTTGTACTTTTGAAATGCTTCCATTTGCAGGCTATATTAGCTTTTCCGTGCTCATACAGCAATAATGCCGCACTCCGGTCAGTGTTAACGCAATTTGGAGACTTGCGCAGATGGCTGAGCCGATGACTGTGCCCAAGTTGCGCTTATCGTTATCGAACAAGAATCGAGAGCAAGTGCGGGCTTCACTTCACCTATCATTGTATATTCTGTTTTATAGCTGACAGGTCGTGTGCGCAGAATCCGTCGGTATAATTTGAACTTTTTTTTTTAGTGCGCGCGTGCCACGATTTACTATTGCACACACACACACACACATACGTACATACACAGTCACAAAACAAACACAAATCTTTGATTTTTTTTTTTGGCAAGTGCGCGATTTAATAATTAAATTTTAGATTTCTATACCTAATTGTGAATACACACAGACTGGCATATATATATGCACAGTGAGAGTTTTTTACAACTGCAAAAACGTCAACAACACCAACGAAACGCATGAAATGTAGCAGAATTCTTCTAATTTGTGTGACGAAGTGACGTAGAAAGCAGGGAGAAGAAGAAGCAGACAAAACGAAAAAAAAGAAACACAGCGCAACCACGAATACCTATACAAACACCGTAACGCATACAAAGAAAGTAATTTAAAATACAAACGTGGACAATAACAGCTACAGCGACAGAGGCAGAGAGTGAAGCAGCGGCATCAGCCGAGGGGAGCGCAACAGTTGGCTGGAACAAGGGAGCAGCAAACGGCAACAACAATAACAACAACAGCAAGTGAGTGATACATAAAACTATCGACAATCGATAGCTAGGTTCGCTGCCAAATGTCATTGCCATGAAATAGTAGCCAATCAGAAATTTGCAACGGTAAATTGCATTGGAATGCACTGGAATTTGGATACATTTGCATTGCCGTTGCCGGCAAAGGGAGTGAGCGAGAACAGGTAGAGTGACAGAGAGGGAGAGGGAGAGAGCAAACGACGAGCGATCTGACGATAGCTTAGGGCGCTGAAAAGAGATGCCACTAGCTGCATTCTCAACAGATTTGATTTGCGCGCTTTGCATTGAATTCTAGTGTCATAAATCCAATTGCAATGAGCTCATCTGCGTGAAACGAAAATAGAAATATTTTGGCAATCGAATGAAGCTCGAATTGATTCTAATTATGGCTACAGTAGACACTCGTTAGCTTCGATTCTACATATATTAAATAAATTTATATTCACTTGAAGTGATTTTTTAATAAACAAAATAAAATGAAAGTAAAAATAAATAATAGAAAGAATACAAAATATGAAATTATTATATTCATTAAGACATAATTTCACATAAGACTCCAGCTGCTAATGGTTCCACTATTAAAAAGCTGACTCTTAAAGTTCTGGAACCTGTTCTTACGGTTCTTCTTGTTCTATGACCAGATTTGATGTTGATTGGTTTATTATTTATTTTGGTTCGATTTTAGTTTATTGTCTCTAACGGTACTTTGTCTGATCCCCCCAGTTGCATAACCTAACGGTCGCTGCACAGTTGTGTATGTATGGGCGTGTGGGCGTGGCACTAGCTGTGACGACTATATTTCTTCTCTTTAAAAACGCTGCTGCAATTCAATGGGAATGTGGTGGTCGGTCTGTTCTAGCTGGGGGCGTGGCATTCGCATTTAGTTTTGGCAAATCATGTCCAGAACGCCGCTTGCAACGGTATAAAAAGCCAAACAGTTAAGCGTGCAGAAATATTAAAAAGAAGCAAAGCAAAGCAAAGCAGCAAAAAAGGCTAAAGTAGCTTTAAAAAAAAAAGCTGAAAAAATTGGTAGAAGTAACACAAAAAAAAAAAAATAAAGCAACAAAAAACTGGTTCCGGCTGCCAAAGAATTCCGCATTCGAATTGCTTCGACGAACGCGCGTCGCTCGCTCTCTCCTCTCCTACTCTCTCTCTCCCTCGCTCTTTCTCTGTTTGTGTGTGTGTGCCACTTCCGTATATAACGTGCATAGCTAAGGCAACAACAACAACAACAACAGCAACAATAATAATAATAACAGAAAGAGCAACAGTTGCTGTTGCCTCTCTCAACATTCTTGGTTCACGTTCGTTGCCTAAGTCTTTTGTTGTTTTTTTCTTTCACCCCGCTTTATGCCTCTGCGCTCTGAGCAGCCTCTGAAGAGGCGTAGCACAAGTGCATAACAAAGAGAGGCACACAGAGGAGTGCCACACACACACACACACATGTATATTTGCATATCTATGCATGTGTATGGAGTAAGAGCTGTTGTGCATGCTAATGTGACAAAGATGTTAATTGGCTTTTACTTTACTCAAACAAAATACTTAGTCACAGTGAAATACAACAGCAACAACAACAACAACAGCAACAAAGCAAACAAACAACACACAAATCCATCAAAGTGAAATTTAATTTCAGTTGTCGCGCCATTTCATTTGCATAGCTATTTGCTGTCTCTTGTTTCAGCTTCTTCTTTCAATGTCTCTCAATGCTTATCGATAGCTGATCGATAACATAAACATTCCAATGAAGTTGGCTTTGTCAATAGTTTCACATCGTTTTACTAATCGAAGAGCAGATAAGTCAAGTGTGCTGAATGCATGTGCCTATCGAAACGGTTATCGACAGCCATCCGATAGCAATTAGATACATTTGTATATGTCCTTTTGTATTAATATATAATATGTCCCTCACTCATCTGGCATATCTGTTCGTTTGTGTTTGTCGATGCAGTTATCGATAACTACTTAATATCATACAGTGACTAAAATTATCGCTACCCATAATTGTTTACTAAAGATTAGAAGTCGCTGGCAAGGCATTGTCGTAAATCGCTGACTGATCGATAAACTTCTCTATTGCTCTAAACGTTCGATAATATTCGTATTGCCAATGCTTTCATTCTCGATAGACAATGCACATTATTGACAATCAAAGGAGCCCACTCGTTGCATAGCATTGTAGATTTTAGAGTATCGATAAATTATCGATATACTTCTTGTGTCGCTAATTGCTCATGCGCCAACAATTTGCAGCTGTTTGTGTGTGGGGGCGTACACGCCTCTTTTTATTCAATTGCTGTCTGTCACATGCTGTGGCGGGGGAGTCGCTGTGTTGTTGTGTCTGTTGTGTGGTGGGTGCGCCACAGTCAAACAACAACAACAACAATCGAAGTTGAACCTCAGCGGCGCACCTCAAAACAACAAAGAGATAACAACAAATAGCAACACGAATGCATTTTAGAATAATTCAATGACTACGGCGACAAACAACAACTAGGCAACAACAATAAGCAACAGCAACAGCAACAAGAAACATCAACAGCAGCCGCAGCAGCCGGAGCAGTCGGAGATCTGCAGTTGTCGTCTCGCACTTTCAATTGTCTTGGAAAAAAGCAAAACAAAAGCAAAACTTCTTTGAAAATTTCCCTTTTTTTGCTTATGGTATGGCCCTGCTGATGTTGCTGTTGCTATTGCTGTTGCTGTATGTGTGTGCGCGCGATCGATGAGCAACAACAACAACAACAACAACAACCACATCATTTGTAGCACAAACTTTTGGCGCTGGCTTGCTGCGACGCTGTCTCTGGCAAAAGGTTTATTGGCCTTTTGGCTCACTGCGCTGTTATTGTGTGTGTGTGTGTGCGTGCGTCTGTGTGTGTGTGTGTTTTAGCCAAGCTTGCTGAGCATTTGGCTTGGCCCTTGTGTTTGTGAAATCGACTTCGAGTTTGAGTTCGACTTTGGCTTCGACTTTGGCTTCTTGCTAAAAAGTATTTCTTTCTTTCTACAATGAAATTTTCTATTTGTGCGAGTACAACAAATCGTGAGAGAGAGAGAGGCATTAACACAGAAAGAGAGAGAGAGAGAGAGAGAGGGGGAAATTGAGGGAGACTTGGTGAGCATTAAGCAGCTTACTACGCTAACAAATAATGATAATATGTATGTGACTCGTATGCCTCATACTGCCTAATAATAATCGAATCGTCTGTGAAGAACAGCAAGAAGAAGATGAGGATGATGAAGAATATAAAAGGAGGAGTTAAAAAAGGTGGTAAAAGAAGTTGGTAAAGCTGCAGAAGCAGGAGAGAAGACAGTTGAAGCTATAGAAGTAGCTGGATGAATGTGAGATAAGAGCGGGAGAAGAAGCATGAGAAAGAGGAGTAAAAGGAGGACATGAAGGAGCAAATAGAAAACAGTAGAATCAAGAGAAAAGTGGAGGAAGGAGGTAGAATAGCAGAATGCATGAACAAATATTAGTGATAAACAAATATTATGTAAAATAGATCTGTAATAATAACAAAAAGTTGATTACAATCAAGGAAGGCTTTAGTCCACAAAATTGAAAAGAAGCGAGAGACTTAGGAAACGAACTTGGCAAAGCTAAAAGACTTGGACAACAAACTTGATGGTTGAGCAAAGCTTTTGGGATAGTGGTAAAGTAAAGTTTAATAGATCATAAAAAATAATGCAGAAGTAGAGTTTTAGTGACTTATAATAATTAAGAATGCAAAATATTGAAATCGATTATCGATAATTTATATTCGCCGAAAATAAGCGTTACATGAAGACTAGCAATCTCTCTCTCTCTCTCTCTCTCACTTATAGCAGATCAGATAGATATAAAGAGATAGACTACAATTGCCGATAAATATGTAATTTATCGATAACATTTACTCTGTTAAGAGAACTACTTTGAAGACTATATCACTTGGCACAGCGCAAGCGTTAAACGAGTTCAAGATAAATTCCTCCATAAATGCCCATTGATGGCTTGGAATTTGTGCTGGGCGGGCTGGGCGTGGCACGTGTGGAGTGCCCAAAACAGCTTAATTTGAAAACGAATTGAAAACAAATTGAAGTAAAACGCAAAGCGTTGCGCTTCAGCTATTTCATCTTCACAAAGAGAAATGCAATGGAGCAGCGTGTTAAATGTTAAACATTAAGTGCCGCAAAAAAAACAACAACAACAACAACAAACAAAGTGAAATAGAAAAAAAAAAACTGTAAAAATAAGAAGCAAACAAAAGTTGAAAGTAAAATGAACAATAAATTAAATAAATTGCAGTTCGACAAACTGTTTCAATTAAAGTCGACATCGAAATTGATAGCCAAAATCAAAAGTGTGTGCGTGTGTGTGTGTGTGTGTGTGTGTGTGTGTGTGTGCGTGTGTTTCTTGTGCGTGCCATAAAAATGGAAATGAATTGGCAAAACCGAAATCAGTTTCTGTTCATCTCTCGCAGATCTTGTCAAGAGTTTCACTTCGTCGTGTTGGCGGCTGCGCCTCGCCGTGCTTGCCTTGCCGCATGTAGCAAATCCCTCAACACACACACACACACACACACACGCACACAGACGAGCCATGCTTGGAATCTGGCACTTGGCAGCTGGCTGCGTTTTCAGCTATGCCAAGAATTTATGGCACAAAAATCAATTTAATATTAAATAAAAAAACAAGCTAAAGCTCTGTAGGGAACTATGCTCGACTAGCAGTTACCCTAAAAGCCCATATTGAGTATTGCAGCGTATTAGAGTCTATCTACTATACCTTAACTATATTGTACCATAGATGTAGCTTAATAAGATAAGATTTATTCGATATATACATATAGCGAAACCTTTGCGACATTCCAAAATTCTTCTGTCTAGCTTTTATAGTTCGCGAGTAATGCTTGAATATAGCAGATCTTTGATTATAGATTCTCAGCTATCATATTAGGTTACATATACCCTTTTCATTTCTTGATATGATTGATACCAAATGTTATATCTCTTTAATAGATATATACAAAAGTCAAAAGTCAATTTTCGTTGCTCTTCAGGCGTATTCAGATATCTCATGAACTAGATGGAGGATTTACTTGTATGCTTGAAACTAATATACCTCTTTCGAGAACATCTTTAAGGGGTACAATTAGAAACTGGCTGGCACACATATATGTATATAGAAACACACCTGTAGAAGTTAGAGCCAAGCATTTGTGCAGGTGCGGTTCTACCTTTTTGTCTTAAAAATTTATGACACACACACACACACACACACAGACACACTTAGACACAATACACAGATAGAGATTATATCGCTGTAGCAATCGAAGAGCAACGAACATTTTTAGTTTTTAGCGCATTTGGTCATGGGAAAAGTGGCTGCTTCAAAATGCATTTCAAATATCTCGCACTATAATCAAGTCGAGACGAAAGACTGAGGCAACGAACTTGACAAAAGACTTGGACAACGAACTAGCGGGCATCAGACAACAACAACAACAACAACAACAACAACAACAACAACAACAACAACAACAACAACAACAACAACAACAACAACAACAACAACAACAACAACAACAACAACAACAACAATGACAATGACAACTCAACCAGCTACACCCAAACATACACTTTATTAAGTCAGAGAGAGAGAGAGGGAGAGAGAGAGAGAAATTTGTAGCTTGAGTGAGAGTAGAGGAGAGGAGAGTGAGTTTATCTGATGCCCAACTGAAAACCTTGAACTGGCCAACAAGGCAAGGGTCAGAGTTGACTTAATCGCAGTTCAACGTGTTCAGCGTGCCCTCTAAATGACATGAAGCATCAGGTAACACGCCCATTAGCCTGTTGCAGCTGGAACTGTGAACTGTGAACGGTGAACTGTGAACTAGTGGATTGGATTTTAAATTAATATCAGTGATAAGCCAATCAGGGTATTTTGGGCAAGTGGAACTTCATATGATATCATATATTGAATTTGAGTTCTTTGAACTAGTTCAAATGCGATACAGTTCTATTTTCACTCGGCATATGCTAATCTGCATCTTTTGTTCATATTCGATTCTTGCAGACTGAGCTTTGTATGTGTTGTAATGTGTCGGAACCAGTTCATGAAAGTGTAAATGAACTGGTTCAGCAAGAGCTAGCCAATATTTTAGTGTTAGCATGTTTAGCATATAGTATGTAGTTGTAAATGAACTTGTTCATAATCTAGTTCAAATGAACTAGTGCCATGGCATCAGCTATATTAATGTGATTTTTATAACATTTTTAATAGCACTTGACTCTTTAATTTCTATACAATTTTTCTTTTCATTATTCATTTTTATAAGAAATTCAATTTTTATATTCATTATTCGTTTCATTATTCATTTAGAGTTTCGATTCACACTCAATTGGCAAATGTTGCGCAGCTGCTGCTCATTGATTACATATGAGAACTTACATTAAATGTTTTATTGTTGTTGTCGTTGTTGTTGTTGCTACAGCATAGACAACGACCACAACAACAGCAACAACAACAACAACAGCAACAACAACAACAACAACGAGCGACGTCTTAGCATTGGAATGCGGTCGAACTCGCCTCGGTTGCCAAGCCAACAGCATTTTGTTATTTGCCCAGCCAGACAGAGTGCTAAAGAGAGAGAGAGAGAGAGAGAGAGAGAGAGAGTGTGTGTGTGTGTGTGTGTGTGAGCTAGCTTGAATTGACTCACTGACTGACTGAGTGACGAACTGGTTGAATGAATGCATGAATGAGTGGCAGCTGCGCCACTGAACAAAAAAAAAAAAAAAAAAGTACTTGGACTTGCGATGCTTATAAACGAGTCGTCTATACCAGCAGCTCGCCCTCCCCTCTCGTCCCTCTCGCTCCCTTATACATGCGTAAACACTTGTTTAGCCATTTAGCACGAATTGGTTGGCCAAAAACCGAATCCCAAAAGCCAAATTCAGTGCGCGCATGCAATACAACAAACAACAACCAGCAACAACAACAAGAAATGACAAACAACAACAACATTTTATACCATATTTATGTTAAAGCCTTTTGCCACTAAACAGGTGAAAGTTTGTCTCACCAAATGTTAATCAAGCAACGAACTGCTTAAAATTCTTGACCAGCATATTTTGTTTTTGAAGTTTTTCTGTTGTATTATTTATGAATTTTTGCCCTAAACAATTTCAATTTCCAATGCTCGTGCGGAAAGTGAGGGCATATTAGTTTCTAGCTCGCCTTAGCTAGAGATCTGAAATTTTAAATGCTTATATATACAATATATCCCATATCTGATCAGTGAATACAAATGTCAAGCGACGCCAATTGGAGGCGTGGCGAATGTTAAAATGGGTAAATGTAATTTAAAATGTTTTCGTATTTACAATACATCTTTTATGATCTAAGCACCTGCATTCTGAAATCAAATGAGAGCGGGCATTACGCAGTCGTTCTTCATTTGTTTTATTCAATTTTCATCGCAAAATTCGGGTCAAATTCTAAACGGAAGGTGAAAGCGAATTCTAAAAGTTTATGAATCTGAAATCTCCGCCGAAAGCTAGCTATACAATATTCCATGGATATGGATAAAGATTTCGACATAAATGATTCATAATCTAGGCATGTGGGCCATTCATTATACTCGTAGAGCTAGAGTGAAGCACATTCATATTTGTCAGTTGCATAAGCTGATGGAGTTGAGTCGGCTCTAATGTTCACAAAATATGAGAACCTTGAACTGGCTCACAAGTCAAGGATCAGCCATTACGCGCTCATTTGCATTTTGTGAACTGGAACTGTGAACTGGAACTGTAAACGATTCGATTTGTAGCGAATTTTAATGCATTCTCTAACAAATTTTTAGAGTTTCAAATGCTACTTATATATCTCAGATATCCCTTCTCTTCATTTCGATCTATATCTATCTCTCTATCCTTATTTTATATATATCCCCAGCTCAATCGACTAAACTTTTGTTTCGAACAAATGCTTTTAAAAAATTTATGATTTTCGTCGTTGCATTCGATTGCATTTTAAAGCAAAAACAGACGGGGGAAAAATGGAAATTGAAATGAAAATGAATATAAGAAAACCCAAAGGCAGAAAGAAAGAAAGAAAGACAGAAAAAAAAACTACTTTCATTCAATGAGGCCTTTGGAGCGCAGCCTCAACTAAACGTTGACAACTTTGTCGCCTGTGCCACAGTGTGTGTGAATAGTACACACACACACACTCGTTCACATCTCTCGAATGACAATGACAAGTGATTGTCGTGGTAGCAGGGAGGGGGGGGGGGGACAGCTCTCTGATAAGGCATTTTATATAGAGAGGTGAAATAATTACGTGAATTTTTTGTCACTTTTTTTTTTTTAAATTTTTTCTCTGTTTGCTGTGTGTGAAATGTTTTTTAATCAAATGTTTTTCTGATTTTCTACTTTTACAGCAATGCATCAGCCAGCGGCTTGAAGACTTTGCCAGCTCCCGTTTTTCCCTCCCGCAGCAGAGTCGAAGGAGAGAGAGAGAGAAGCTGAAGCAGAAAAGAGAAGCAACAACACCTGATATTCATAATTGGCGAATAATTGGCTTGGCAAAGGCAGCAGCTGCACGATCATCGGCTGATCGCGTGTGTATATAGCGAGAGATATATAGCGCTTCGATCCAAAGCTGACTGAGCCATGGACTGGGCCGAGGGGGATCTGGTGTGGTTCGACCCGGGCGTCGGACATCCCATACCGGGCGAGATTCAGGAAGTGCATCGCGCCGCCCAGGTGATCGTCGTTCAGGCCATGATCAAGGGCAAGGTGAGTAGACGATCGACGCATGTGGAGTGTGCTAGCGAGATGTTAAGCTTGAAAGGAGGCCAAATCGATTAATGTCATTGTATTACTCTGATTTCGCTATTACCTATTTCAGCTCACTCTTTCTCTCTCTCTCTATCTTTTACTTCAATACGCTGCCATTCCTTGCTCTTTGACAACAAGTGTTGCCATTCTAGCAGCTGATCGATAATTATCGATTAACGAATTTGTATATTCCATGTATAATCGCATCAATATTTCATTGTTCGGACTTGATTTCATTATTGTCACTATATTGATTCTTCTATTGATAGCATGTCCCATAATTTAGATCGTATCTTTAGATATCGATCTTAAGAAAACGAATTTTGTGTAGAGTTAATGCTAATCTTCTTATTTTGCTCTTTTCCCGCCATTAGATCTCATGCCTTTACATCTGCCATAATCGATATTTATCGATATATTCTATCTATAACAGATCTCAATTCCCAATATTGCGTTCTACAGGGCATCTGGCAGTCGAGCATTTGTCCACTAACTCAAAGGGCACTCTCCTCTAGTTTTATGACTGCTTTTCACTATTTTCACCTGTCAACGAGTTGAAAAATATCAAATGAAATTCGCTTGTGGCGGCACGTGGAATTCATGGCTTGGCAAATGGGAACTCTGGGGCGCTGGCCAAAGTGCCCAGTTGCCAATTTGGTGGCCGACAAACGGAAGTGTTTTGTATGCGATTCTCAGCTCAATGCTCTGTGTCTTGCCGTCTCTCTCTCTCGGTCTCTCTCTAATTGCTTAGCAGCAACTGACTGCCGGCAGCGACTGCCGGCTTCGTTTCCTTTTTCCTTTGCAATTAACTCGGACTGTCCGCGAGGAGAGTCGGGCGTCTGTCAGCCAGAGGCTGCAACTGATGCCGGTGCAGCTGAGGCTGCGACTGAGGCTAATGGCTGCTAACAGTTACCGATGCCGTTGCAGTTGCTGCTGGCAGCCGAGAGTTCACGACTAAGAAGTCGTTATCTAACAAGTCGGGTATACGCAATTGCACAATACTCATTACCTACAGCAGATGCCGTCCACTAGATCTTGTCCTTCCTCAGTTTACATTTAGTTTCCATTCCATTCGAGTTTCACATCGAAAGTATAAGTATCGATAAGTATCGATTGTTTGCATGTTAGCTAATTAGTTGAGCCAATATACCCCGTTTCTTTTACTCTTAACGTGCGTCCCCAAACTGGCTCAGTTTGTCACACACGCACACGCACACTCACACACACACACATACATACACACAGCAGTCAGCGTATATCCTGTTCGAAGCCAGACAACAACTTGTTAGCTCCGAAGAAAAAGAAACGACAGAAGCATTTCAGCCAGGTTGCAGCAACAGCAAATTAGCCCCAGCTCGAGCGAGAACTGCAATTAGCTGAGCTCTGAAAGCGCCTCAAAGCCCAAATAGAGTAATTGAGTGAGCTTAGCTCAGAGGTGATTCTCGAAATATCTACGAGGAACTGAACGTTTGAGGAGCTGAAAGTCTGTGGAACGAAATGTTTCTATTTCTAAGTGAAAATCGATTACTGTGTACGAAATTCTATCGAGTGATCGATTCATGCTAAGAATTATTGGGAAATGAATAGGTTTTTCAAATAATCGGGCTTGCCGGAATTAAACTCACATAATCGATAACAGAAGTAATCGATTAACCGACAGTGTGTATGAATCTTTACTCTATATGCTCTTCAAGACATAATAAAAATAACTGTAAAAGTCTTATATAGTATATTGATATAACTTATATAATCATTCGATAGACATTAGGTAACAAAAACATAATCGATAATCTGATAAGAGATAGATATGAGACAGCTAAGCCATTTGCCAGCCTTAGTTATCTGAACTGTTTCTTCGATAGCTTGTTTACTTGGCTTAGCTGCTCGCTTTATCGATAACAATTATCGAAATGCTGCACACGTTGCACGCTGCACGCTGCACGCTGCATGCTGCCCGCTGCACGCTGCAGTGCGTGTGTGTGACAAAGAATTCAAGAGTTCAACTGGTTCTGCTTTGGCTCATGGAGAAAGTGCTGCTCAGCAAGAGAGAAGGAGATGGAAAGAGAGCGAAAGAGAGGGAGGCTGGAGTGGGGGTTAGGTAGAGAGAGAGTTCTTCTCTTAATGGAATTGAGATCAAAGCTAACGACATGCGACAGGTTTTTCGCCTGTTCCGTTGTTCTCTCTCCAAAAGTGGCTGCCAGTTGGTCAGGAGGCGTCTCATCTTTCGAAATAGAAAACACAAAAGAAAAAAAATAAAGCAAAACTTGTTTCAATTGATTGGCTTTCAGAAAAAGCAAACGAATAAAAACACCGTTTAGGCATCGGCAGCCGGAGAGGAGGCGGGGCGAGGGGAAAAACTGTAGCGAAGTCTCGACGCTTGGCTTTGGATTCCTTTCAGTTGCATTCGAGACGGCGGCGAACGACGTGTCTTTTTCCCCATTGTTGTTGTTGTTGTTGTTGTTCTCGGTTATCAGTTCTAGCTATTCGATAGTCGATAGTGAATTATCGATAGCCGATAGATGCGCATCGTACGCTTCCATCTGGAGCCATGGCAACGCGGCAGCGGCTGCGGCTCCGTAACCCCCAGTCCGGCTCAGTCGCCATCGCTGGCCTTGCTGTCGCCTCACGTGCTGCGACGCCAGCGCCCGGCCAGCCTCGAGGATCTGGATGAGCTGTTCGCCCAGCAATCTCCGCTGCAGCAGCAACAGTTGCTGCTGCGCCGACAGCACCGCCTCAAGTGCCGCTACCCGCAGGTGGTGAAGCGCCTCTCCACACTCTGCAGCGACGTGATGGCCCGCCATGTGAGCGCTCCAACTCTAAGTTCTTAAATCCGTGTCTAATTCCGCTCCGTCAACAAAAATCCAATTAGCCCTAGCGACGACTCTTCTGGCTCCCATGCATTTTAGCTAAACTTCTTAGCTTCAACAGCAGCTTGACAAATTCGTTCCATGCGAGGCTCTTGCTTCGCCACGCTCATCAGCTTATAAAGCCAGAGGAGACATCAATGCAGCTTATCCCAGTGCACTTCAGTCAGAAAGAAAATAGAAAGAGATTCCCATGAAGATTACTTGTCCAACTCTCGATAGGAGGAAATCTTCTATCGGAAGTCAACTACCAAAAGTCTTTCCTCTAGCCTTGTGCATTCCTAGATTTCCGTACTCGCTTTTCCTGAATATTCCCCGACTGTCGACAGCTTAACGTCCTGCAAATTCGCATTCCTTAGATATAGTTTCAATTGAGCCTCAATTAATTCAAATTCCTTCCAGGCACAAACGTTCGCCCTGCAGCCAGGCGAGGGCAGCCTGCGTGCCCGCCAGGACCTGGGCAGCAGCGGGGTGGAGGACATGACGATGCTGGACGACCTGCACGAGGCATCGCTGCTCTGGAACCTGCGACTGCGCTACGACAAGGGACTGATCTACACGTTCGCCGGCAGCATACTCATTGCGGTCAATCCGTACAAGATGTTCCCGGATGCCTACGGCCTGGAGGTGGCCAAGCAGTACGCCGGACGTCCGCTGGGCGCCCTGCCGCCACATCTGTTTGCGATCGGCGCCGCAGCGCATGCCGCGCTGCCCTCGCCCCAGGTGGTGGTCATCTCCGGCGAGTCTGGGTCGGGCAAGACGGAGTCCACGAAGCTGGTGATGCAGTACTTGGCCGCCGTGGTGCCCGGCGGAGGCAGCGCCTCGGCTGTCATCACAGAGCAAATCCTGGAGGCGGCGCCGCTGCTGGAAGCCTTCGGCAACGCGCGCACCGCACGCAACGACAACAGCTCCAGGTTCGGCAAGTACCTCGAGGTCTACTTCAAGAGCGGCGCCATCGTGGGCGCCAAGATAACGCAGTACTTGCTGGAGAAGTCGCGCATTGTGACCCAGGCGCCTGGGGAGCGCAACTACCACGTCTTCTACGAGATGCTGGGCGGGCTGAGCGAGGCGGAGCGCGCCAAGTACGGGCTGCTCGAGGCGGACAAGTACTTCTATCTGAACCAGGGCGCGACGGACTGCGCGAGCGGCCGCGTCGACTGGGCCTCGCTGCTGAGCGCGATGCAGGTGCTCGGCGTCACCGAGGGCGAGCGCGAGAGCATTGTGCGGGTGCTGGCTGCGGTGCTCCACCTGGGCAACGTCTACTTCCACCGCCGTCAGCTGCGGCACGGCCAGGAGGGCGTGGAGATCGGCTCCGACGCCGAGATCAAGTGGGCCGCCCACCTGCTGCACATCAGCGCCGAGGGCATGCACCGTGCGCTGACGAGCCGCACCACCGAGGCGCGCGCCGAGCGGCTGCACACGCCGCTGGGCATCGACCAGGCCCTGGACGCCAGAGACGCGTTCGCCAAGGCCCTCTATGCCGGCCTCTTCAACTGGCTGGTCTCGCGCATCAACTCCATTGTGCAGAAGGGCGGCACCCACGACGCCCATCGCATCAGCATACTGGACATCTTCGGGTTCGAGGACCTGGCCGAGAACAGCTTCGAGCAGCTGTGCATCAACTACGCGAACGAGAACCTCCAGCTGTACTTCAACAAGCACGTCTTCAAGCTCGAGCAGGCCGAGTACGCCCGGGAGCGCTTGGAGTGGACGCCCCTCGCCTGGGACGACAATCTGCCGGTGATACATCTGCTGGCCAAGAAGCCGGTCGGCATCTGCCACCTGCTGGACGACGAGTCGAATTTTCCGCGTGCCACCGACCTGAGTTTCCTCGAGAAATGCCATTACAACCACGCCCTGAGCGAGCTGTACGCCCGGCCCCGGATCGGCGCCCAGGAGTTCGGCATCACCCACTACGCCGGACAGGTGTGGTACTGCGTGGACGGATTCTTGGACAAGAACCGCGACGCGCTGCGCAGCGATGTGCTCGAGCTTCTGGCCACGAGCCGGCTGCCCCTGGTCAGCGAGCTGACCAAGCAGCTGCGCGCCCAGCGCGACGCCGGCAAGACCCTGCCCAAGGGCAGCAACGGACGCTTCGTCACCATGAAGCCGCGCACGCCCACTGTGGCGGCCCGGTTCGCGGACTCGCTGCAGCAGCTGCTGCAGTCGATGGGCCGCTGCCATCCCTGGTTCGTGCGCTGCATCAAGCCCAACCAGGAGAAGCAGCCGCTGCGCATGGACATGCCCTGTGTGCTGCAGCAGCTGCGCTACCTCGGCATGCTGGACACCATTCAGATCCGGCAGCGCGGCTATCCGGTGCGGCTGCGCTTCCAGCACTTCGTGGAGCGCTACCGGCACCTGCTCGGCACGCCCCTGGCCCGCGGCACGCCCTACCGGGAGCTCTGCCGCCTCCTGCTGGAGTCCATGCCGCGCACCGGCGTGGAGGGGCCCGACTACCAGCTCGGCGCGACGCGCGTCTTCCTGCGCGAGGCGCTGCACCGCTCCCTGGAGAGCGGCCGCACCGAGCGCCTGCGCCAGGCGGCCGTCCACATTCAGCGGCACGTGCGCGGCATGCTGGTGCGCCGGCAGCTGGCGCGACGCCAGGCGGCAGCGACGCGGCTGCAGGCGCGCTGGCGCGGCCAACGACAGCAGCAGCGCTACGAGCGACTCCGTCACGGCGTGCTCACCGCGCAGCGTCTGTGGCGCGGCAAGCAGGCGCGACGGCGCGTGCAGCAGCTGCGCTCCGACCATCGGCGTCGGCAGGAGGCGCGTGAGGCGGCGCAGCGCGCGCGCGAGGCCCGCGAGGCCAAGCAGGCGAATCTGGAGAGGAGCCAGCTGAGCTACCTGGACATACCCGCCGAGCTGGCCTTCATCTACTCGAAGCTGCAGGGCTGGACGCCGCCGCACAGCGACCGGCACTTGGTCAAGGTGCTCGGCACGGTGCCCGGCCCGCCGGCGGCCAGTGCCCAGCTGCCCTCGGACCTGGCCCAGTTCAGCTTTGGCAAGTTCAGCAGCGTCTACTGCAACGGATTGCGGCTGCAGCCGCGCAGGGAACCGATAACGGCGCCGCTGTTGACGCGCGCCGCATCGCGGGACCAGGACTTCCAGGACGCACTGGCTGTCTTCAAGCTCATCCTGCGCTGGAGCAGCGACAAGGCTCTGGAGGGCGAGGGCGCCAAGGAGAAGCTGCTCTCGGACTACATCGTCCACAAGGCGCTCAGCTCGCGCGGCCTGCGCGACGAGATTCTCGTGCAGCTCTGCAACCAGCTGCACGGCGCCGAGTCCGCCCAGGCGGGCCGCCTCTGGCAGCTGCTGGGCCAGTGCCTGTGCTGCTTCCAGCCGAGCCCGGCGTTCAGCAAGTACCTGCTCAAGTTCGTAACGGATGAGGCGCCGGCCAGCGATCGCCAGATGCTGCAGCGGCAGCTGCTGCGCCAGCAGAGCAGCCCATCGGGCGCGGCGGCCTGCCGCAGCTTCGTGCCCGCCTGGCTGGAGTGGCGCGCCCTGTCGCGCGGCTGCGACATGGCGCTGCCCCTCACCCTGCCCGACGAGGCCACCCAGACGGTCGCCGTCGACTCCTGGACCAGCTGCGAGGAGGCGGCCGCCTTGGCTGTCTCCACCCTGGGTGTGTCCAGTCGTGGCTGGACGCTGGTGCTCGACGACGGCCAGCAGCTGACGGACAGCTGCGGCCTGGACTATGTCATGGACCTGATTGCCGAGAAGGAGCTGTGCCCCGCCTTTCCGGCTCCGCGCAGCGATCTGCTGCGCTCCGGCGCCAAGTTTGCGCGCACCTCGCTGCCGGAGGCCGTGAAGCGGCCCGGCGTGCCGCCACCAGCACCGCCCACCACGGCGGCCAAGCGGGAGCAGCAGAGGGAGCAGAGGGAGCAACGGGAACAGGAGGAGCCCGCTCAGCCACAGCGTCGCAGCAGCCGGGAGCTGCTCTCGCGCAGCTCAGCCCTGAACGAGCGCTACTTCGAGCGCACAGAGGAGCCCATTACGCCGCATCTGCTGCCGGGCGCTCAGTCCAAGTCGCGCTCCAAGTCGCTGGATGACCTGCTCGCCTCCGACATGGGCAGCCAGCAGTTGCCGCTGCCCGACAGCGACTCGCAGGAGTCGCCACTGCACACCCTGGCGCTGGGCCTCTCGGAGAGTCGCCTCAACGATCGCTATCACTCGGCTGAGCGCCTGGCCCCCATGGGCAAGGAGTCGGCGCCGCGCTATCAGAAGTCCCAGCATGCCGGACGCCGCTCGCACGCCGCCTCGCATGGCTCGGGCCACTCCAGCAAGTACAACATGGACAAGTCGGAGTATGCGACGCGCTCCTCGGCCATGTCGGACACCAGTGAGGCGCCCTCGCTGGCCTCCCACGTGCGGCGCGTGCGCGTGCCCTCCCAGGCCTCCGATGTGGATCAGTTCCTGGACGATCTGTTCAGTCCAGTGCTCGACGGCTCCCTGGACGAGCTGTCCGACGCGCGCTCCCTGGCCGCCAGCATACGTGGCAGTCGCCGTGCCGAGAGCTGCGCAGACGAGCAGCCGGCGGGCAGTGGGAAGACGGACCAAGAGACACAAGCTGATCTGGAGGAGTTCATAGACGAGCTGCTCCTGCTGAACAGCTCAGACGAACTGTCGGAAATCAAGCACGATCAAGCAGAACTGGAAGAGTTTATAGATGAGCTGCTGCTTTTGAAGAAGCCACAGGATCTGGCGGAGGAGAAGGAAGTCAGGCAGGACTCTATCGATCTGGAGGGCTTTATGGACCTCACCCTGGACAATGGCCTGGACACACTGGCCTCGCAGCACCAGCTGGTGGCATGCATCAAGGGAGGCGGCAGGAGGCATGAGAAGGAGACCGAGCAGGATTCCAGCGATCTGGCAGACTTCTTGGACCTCTCTCTGGATGAGTCCCTGGACGCACTCGCCTCCCAGGCGCAGCTGGTGGCCAGCATCAAGGGCGGCGGCAGCACCGAGCACAGCCAAGCAGGAGCCGCAGATCCGCTGCTACACCAGCTGATGCAGCTGCCGGGCGGGGAGCCGGACGCCGTGCCCGCCGCCTCTCTCTACCAGCAGCAGGTGCAGCGCGCCTTCCTCCAGTCCGCCATGGCGCAGAATCTGCAGATACAGCAGCAGCTGCTCGCCCAGAACCAGGCGCTGCAGACGCTGCTCAGCCAGCAGGCAGCGAACGCCACGAGCACCGCCAATGCCAATCCCAATGCGGGCGTCAGCAACGGCAGTGGCGGTGGATCGCCGCCTGCCGCGCCCATCTCGCCGCCGCCGCCTTTGCGGCTGAAGACAACGACGCTGCTGACGAGCACCAGGTCGAGCAGCTTGGTCATGGAGGCGACTGCGGGCATGCAGCCGCCGGCACCGCCGCCGCCACCGCCGATGCCGCCACCGCTCGAGGGCAAGGATCCGTCGGAGACGCGCCACTTCCTGGACCCGTACGGCCGGGCGAAGACGGTGCGCATTGGCAAATGGCGCTGGCCGCCGCCGCAGGGAGAGCCGCAGTTCCAAACCGAGGAGGACTTCTTCGCCTTCAAGCTGCGCCAGCAGCAGCGCAAGACCACGCCCCAGGCGCAGCAGCACACGGCCATCGAGTGGGAGGAGTTCGAGATCGAGTCCAGCAAGAGCCCCACTCCTCAGCTGATGCGCAGCAGCATACGGCTGGAGAGCAATGGGCGAGATGTCCAGGATGCTGTGCAGCATCAGCAGCTCCAGCAGCATCAGCAAATGCAGGTGAATCAGACCACAGCGGCTATCACCACCACAACCACAATTACAGCCACGAAGCTGGCGAAGAAGAGCTTCGAGATCGGGGCCGACCGGCCGCCGCCGGGCAGCGTGGGCAAGCTGAAGCTCAGCTCGGAGATGCGGCAGCGCCTGGAGCAGGTGACTGCGGGCCATTCGGTGCGCTCGACTGTCTCGAACAAGTCGGACCAGCGGGCGCCGGCCAAGCTGGAGGACACGCGCAAGCTGATGCTGCAGCAGCAGCTGGGCGGACTCTTCGCTGGCGCCAATGCCAGCTCCAGCTCCAGCGAGGCCTTGCCCACAGTGCGCACCCAGATCGAGCGCATGGAGGGCAAGCTGTCGCCACCGCCGATGCCCGTGCCAGCGCCGCCCAGTGCCTGGCCGGGCGTGCTGCTGCCGCCGGCGCCGACTGTGCCTGCACCGCCGCCGCCCATTAGGCCGCCCAGCATGGCACCGCCGGCGCCGCCGCCAGCGCCGCAGAGTCCGCCCGTGGAGCTGAGCGAGCCCGAGCCGGACTATCGCAAGGAGCACGTGCCGGCCTTCATCCAGCGGCAGGAGCGCGACACGTTCGGCGCCGTCAGGCAGCCCATGCAGCAGCAGCAGCAGCAGCAACAGTTGCAGATGCACCAACAGCAGCAGCAGCACCACCATAGCCACCACCAGCAGCATCAGCAGCAGCACCACCACCAGCAGCAGCTGTCGTCGCACGCTGTCTGGGAGCAGGAGTTGCAGAGCGAGCGGGAGCGCTCCCGCAGTCGCAGTCGGTCGAGGGACCGCGAGGACTACTCCGAGTCCGTGTGGGATCGTGCCGAGGTGGAGGGCCCCGCCTCGGGCAGCGGCAGCGAGAAGGAGCGCGAGAAACGGGAACGCGAGCGCGAACGGCTCTACGAGCTGCGGCAGGTGGAGCGCGAGAAGGAGAGCCACAAGGTCTATCAGCCAGCGCCGCCAAGAGTGATTCAAGCCAGCATGGACAACACGGGCGCCAAGCTCAGAGAAAGAGAGAGGGAGAGGGAGAGGGAGAGGGAACGTGAGCGAGAACGAGAGCGAGAGAGGGATCGCGAGAGAGAATCGCTGGCATCAACGCCCGCTACATTCCGGACGCACATGGCCCAGAAATACGAGCACGAGCGCAAGCGCAAGAGCTCCGCCAGCTCGGCACGCGAAGAGTCCATCGACTCCAGCCTGCCGGCCGTGGTGGTGCCCGCCCCAGTGCCGCCGCCGCCAGCAGCCGTCACGCCGGCGGCCAGCCCGGCGAACGCCACGGTCAGCGCCTGCCTCACCTACAACCGGGTGCCATGGAAGCTGCGCGTGCGCAAGGAGGTCTTCCAGCCGCACGAGCCCATCGGCCCGCCGGTCGCCCTGGATCTGCTGTTCGCCCAGGTGCTGAGCGACGTCTTCGGCGTCACGCCCTGCCTGCGCATCACGCCCCAGGAGAAGAATGCCGCCCTGAATATGCTGCACGGCCACGGCGTGAGCGTGGACACATTGGCGGCGCGCGGGCAGCAGGTGCGCGCCCTGGTCAAGCGCCATCTCGTGGACATGGCCCGGGACTGGCCCCTCTACTTTGCTCGACTCTTTGCTGTCCAGGGCGCTCCGCTCTACCCGGACGTCTCCATAATGGGCGTCTCGCACAGCGGCCTCTACCTGGCCCGGCGCGATGCCGACTACCTGATTGTCGTCCAGGCTATATCCTTTGCCGAAATACAGAACGCTGTCACCCTGCCACGCCCAGCCGCCCTGCAGCTCAATCTGCGCAACGGCAAGCACCTCGCGCTCCACGCGACTCGGGCGGCGGCCATCCAGACGATGATCACATCCTTTGTGCAGGAGTTCCGAAAGGTAAGCCACAAGTCTATTTATCGGGGTATATGGGGTATATTTATGCATTTCCCTGTAACAGCAGAGCAAGATGAGTTTTCATTGAGTCTGAATTTGAACTCGAGTTGGATTGAAATTGTGAACTAGTTCAGTGAATGGGCAAGGTTAGCGTATACGATAGTTGTTCAGCTAAACCACTGATCAATATGAATCGCTGCTGAGCTAGTGAAGTAGTGAACTAGTGAACTAGTGGGCTTCTATATCTGCCTTATCTGCTAGTTTTGTGCACTTTGCATAGTAAATTGTTAAGAGCTTTGCACCGTTAGCTCTCTTTAGGGCTGGGTGCAGCTTTAAGCTCGATTTGAATGAACTTGGGCGAAAGCGAGCGTAAAAGTTCGAAGTTGTCTGATTGAGAGTTGCCTAGGGAAATACTTTCTGTAATTCAGATTGTATTTGATTGAATAAATAGAGTTTTTGCTGACATGACTTTGAGGTGTATGATGACAGAACTTTAGGCCAACATAGCATTCCTCCTTGGCGCATTTTCTTGTCTTGTTCCCAGCTGAGTTTTAATATTGTTCAAAGCTTACAGATTCTATCTCATATTTATCTTTGGTTGCTTTACCACATGAATTTTCTCTGCATGTTTACTCTTGCTCTTCTTCTCCAGTCTCTGGCTTTCTTCTTCGTTTATTCTTTAGCCTCAATATATATCTTACCTATGTTTATTCCATATAATTATATCCCATATCTGGTATTCTATATATCATCTTTATATAGTGTGTATACCTCATAATATACATAAACATACCTATTAATTTTCTTCTCTCACTACGCACCTTTCCATTCGACAGCTCTTCCAGCGTGTTTTTTTGGGCGACCTTCATTTTGCTCTATATTTCTATATACATACATATATGTATGTACAGTATTTGTAATTTCTCTTTACGTCTGTCTGCCACTCCCTGCCGCCCCTAACGCCACAAGTTTTTTTCCTACTGCCACTCTTTCTGCTTCTTCCTCTTTTTCTTTTGGCCTTCTCAACTGTTTGGCTTTGCTCATTTTTACACGCGTGCTTGAAGCTCAGTGGGTTTGCTGTGTCTGTCCCGCTGTCCCTCTGTCAGTCAGGGTGACCATATACGTGCTATACTCGTTGACCGACCGTCTCAATACTCGTTCGCACTCGCATTTCACATTGCGGATTGCAGATTCGTTTATCAATAGATCAGGCAGTCTCAGTATCTCTCTCTCTCTCTCTCTCTTTGACTAGCTGTCTTGCTCTCTCAGTGCCAGTGTGACCATATATGTATGCTTTATGCTCTTTGACTTACTGCCTGATATACTCGTTCGCACTTATCACATTTGCAGTCAGTCATCAATCACAGTTTGTCAGTCTCTTTCTCTCGCTGTCTCTCTCTCTCTCTCTCTCTCTCACTCGTTTTTAGTGTGACCATATACGCTCTCGTTCACATTTCACTCATACGCATTCAATTTGCTTTTTCTGCTTTTCTTTGAATGCAGCTCGTTTTAAGTTATTTTAATTTAATTCAGTTTTATGCGTGAAAACTAGTCGAACGCCAAACTTGGTGCTAGCTCCAAAACCTGCTCAAGACTGCTGGCCGAATAAAAAACAGTTAGCCACACACACACACACCACGCACACCTTAAGCTGTTGCACTACTCGTTTTGAGCATTTGCTCTCTCTCTCTCTCTCTCCCTATTGAAGTTTTACGCTCCGCTTGGCCCTGCTGCACTTTTCACTCTCTCTCTCTCTCTTGGGTACTCTCTCTCCCTCTTTCTCTCTCTCTCTTTTTTCTGGCCGACTGTATTGGTCAAGTCGGTCTTTTGACCAGTTTCTGCCCAGTTTTCAGTTGCGTTCGTTAACGGCATCACGCGGCGCGCTTCTTGAAGCAAAAAATAAAAAAGAAAGAAGAAAAAAACGTTCGTCGATATTCGAATTCTTCAGATTCATAAAGATTTATTTGCTGTTATCTTTTTTTTTTCTGTTGGCCAAGTTTTTGTTTTGAGTGCTGTAAATTGTGTCTTAGCCATTCTATGTGCCTGACCCCATAAAGAAAACGGTTCGATATCTAAGCCTAAAAGATTTGAGAGCGACATTCGATTGACAGCTCAGAGATATACATGCATATATCAGATATGACAAATATAGAGTGAAATATTACATAGATATATCTAGCTAAGTTTGTTGTCAATGCAATCGGAGAATTATTTATATTCAATGTGAATCTGAATCCATTTTGAAGCGAGGCAATTGCATTTCGGAATCAATATTTATTTAATTATGGAGTATCAACTAGTTCAAGTTGCTTCAGTTCTGATCGATTTACAAGTTAGATAATTATGTAAAGCAACGATCAGCAGAGTTTACAATGCGAATTCCTATTGACCTTTGACAGATGTTAGTTCGAGGAAATTCCCTTGTCTATTTACAAGCGGATCTCTGTTGATCTTTGCTACTCAAACTCTATTGAGGGAAATTCACGTAAAATATGAAAACAGAGTTCGAATAGGAGAGACTGATTTTCCTATCTGGAGTTACGGGATAAAAGATGAAGAAGATCCCTTTGTCAGAGAGGGCTTTGGCATATTATAAGTTTGTCTATATGATATAGGCAAGTCTATCAATAGCTTGCCCTGTGCCTCGTTTCGTCAGGCTGCCTTCAAGCGAGTTAGTCTCACATGAGTCTGTCTCTTGGCCATTGGCCATTGGCAGGGTGAACTGCACAATTTGCCTATTGTCTATTGTCCGTACTATTGTCACGTTTCAATGCCGAAAAGTCTTCCGTATTCCGGCAGACTACATTTGACTGAATTCAGCATCTGCACAAAGTCTGACCACTTCACACACTTCACAATCAACTAAAACTTGGTTATACATATATCCAATATGCATAATATCCATAGACTTCAAATGAAGCAAAGCAAACAATGTGAATATCAACAAATGATCTATAAACAAAGTCTTGTTTTACGCTCTATTCAAAGGAATTGACAAACTCTTGCTATGCTCAGCATAGACATATATGATCACATGTTATCTAATCTACCTCTATAGATAATTTCTATTGGAATTCGCAGCTATTTATCACACAATCTCTGAGAGAGCTCAGATTATTATAAAATCTGCATTCGAATCCATATACAATTCGAAGTTATTCAGGATAGTTATTAAGAGTAGACTAGAGAAGGATGGTTTTCGTATAGCATATATGCTAATATGAAAGCATGGAGTAGGACAGTTTTAAATTGCTTTTCACTTGTTATATCAAGTTCAGCTTGCGTAAGAAATGTTATACTATAACTGAATTACCTTAGTCCTCAGGAATAGTCTCTATGTGTGCACAAGGCTAGGTATCTATTAGTCGGGCTTGCCTGCCTCAAGTACTCGTATTTTGTCACAGCTCAGAATATGCAACTCGAAGTACCTTTCGAGTTTAGTTTATAATATCTGTGCATTCATCTTAACTATTATCCCTCTCTCTCTCTCTCTCTCTCTCTCTCCTTCAGCAGTGTTCAGTCGTTCATTCCCGCTCTAATTTAGTCCTATTTGAATATGCAAACTAAGAATGTATTTCAAATTGATTCCTTATTCTTCTTCCATTTTTCCTTTTCCTTTCCCTTCAATTCAATTCGCCCTTCTTAGATCATCTAGGAGATCCAAGATCTAAATCTATTTAAGAGTTAGATAATCTATATATGCATATATATCTCTTTATATTCGCAACAGTGCGACTCAACTTGTTTTTAGCCTGCTCAAGTTCAATGAACGGCTTTGAGCATCCTGTTGCAATTGTTGTCATTATGGCAAATGTTTTCGTTGTTGTTGATTTTTCTGTTTTTGTGGCTCGAACAAATTTTTGACGGCTTCTCGACAGGTGTCAGGTGGCAGCAAAAGCGATAGCCTGACAAAAGGCAAATTAAAAATCAAATTAAATTCAGGTCTGGCACGAAAATTGAAAAACTGCAAACAGAAGAAAAAACGTAGCTAAAAATCAGTGGCTGAAAAGTGACTAAAAATCACGTATACGCAGCGTATTCAACGCGAAATCAACACCGAGTGTCTCTCTCGCTCGCTCTCCCTCTCTCTCTCTCCCTCTCGCTCTCAGTGTGCGTGTGTAAACAATATAGTGAAACATTCATGATGATCGTGCAGTAGTTTGGCCAGTTGTGCTCTATGGCTTAACAACTTTCACTGGCACGCGCCGCCGCCTCGGAATTTCGGACTAACGAAAAGCCAAACGAAAAGCGACGACGACAACAACAACAACAACAACCGCTCCAAATCCATGCAACATGTCGCACAGCATTAGAAGCAGCAAATCCTGTGATACGAGGACTCACGACTCCATCAGCAGCAGCCGCAATGGCAGCGGCAGCGGCAGCGGGGGGAGCATTGTGGGCGGCAGTGTGCCCCACAAGTTCAGCAGCATTGTGAACAAAGTGGAGTCGCTGATACACAAAATGCACCACGATAAGGCCAACAATTTCAAGCTGCTGCAACAGCAACAACAACAGCAGCAGCAGCAGGAGGCTGTGGTGCAGCAGGAGGTGGGCGAGGCGGAGAAATGCGCTTCACTGGATTCGCTCAACAATCTGACGGATCAGGATAGCTGCGAGGAGGAGCAGCAGGAGCTGCTCTACACGGACTCGGACGATGCCGAAATCGCACACATCACAGGCACCACAGCGGCTCAGGTGCACCACCACCAACAGCAGCAGCAGCAGCAGCTGCAGCTGCATCGTCGCAGCGATCTCGATCAGCTGACCAACGAGAGCATTCGCGAGCTCAACGAGCAATGCTGCCTGGAGATGGCCAACTCGAATGCTGCGGTGTCTGGTGGGGGTGGCGGTGGTGCTGCCGGTGGCTTGGACTATGATAATGCGTGGAGTGTTGAGGAGGACATCGTGTACAAGTGCTGCAGTGGGGCAGCCGCATCGATCAATGCCAATGGCAGCTTGTGCGAGGAGTGCTGCTACGAGGAGCAGCTCAACTACAAGCTACGGCTTAACCAAAGAGACAACAACAACAACAACAACAACAACAACAGCAATAATGGAGAGGAAGCGCAGGAGAAGCAACAGCAGCAGATGGAGCAGCAGCAACAGCAGCAGGAGCAGGAGCAGGATCAGGATCAGGATGCGAGCGATTCCCCAGCAACGACTTTAGCCAGCGCCATCAGCTTGCCCATTCCCATTCCCATCTCCTTGCCCATGCTGGGCAATAAGACGCGACGCGTCAGCAACGCCAGCAGCGGCTCGGTCAGTCGCATGGAGACTATATTGGAGGAGCCAACGGAATCCAAGATATCAGTCAAGGAAATACTGGCACGTTTCGAGACCATGAACTCCAATGAGGTAGGCAGAGGTCTTTCAGTTTAGGCGTTCGATTCGATTTGAACAACAATGGGGTATGCCCTCCAGACTTGATGTAGCAGAGGCTGAAAATTAGTTCAAAAGAAGTGAGTACTTTACGGTCTTTGATGTGGAGACAGCTGTGAGCTAACTGTCTGCTCTTAGACTATTCTAAGTGCTACCAACTTGTATCCTATAATGGGATAATACATAATTGGAGTAATGAACTTAAGGGGTTTGACTAAGATGAGCTCTTCATATGCCAGCTATACTCTATGCTAAATATTATGTTGTATTTCTTTGTATATTTTGTTGATACTCCACACACATCCTCTACTAGCTACTTTTCCATATTGTCTCAAGCCTCAAGTCGAGTTTTAGACAGTTATTTGGGAGTTATTGCTTAAAGTCTCAGCTGATTCTTGGCCTTGGCCTACTATTTTATAGATGTGCGCGGAGTAGAGGCAAGATAATATCTGAATACTATATGTGAGCTAATTTGTATACGCTATTAAATTCGTCAGAAGTTTCACTAATAGAAGTCTTACGACTATTTGATATGACAGCACATTAGAATATTAGAGAATTGGATATAATCGATAGATGTATTGATATATAGATCATCTTGATCAGCTTGATAGTTATGTGACAACTCTATGTTTGGTGACTGTCCTCGCATAATTTATATCTATTTTGCCCATCATGTGTCACAAAAGCTGTTGAACAGTTAAGGCTGATTAATGGCCAATTGAAAGAGCTGCAGATCCAAAATCAAGTCACATCTCAAGTCACATCTCTGATAACAAAATTCACAAAGTCGTTTCATAAACGCAAATGAAATTGTGATTGTTGAGGAAAGATTGTCGAAAAGATGAGAAATGCGAGCTCTTTACAGTTTGGCGGCGAGTGTCGGGGCTAACGGTTAAGTTAATCAACGTATAATCGCATTATTAGCAAACAGAGGGCCGGCGACCCAACTGAACATCACATGCTTACATCATCTAGCTCGCTGCAGTTACAGCTACAGCTACAGCTACAGCATCATCATCATCATATTCATCTTCTCTTTTGAGAGGTGCGCGATCAAAGGTGTCGATTATACAACAGACAGCGGCGACTCATTGTAATGCTGTCTCAGGGCTCACCTGGGCTCACCTGGTTTGTCAAGTGTGCCCAATACGAATTATGTTTCGTCTCTGCATAGGTGCTATCGATATACATATATGTATATGTAGTTATAGACTTGTGCATATCTATTCAAATTCGTATGGGACCAAGCTGAACTTGGGATATGATTGATGGAATCGAAAGTGATGATGGATGAATGATGATAACTTATATGTATTTGATTCATACTCCTCACATATCGATATGTATATCGATGGATAGCCAGCTTCGAGTTTGTTCTGTGTTCTGTTTAGCGTCTTGTGGGATCAGCTGGTGGCATCTGAAGCGCATCGGATGCTACGCTTCGAATCGAGGGGTTGTTTAAGTGCCAAAAGTAAAATAAAAGCTAGAAGTTGAGCACTCGTTAAACTACATGCGAGGCAGCAGCAGCAGCAGCAGTCGAAATAAACCGTTGACCCACAAAGATGCACAGAGATACAAAAGATAGATACATTTACCAGATGCCGAGATACTTTTACGTGCCACTCGAAACGTGAACGAGAAGAAGCAGCAGCTGTTGCTGTTGTTGCTTCTGCTTATTATTTAACTGTAATTTGATTTCAATAATTTAATTACATTTCGTGCGTCGTCGTTGTCGTCTCTCTCTCTCTCTCTCTTCTTTCGTTCTTTCTCTGATGATTGTCGGCCGGGTCGCGTCGCTTCTTTTGTTCTACGTATGGTAAATGGGGTTTAATTGCATCTTAAAGATACTTTAGCCACGACTCCAGCTGTGCCTCATAGACATCGTCTGCTGCTGCTGCTTCTTCTTCTTCTTCTTCTTCCTCTACTACTTTTGCCACAGCTGTTGCGCATTAATCTCAAATTGTTTTTTTTTATTTTTTTTAATTAACTCGAGCAAAATACAAATAAAAATTACGTTTTAAACAGTAAATGCCAAAAAGAAAGTTTGCTCAGCCTCGCCTATCTCTTCCTCTCTCTCTCTCTATTTCTCTCTTTCGCTCTCTTTACTAATCTGACACTTTTCGTCTATTATTTGCTACTCCTCTCCTTATAACTTCTTCTCGTATGCTCCTTTGAACTCTTTGCTCTACTCCTTTGCCCTTTTGCTTCGAATCCTCTTCTCCTTCTTCTTTTCTCTTCTCCAATTCTCATTCGCTTCCCCCCTTTTTCTATTCTTCCCTTACTTTATTCCTCTTCTTCCTGCTCCGCCTCATGTAAATTCATAATTCAAATTAAAGTTTTCAAGTAGTTTTTCCTCGTATTGCTCAAGTTTCTCTCTCTCTCTCTCTCTCTCTCGCTCGCTCACTCGCCTTACTTCCACTGAATTGAATTCGCATTTGGCAGCAACTGGAGCAGAGCCACGCCCATCCGAGCGACCCCTTCGTAGCGCAATAGTCATATGACCCAGTTGCGTGCCCGGTTCTAAATATGGGAACGGCACGAATATATACATATATCTATGTGTGTGTATATTTGTATGTATATATATAATCTATATCCAGCCTCCAATTGAACGTCTTGTCGCGATCTATTTGTTTGTTTTACTGCTTTTTGTTGTTGTTGTTGCTCTCGTTTGTCAGCTTCTGCTTTAGTATTTGGCACAGCGATAAAAACCCACGGGAGATTGTAAAAAGAATTCGTAGTTGCACTCAATGTCTGTCTGTCTTTGTGTCTGTCTGTCTGCCAATGCAGCCTCCAATAACTTGTCTTCTGTCACATCATTTATCTAGCTAACTGTCTACATTTGTCTCTCGCTGCATCATCTGTGTTATCTTGAAGTAAGCTCTTCTTTAATTTATGTTCTACTCTCTGCTCTTGCTCTCTCTTCTTTGCGTTGCTTTCTTGCACTACCCTTCTCTCTCTTTCTGATCTATTCTTCTGCTTCTACATTTTCCCTACTCTAGTTCCTAGTGACAGCAGCTCCTTGTTCACTTTAACCCATCTCGTTTTTCTTCTCTCTTCATCTCCTCTTTGAGCTCCCCCTGGTCACTTCATTAGAATCATTTAGGCATGCCCTCCTTGGTCCTGTGCTACTTCGGCTGCTCTTTTGCTTGCTCAAATCTTCGCCATGGTCAGTTTACTCTCCTCTCCCCTCAAACAGCGCTTCACACTTGGTTTTACTAGCTGTGTGCATCCATCCACCTGTGCGCCATGGTCACTTGTTGCTTATCAGTGTTGAAAATTCGCAATTGAAATTGAAATTGTATAATTAATTACTGTTTGACTGAGCCAAACTTCATGATTGATCGGTGAAAGATTTCCGCTTTCATAAACAACAAACAACGAATAACAACAACAACTTTTACTCACTTCAAATTTGGTTTATTTGTTGTTGTTGTTGTTGCTTATGTGCTTTTGAGCGTGCGCAATGCATTTTCTTTTGCCTCTGGGTGTCTTCAAATGCAACGGGGGCGTGGCAGAGGCGACTGTGGGGGATCTTTGGCTACTTAGTGTGTGGGTGTTATATGGAATGGAATGGAATGGAAAGGAAAGCAAATGCATTTGGCAATAAAAGTGAAAAAGCGCACTTTCGTTGCCAAAATACAAAACGCAGCCAACTAACAGCTATAAAGTACAGTGAAAGCTCCACTGATGAACAATGGATGCGTGATTGCATTGCACATTGAGTATGAGTGAATAAATTCTAAACTCATTTATATGGCCTATGATTAAGTCACAGTAAAAACTCTATTGATGCACAGCTAATATAATATAGAATCAATGCGTGGCAAGTTCTTAATTTGTCTCCTTATCCTAACCTAGTTCAAAGCTAATATGCCCTAAACTACATATTTTGATCATTTGATTTGTGTGTTCGCTATTACGAGCTTTCACTGTGTACTAACAACTATATGATATTATATATTTTTACTGCATACACATCATTCAAACCGGCTTGGCGCTTGGCGGTTGGCGCTTGGCTGGGCGACCGGTTAGCTGGTCAAGTGTTTTGTTGGCCAAAAAGGCGCCCAGCAACTTTCACAAGCCGTTGACTTGAGTTTAGACAGCGGCGCAGACAATTAACAAATTGCATTCATTGTTGCACTTCTCGTCTTTATCTGTTGCTTGTTCTTCTTCTTCTTCTTCCACAGTCACAATCGAAGGCGTCGACTTTGTCGTCGGGCGCACGCGCCGCTGCGCAAACACTGAACGTGCCGTTGGAGCGTCTGGAGGCCCGACAGGCTGGCCGCAACGAGCACGCCCACTCCAATGGCCAGGACGAGCAGCAGCAACAGCAAGTGGAGCTGCATCACCATCAGCAGCAGCAGCAGCAACAACAGCAGCAGCAGCTGGACGATGCTGTCGAGGAGCACCAGCAACAGCAGCAGCAGCTGGCCGATCAGCAGCGTTTCATGAAGCAGCAAAGCTATCTGCATTCGGCACGCAAATCGAATGCCGGCCAACAGCCCAGCTCCCTGACCAATGGCCACCAGCAACAGCAGCAGCAACAGCAGCAGCAACACCAGCAACACCAGCAACACCAGCAACACCAGCAACACCAGCAACAGCAACAGGCATCGCATCATGAGTTAGATGGCAACTATATGCTGCAGGAGGAGCTCAATGGCAGCGGCACGCCTCCTTCCGTTACCAAGTACTCGCTGCTGCAGTTCGCCATGCAGCATTTCCGCAACGAGTAAGAGCAGCCATTTTTCATTATCGTATTTATTTATTAATAACAAAGCGTGTTTTTTTTTTTTTTTTTATAAACAACCATAGAAAGTAATAACAGCGTAATAACAGTGCGAACTGATTAATTATCGTGCTCTCTTTTGATCCTTATGGAGTCAAGGCAAAGCACATCTGTCTGTCTCTGTCGTGCGTGCAGCGCTGCGTATTTCTGTGCTATTTCAGCACGCGCTCATTACCGTTACAATACCATCTTCCATGCTTCAAATTGCATTTCAAAGTCAAATTCAAATGCAAAGACGCAAATCCATTTACGATTCAAAACAATAACAACAAAGCAACAAAAACCAATTGCAAAGCAACAACAACTGCGTGCACAGATAACGGTCTCGTTTGCGTCCTCTCTCTTGATCCTCTTATTCCGAGGCACCAGGCACACCACATGCAAAGAAGCGAGACAGATAGTGCAGCTGTTTTATTGCACGCCAGCAGCTAGAAAAATAGCTTAGGCCATGGCGAAGCACAGATACCCTTTCTGTCGATTGTCAATATGTGTATACATGAGTGGAATGTGTGCTGGAAATGAATTGGAAGTTGTAGTAGTATAATGAGCTGTTGATTCAATGCATAATTAACATAATTACATCAAACAATTGCCTGTTGCAGTCAACTTGACTGCCCAAGTTAAAGCACTCTGCTTTTGAGAAAGGGTACTCTAATGGCTGCTTGTGCATTGAAACTGCAAGCCATAACAGACGCGTAAGGAGTAGCAGCAAATGGCTGTTGCGTTTGCAAACGTTGGCAAACATGAAGTAATTGGATTAATGGCAACAACAAATGCCATGAAGAAGACATAGAAGTGCCGTTAGAGTAGATTAAGCTGCAGTTGCATATGTGCACGGCATGAAGTATTTATAGCTTATAGCCGAAACTCCATTTTGAATGATGCGAGCCAATTACTTACATAGCGTCTTCTCTCCCCTTCTCTCCACAGTCAATTACGCGATGCCGATCGCCATCATGAACGTCACCAGTCGTCGTCGGCTGCGAACCGCTCCTATGCGGAGCTGGTCAAGTGGCAAGGCCACGCCATACGCCTGCCCCTGCTGCGCCTGCCCAACGACTTGGCCCCACTGGCGCTGGAGTGTTTCGATTGCATATTGCGCTACTGCGGCGACATACCGCTCGATCCGGAGCTCACCGAGGTGAAGTGCGTCTACACCGTGTTGATGGTAAGCCAGTTAGGCTGAGACCCATTGTTGCAGTTTTATTAATCTCCTTCTGCTTTCAGCACTGTCACAAGTACTTGGCACTGCGGGACGAGGTCTACTGCCAGCTGATGAAGCAGACGACAGCGAATCGCTCGCCCTGCCCGGACAGCTCGCAGCGCGCGTGGCGCCTGCTGAGCATCTTGGCCGCCTACTTTGGCTGCTCGGACGCCCTGCGTCCGTATCTGATGGAGCACCTGACATCCGCTGCCTCCGATCGGCGTCGCTCGTGCCATGGCACCGCCGCCGTCTGCCTAACCAATCTGCGCAAAACGGCTCGCTGTGGCGGTCGCAAGAATGTGCCCAGCGTGGAGGAGGTGACAGCCGTCTCGGCCGGCCGCTCGGCGCGCAGACAGATCTACCGTCTGCCCGGAGGCGCCGAGCGTGTGGTGAACACCCGCTGCTCCACTGTGGTGGCCGATGTCATTGCCGAGCTGTGCGCTCTGCTGGGCGTTGAGTCGGAGGCCGAGCAGCAGGAGTTCTCACTGTACTGCATCGTGCAGGGCGACGCCTTCACCATGCCCCTGGCCGCCGACGAATACATACTGGACGTGACCACCGAGCTGCTAAAGTCCGGTCAGCCCTTCTATTTGATATTCTGTCGCAGCGTCTGGCACTTTGCCCTGAAGCGCGAGCCGGCGCCAATGCCGCTCTATGTGGAGGTGCTCTTCAACCAGGTGGCGCCCGACTATCTGGAGGGTCTGCTGCTCGAGCTGCCCGGCAACGGGGTGCCGATGCCGGAGATGGTGCGCGACATGGCGCGCATCGCTGCGCTGCTCCATCGCGCCGCCGACCTGAGCCACGTGCCAGCCATGAAAGAGATCAAGTTTCTGTTGCCCAAGCCAGCGTTGGGCATACGTGAAATTCGCCCGGCCCAGTGGGTCGGACTGGTGCAGTCCGCTTGGCCGCAAGTCGCCAATCTCAGCCCGGGGCAGGTGAAGGCCCAGTTTCTAAACGTGCTCGCCACCTGGCCCCTGTTCGGCAGCAGCTTCTTTGCGGTGAAACGCATCTGGGCCGAGGAGGCGGGGCCCCATGTCGAGGACAACCACAGTCCCATGTGGCGAGATCTGATATTGGCCTTGAATAGACGCGGAGTGCTATTCTTGGATCCAAACACACACGAGACCCTGCAGCACTGGAGCTTCATGGAAGTCATATCGACGCGCAAGGTAAACACTTCCTGGAATATTTTATGATCGTAGTCGAATCTATCTTTATAAAGATCTGTTTTATCGATCAATGCATCGATTTGTTTATCTGTCTATACTCTCTATCGATACAGATCTATCTGTGCCTCTATCTTTTGATTGGTCTATCTCTCTATCAAACTATCTATCTATCCATATATATATCACACATTCAACTCTCCATCTTTCTCTCTGTCTACTTCAAGGTTCGCTCAGAGGATGGCGCCCTCTTTCTGGATATGAAGGTTGGCAATTTGATGCAGCAGCGTGTTATACGAGTGCAAACCGAGCAGGCGCACGAGATCTCACGGCTGGTGCGTCAATATATAACCATGGCACAGATCAGTCAGCGGGACAAGCGGGAGCTCAACTAGAACGCAACGAATATTACGAATATATATGCATATATATGCAGATGTGCATCAATATATATCCATATATATATCTTGATTATTATTAAAATAAAGTCCACAAGTTTTTTTTTTTTATCATTGTTAAGTATATACCTACATATATCCCAATCTATATACCTATACCTACAGCTATTTCTATGCATATATATAATATTGTATATGGGAGCAGGATCTATCCTAGCCATATTCCATTAGCATTTTCCCTGCATATCTGAACGATTTGTGTCCTAATCTTAAGCAACAATGTGCAATCGCAATTCAAGTATTTTGCCCCCCTCCCCTTTCCTGCTGTTTCCCCCCCCCCCCCCCCACTACTGTTTGTATTTCCAGCACCATATTTTCAATTGCTAAAATTAAGAATCTAAAATATATATAAACTTAAATATATATAAATCGATATATATTTTTTTTTTTTTGACAATTTGTTAAGCGAAATTCATTGTTTAGATTAATAAATGAAATTCTATACAAACCATATAACATATATATCCTAAGATCTTTTCTTTATTTCTGATTTACACTGGCGCTGTGCACATACATAAATACCCTGCCTAAAAAGGGGTAAAAGGGTATATTGAGCATGACTGAAGTTTAAAGGGGAATAGCTGGGAAGAGATATATATATAAGTACTGTATATATAGATGAGCCCATCTATCTATCTATATCTGTCTCTCCCGACGACATATAGGTATAGTCGAATATATTTCATCTATTTGAATGGAGCCTAAATTCTTAAAGATTCTTCTTAATTGTTAAATAAATAATTTAATAGCTAAATACATGCAATATACATAACATATGTATGTATATACATACATGTATATACATATATATATATTTGTCTATGAAAAAAAAAAAAAAAAAACTGAAATATTTTCCTCAAATAATATTTGGTATAAATTGATCATTGTCATCGTCCTCATCATAATCGCCATCATCCTCATCCTCGTCCTCTTCGTCCTCGTCCTCCTCATCATCCTCGTCGTCCTCTTCATCGTCCTCCAGCTGCTGCTGCTGCTGCTGCCTGTGTGCGCTGAACTGTGACCCACTTGTTGCATTGCTGTTAGCTTCCTTTAGTGTCATAGTTGCTGTCGTCGTTGTTGTCGCCGTTGCTGTCGCTGCTGTTGTTGCTGTTGTTGCTGCTGTTGCTGTTGCTGTTGCTGTTGGTGCGGGACGCCTCGTTGTTGTCGCCTCATCAGCAGCTGCATGGCCATAGCTTAACGCTTCATTAGACGCATTGTGGTTGGCAGCACGTGTGCCCAGCCCCATTGTCGTTGCCGTTGTCGTTGTTCTTGCTGTCGTTGCTGCGGTCTCGTTTAATCCAATGTCTGGCAACATTGTTGTGCTGCTTGTTGTCGTGGGTTTGCCTGCTGTTGTTGCTGTTGACTGCTCTAGCTTGCTGCCATCATCAGGCACAGCTGTGGCCAGCTCCAGCTCCACCTCGAGTTGAGTGGAGGGCGGTGTAATGCGCGGCGGGGCCACCGAGGTCAGCAGAAACTCATCGAGTATCTCGCAGTTCTTGCCCAGATAGCCCTGCCGGCACTGGCACCGATAGCTGCCGTCCTCGCGGCTCAGCGATATGCACTTGCCGTCATTCTCGCAAGTGTTCGGATGGTCCAAGCAGTAGGTCAACTCTGCAGCGGAAGAGATTCAGTTACTAATATGCAGCACTTATGGAATATGAATGGTATTTACTCTCGTCGCAGAGCATGCCGCCCCAGCCGGGACGACAGTTGCATTCCCAGGGTGCATCACAGTCGCCGTTCACGCAGCCAGGATACGGGAAACACTTGTCGCACTGCGCCCCAGTCCAGCCCACCTTGCAGCTGGTACAAAGAAATGTAAGTTACTTTGAGATAGAAATACAAAATAGAAAGACGCCATCTTTGCCAGCACACTCAACATGCAAATTGCCCCAGCCAATCAAACGTCTTCTTCAGCAACAGACAGCCATTAGGAAGGCAGCTGCACTATCTGTCTCTCTCTTTTGCATGTGGGCTGCTATGACTCGAAGAGGATCACAAGGGAGAGCGAAAGCACATCCGTTATCTACTCGCTGCCATTCGAATGGCGTCGACTATTTATGACTTATTTACATATATGAAAGTCACTCCGAAACGATTCCGAATCGAGGAGAACTCAACTTACCGACACTCGCCAGGCTTGCGGCAGTAGCCGTGCTGCTTGTTGCAGTCCGATGCGCACAACGCTGCAAGATGGCAAGAGAAATACGTTGAGCAGCTAGACGATAGTCGATGTCTGCCTCCCACTCACCTGTCTGGCAGAGCAGGCCCGTGTAGCCGGGCTCGCAGTTGCACTCGAGCGGCTTGTTGCAGGTGCCGTGCTGGCAGCCGGGCATTGTGGCACACTCGCTGCAGGTGCGACCCCCCCAGCCGATGCGGCAGCGGCACTCGCCGGGCGCCTCGCAGTAGCCGCGCGTGCTGTGGCAGCCGCTGCGGCAGCTGGCTGCAAGAGAGAAGATCACGTATTAGAGTAACGGGCCTATCAATCTGGTAGCTCGAGCAGGGGCACTCACGCTCTGTGCAGAAGAGTCCATCCCAGCCGGGCTTGCAGACGCACTCGAAGGGCTTCTTGCAGGTGCCGTGCTGGCAGCCGGGCAGCGGGATGCACTTGTCGCAGTGCTCGCCGGTGTAGCCGATGCGGCAGCGGCACTCGCCTGGCCGCTGGCAGTAGCCTGTGGGGCAAATAGGTTTTGAGAACGAGGGGAGGGGGCTGTCTCTCACTTACCATTCATCGGATCACAGCCGCGCCGACACATCGGCACCTGGCAGAGATCGCCCTGCCAGCCGGGCAGGCACTTTACGTCCCCCTTCTCGTCGCAGCTGTAGTGCGAGTTCAGCTGGTACTTGGGCGACTTCTCGCAGGCCTGTGCCAATGGATCTGTTGCTTTAGTCTGGCCGACAGGCTGGGCCCTGTGCTCTACTTACGCGTTGCTTCCACAGCGGAATGTTCGAGTTGACGCTCGTCTGGCGCGCATCAAAGTTACGCCTCAGCGCCTCCCCGCCGCCCATGCTGTTCGCCACCAGCAGCAGCAGCAGCGCCAGCGGCGATCCTTCCGACTCGGGCATTTGTGTATGGCTCTGATCAGTCCTAATTGCGGTCATTCGGAAAGAGCTGACGCTTAACTCTGTTCATATGAGCTATTTTCCTTACACCGAATCACTCTGAAGCGTTGCCCTATTTATTAAAATTGTCTGCAATTGGATTATGCTAAATTGTATTGAGAATTCTATAGATTTATCAAATTTACGTTAACTCCGAAAGTTGACTTGCTACTCAATTTCACTATTCGTCTCAACGTTTGGATTGATTGTTTATTGAATTTGTTTCCCGAAATTTCTGCACAATGAACTGGTGTTCACTCCGAAAATACTCCGAAAATACTCCGAAAATACTCCGAAAATACTCCGAATGTCTACCAAATGAATTTTTTAAATGATTTGCAATTACTTTTCGATTTATTGAAGAATATTTATAAATTATATATATAGGTAGATCTCGATATAACTGAACAAATTTTCATGCGACTCCGAAACGACATTTTCTCTTCGATCTGACTTGAACTCTATCTTTAGTTGCGTTAAGAACAAGCAAAGTTTCATTTAGATGAACGAAAAAGAAATCCCGCTCGAGTTGCACAGAGTCAACTGCTATAAACAGTTGCCGCACCAAAGACAATTAACATGTTCCAAAACAACTTTCTTCGTAGCCACCAAGCAGCAACAACAACAATAAGAACAGTTAGGTCTAAAGACAGAGCCCTGACAGACAGACTGACTGACTGATGACTTGACTTGACTTGATGAATCATTGGAATACGCACCGCACAATATCAATATGTATGTATGTATGTATGTATATTTAAAGCTAACGGTAATGAGTTCCTTATCCGATTCTTAATCCAAATTGCCTTCCACGTCTGTCTTGGCTTGCGTCTGCTTAGCTACTAATCAATTTCTTGACTTTGACTTTGACTAGTCCGAACTTGAAAGCTTCAAATTACTCTCTCTCGCCCTCTCTCGATTACGCTCTTGCTCTCGCTCTCTCTCGCTCTCTTCTTTGGGAGAAATTTGAAAAACCGGCAACCAGCTCACTCAACTCTCTGCGCACCTGCGCAATTGGGTCAAACGGTAACGATCCAAAATCAGCTGTGCGTTGCCACGCCCCATGCAAGCAATGTTGTCAACCAGCCCCTCCGAAACCAGTCAAACAAATTTGTTTGTTCGTCTGCTTCGGCCCCAGTTGCTGATTTGAGTTTTCTTTTTGTTTTTGTTTTTTTAAAATAATTTTTTTTTATTCATTTTATTGTGAATGCGCAATTTTATCATTATTATTTTCATATATATATATATATATATATATATATATATATAGATTTATATATATTTCAAATTTTCATTTATTTCTTGTTCTTTTTCGTATGTGCCTTAATGCTTATTTTATTAATTTGTATTATTATTATTATTATATTTTCTTTTTTCAAATTTTCTTAATGTTTTATTGGGGTCTGTTCTTTTTGATATATATCTCTCTATGTGTGTGTGTGTTAGTGTGTTAATAGAATACATTTGAGACCACTGCAAGCACCTGAACTTAGAAGTGCTCCGGAAATAGAATAAGATACCTTCATTGAGGGATCTTTCAAGGTTTTCAATTTGTGAAATTCTCAGGATATTCTTAGCTTTGTAGGCTAGTGTAAGTGTTGGTGTTGTAAGTTAATGGTTAGGCATGATAAACTCGTACATTGATGAGGGTTGAAGTAATATTATATATATTTCTAGTCCGACTGGTCACATACACTACAATATTTCACATTTATGACTGCATGTAATTCGTATTATTGGGATGTTTTTATAGCGCTTACGTCTAGCTGGAAGTGGAGTCTGGGGTTTTAGAGAAAACTTTGATTTTGGACAAGCTCTAATTGCGCTGTCAAGATTTTGTTTTTTCAAATTTTATTCATGTTGTATTTAGCATAGCATCTTAATCGCGTTCTGTAGTATCTTCTACATAGATACAGCTATATATGTATGTATCGGTAGATCATGGGATTTGGTTGCTAATATATGTAATTATATTTATTGGTATATATCGTATTATTAGTTAGTTATATCTCTCGCTCTGGGTTAAGACTTATCGATCAGTTGTTATTCATTTGCCGCTGAGCCTTCCCAGACACCAGAGTCTGAGTAAATGATCTATTTACAACTTGGGCTACAGTAGGAACTCGCCGGGATGAACGGGTCTCTACTGTACTCTCACGCTTAATAGCCTTGCAGGTGTTTCTTCCTAAGTAAGGGCATGACTCCAATCAGACAATTTTAAACTACGTTATTAACTCGTTTACTGCAAGGGTATTTAAATTCGGCATTCCGAAAATCTCTTATTTTTTTTACGCTTTCTATATATTATTTTGTTCAGCTATCGATTATGCGTGATCTATTAAAAGAGAGAAAGATATGGTTAGAGCGGGGCATGTGGAGACTCAAAAAAAAAAAATACACATTCACTGTATTTCAATTCTTAATTAACTGTCTTAATGTTTAAACACTTATATGCGAGTTCTTCTCTCATTGTGTGCGTGAGTGAGGGAGGGGGGGGGGGGGGCAGGGTGCTGGGTGCTGTGGACAGCTGCCGTGCGATATGATGCTTGGATATGATATGAATACAAAGAAACGAGACAAACAGTGCACATGTCTTGTTACTCGTTCTCTGTCGTGCGTACAGCCACTGTAAGAAATCTTCCCATTGGGTATGCGGGCAATGCAGCTAAGCTCTAAACTGCCGTTATTCAAATTGCCAATGCAGTCGAACACTGAGCGCCATTGGTCATAGCAAACAAAAACAACAAATACGCAAGGCTGCGCACAAATAGCGGTTCTTTTTCTGCCTCCGCTTTGATCGTCGTCGAGTCATGGCAAGCACCATTTAAAGAAAAGAGACGGATAGTGCAAGTGTGTTGCTGCTTGCTCTTTGCTCCAGCGTCAGCAGGTAGATTGCTTGCCGAAGCATAGATGCCATATTGAACATGGGTAATCAGGGTATAATGGTTTTGTTGAAATGCATGTAACAGGCAGAAGGAGGCGTGGCAGACCCAACAAAGTATATATATTCTTGATCATGGTGACGAGTTGAGTCGATTTAGCACAATTCTTCTTTCTATTTCTTCTAAGTATTGCCTCTACGTATTTTGAAGTATTTCCCTTACGTAATTCCCTTACGTAGTTCCTCCACGTATTTAATGCATAGCTGATCGATCACACACTCGAATTCACTTTCTTGCACTGACCTCCAGCAGGCCTGGACGACTGAAGACTGACTGAAGAAATGCTGCAGCTGCTGCCCTTTATACGAGCCCTGACCACTATTAATTCGAACAGCATGTTTTTTTCACAGTGCGCAATGTTTAACACACTATATTGTCAATGCTACTAAAGATAACACATACCAATGCGTTTCGTCTTAAAGAGAATTTTATTCTCTACACGATGAAAAAAAAATTGTTGCTCTATTTCCACCAGCAACAAAAATATGAGTAATTTAATAAAACGCTTGGCATAACAGAGGAGAAAAAATTGACCACTATTAATTCGAACGCTGCCTAATGTGATTTACTATCATACTTAAAACAATAATTTAATTAATATTCGAATTGTGTTACGTCGCCCATGGCCTGCATTACGCATTTAACTCATTTTAGAATTGATTTTAAAAAATTTTTGCTATGCTCTTGAGAAATTGAGTCCCACATCTCTTGCAATTCGATTTTCAAGTCAGAAATGTTCATTTTTGCTTCATTTCGAAGCTTGCTCTTTAATGATGGTGTCTAATGCCACCAAATATTCTCAGTTGGGATTAGTCTAGGCTAATTAATAGCCAATCTAAAACCTCCACTTGATTCCAGCCATTTTTGGTGCGTTTGGCTGTGCACATGATGCTCCGCCCTGCTGAAAAGTTTTGGTTCTGGTATTGATGTCCGCAAATTACATTTTAAAATATGAATGTATTTTTCAGCATTAACCGTCCTTTCAATGAAATGAAGCTTTCCTAATCCTTTGGCACACATACATCCCCATACCATAGTGCTCGAAGGAAACTTTACTCTTTGAGGCAGTATTGAGGGTATGTTTCTGCACTCTTACGAATGACACGTTTACTCGTATCGCCGACACTAACATCAAATTTTGCTTCATCGCTAAATGTGATGGTATCCCATTGCCTTTGAGTCCAAGACATCCTTTCGCGAGCCCATTGCAAGCGTTTCTTTTTTGAGGAAGCGTAAGCAAAGGTGTTTCCTTGGCCCACGAGTAAGATAAGTTATTGGGTACGATGCATAGGTAATAACAACACATACTTTATAAAAACCATATCCAATATTTTTAAAATGCAATCGCGTCCTTTTTTGCTTGACAGCTTTGGAAATTTCCTGCGACCACTTAGAAGCCAAATTTCTTAAAGATTGGGTCGATCAGCCTTAACAATTTTGGCCAGTTGTCTTTTGTCGCGGGGTGTTATTGCTGATGCTCGGCTCTATTCGAATGTTCATTATATCCCAATTTTTTTAAAAAATTGTATCACCCCATGCATAAACGATTTAGACAAATTATTGCTTTGTGATCTTTTAAGTTTAAAAAAATTTAAGAAAATGGATTTCGTTGCAAATAGGCTTACCACGTACATCGTGGTTGCATCGTTGATATCAGCATTTTAATTTTGCCGGTGTATTGCGATATTATTCGAGACTATAGTTAGATAGTTATTCTGTTTCATTGGTTGCTTTTTTTTTGCTTTTATTTTGAGATAAAGGTAAGCTTACGCAGAGTTCGAATTAATAGTGGTCAATTTTTTCTCCTCTGTTATGCCAAGCGTTTTATTAAATTACTCATATTTTGTGCGGTGGAAATAGAGCAACAATTTTTTTTCATCGTGTAGAGAATAAAATTCTCTTTAAGACGAAACGCATTGGTATGTGTTATCTTTAGTAGTATTGACAATATAGTGTGTTAAACATTGCGCACTGTGAAAAAAACATGCTGTTCGAATTAATAGTGGTCAGGGCTCGTATAGCGACACTTTTACTCACGTACTGTCTCTCTGAAATATTGAGCCTGACGGCAGGTAGAGATCGTTGCAGTCGAGCTTCAAGTGAGCAATGGGAACGCTCTCTGATGCTGTGAGCATTCTAGCTTCGTTTTACCTAAATACAAATACCAAATGAGAACTGCTGCATACACATAGACAACTTTTATGATCTTCTGCTCTTCTTCTCTGCTTGCTTTTACTTTTACTCAACTACTGTGTGCGTGCATGCCTATGTGTGTCTATGGATGTATGTGTGTGTGTGTGTCAGAAAGACGCGAAAAATTATTGAACTATCAGTTCTCCGAAGGGGGGGTTTAGGGGATTTCCCTTATGAAATACATATATTGACTCGGAGTAAATATGGTCTGACTTTATGAGGAAGTGTGCTCCAATGGCCGTTGGCCAATTGAAAGTGTGATCGGAAAGAAAGAGATAGCAACAACAAAAAAAGAGAGCAATGCTGAGTTTGCCGTAAGCCGTTATTTATGTATGTATGGCTATTACCCAATGGGAACTGGAGAGATAGGGGCTTTGGGCTCTGGGATGGGTTTCTGGGTGTGATGAACTCGCTACATAGACTACGCGTATACCCTACACATATATATTGACGTCCTCGATCAGATCAAAAAAAAAAAAAAAAGGTAATATTTATCCAATTACTGCATTGGATGGCTGCGAATACTGCTGCTGCGGCAGCAGCTGCTTAGACGAATATGAATTGCGCATGGTTGCATTTCTTGGGTGGGCCGATGGTCAAGCGCAGCCACTTGCCGCGACATGACGGCGCCGGCAACGCGCTCCAGCGCGTCGTGCGACCCGACAGCCCCTCGCCGCGGCAGTGATAGTTGAGCAGCAACTGTTGCTGTTGTGGCTGCAGCGCCGGCGGCAACATGGGCGCCGCAGCATTGGCGCTGCGCTTGGACGTTGCAGCGCGTGGATGATGCGATGATGGCCTCTGGTGCTTGTAGCCGTAGCTCTCGCGGCTGGCCGCCTCCGCTTCCGTTTCCGTTTCCGCATCGCCATCCGCTTCGGAGTCGAGCATATTTTGTGCATCATCCTCCTCGGTGTCCTCCTCCTCCTCCTCGTCCTGCTCCTGCTCCTGCTCGTCCTCGTTATCATCGTCATTGTCATTGTCATTGCCGTTGCTGCTGCTGCTGCTGCTGCTGCTGCTGTTCTCCTCGCCCTCCTCTGTTAGATATGGCTGTGCCATTAGAGTCTTGTGAGTTGTAGTTGTTGTTGTTGTTGTTGCACCTCTGTTGCTCGCCTTCCCAGCCTCGGCATCTTTGTCCTGCACCAGCGCCTCGAGGTCACAGCGCACAGTTATGCGATCACCTGCAGCAGCACAATGTCCATAAGGCGCACAAGGCATATCTAGTGAATCACTTACCCTCCAGCATCAGGTTATAGGGCGGCAGCTTGTGGCAGGCTTTGGATGCCTTGAGGACCTCGAACTCCACGCAGTATCTGCAAGAAGCGGGAGAGATTGATTGACTATAAACATGCAGAGAATATGAACAGGTTCAACTTAGAGCCCTCCAACACAATGTCTATCAAATGCCATTTAATCATATTCTGTTCATGTCTTTGTGGCCCCTAAATAGGCCAAAAACCGATTCCGTTTAATTTCAAACATTTTCCATTTGAATTTTTCAACGATTGACAGACAGACATTAGCTGTATTTAACATTACAATGAACTTTGACATGGAAATAATCAGCAAAGGCAGCGAGAGGGAGCATAAGAGAGAGAGAGAAAGAGAGAGAGGGAGACAAAAGCACTTACAGAATAATGATTATTGTGCAGTTGTGCGTGGGGGAAAAAAGGGGAAGAGTGAATGAGAGATAGAGCGCGAGTGAGACAGAGAGAGAGAGAGTTGGGTTATACAGTTCAAAGGCGTCGCTAGTCAACCGGAAATTCGAACTGTCTATTAAGCCTAACAATTTCCGTTTCCGTTACGCAAAAAACGCAGCGCCACAAAAACATAGAGAGAGATTGATAGAGAGAATGAGAGAGAGAGAGAACAGGGAAGAGCCAACTGTCAAGTGGCGCTGAGTGTCTGTTTAAATGTGTGTATATGTGCGTGTGTGTGTGTGTGCGTGTGTGTGTGTGTGTTTGACAGCTGTCAAGGTGTTGACATCGGAAATTGCGTCGGAAATTCAAATGTGCCCTCAAATGCTGCTGCTCCTCTCATGGGTTGGCGGCAAATCGGTTGGGCGGATATTTGTCCACTTAGCCTCGAGAGCTCAATTAGCAAATCGCCAAATTAGCCAGGCAGCCGAATTCACAATTGACGCCACGGAAATCAAAATCGCAGAATTGCGAAGAGAGAGAGAGAGAAAAAAAGAAAAGCGATAAATGCAATGACGATTGAACAGGTGGAAGAGTGCTTGCCGATGAATGGTTCTATGCACATGGAGGCCAGAGTTGGGCCAGAGTGATATGGAGAGAGAAGCATTTTGATGTATTTTTAGTTGAAGTGCGGCTGCATACCTCACATGATATCTCTAGTCCTTAGAGCTTGTTAAACTTGATTAGTGTAGCTCTTGAGCTAGGAATTCGGGCAGCCAGAGAAGGAAATGTCGTTAGCCCTCACCTAACTGCATTCCGACTTTGATAGCTCTAGCTCTCAAGGTACTCGAGATATGCTTAAATAGATGAGTGGCCTAGAGTAAGTTACTAAACCAAAAAAAGGAAGTATTTATGGAGCTCTTATAATGAGGACCTTAGGCTCCTGCTGCCTCTAGCCAATCTACCCAATACTCCAATGAGTACAGGGTACGCAAAACAAACGAAAAGCAATTGAAATCAAACCCAAAGCAAATGCCGCTCTGATAGAAATATAATTCATGCCGACGTCGGCTCTACTGGAGCTGAGCACTTAATTAACTTGGCCCACAGCTAGGCGACGCCATGTCCTGCCGCCCATCCGCCCCTCGTTCCCAGCTAGCTGGCCATAAAGGTAAATTGAAAAAACCAAAAAGAAGCAAAAGGAAAAACAACAAAAACACGTAAGAAAATGCATGTAAATAAAAACTCCGGCGTCGTCGCCGTCGTCGTCGCCGCACAGAAGCAATAAAAATAAACAAGGCAATGGCACAGGACTCTTCAGCAGCAGAACATAATTAAACTCAAGTGGCAAGGGGCTCACGCTGACAGGGGGCGCGGTTGAGTGGTCGAAGTTGAGAATAAGACATAAAAAAAAAAAAAAAAAAAAATACTTTTTCCGGACTTGAGCTTGATGAATACATTTTTTAGGCAATTTCTTAAGGAAATTAAAAACAAAACAAAATAAATATATAAGTATATATGTCATATTCTAGGTCCATAAATAACAGTTGCTATAATTATAATGTGACGAAAGAGCAGGAGAAACGGAGGGAGAGAGAGAGAGAGAGAGGGAGTGAGAGAACAATTTGCATAGGTTTGAATGGAGTAGAGCAGGAGAGGGGAAGAAACTCTTTCCTTGTAAACAAGTTTCAGGTTTTACTTTTCAGCTATAGATCTAACACTCTACACAGCTCTACATGCATGCACAGGGTTGTTCATGCGCGACATCTGGCAACCCTATATCTCTTGGAACAATAACCAGATATGGCAATACTTCAAATCAGAGTTATGCAAAGCAACAAGTTGAAAGAGCGCCAAGTCGAAGGGTGAAACTGTGAGTGTGAGCCAGTAACTCCTGTGTGTGTGTGCGTGTGTGTGTGTGTGTGTTTAGTCAAGGCAAATGTCGAGACTCTGGCAATTGGCCTCGGCTTCTGCTGCCTTCATTCCGCGCCGTAAGCTGGGGGGAGAAAGTCATTTTCTTGTCAAATATTTTGCCACTTCAAAGGAGTCGGCGACAACTGTCAATGCCAGGCGAGTAGCAACAAGAATGAGTGTGGCACAGGCACTTAAAAAAGTATTTGCACTCGTTTATATGAAAGCCAAACACAAGCAAATAAAAGAAAACAATTTCGACTGCGCGAGGCGGGCATGACCGACTGAGCTTTGCTCTCATCTCTGGCCCCTGGTCTCTGGTCTCTCTTCACTGCAAGCCAATATACCCCATTTCCATGCTCGCCTGCTCTGGGCCTGGCTCTACTCCAGCTGCTAAAAATAATTGCTTGACAAAGTTGGCTCACAGCTTGCGGTGTTGACCTCTTCTCACTCTCACTCTATCTCTCTCTCTCTCGCTCTCTCTCTCTCTATCTGTTGTGTTTCCTGCAGCCGCACACAAAAACCGGAAACGAAAAACGACGCGGCGACATCTCAATTTGGATTTTAGTCAATGGCCGCGCAACAGGCAACAGCATTGTGCAGCGCAGCCCTGGGCTTGAGCTGGACCCTCGAGTCCTGGCCGGAGCCTCGGCGCTGGACCCGTGTCCTGGCAAAGGAAACACTTTGCGGCGCTTGAGTGAGCCGCCTGAATAGAGGCGCAGGCGGCGGCAAAGACTTTGCTGGACTTTGCTTTCGCTTAGCTGCCTTCCTGTGTGTGTGTGTCCTTTGGCATGCCCTACTCCTGCTCCTGCTCCTGCTCTTTCCTTCTCTAGTTCTTCATCTTCTTCTTGGCAAGTTTTTAATGATGATTGAGCAGCGCGCGCAAATCTTGTTGCACACTTTCAAGCGACTGAGCAATGCAAATGGGGCTCAGCCTGCAGCTGCCCTCAGTTGCCTTCGTCCTCTCCGCCTCTCTGGCCAGTCAGTTCAATGTCCTTTCGCTTGGCTTGGCAAATAAAATATGCATGCATACAAACATATTTATGCATATATACGATAATTGTTATTGACAATGTGTAGCCAGCTGCTCGGGCTGCCAGCTAAAATTAGAACTGCAAATGGAGCAGGAAACGGTGCTACAACGGGGCGTATGCATGGCAATTTCTTTGAATTGCTGCCTATAAAGGATGTGCCATAACTCAGACAGAGAGAGACAGAGAGAGAAAGAGAGAGAGAGAGAGAGAGAGAGAGAGAGAGAGAGAGAGGGAGAGAGAGAGAGAGAGAGAGAGAGAGAGAGCGTAAATATTATGCTTAGCATTTAGACTAGCAAGAGCAGAACGATTCGAGTGTAGCAGAAAGAGAAGCAGTAAGACCTGAACTTATGTGCCTAGACATCACACAGTTTAGCCTAGGCTGAAGCTACAGAATTGGGCCATCAAGAGTGTATAGAGAACGTAGAGCAGCTGATGAGGACTGGAGACACCAGGGACTCCAACCTACGCAACTCTCTCCAGTATGTTGAGAGTGCAAGTGTCATACTTTACTAACTGAGCTTGAATTGAACGGTTCGTAATACCCTATAGAGAATGCGACTAGAGGGTAAGGCAGCTATACTCACTGTGGAAAGTCTTTTGACTATGTGAATCGAACTTGTTTCTTCTGATGCTTATATTATTTTGATTTATTATGATATACATGTATATTATATATCACACATATATATATAAAGAATGAGTACACATTCCATATATAAGATACCTCATTTGTGCTCTCATAGATTTTTTGAAATGAATTTAGTCGACTGCATTAGAAAGTAATTAGAAAGTTGATGCTTATCCATTTCGTGTGGCCTCTAAAACGCATTAAGTTGCGCTTAACTCTAACTCTAGCTCAGCGTAAGTATCCTGCTTGTCTCTCTCTCTCTCTCTCCTTCCCCCACTCTCTCTCTCTCTCTCCCACACTCATTCTTTTTCTGTGTGCTGTGCCTTGTCCTTCGCATTAAGTGCATAATTCAATTTGAAAGGCAGACTTTGGAGTGCCCCTTGAAAAGTATGCAAAAGCACAGGCAAACCTAACAACCACCCACACACATACACATACACTGACACAAAGAGACACTCACACACACACACACACACACACTCACACAGATCAAGTGGGCATAAAACGTGGGCAGCTGCGTTTGTTTAATGAAAATAAAGTAGCAGCTTTTACGCATTTTTATGGCTTTTATTCAACTGTTTGGGGGGCGTGGACGCACCTGCTATGCAAATTAGCATATATATATATAAACAAATATATATATATGCATTTGTATTTATATATGTATGTGTGTGTATCATAAAATCTGTCAATTCGCAGCATCATTGTCTTCAATTTTCAGCTGACTTAAAGACTGGCAATCAACGTGTCTCGCTCCACTCCCCCCTCTCCCATTCCCCCTCTCTCCCTCTCTTTCACTGTCTCAGTCAGTCGCTGTGCGTCGGCAAATTTATGCGGTTCAGGCTAATCCTCATGGGGATTTTTCGCTTAAAACGTTTTATTGTTGGCGCGCACCCAAAACCAGGTGAACCAGCAGGTAGAGAGTATTTAATGGAGCTGGCACTGGTATGGGAACTGTGAGGGAACTGGAACTGGAACAGCAACTATGATAGGAATCACAAGTGGAGTTGGCACTGGAGCTAGTACTGTGAGTTTAGGATGATCTGGAATAGAAAGTGGAACTACAATTGGAACTGGAACCAGAACTGAAGTCGTAAATTACAGCTACATTAACATTATAATGGAGAACTAAAAGTGGAACGAGGCTAAAACTAAAACTGAAATTGAATTTGGAACTAGAACTGGAACTAGTAATGCGACTTTAACGGAAAGGAGTATGGTAACGGCAGCTTCAACTGGATCTGGAAACTGCAGGCATCTTTTATTTACTATAAAGTAGATCTGAAGTCGTTGACCTGTTAGTACTTCCTCCTGCTGGTAGCTCCGACTGTGGCTGTAATGGTAATTGGAACTGGTACTGGCACGGAGATGGGCCACACGAGCAAGGGACGGTGCCCGAGCGGACGGACCCTGTCTGTTTCTATTATATATTTTAAAAGGCCTGTCGACTGCAGATTTCCCTGATGTCCTGTAAATTTATCACATTACAAAAAAAACAGAAAACAAAGTGTGAATTCGTCGCGGGGGTGTTGGAGAGTGGGTAGCGAAGGCGTGGCCGTAAAGGTTCATATTCCGTGCGGCCCGCAGCACTGGGTGCGTGTGTATTACCGTTTCGTTCCTTTGTAATTTCTTTTTGCGGCAATCGCTTCGCACTGTCATTATGTAAATGAAATTTTGGCGAATTATTATTTGTATACCCTACGCAAAGAGAGAGAGAGAGAGGCAGAGAGGGTCTGCTACATTTGTGAGGGAGTATGTGACACGAAGTTTACCTCTACCTACCTCTACCTTTGCCTTATTTATATTACTCTGATTGCACTCCATCGATTCCTCGTTTATCTTAAAGAAGAGTAAAGTCTTTGCATTCGTTTTCTTTGCCAGATTTCTTTGCACTTTCTTCTACACTCATTCTTCTCTTCTTCCCTTACACTCTCCTTTATTTGGTAGAACATCTCATATAGAGTATTTGCTCTTCGACTTTTGCTGGCGCCAGAAACTTTTTGCTTGTTATTTTTGGCTCCTTCTCGTTTCTTTTCTTTTCGCTTCTCCTTCTTCTTCTTCGGTTTTTATTTTGTTTTTCTGTTTTGTTATTTGCGTAATTTATTTATTTATTTTCTTTGTCCAAGTTCCATTGCTGTTGCTGTTGTTGCTGTTGTTGCTGCTCAGCATCTGAGCGCATAATTCATAATTTGTGCCGTTCGTCCTTTGTCCTCGGTCCGTAGTCCTTTTGTGGGGCTACAGCAGCTCCTTCTATCAGCAGCGAGGCAATAAAAGTTTGTCGCTAGTTAACAAATCATTGGACAAGTGAATTGGGCGACTCACCAACAGAAAGCGAGAGAGTGTGAGTGAGAGAGATGGCTTTTGATTCAGTTTGAATTGATTTGTGTGTGTGCGCGTGAATGAATACGATTTCGATTTCGATTTCGATTTTTATCGTTGCGTGTAATAAATATTCATGAATTGCATTCACTCATTCATCATGCTCATTCACCACTCGCACCAAAAAAAAAAACACGAAACGAATCAATTATCGAACCAAATTGAATCATTTGAGCCATGGAAATTGATTGATCGAATATGTAATTCGAATCGCGATTAGATGCGAGCAACAAAACTTCCCATTTATGTCTTATCGATAACTAATAGCCTAGCTATCGATATGTTAAGTCGTGCAGTTGGACTGTCCGCGTGCTGCACCATTTGGCACGTTTCACAAGCTCTTCTGCTGCTGCTGCTTTTTGCGGAAATAGATTCGAATTGAAAGCAAATGGAAAAGACATAAAAAATAATAAATTGCGGATTTAATTTAATTTCGCAAACAAAAGTAAAGCGCAGCATAATAAACGGCTTTTGATGAGCAGCGAGCAGCACTCAAACATAAGAGAGAGGCGGACGATAAGAGCGGAGCACAAAATCGCAGACCGCAACAGGCAGCCGGAGTGGAGCAGCAGGAGTGGAACAGCTGAAGGCGACCATCTGAACAGTGAACGGACAACGTGGCGTATGCGGAACGTGATTGATGTCTGTTTGCTTATTTGAAGTGGGCAGTGGGCAGTGGGCAGTGGGCAGTGGGCAGGCCACGCCCCCTGGCCTCATCACATGCAGCATTGAGCAAGCGACAGAGGGAATAGAGAATAGAAAGAGAGAGAGACACAGAACCAAAGTTCACAGTGAATGCTGAGGCCAGCTGATTGACTTGCCAATGTACAGGGTATCTTTGAGTTGTTAGCTGTACATATGTATAGGGTATCTTTGAGTTGTAAATGCCATGAATAAATGAATTACCATCATGGAAAGTGGGTGAATGGAAGATATGGAAACAATCTAGATATATGTAGATTGATATAGAGGGTATCTTGGAGTCGTGAATGCCTTGAAAAGAGAAGCATCGGGTATGCATAGTTGGAATGTGTAAGAGATATGAAGTTTGACTACTAATCCAAAAAAGTCTTGCTTCAATTATAGGGTATCTTTGAGACTTAAACTTAAACTTGACCTTCTTACCTAGCTTTCAGTAGCACATTACAGGGTATCTTTAAGTTATATATAATATAAATGAGTCCATTGCCAAAGAGAAGAACAGAGCGAACGGACATTGAGTTTTAGTTGATTTACAGTATAGGGTATCTCTGAGTCGAGCTTGCATCTCCGTCTGCTGCTCGTCTAGTGGACAATTGACGAAGCCATCAAAGGCAGGACTAGCGTCAAGGACTGCTGGCCAACCTGTCTGTGTGGCTGAATGGCATGAATCATAAACATTTCCATTTCCAACTCGAACAAGCAAATAGAATGAAAGGGAAGAAGGAAACGAGGTAGCAGATGGAGCAGGAGCAGGAGCAGGAGGAGGAGGAGGAGGAGGAAAACAAAGCAAGGCAAATGCTCGTGAGGACGAAAATTAACAGCGCGTCAAATCAAGGCGGAGATTTTTATACCGAACAATTTTTATGCGCCTTTTATGATGGATTTTTATTGCAGACGCTTATGCTGATGCGCCACCCCTCTCACTCGCCCTCCCTCCGTCTCTCTCTCTCTCTCTCTCTCTCTCTGTCTTGCTCTCTTCAGCTACCATTACAAGATGAAATTGTTGTTTGCATGCCGCGCGAGTCATAAAAGAGGCGAACAGCTAGCAACAAATTTGGGATTAATACTGAAATTTCTCATCTTTTCTCTGCAGTCTTTCTCCCGTTAACCTAATGCCATAAAAGCGGCTTTGGAAAACGATTCGGCACACACCTTTCGCCTAGAATCGCGATTTCAAATTAAACAAAGTCAAGCGTAAAAGAAGGCTCCAGCCAAGTCGCGGAAAATCATTTCACGCTCGATACCTGAATTGAATGTTTAAGATGTTGGAATTTATCTCCGACTGAGAGACTGAGAGATCTTGAGAGTTATGGCAGTGAGAAGTTAGGTAGGATTCAGTGCAGATATAGATGCAGATACAGATACAGATACCTCAATATGGAAGTGTACATATGAAGATATGATCTCTTCTAGTCCCTGCTGCCAAAAGCAAAGTAGATATAGGGAGATGTAAGTATATAAAGATATGATATGATATGTGAAGGCACCAAGATATGCTCATACCAAGATATGAATAACAGCTTTTACTGCTCTCTTCTAGCTCTGTCTATAAGGTGAGCTTCAATGTGTTTCGGAGAGTAATTCTCTTAAGGATCAGGATTGATAGTTTCTTCCCATAGAAAGTCTCTTCACTTAGATAGTATCTTTTCATATATAGCTTCCTCCTTATAGCTAGTCCCTTCCCATAGATATTTCCTTTCCCTGCGATACTCACTCATGATCTCGGTTGTGTTTGTAAGAGTCGCGATAGCGCGAGTGCAGATTGTGGCGGCTGTCGCTGCTCTCGTTGGCTCGGTGATTGCGCGTGAGTGCGGCGGGCAGGAGAAGAGCCATTTCTGGAAGAGGGAAGAGGAAGATGGTTAGTTGAATGAACAGTTAGCCAGAACAGTCCGTAATATCAAGGTCAAAACTATAGAGATCTATACTATAGATAGGCTTAGCATTAGTTTCAAGTAAATTATTATTGGTTTAAGTGGATGTATATACCGTTATACTAGCCCACTCAGTAGAGTAGTTAAGATTTAGAGCTAAATAGAGTCATAGAACATAAAGAAAATGAAAATATGAAGTGGAATTCAGAACGTGAAAACGTCAAATTGTGCGCTCTTCGCCACGTGTCACGTGTTGCCTAGGCGGGCGAGGCTCGAGGCGTGGCTGCAGCCGGAAGAGCTGGTTGTAACAGCACAGCGAGTATTTACTAGTGTGTGTGTGTGTGTGTGTGTGTGCGGAAGTGCGTGCCTGTATGCCTGGCGGTTATGCCACACGAATCGCATTTGCTTTGACTGGCTTCGCATGATGTTTGCATTGCTGAGAGCGAAATCAAAACATGCCATTAGACGAGCAACCAAAAGAAAAAAAAAAAGAAAACAGCAAAGGAAAATGGAAAAGGAAAGAGCAAAGAGGAACGAGCAACGAGGCAACAGCTAAGGAGGTGTGGCAGCCACAGCTGACAAGGACAACAGAAGCGTGCTAGCAATTGCAAACAACAAAACAACTTTTGCCTTTTCCCCTCTCTCGCTCTCCCGTTCTCCCGCTCTCCCTTTCGCCCTTTTGCCAATTTCCAATGCGCAACGTGGGGCCCTTTTGCCTGTGATCCCCCCTTCCCCCTCCCAATATTCGACTCCAAATGCGTCGCCCTCTTCCCCCATTTCCGACTTTTGACTAAGAGAATTCGCATTGACAGACCGCCAAGAGCCACATACTGCTGTCACTGACACCCACCTGGGGGGGGGGGAGGGAGCGGCTCGGAGCAGCGGGAGACATTCACCTGCGAAATGTAGACGGGGAGATTGCTTTACTTGCAGCACGTGCCACAGCCACGCACAGTCACGTGACTCGTGTAAAGGTGTCTGCCAAAGCAGAAGCAGAAGCAGAAGAGAGCCGGGGGGACGGGCAGGAGGGAAGCGGGGAGCAGCATCATCAGCCTTGGTCTTGTCTGCATGCATTGACAGTGTCCAGCTGCCTGGCTTTGAGTCAGTGCAGCCTCAAACCACGCCCACTGCTTATGAGTGGGCCATATGCAAGGAGAGAGAGGGAGAGAGAGAGAGAGCTTATTATGAGCAAAGGCACACTCCTTGACTTGGCATCAGCTCTTAGGAATCTCTTTGACAGAGATCTGATACGCAGTCAAGGCGCGCTACGGTCTCATATGTTGACCTAAGTCTATACCCTGTAAAGATTTCAAACAGTAACTTGGAAGACAAGCATGAGAAAGGCAGCAGGAGAGGCTAAGAATGAGAGATGGGACAAAGAGAGAGATGAAAGAGAGAGAATGAGATGCACATCATGAAAACGGTAAAGAAACAAGCAGAAGAGAGATAGATTGATCGAGTTAGACAAAGAGAGAAGAGAGAAGAGAGAAAGAGAAAGAGAGAGTCAACATTGAACAGACAGCTAGACAACTATATTATGTTGCAATAAAGTCAAGGTCATTAACAGACTTTGACCTCGGCATTGCTGCAGGGCGCGTGTGAAAGAGATAGCACGAGTCTAGAGTAGAGCTAGATGAAGGCGTATTTAAGGGACTTGCACGTGCCACAGCAAATGGAATGTCAAGTCGACAACGGCTGATGGTCCAAGCTTAAGTTGTGCTTTATCAGTTAATGTTGAGAGTGTGTGTGTGAGAGAGAGAAAGAGGGAGTAAGAGAGAGAGAGAGAGCGGGTGTGCTAGCTTGCACATATGTATTGCATAATTTTTGGTCGTCAGCAGGAGCACATAACTTATGCAAATTTAACAAGTCAAGTGCCACACACACACGCACACACACACACACACGCACGCATACATTTGCATAATCAAATGGCATATTGTTGTGCCTCGGTTTGGCTGGTTTTCGGCTACGTTTTTCATCTTGGATGATTACCTACTTGGCCAAGCACAACACACACAAACACAAAGATATAAGCTCACACACACACACTCACACACTCACACACACACACTCACACACACATACTCACACACATACATGCAAGTTAATTGGAATTTAGCACATGGCCCGTAATTCACAGCCCTAAGTGAATGAGTATGTATGTATGTGTGTAGGTGTGTAGGTGTGCGTGTGTGTGTGAGCGAATGGCAAATGTCTGTAAGTGTACAGCAATTATTTTTATAACGTTAATGAGCACTGCGCATTATTGTGGCCTGCCAATGGCGGCGACAACGAGAAACGCTGAAGAAGGCCGACGATGGCAGCGACGACAGTCGGCGACAAAAGTGAGCGCACACATATTAGCTGCACTGTGAGAAAACTCTGGTTACTTATGTACATGAGGTGAAAGTGAAGGTGTTGAATATGGGAAAGTGCTTGCTTGATTGATTGATTAATTTAATGACTGACTGGATTGACTGAGAAACATATATATTGATTGACTGACTGACGAGTGACTGATTGATTGATATATGTATATTTGGCCAGATTGATTGATAGACTGATAACTTAATGGTTAAGTAATTGATTGAGCGATGTATGGATTCAAGTTGATTGAAGACTGCTTGATTAACTACACTGACTGATTGAATGAATGCTCATTATAGATGTCTAGTGGTATTCACTCAAAATTTTGATTGAATGGTTTGTAATGTGATGATTTATGTTTGATGTACTGAGAGATTGAAAGTTCACACTAGCAAAAATAATTCTGATTGATTGGAGCATTTGTCCAGTGAGAAAAATCTTGTACTTTAACCTCGTAATGCTAAATAAATAAATAAATATTTGCCAAAGCTTTCCAAGTTTGTGCAAAATCGAGATTCACTCAATGTTTTCGCTCAGTGCACTTAACTAAATTCACAACATTTTTCCACCTGCAAATGTCGCTGGGCATTGTACATGGAGGGTCGTAGGTGTGAGTGTGAGTGTGTGTGTGGGTGTGGCTGGGCGAAGGGGCATGTTTGTTTACCTTAATTATTACACACATGCCAAAAAAAAAGAAAAGAGTGAGCCAGAGATAGAGGAAGAGAGAGAGAGAGAGAGAGAGAGAGAGAGAGACACGCCTGGTTGTTAGCAATTAACTTGGCATTACACAAATTTTTAATAGCATACTTAATGACGCGAACACGCCTCTCTCTGCGCTTCTCATGCGGCTGCTTGGCTCGTGTCTTGAGCAAATTTAATTTCCGCCCTACCCAATTATCTAACACAAATTGCACGTATTTAATGCCAGTTGTTTGATGTCGCAGTCGCTGTTGCTCCTTTTACTATTGCTGCTGCTGCTGCTGTTGCTGTTGCTGTCAGGTGTTGCTGCAACAATATCTGCAACAGTTGAGCAAGTCAAGCGCCAAGCGCTCTGCGTGTAGTTTCCTTTTCATTTTCCTCTTGCTTTTCATTTGCTTTGCTTCATGTGTTGCCTTGTTCGTTTCAGAGTATACCCTAAAGTCGTGGGTGATGGGCTAAAGTATATCTATATATAATCTAGCAATAGTCCAAGTTAGTCCATCTGCTGCTCTCTCTCTCTAACACACACTCTCTCTCTTCTTTCCTTACCACTCGTGGGCAAGGGTATTTTCTAGTCAGGAATACTCAATTGCATCTTTATTTCCTCACTTTGCCAGCGGTTTTGATTTAGATTTAAGTTGCGCTTTGCTGCCCCCTTTGCTTCCTCTTCCTACTCTCCCCCTTCTCTGCCATGTCCAGCTGTAATCGACATTTTAATGCTCTGTAATTGCCCGACTAAAGCGCAAAGCCAAACCAAAAGCAAAAGCTTCACGTTGTCTGACAGCAATTTGCAAGATAAACAAATCACACATACGCACACACACACTCACACACACATGCTGCTTAATACTATAAACAGCTTTAAAGCATTTAATTCACATCTGTTTCTGTTTCTCTCTGTGCGCCTGTAAATGTCAATTAGCTCTTAAATAATTGCTTCAGCTGCTGTCAAAGTGCGAACAGGGGGAGGCGGGGAGGGGGAGAGGAAAGCATGTTGCCTACTTTTCAGCTGAAGGCTCGCAGAGCTACGATTGTAGTTGCAGATAGTTCAGCAATTACAGCCAAGTGAGCTGTCTTAACTGAGCTCTGCGTTGGCAGGCGAGTAAGAAGCATTCATTGAGCTGATTCATAGCTGAATCAGCTAAATGAACTTGTTGATTCGCTCTCTAAAGATGGGAGAATTTCATTTGCATTTGATCTTGCTGCATATATAGCATAATTGGCTAATATCTAGGCAGCGGCAGATGAAGAACTTTGATTAAAATTTCTATAAAAAAATGATATTAATCATTAATCAGCTTAAAGCTCTTGGATGAAAATCTTGCATGTGCTTTTTGCAAGCTTTTAGCTATGGCTCAATTGAAGTTTATAGTTTTAATAGAACTTTGTTTTATACAGCACTAAACAGCCGTTAATAACAAATTCCTTACTCTCTCTCACACACTCTATTGATGGTTGTGACATGTGACGTCTGGCGTGTGTGTGTGTAGTGTGTGTGTGTGTGTGTGTGTGTGTGTGTGTGTGTGTGTGTGTGTGTGTGTGTGTGTGTGTGTGTGTGTGTGTGTGGATCATTTCTGCATACAGAGCTTAACGATTTTTTCTAATGGCTGCAATCAAAGTTTTAATTAAACGCTTAAAGAGCGAGCGGACGAGCGTCAACAAGAACCGCAAGCACAACTAAGTCCAGAGCCAAACAGCAGAAGCAGCAGGAGGAGGACAGGAGGAGGCGAGACGAAGCGGGGGGCAGTGGAAAGACTGGGCACGTTCGTGGTTAATGGAGCACAGGCGACCCAAAACATAAACAAAAAACTTCTGCTGCGATTTTTAATAGTTTTTTTTGGCTACTTTTTTTTATGCTTGCCGCAACTTCTTCTGCTTTGTTTTTCTTTTTTTTGCACTCGTTCACGTACGGAACAAAATGGCAAAGTGAGTATATTGGTTTTCTCGCTTCATCCAGTCCGTTTCTGTTTCTCCAGGCATCTCTATGCCTATTCATCTTTTTACGTCTTTATCAACCTCTGTCCGTCTCCATTCGTAGTCAGTAACCGTAGCTATCTTTCTCAATCCATCTTTGTCCGTCTCTTTCTTCTCCAATCCGTCTCTATCAGTCGTCATCTGTCTACATCTGTCTCCATTCGTCTTCATCCCTCTCTATTCTTCTCAATCCATCTCTATTCGCTTCTATCTACCTCTACCTGTCTTCATTCGTCACTTTCACTATCAATCTACGCTCTCTCATTCTCACTTTCTTCCTCTATACATCAAGGTATAGCTATGTAGATCGATCCAATTTTCATCCTTTTGTACCTTGAGCGAGCATTTTGCAGTCGCTTAGGTCCGACTGTAGTTCGACTGCTGCTGAATGGAGGCGTGGTCGCGTGTGGGTGTTTGTGTATGTGTGCCGTCGGCGACACTTAGCCAAATA